>OX403598.1:16915720-18115720 GCA_948107665.1 Lomographa bimaculata | reverse complement strand
AGAGAGAGAGAAAGAGAGGTAGATAAGGTGATATGGTATACTTTGATGCTCGCTGCTATCATGTTATAAAATGATTTGGATATAGTTTTCATGAACGACCGTCTGTTTAATTTAATCCTCGCTGGCAATGCGTATGAGATTAATCGAGGTCTCCTTTGTCTACACGTGCAGATAAGGTCGGATGTGCTATGTGTCATAACGCCTTTATTCTCTGTTCATAACTATAATTATATATTTAAAATAAAACATATCAAGTATTTTCTTATTACAATTACGTAGCCAATTGCCATTGACAATTAATTTGCGGTCATCTAAATATAATGACATGAACAGCATGAATGCCAAAAACAATAATCTTAAACTTAGCAGTGTCGGTGAGCGCCGAGTGTCAGTAATGTGTCTACTGTGTAGATAGAGGTCACGCGAAATGGCCCTTTCAACTTTTCCACATTATTATGGATTGTTATGTTTCCATTTTACATTATTGTTACTAACATTTGTAATTTTTAAACTTTCGCGATTCGAACACATAGTTTAGGTAATATCTCGGAACTTAATCGCGCTAAAAACTATTTTTATTTACCTCGACTATCGCGGAAAGGGTTAAGGAGCACATCGCAGCTGTGAAGAACCGCCAGGTGACTAAATCAGCAATCGCTGAACACTTACTTGAGTCGGGACCTAACCACTGGATTGAGCTCCACGCTCCTAAAATCCTTTCCACTGAACGTTATTACTACTCAAGGATTGTACGTGAAGCGGTTGAAATTAAAAAACATCGTAATTTCAACCGGGAAGATGGTTTTAGGCTGGCTGCCGCGTGGAATCCAGTTTTAAGTAAGTGTTCGCGTCGCGATTTATCCCGCGATAAATCTGCTGATATCGTGAGTCTTGTGTGTTGCGTGATAATTATTTCTCACAAGACCAAGTGCGGGTAGTTGGAGACAATACTCGCCTTTTCCCACGCTGACACCCGCATTCTCCAGTCTTCTCGAGACCATGGCCAATGCAACTTGGCCGAAACGTCGAGGTAAATAAAAATAGTTTTTTAGCGCGATTAAGTCCCGAGATATTACCTAAACTATGTTACTAACATTTTTTTTATGAATTAGCAAGCATTTGACCACCATCTCACTGGATGGAAAGCGATGATGCGGCCAAAGATGGGATATGCTTGCCTAAAAGATACCTACATAGCCATAACATGTAGTAATGGTAAGCAGACTCAAAAACAAATGATTATTGGTTATCCATGACTGGACAGCGGAACTCAGCGATTTAATAATATCCAATGTTCGTATATATAATCTACTAGCATAATATGAATATGCTAAGTTTAAATGTTCGTTTGTCAGCAAAATGCCCGAACGCGTTTTATATAGAAAACCCAAAACTATGGCCAACTTCATGAATCAATCTGTATCCGTCCTCAGCTAAGCAATAGGCATTACTCTTAAAACGTTACCCCACTCTCACTTGTGTTACACGATGCCACGAATAGTTTTTTAATAAAGTACCAACCTTGTCCGTCGCTCCTTTGACATAGAGTATGAATGATCTGTTCGTGGAATCCAGTGATCAGAATGGATTATACCGTAATATATCTGTGGATATCGTAAATATTTTGTGTCACGATAGCATTTTCATTTGTATAAAACTAGTTCACCCGTACTTGGTCTTGTATTTTTTTTTTATTGTAGACTGTTGGACATTCGCGATGCTGACACCCGCATTCTCCAGCCTTTTCATGACCACTGCCAATGCAACTTGACCGAATGTCGATAAATAATAGAACCTTTTTAGGTGCGATAACGTCCTGTACTAATTATGTGTTCGATTCGTGAAAGTTGTCACTAAATACATAAATGTAGGTAAGGTATATTCTAATAAAGTTACATTCACGTATGCCCGAAATTTCAGTAACCACCCAATAAAACTGGCTAAATCCTATTGCCTGTGTTAACTTTTCCCACATTTTCCGCATTCAGGTGCTCGCGTGGAATAAAATTTCATATCACATTTCTGTTTGGACACTCTCACGGTGATTTAGTGTTCATTTAGTTTTGTAGTTGTTTTACATTTTGAATTTAGCGGAACTAGTCACAGACGAATTCACATTTTGAATGACTAATGTTTAAGAACTCCTGTATGTACATCCGCAGAATACGTGTTTGTTTTATATAATGGTCAGTAACTGTAATACTATTATTATGAAAATATAATTAATCCAAAAGTCTGTGTATGTTTTAAGCGAGGTATCTCTGAAATAACTAGATGGATTGCAATGGCAAATTTCTCCTTTAAGCCGACAGCAGTCCTGCTTGTAAAGTACTGCTTTGAAGTCGCTACACAAAGTGCTACTACAGTGTTGATGTTGTTTCCCTTTTTTCCGGATTTTTGATTAAGTTATTGAATGAGTTAGTGGTGTGGTAGCAGCCCCGGTACAACTTTATGAAAAGCAAATAGTTACTGCTGAGCGACCATCGTTCTCTAAATATTTATCTTGCCTCAATGAGATCAAAGGTATATATTTCCTCGGAAATGCATTATTCAACTATTAATTCAGTCGAGACCTAGTTACGTAATGACCTTATTAGAGCAGGGATTAGCTAATCTGTCGAGGCAACCGCATATCTATTAGCCTCTAATAAATATGCGGTAGCCTAACTCTTTAAATGACATAACTAATAATTAGAGTAACGCACCATATATCGGCGAATGATTTGTGAAATATGATTATATATGATTATTGTAAAGTAGACTTTAATTTGCCGTATCGTAAGTAGTAAACTTAAACATATGGCGCTGTGTACTCAAACTTCGACACTAGCCTAATTATAACATATATCCCATCATGATCACATTAAGGAAGTAACTCTGTAAATTAACTATTCTACAGCTAGATCACTAGTCCCAATATTCGAGCTTAGATGTTCGTATCATGTAGTGCAAAATCAGACTTTTGAAAAGTTAAAATTAAATATCACCTTTACAAGCATTAGAAACATTAGACAGCACTTACTCATAACATAAAATTAATTATCATAATATCAAAAATAGTAATTTCAAATGCTTATACAGAGTAATTAAAAAGCTTTTAGTGAAGCAGATTGTGTTAAAATATATACGAAAATTGACAAAATGAAGTTACATGAAAATTAGATTTTGTATTTGAAGATTTTTATAATGGACGGAGTTAAAGTGAATACATATATATAAGTGCAGCACAAGCAAGGTACACGTACGTGTACGTTCTCGTTGGGTACCCGCTGTTAATGTGCACGCGTCAACATCGAACTACTTAAAAAATACAGTAAGTTGGAGGTGTGTTATCACATAGCTAAGATCTAGTATATTTTTTTTTTGTGGGGGAACAAATACCTGTTACTGCCTTTCATCCCAGGGGTGAAGGAAAGGCGTGTGTGGGACTCGAACCCACTAAAAACCCGCCCGTGAGCAGTCCCTCGCCGAGGTGGGGCAAGATAGGGTCGCGCTAGCAGTCACTATCTTGCCCCGGCGGCGGGAGGCCCGAATACAAACCGGGCCACTGCGCGCATGGAGGGGTGAGCTTGCTTACCAAGACCATCCCCCAGACGTGTGGGGTGCAAGCCGATGGAGAGACGACCACCAGTGACCCCACTAAGATCTAGTAATGTTTCAACATTGTTTCAAGATTGTAGATGTAGTTTAAAGCCGAAATCACCAGGTGCCCAAATGCAGTACTCAAGCTATATTTTACAGACTACAAAGCATGAGATTTATTTATCACAGAGTTAGCACATAAGACTGGCTCTGTAGGTAATTGTTAGTCGAATAGTGATTCTTAGTCATAAATGTGAAAACAGCCACGCCGTAGTTGATCCCTGGATGGCATTTACAAGAATATCTCCGTCTATAATAAGTCAGAAAGTTTCACGAACCACCGTCCAAAGTTTAACCAGCTCCAAGCTCAACTTGTTACTAGCTCCCCAACGACAGAGGCGAGTAAATAATGCATGCCGCAGCCGCTGTGTTGCGTGCTCTTTGCAGTTCGTCGCGGGGGCACCTACAGTAAGACGATGTACCTACAGTGAGCGAGTTTAATAACCGTAGAAAGGGTAACGTTCGTCATAACGACGAGCTTGGTATGAAAAATTTGGTATTTGTAGGAAAAAATGCCTTAGACTTAAATCTTACATTGATACACGGCGATTAATATTTTACCACACATTAAAAAGTGCGCCCCGTGTCTTTGCAAAACCGCTTAATAAGGTTACTAGCTGTGCCCTGCAGCTTCAGCCCTTGATTTGATTTGATTTGATTTGAAAAAAGCCACCTGGTCCCGCGTGGAGGCCTAATTTACGTCTCAGAAAAGAAGACCGACGTAGATCAGGGTAAAGTCATAAGGAGTTGTAGTGCAATATCCGAATACATGGTTTAATTAACAGCATGGTTCGAAGATCTAATCTAAATCAGCAAGATCCTGTATACTCTCTTTATATCAATAAAGACAAGATGACCTGTCCAGGACACAGGGGGCCAATGCAATTGCACGGACAGATTCCGATGTCAGCGAAATTACTGAAACTCGATTGCTTGTACCTAGAGACATTCGAAGGTTAAATGTTCGCGTCGGGGAAAAATCCTTTATAAAGTAGTGAGCTAGTTACGAGGAGATAAATCGATTGCCTCTTTTCGCTAGCTAGATTTTACGTAGTTATGGGAAATAACTCATAACAAACTATTTATTTTATTTATTTAATATAGCACTGCCATATCATAGATATTAAAATTAAAAGTACAACAAGAAAATTTTCCGATATGCATGACAATTTCGGCGTGCCTATCATTTGCCAAGTATACTCAAAAAGCAAGAAATAATAAAAGAATGAATATAAAAATTGAAGGAATACTTAAAAATATTAACAATACAAAAACTTTGCAAAGTTATTGAATTGTTAGTAATTGGGGTCAAATTTACTTTGTGATTACGACATACATCTTAAAATTTTGAGCTTAAACACTGCTAGAAAATTGCTGAAAATATCGAGGTCACTGATTTGATTGATGTTACTACTTTGTTGCTCATTTGCGATAAGTGAAGTAGGATTTTGTAAGCCCATATTAGTACGGTAAGCTGGGGTGTGGAAAATATTCTTTATTGGATGTCGAGGATATAAGTAAGGAATCGAAAGAGGAAATTTTCTAGTAACTAGCTGCACTGTATTTTGGAATTTATAATTTTGTGTAAAAATGTCATATCGATTAGTTTTCTACGATCGCGGAGAGATATCATGTTAAATTTATCTAGTCTTAGTTTGTAAGGATATCTGTGAGAGAATTTATGTGATAAAAAACCCAAATGCCTAGTAAAGAATCTTTAAATACTTTCAATACGTTGTGAGTGTATAGCATACTATGGACTCCAGACTGTGGATGTATATTCAAGCTCGCTGCGTACCAAGGCGTTGTACTATATAATTTTAGTAAGTGTTTTGAAAGCTGTGCAATTACGTTTTACAAAACCTAACATTTGATGACTATCGCGATAATACATGTATTCCGATTTACTGTGCAACAATACGCCCGGCTCTCTTCCAACGCTGACACCAATACAGGATATATGCATTTAATGTATTTCAGCGTGAATTCCCCGAAGGTCCTTCTTACAATAAAAATAGAGATTCAGTTGGTTTTCACCGAGCAGTAGAAGTGATTCACACTCATTTGACACTTATCTCTTTACTCTGATGTTTTTCTTCGTAATTTTTCTTACGTCCAAATCTGAAATAGTGGACGCACTGGTTAGAGCTCATGTTGGTCAATATTACATTAATTTAAACGCTTTCTCACACACTAACTTCAATGACTTGTGTCGTAAGAAGTAAGAACCAAGGCGTTAATTTTAATTTAATTAGTACGTTTATCAATTGCGTAGTCAGAATAGTAACAAAGTGGCAATTGTCGTCGCGACGACACTATTTATCAGCGAGACATTGAGCGAGTGCTTGGATAGAAGTGACTTCGTAAGAAGAGCTGGGTTACATACAGCAGGCTATGTCCTAGACAAGTTGTACTCTTGAAAAACACATTTTCTAAGGGTCATTTGTGCCTGTGGTTCTGTGTGTGATTGTTTATAATACATAATTAAGCCCTAGCTCATATGTGTGTGTATGTTATAGCGAGCTATAACATACTTTGCAAACCGATCACAAAAAATAGTGAAATGTTCATCCATTCAAATATTTAATGAACAAAATTATGCATTAAGTCAAATATTTAACAGTACATTATTACATTCTGGGAGTACTTTGCACCTCCCAGCACAATATTAATATATTTAAGTTAGATTTATAAGAATGGAACGATGAAAGTTTTTCTTTTATTTCTTGGCGTAGAATAAGTAAACATATATTTATGTGTTTCTATTTTTACCTCGAAGTGGGGGTGGCTACATGATTTTGGTACTAATAAGTAGAATGTAGGAAAAGACGTAGGAGAAAATAGGTGAAGGGTACGTAGGACGGAGCACTGTATTTGGCTGCGAATGGCTTTAGGCTACATAATGACTACTCAATGTTTTAGTAGGCGTAAGTTTCGTCTTATTGTCAGAGAAATAAGCCAGATAACTATTATTGTATGTGAAAGATAGTGAAGCAGTACGGACGACGGAAAAGTATTTTGATCTAGGTTTAATGGCATCACGAAAGGTAGCAAGTTTATGTAACCCGGGTCGTAGAGTCACGAAACACACGTACACGATATATCACCGCAGGAGATTTACAGCACTCTCTCAGTACTTATTACTCCAAATTGAAGCGGCGCGACATCCCTCCCGTTATTGCCGAGACTCCAAAGTTTCGAGAAACTTCCACCAGTCAAGACTTTATTCCACAGAAAATTTTATCTCCACCAAATTTCTAGAAACAAAATAATGTCCAATGACAAGATTTCGTGGAAATTCAGCTTTGCTGTAACATGAGTAATCTAATCAGTACATCTGTGCCGGTGTTTGAAAACGGTACCCGTATAAATAAATAAATGTAATCGGAAAAGGATTCCAGCATCCCGCGTTTAGGTATGTTAAAGTGATCTTGTTTATTCTTTCGTGACGTAATAATTTGAACTTTTGTATGACATATTATAATTGCATAAATGCTATTGAGATTTATTCTTAGAGATTCTAAAACAAAGTTATGAATAACTGATTATTGCCTACCTGATAATAATATGATAACAGACGAGTACGATTACTAAATATGTACAAATTTTCTTAGGTTCACGATATATTAATCAGAATATTATGTAAACTAGGATGATGCATATTTTTTTATTGTACATATATATTTATTTTATTGTAATCATTGTGTTACATTTTTCAATTAGGTCAAAACGAAAGATATTAAAAGATAAAATTATCATAGCTCATTCGAAAACAAAGTGCTAAATAGTAAGAAGTTCTTAACAATATACTTGAGTTCTTCGTATATTACAAACCTTTTGTGCTCTGGAAAGGCTGAAAATGTAAATAATTTATCCGAAAGGTCAATTTGCAAGATCTCAAAAGCTTAGAATGGCTCAGACTTACAGTAAGAGGCATCAGTCTGTAAAGATTTGTATTAATTGCTAGAACAAATTGAAAAGGTATTGATTGTAACCGAAATTATAAATATTAAACTGCAGTTGAAATACACATTACATTATACACAGATCTTTTAAAACTTAAATGGCTTACAAGGAAAATAAATACTCTAAAACATAATGATGCAGTAATATTTAAGTTATTTGCACTAACATAAAAAGCATATTTTGTAAATATTATCGAAGAGAGCTATATGCTGATGGCCTCAAAATTAACAAAAAAGTCCATGAAAAGACATATCTCAATTTAAAATTTAGCCACAGTAGCTGTATTAATGTTAAAAGAAAAATAAATGTTCATTCTGAGTTTATATTTGTCCACCAGAGCGAAATTGGATCAGTAATTCAAACTTCTGAACGACTCTCAAAAACGGACAGACACGACATATTAAGCAAAATATTTAACAAGAAAACGAGACAAAATATTCAGTGATCCGTGTCGACGTGTAAAAGAATATTTACTCCCAATAAGCTGTCAATACAAGGAGGTCCATAAACAAGGTCAAATTACTAACAAATCTAGTAATTTGACCTTGTTTACTAACTGTATGGGTATTGTAAGTGCAATTAGTACTGAATATGAGAATGAACCCATTTTCTTATTGGGTGATTTTAATGCACATCCTGGAGAATTATTTTACAATGAATTAACTATTTTATGTGATGACTTTGAATGGTTAACTATTGATGTAAGTAAGCTCGGTTTGACCTCTGGCACTTTTACATATATAGACCCAGCATCAGGGTCTAAACGATGGTTGGACCATTGTGTTGTGTCCCAGTCTGCAGCTGTCTCTGTGAGCAACGTGTATGTTAAATATGATGTAATGTGTTCTGATCACTTTCCTATCATATGTGAATGTAAATTGGAGTTGTTGACACCTATAATAAATAACCCAAACATAGTTAACGGTAAAATTGCATGGGGTCATAAAACACTAGATCAAATTAATGTTTACCAAACTGACTGTCATAAAAGTTTAAGGCTTATCGACTTTCCTACTGATTTTGAAAAATGTAGTGATCAATATTGTAATGACCCGGCTCATAGATTATGCATTGATAAACTATACTCTGACATTGTGCTGGCGTTATCTCAGGCAGCTGTGAAGGGTTGGGGAGGCAGGCATGGACAGAAGAAATTACAACCTAAAAATATTGTTGGTTGGAATAAACATGTGAGCGACAGTCACAGGGAGGCCAGGGAGAGATTCCAAGAATGGCTACAGTGTGGTAGTCCCAGCACCGGTGAAATCTATGATAAGATGTGTACAAGCAGGAAAATATTCAAGTCACGTCTAAAATGGTGTAAAACCCACCAAGAACAATTAAAAATGGATATACTAGCTACTAAGCACAGTAAAAAAGATTTCAGAGGCTTCTGGAAAAATACAAATTGTCTGAAAACTCGTCCTGGTCTTCCTGTGAGTGTTGACGGTGCAAGTGACTTGAAATGTATTGCGGATAAGTTTAAAAATAGCTTTGTTGTCAGGTCTCCATTGGGACCATCACTGTCACAAGATACAGGGGGTATGAGTGGGTTGGTTGACACCATAGTATTGGCCAGGGATGTAGTAAAAGCTGTACAGTCTATTTCCAAAGGTAAATCCCCGGGCCATGATGGGTTGAGTGTGGAGCATATACAAAATGCTGGGCCTCACATATACAGATTGTTGGCTATGTTCTACAGTTTGTGCTTATCTCACTCATACCTACCTGGTGACATGATGAGAACTATTGTAGTTCCTGTAGTCAAAAACAAGGCAGGTGATTTGTCTGATATATCTAATTATAGGCCTATTTCACTAGCAACAATAATTGCAAAAGTGTTTGACAGCATTCTTAACACACAATTAAATAGATACCTAAAGTTACATGACAATCAGTTCGGTTTTCGTGAAGGTTTGTCCACCGAAACTGCTATCTTGTGTCTCAAGAGTGCTGTCAAATACTATACTAAGAGAAGCACATCTGTATATGCCTGCTTCCTTGATCTTTCAAAAGCATTCGACTTGGTATCATATGATATCTTGTGGAACAAAATGAGGGCCTCCCTAGTACCGGATGAACTTATAAGTATATTTAAGTTTTGGTATGGAAACCAAGTTAATAATGTGAGATGGGCAGGCACATTGTCAGATATGTACAGGTTGGAGTGTGGGGTAAGGCAGGGCGGTTTAAGTTCACCCTCCATTTTTAACCTGTATGTTAATGGACTGATCGAGGCGCTCAGTGAGCAGCATATTGGTTGTCACATTGATGGTGTGTGTTTCAATAACATTAGCTATGCAGACGATATGGTGTTGCTGAGTGCCTCGGTCTGTGGTTTAAGAAAGTTGCTGAGTGTTTGTGAGGGATATGCAACTGATCACGGACTTATTTATAATGTAAAAAAAAGTCAGTTTATGGTCTTTCAGGGCGGGCGAAGAAAAATTAGTACAGTGCCACCTATAAAATTGAATGGCTCACCTTTAGTAAAGGTAGAGGTTTTCAAATATCTAGGCCACCTTGTGACGCCAGCCTTGAAGGATGATGCAGACATGGAACGGGAGCGGAGGGCGCTGGCAGTTAGAGCAAATATGGTGATTCGTAGGTTTGCACGGTGCACAACAGAAGTCAAAGTTACTCTCTTTAGAGCTTATTGCACCTCCTTCTACACGTGCAGCTTGTGGACAGACTACAACCAAAAATCTTACAGCGCCCTTCGTGTCCAGTTTAATAACGCATTCAGGATGATGTTGGGTCTGCCCCGGTATTGCAGTGCCTCTACAATGTTTGCCGAAGCTCGTGTAGATTGTTTCTATACAACAATGCGGAAGAGAGGCACATCACTAGTGAGACGAGTGAGGGGGAGCACTAACATCATGCTGGAGGTGTTGGCAGGAAGACTGGATTGTTCCTTTATCAATCATTGCTGCAGACTGCATGTTGCGCACATAGAGGCAAAGTAAAGGCAGATTGATGAAGGAATATCCTGACATAATTTTATTTTTAATATTGACATTATTGTAATTGTAATTGTATTAATTTCATTGTATTGTTTAATATGTAATTGTGATTTTTATTTTGAATTTTAATGTGACTAATTAATTAATTAATGAATAATTGTAAATGATAAGTCTTAAGTTACTTGAAATAAATGAATTATATATAAGTCACGGTAACAATGATGTCATCCGTCGAGGTCGGCCTCGGTTCTTGTATGGAGGACAACGCCGAATAACACATGGTGATCGATCTCAAGAACATTATCCTATTATACTAACTTAGCTCCTTTGTCATCTTGAAATACTACCTAATCCATTATACAAGTTATTGAGATATTTTATCGGCCCGTCTTTCAATCCGAAACGGTTAACGCGTAAAACGTAAATGTATTTATCCCCATACATTCTGTGCGTGGTGGATAATTCTACAACAGGAATTCACGAAACATACTGCCCGTTGGTTTAGTTGGATTAGCGTTCGACTTCTAAGTAGGGGTACCGGGTTCGATTCCCGGCGGGAACACAAGTTTTCTCTCCAAGGAAAATGTGTGTTTCTGGTTCTGGTTGTGATTGTGTATATGATGTGGATGTTTCCGGAATCTACGACACAAGTCATTGAATTGAATGTGGGGCTGTGAGTGTGAAAGCGTTTATACTTGATCTTAACGCCTCAGAATTACCAGCTGTCATTCATTAACTGTGGAAATGGATAATTGATATTGAAAATAGTGATATGCATTAAAATTAGATAAAAATTTGCTATTTGATAAACCTATCATAATGATAAGCGCTTGAAAACTCCCAACTGGTAAGGGCTAATCTGGTTTAGTCTGTCAATACAATACAATATATCTTTATTGAACACCAATAAGTAGGTAAAACAATGACATTAAAAACCCAAAAACAATAATCATTGTCAATGGCCGCCCTCTCACATTAAGTAATTCCTTACAGGCAACCTGTAGATGGACAGAATAGTAAAAATATTTTGATAATGCGAGAATAATGCTTGGTACTCGGGCGTCACCAAACACCCAATGATTGTTATATACTGTAGGTCTGTTTTCTGACCTCTGGTTGAAAGATACATAATACTGTCGATAAGTAGAGGTGGGTATGCAATCCGCTAATGCGGCCCTGCCGCCCTGCTGCCGGCAGCAAGCGACATGTTTGACATTTCCGCGACATTTAGGTCAGTGTCGATATTTGACATCATTCCTATACACCGCAAAGCTTTGATAGCATTGAAGGAGCCGTCTTTATCGAAGACAACATTATATGATAAAGTTAATATTAAAGAAAGTATGTTAAGAAAATTTATTGCGAAATTAAAATAGGCTATATTATTATGTACTGAGTAAGTTTGGTTATCGTGCAACTAGTTTTGATGCATTCCATCCATCGAATTTGTCCCACTCTACGCATGCTGGAGTATACTGGTAGAAAATGATTCTAGTATTAGGTCATCTTATTGTACTTTTTTTGTGCAATAAGGTATAAATAAATCACTTATCACATTTTAAACTTACATTATATTATTAAACCGTACCCGTACCGATCTTGACGATATATTCCCTGAGAAAGTTTAGATCATGGAGAACGACAAAGGCTTGTATACTGAATCCGCTGCGCACGGCAAGTATAAAATATGATCATGTTTGATAACATCTACATCTAAGTGTCCACTTCGAAGACCGACGACTACATGAGTTAGATAAAGAAAGTTTTTTATGATCATAAATTCCGGACAACACAGCCGTTATATGAGAAAAGTTTCAAAATACCATGTTAATGCCTGGGACACGCCGCACGCAGATATTTCTAGGGGGATGATAATAAAGGATGTTTTTACCGGAAGAACGAGTTAGCAGAATTTGCGGCGCCCGTTTAGAATAATATATATTGTTATGGGTTCAAGGCCCCGGGGTGGTTTCCTGGATTACTGTTAACATTTGTTGAAATTGAATAAAAAATTACGCTTTTAGAACAAGTTGAAGTAAATGAGGTTAATAACAGAAGTCGTTAAATGCGCGAAACATTTTCTATAAATGGTATGTACCATAAAGGTATAATGACTGTTGTTGTAACGTGTTTAGTTTAATCCAATTGTTGAAACGTTCACTATCAAGATGTCAATCGAACACTTTACACTCACAGGCTCTACATTCAAAGTTGTAATCTCTGCTGGAAGCATTCCGATACACAAGAACCAGAAAATCAATGGGGAGGAATATTGTACTCCTCTCGGGAATTTCTGTGAAGAATATAAGAAAATTTGTAAATATCATAATCTATAACAAACAAAGAACTGCCCTTTGGATTAGTAGGGCGTGTTCGCCTTCGAAGCAGAGGTATAGGGTTCGATTCCCGGCGGGAACACAAGTTTTCTCACGAAGGAAAATTTGTGTTTCTGGTTCTGGTTGTGATTGTGTGTGATGTGAATGTTTCTGTCACCCACACACACATACACACACTAGTCATCGAACTTAGTGTGAAGCTGTGAGAATGAATTACGAATGTTGTCTGTTGAATTGATGAAGAACTTTGTAAGTTGTAAATTTGTGCGTCACGTCTTCACCCCTAGAGGAAATCAGGGTAATCAACGCAAAATAATGACATATCTCCCCACCGAGTGCACAAAGAGGTTAACAGGGAGACGGTGGAAATTCGTCAGGGCAATCTACAGCATTGCTTCCTTTATTATTCTGACGGCGTAATTTTGTCTAACTTTCTGTCGGATTTTGGAAATTATACGGGAAAGGTTGTTTTCATACTTATTTATGTGTGTAACAAACTACGTATCATCATGGCCCTTTTATGTGCAATTTATGTCAACGAAAATAGATGCTCTGAAATTTTTCGTTACAAAATCTGTACACACCATAGTTTGAGCTCGACTCGAAGTTGGCAGGTTTTTATAATGATATTCTTTCAGGGTACAGTTTACACCATAATAACGCCAAGTTGTAGAAAGCATGTATACCGTTTTAGTATGAGTAGAAGACAAATAGTATGCCCGATAAGTACAATCTAGGAGTCTTTTAATGTCGAGTGAAAAGGCATCTTCTAGGCAAGCATGCTCCATCTTCGACCACATCGTCTTTCCATCAGGGGAGATAGTGGTCAAATGCTTGCCTTTCAAGAATAAAAAAATACCTTTGAAAAAAAATGCGAATGCGAAACAAAAGTGCGCAATAGCACAATCGTTTGTTATAGGCGTTACCAACTAAAAATAATCTAAATGCTTATTTACAATTAAGGCCACAATGATTATCCATCCGCAATCTATTCAATTTGGTCGAATTTATAGCAGATGTATTGGCTATTGTACGATGTTTTCGTTTGGACGACTACGGCCAGTGTTTTAATAAAATATCCTCGAGGGTACAAGATCCATAATGAGATTAATGAGCTATAAAACGTTAACACAAATGTCGGACGTTAACAACAGCTTATTGTAGGAAGGAATAATGAGATTGACCATAATGCTGCCTTTATAAATATATATTTGTATTTATTTCATATAAAGTATTAAGAATATTATATGTGAGTACATAATTTGTGACAACTAAAAACCTCTTACCCAAAAAAAGAAACCAAACTTATTTTCGACAATATTTACACCTTAATTATTCAAAAACAAAATAGCTAATTTTGTTATTTTAATCTTTAATACTTTATACACAAGCCTACAAATTCAGACTATTTTTACTATACATATTTACTGCTATAAAGTAGTGTGCAAAATGTCGTTTGTCTTATTCTTCTGACTTACAACGCTTTGTTTACAGCTACCTTAAGTATGTGTCTTGTACTTAAAAATCAACGTTTTATAATCTGAATAGCGTACTGGTTTGAGTTACGAGAATATCTGCACTATTGAACCACGCAGGCACATGCATCAAAGCTACAACGTATCAAGTCTCACGCAAGACATGTCAATTCCGCTTCGCTAATTGAGGCATCTCAATATCGCTGGCGGCCGCAGGCACCAGACAGCGATCTCTCATATTTGAATAATGTTCAATGAGCCTCTGTCTTAATGCAGTTAATTTCAGCGCTTCCGAGGATCCGTTCTGACAATGTCAAGCCTGAAATGTGGGTTGGCAAGATACTTTGCAGATGCTCTCCAATTTTCGTTAGTTGTGTTTGCTGTTAATTTCAGTTCATTAAAATTCTGCGGGTGAAATGTATTAAGCGCTTTTAGTCAGCAAATAGCTTTATTTTATGTGCTGGTGACATTTTTACTGTGAAACGAAATTGGCGCCCACTGTGGGTCCAGCAAATTTATTTTATGCATTTTCATATGTAACGGTTTTTAACGAAATGTTATAAAACGGAATTCGTAGCATCTTTTGGCATATAAACCAATTAAAACACATAACTCCAGTCAAGCCACCTAAACTATAGGATGAAGACCATCGATTAATTCAAGCGGACTGCTGCCCTCGACCTCGCGCCACAACCGGGTCGAGAGACAATGAATAATTATTATTCGAATACAATGTTCTGATTTTATTGAGTATATTCAATATGATCCGAATATTTGTACAATTATATGCCATTGAATTATACAATACAATACAAAAACTCATTATTAAGACAAAAATTAATAATAATAAGGAGAAAACTTATAACATAGGTACAATGGGCGGAACAACAACAACACAAACCTAACTTGTATGAAAATAATACAACAATATAGCAGGAACGATGGCGATAATAAAAAAATTAAAAGTCTATCATAATAATAATTATCAGCTAAATAACGTTTCAGCGATTTTTTAAGTTATGCCATATATTTTTTTACTTTTAGGTTGTTGAATTTCATTTGAAAAGGTACAAGTTTTAAAAAACAGTTTTAAAGGTCTCTAGGAATTGCGGTCGTCGGATATTGACAGGCAGTGCAATCTAGACGAACGGCTTCTACAGAAATCGAATTGTAAAAGCAGGTACAGTGAGGAGGCATTTCGAAGCATAGTTCTTCTGATGATCGAAGTGAAACGTAATTGGAAATAGTGAAACGTACTGGAAAAAAATTTAAGAAAAAGGAGAGGAATTGAGTATTTTGCCGAAAATGTAAAAGATCGAATTTACGGAGATCAAAAACAAAACAGAAATAATTCCCTTTTTCTGTCTCATTAAAGGTAAAGCATATTATGCAGTATACACATATAAAAAAGGCAGACAATACAAGCACATACAGTGTGGTATACACACACGTAATGGAATTTAATCTAAACCCAAATCAACATAGTAAATATGCTTTGAATATTCGACGAGCATAATACCGAAATAACTATCAAAACAAATGTAATCTCAGGGGACAGGCCCCGAGCACATTACTGATACATGGCTGCCTCCGAATTAAAACATCATGAATATACATTAAGATTGATTGATGTTACTCACAAACAACAAACAGGTTTGACACACTGGGAAATCAGATACGACACCGTGTTTACTAGATTGTGTTATGTAACCCTTTAGACCAAATAAAGTTGAATATTGGAAGGGGAATTTAGAGTATATGTATATACAAAAAATTAACAAACGTTTCAGGGTTCTAAGACAAATTTGTGCATAGATACCAAATTAAGTGTCATTATTACTAGTGTGGGTTTGGATACCTATTACAAGTAATAAGACTCTAGCTATCTGTGTTAGCATATCACAAGTGGAATGTGGCTCGGACGGGAGTCAGTTATTACCCCGAGCACCAAGGCCGGCCTTGGCCGAGTAAATGAAACAGCGGCCGGTTTAAAGGCCTGCCCCCAGACAGCAAGACGGACAAATTACATGCTTCCACTTGACTGCTTGCCGCGATTGACTACCAGGAATGTTTCTACGGTACAGCTACGTAATTTAATGGTGAATCTGTAGAATCTGGAGTATAATATGCTTAAATGAGAAAATTCAAAATTAAGGCAGAGCTTCTGGATGGATTCCAAGTTATCTTTACTGTCAATCGCCCTGTGTTATCAGTTACATCAGGTTAACGATCGCACCGAGAAAGTGATTACTGTAGCAATAAAGTGAAAGTATTTCGAAGAGAATAACGAAATAAACCCGACAGTATATCCGGAATAACATCAGCATCTATTAATAGTCACGAATAAAGATACTATCTATGCTCTATTTAATTTATTTAGAGACAATTTGCTACAATACTCAAGATGCGAACATGTTTGGTTTAAACTCAAACAATGTATTAACAAACACAAATCTCTGTTAGAGAGCGAGGGTTCAGTGCACGAATATTAATTAAATCTTCATGTTTGCTCATTCAACATAAGTCCGCGTATTTGATTCAAAACAATTGAACGAACGCAACTACAGCTGGCAACAGCAGCACGAGCGTCCTTGGATCGCACATGTAAACACCGCGTCCTATGACCGATCTCATGAATTATTTAGCCTACGAGCCTCTGGAGAAAATTATAACGAGAACATTAGTAACTACACCCAGAATCGAGATTAAGTTAATTAGATGTAGCAACGGAACGAGAAATTACCTTACTTTGGCAAGATCGTCTATTCAAATGTGGAAACAGAGCAGAATTACGGGCTCTTGTAATTTCGGTGTACTCGTTTGATAATAAGTCTCAAGCTGGTAAATGTTAATTCTCTTTAAAACCATTCCGACCGCAATCGTAATCGATTTTTATAACGAGTAGCAAAAGCAGGGTAAATATTTTTAACGCTTACACAGTCACAGCCTCAAACTAAGTTCGAAGAGTTGCATCATGTGTGTGCATCTCTGAAATTGACACGAGTTGATTGAAGTATTCAGTATGAGTGTGTAACCACACAACTAAAGTTCTAAATAAGAACTTTGATATTTATTTTATATATTTTTTAAGGAATTTAATGTTTTATATTTTTGTTTATTAATTAGCATAAGAGCATACAATAGATATAGTTTAGGTTAAATTTAAATTTTACCTAATATATCAATATATGAATCTTGAAAGTACCAATACAATGCAAGTTGCATTAGTCATTTGTTAAAATGTTTTACTACGAAAAGTTTCATAAGCCGTTTTGAACGTATATCCATATAACTAATATAAGCGAACCAATCTGGGTAATTTTCCAAACGCTGCCCCTTACTCCTCTGACAACCCTGGGATATCGTCGTTTCCTCATCAGTGCACAAACGCGTAACAGTTATTTTTATTCTCTATATGTCTCATCGTTCTTACCTCTCTTTATGAAATGACTTTTATTGAGTTACAAAATCCACTCAGCGAATAATGTGTCAAAACAGTACTTACCTGAAACAAAAAAATTATAAATTAATATTAAAACACGACTAAAGATATGTATTAATAATGATAATTATAAAACATAAGACCCAGGATAATTGGAACGAGTGTTATCATGTGGTACAATCATTGTTTCATATGGAATAAGTAATGGTGAATGTTATTTCGTCAATAAAGAAACATTTAAAATTAAACATGAAAGTACTCAATCAAACAATTTAACTTATCCACTTAAATATGGTCACTTATTATGACTACTTAAAATATAATGAGCTTTCACAAAAGTTTAACTGACTGCTCAAAGGGACCTTCGAGGGTCAAGGTTAAGTTTCTGTCAATTTTGTACTAAAAACTTTAACGGGCAGGCCTTAACAAAGCTTTTACAGGAGTTTAGTACCCCGCTTGCGAAGTAATTTCTCTAAGACATTCCTGGGGTTTATGTCAATGTAGTTAAACTAAAGCTAGAAATGGTCTCGTGAATCTGGACCTAATGATAAGAGAGTTTAATATTAAAATGAAGATTTGATGTAAGAACTTTATTAGAGTGTTTTATTTTATATCTAAGGTAGCATGAGAAGAACTAATGAAATAAAGCGAAGTATTTCTTAGTATTTCATTGGATGTTGGATTGTTCAAGTCCCACATAGTATTATAACAAACAAATAGCTAAAATACCTAGAATAATATTATGAAATAAGGATACATTTCGTCAAAATTTATTAAATTGCTAAAATAGGATTAATATGTTACACGCATATATTAATTTTGAATGTGTTTTAAGTTACGGGCGACTTAAAGACATCAATAAACTGTAACAACTTGTATATTTTAAATTTGCGCACCCTACACACAACCATTGCGAGTTTTGTTTCAAACACGTGCAGGTTGCATTAAACCATAAGTAAATTAAGTAACTGTCACAGAATCGCAGCCCAGAGATGCACCGGGTCATTGTAATGCGCGCGAGCGTACTCTCCACTGGAGTTCTGTCTTGTTAAAATCACATTACCCGGACAACCAGATGTGGGCAATAAACTGCGGAAAAACTTCCCAACGTAGCGTCGTGCAGTCGACGAGCGTTTAATAAGCATTTTGAGGACGCTAGGTCGCAGTTCATAATATTTTAGTAAAATTCTTTTTGACATATTATTTTACCATTTTCAGTTCGACTTTGATATAATATCATACATTTTATAGTCATAACTGTCTTATTATATAATGTATCTAAGTTTGCACATGATGACAACACAAACTAATATCGTAAGTTCTCATCCTGTGTCATGAATTGTTCCGGCTCGTCAGTTTGTATCTCTCTAAATAAATACAAAGCACAGTATGTTTATCTAAAGTGACGGTTCTACAGCGGGATATTCCCATCACGTTCAATACAGTTGGCTGTCGCACGAACTCATCATTCAAACAAACTAACAGCCGAATTCTGATGAATATGATGGTAGTATAAAGAATGGACCCCTAGAGATTAGCACGATGTTAATATCGAAAAAAGGAAAATAAGAGAAAATGTATATGCATCAAGGTCGAGACGAAATACGTAAGAACTTGTTTAATAGATCGCAAATGTTGTATACTCTGTTTGCTCTAGAGCACAGCGAAACAAAATATATACGGTAGATGGTTCGATTCAAGTGACCTTCGTCATGACTGCCGTGAACTAACATTATTGATCAGTACATAGCTCGGGTCGTCAACTCTTTTATTATTCGTGACATTGAAATAAATATCGAGCATATTCTCTACATGCGAAGCAATAACCATTTGTTTTGGCGCCCAACGTGAGCTCGACGCAAATGAAACGTGTAACGCTCGCCGATGTAATTGATATTGAAATTTATATTTATAGAATGCCATTATGTGAATGTGAATTAACAAGCCCTATTCGATTCTCGGGCTATTTTAACAAATACATTGGAAAGTGACGTCCTAATTCACCCGTCAACTTGACTATCAGTATATTACTTGATATTATACCGAGTTACATTAAATACAAGTTGCAATTTGGTACGTTAAATTACTCATGCATAATCCAGTATAAATTATTTTAGTATTGGCTGAATTTTTAAACAAACTCTTTACCCTAATTAACATTCGCAATGGAATTATTTAAAGCGTTTCAGTGTAAACGTCCCGATGGAAATGTTCGAATTATCGTAGGCGGGATATGCTTGGGCTTAGCTTTTTAACTGTCAGCAAGACTAAAAACCCGTAAATGAAATTTAAAAAAAATATTTGCTACGTTAAAGGACTAACGAGCGTGTATGTATGGCTAGTGCAGAAAAAACTTGCGAGGTTAATTAAATAACTATAATCTTCTTCTTAGCGTGTCGAAATAACTATAACTATAATATCTAATAACTACAATGAAGTAGACACTTTGAAAGCACACAACAAAATGTTATACCTTGCGATACTTTGGCGAAGTAATCCACGAATGCCAATAATTTCAGCTTAGGGAAACAAGAGAACGGACGGCTCTAATAAAATTTTAGTGGCAAACGTAAAAAGTTAAGGGTACCTTTTTAGGGATTATTTTAGCGAGAAATTATTTTGTACCGAGTTGGTGAGCTTGCGTGGAAGTTATGACGGCGAGACATGTCAACTAATTTCACGGAACATTTCGCCCGTTTCAAATATGTAAATTCTGGAGGCTTTCACTACAAAATACAAACTAGATTTACGTGGCCGCCTCTAATACGAAATCTAATAAACCCAGACATCATTCAATTTAAATAGATGAAACATGATCACATCATAGATGGAAAGTCTTTAAGTTACGAGTGAACAGGTATCTTCTAGGCAAACATGCTCCATCGTCGATCGCATCATCACTTACCACCAGTTAAGATAGTGGTCAAATGTTTGTCTATATTGAATATACTAGTCGTTCGCGCCGAACGAGATCTTGCGCCTACATTTTGCCTCATATAGAAAAACGATTAAGGTTACTTGCTTATAAATTTTTTCTATGAAATAATTGTTTGATTTCTGTATTTGTTGTTCAAGTACAGGATATGACGGATATTATACGTAAGTTTCAGCGTTCAGTGTGAAGACGTTTTTGAGATAGACCCCGGGACAAAATAGGTCTAAAAACAGTGACTTTGGTAGTCTACCACATCGCTATTTTCCAACATAGATTTTTTTCAACCGGTTTCGTACTCTACTTGTCAAGCCCTTTTCAACGATATCCCACAAAAGTAGTTAAACTAATAAAAAATATTTTGCTCCCCACTTAGATGTACGGGAGCCCCCTTAATATTTTCATTTATAAAATTTAAATGTCATTTTTGGGTTTGGGCTGTAGTTTTACATATTCTATGAGAATTTGAAGTCATTCACTTATATGGTTTAGACGCTAGATGCCTCTGACAGACGGACGGACTAAGTACTGAACGACCCAGGTCAACTTAGAGATCTCGCTTCGCTCGATTAAAAAAACTAACTTAAACAAAAGTAGTATCACATTTCTGTAATAAAACGATCAGTTGAGTACGTAGGTAATATGTGTCTTGCTGTGTAGGGGGCGAGTTATTCCAATAAATCTTCTCAGAGTCCGACGTCGGTAACACGTCGGACAAGACGACGGTAGGCAGTAAGTGGACCACCGGTCACTCGGGACGAGATCCTTGTTCCTGTGTGAGACATTGGACATGAGTGAAAGTGGGTATGTGAGTAATAGATTCTGATACAATAATATTCGCAAATATGATCAACTTAAAAATCCAGCACATATTCTTTATTGCATTTTTTATGTATCTTTTATTTTATAAATTGTTGATGTAATTTTTTTTTTCATACAAAATCCCAAAAAAGCATTGAATTTTTTTTTTCAATCTTATACCAATTTTTTAAATAGTAATTAACATAGTGTTACGAGGTTCTTGTAACCTATATCAAAAATAGTCATTGTCTGACGCAGAATTTTTTGTGAACTCATTAAGTAAATATGAGAAATCAAAATATATCGGATCCAAACAACCAAATAGCGATCGGCCTATTTAGTACTCATCTTCATGTTGTATATTGTGGAATGTATTAATAATTTTAGGACTACAATAATTTTAAATTATATTAAAATATCTTATCCAAATATTATATGCCAGCATGGTGGGAACGCTACCTACTGGTAGTGGGCTTGAGCACCTGAGTTACCTATAAGCTCGATGTCTTGTAGGTAACTTAATTATTTGCTGTACATAGTTTTAGTTTAGTTTTAGGAAATACAGGCAATTGGCCAGTAGATTACGAAAAAAAAATGTATAGATATTAAGACACAAAAATGACGTCTAAACATAAAATGAAATAAGACGTAACTTCGCTTTCCACGCGATATTACGCTAAATGAAGCATAATGTACGACAGTCTATATTTATTTGTACTCAAATTCGTGTTTACGACTTATAACACAAATTTCAGTACTGCTGTGCAGAGCTCAACGCCAGATTAGTCCAATACCGTTTAGCTGATGAAATATGCTCTCATTTGGATAAAACCAACGAGGAGCGATTTGTCAACGCTAGCGCGACAGAGTTATCCGCGACGACCGCGGCATGCACTTTCTGTTCCACGACTTATTACCATAATGTATCGCGATACGTTTCACAAATGAAGGTCGATCCGGCGGTCTGTTGACTACGCGACGATTACGCCGAGAAATATGGCCTCGTTTAGACAAATTCAACACAATACGCAATTTGTCACGGTGATAATTTTGTGCGCGGATCGCAACATTGCATTACGCTGCTATCTGCCGCGTTTGCGTAATTTGCTGCTATTCTTGTGATACGTGTTCTAAATGAGGGTTTAATTTGAACAATTCTCGATACTGTGCCGTTAGGGGATGATATATGCACGCCCTAATTTAGATAAACTCAGCGACGTGTAGCAATTTGTCAGGCAGCATGGCAATTTCCCACACACCGCAATATTGCAATTTCCATATAGCTTTTACAAAATTAGAATGATTTATTGCTATATTGTTGTCTATTCAATATTTGAATGCAATTGTGACATAATTGTAAACAACCTCAATTATCATTTTCGACGTTAAAAAAATGTGGAGCTTACATCATGTGAGTGGTCAAAATTGTGTCTAATCTTGAATAAAAAAAAGGTCTTATAGCTTAATGTACAAGAGCAGCGAGTTTATGTAGAGACGCTTGCAGTCAGCTTGCGGTAGTGTAGTTTCCGTAGACAAGAATACCATCAGCCATGTTATCGTAATGCGATGTCAACTCCAACATGAAATACTCAACATTTTTCCAGAGCACGTAAACTTTGTCCATTAGCATAATTAGGGAACTACTATTAACTTATTCAAAACTCCCCGGATAAATGTAGAAGGTAACGAAACGACATCAAAGAGATTTAGGAGTTACGGTATTTTTGTACAGATCTGATACAAAAGCTAAAGCTGTTCTCGATATGTTTGAATAGGGCGATACAATGTGCTTCATTTAACGAGGGTGATACAGAGCAGAGATCAAAGGATGAGGGTTGAGTAAAAACGAACGTAATCCGTCTCGGATACAAGCCAATTACACACACGGGAGTAGTCCTGGAATGGAGAGGGTCACTAAGGTGGCTATTGCATATAAAAAGGGGAAAACAAGATATACATCAATTTCTTAAATTAAATTATTGTTTGATTGAAAGATTCGTAAGTATTACACATATTAATGGTTTAACGATTTCACTAACGGTTTTTTTCTCGCATTGTTACGAGACTAGATTCGGAATCATCATCAGTGAATACTCACGTAGACCGTCCGTGAGTTATTTGTCTGTTGTAATATTTTAGAAAAAAAAATACGTAAGAGAGTATAAGCTGTCGAAATAACGCATAACGCATGATTTGGGATTGTGAACGTCTAAGAAAGAACGCAAAATGACTGCTTTTAAAATTGGCCGAAGCTATATGCATTTTCTAAAACATTTATCTAATACCTTTAAACTAGCAATTATTGTATATATGTGTATATATAATCTGAATCTCGGAAACGGCTCCAACGATTTTCATGAAATTTAGTATGCTACGAGCGTTATTTCGGGGGCGATAAATCGATTTAGCTAGGTTTCATTTTTATAAAACGTAGTTTAACAAAAAAAAATCCGATCAAATCTCGGTCATCCAAGTTCTAATGTTTGTCTTGAAATCAAATGCATTGTTTTTTTTTTTTACCGACAACTTATTAATTAACGTCAAAAAAGCAATCGAATCATTATCATATTCCAGACCTCAAAACTTCCCACAGCCGCTACAAGAAATGAAACATTAAACAAACGCTAGGAAACAAAAGCGCTGTCTTCTAGCTTAAGCGAAAGCTGCAAAATTAAGCCAGAAGTGGCCACACCACAATATTGCAAGTGCTATAATTACTGTTATGTCCGCGGCGGCTGCAGCGGAATTGGATAAGGCAGTACGGAGTACTAAGGTCACAATACATTTGCTCTATAATAGCATGCCTATTATATTGATTCAAGTCGAATTTCGCGACTAACGACCATGTTCAGTTATTATGATATTTTATCATAAGCCTCTTAAATGCTCATTACTAGGTCAAACGACATATATTATCCAATTTTCCCCTAGAGCTTTACAAAGATTGAACATATAAATTAATTTAAAAAACATTTATCCGATTGAATTGTGGATCTTAACCATACTTGAATTCAGTCATAAGCACACGTACAAAATTATATATATATAAAGATAGTACTCGTTTCCGTCTCAGTTTTGATTGTTATTTAATAGCATGCTCTTTTCTGGCAATGTATATATAAAGGAATACGCGACACAATTGGACGCAATATCAATATTAGTTACGATTATAGACAAATAGCACAGCATACGTATTACTCACAACGTACGAATACGTATTAGACACAAATAACCATCTTACAATTTATTAGTAATGGATATTTTAAGAGCCAGAAAATAAAAAGCAAATAGTATAAAACAAGAGCAGACCATATAAAAGAATATCAAGTACAAGAGAGTAATATTAGGTACTGAAGCGCATTCTTGTGGTCGTAGACAAGAAAGTGACGGAGGCTATTCTATTCTGATGTTGCTTATAAGGACATACCGGGCATAATAATTCTGCGACTTTGAAATCTTACTGAGTTAATAGAAGATAATAATAAAAGTCTATAACCTACGCTTCTTGATAATAAGTTAATAGCACATACTCTTAAAAAAACACGTAACTTAAAATATGAAATGAAAATGTTAAATTTCTTGATATTTTTAAGCATTGCAGAAATTTGAACGCGATTAATGAATATAATAGCAAAAAATACTATGCTAATAGTGAGATTTGTCTTATAACATGAACCCAAATGAACTCATCTATTGAAGCCAGTTGATCATGACTAAATAATTTCTTCATTATTTAAAACGAAAACTCAAGCCTTTATTTTAATCCAAATATCGTTCGAAACTCATTGTGATCAAGTTTGCCTATTAAAATTATTATTTCTGAGAACAATAACTTAAAGTTATGTTTTCGAATCACGTACTTTAGAAGCGTCTTTCGAGAGAATCCTTTACTCTAACGACGCCTTTAACTTTGTGCTACACTTATATCTACAATCTTTAGAATTTTGAAAAGTATTCACTAACTTAATTGTGAAATAATTCTATCTACTGTTGATATTATTTTTATTTATATTAGCGAGTTGTTAAAGGTAACTTAAGCTCGCAAAAAAAATGTGTGACTATAATATCATTCCGCAATAACCTACAGTATAGACCAAATAATGCTCGTAGCTTTTCGCTACACGCTCTACGAATTTTAAGGATCGCTCGTAGCTATTCCATAGAAGTACTACGAATCTACCAACTTAGTACAAATGTTGCTTAAAGCTCTTTACTACAGGAACTACATAATATCTACTTATTACGTAGTATATTTAATACTTACCGTAGCTATTCGCGACCACCACTACGATACTAGCTACGAGGTTAGTAGTCGTAGCAATTCGCTACAAAGTCCTACGTTAAATAAATAATAAATAAAATCCATTTATTTCAGGTAAATTAACCCATAAAAAACTAAAAAAATTACAATAGAATATACAAATAATAAATAAAAAAAAAATAAAAAAATCAAATTACAATAGAATAACAAATTAAATTAAATTACAATACTAAATAATTATTAACAAATAAATTAAATTACAATACCAAATAATTATTAAAAGCAATACAAATGTCAAACTTATTAAAATTATTAAATTAAAATTTTAAATAAATCAAATTACAAATTTAGAAATAGAATTAAATTAATTAAATGTCCATTGTACATAAAATAACATAAATTAGTATAAAGTCAACACCCGACAATGCAGGTGACATGTCTGCCACAGCAATGTCGGGTGTATGGACAGTCAAGTCGGTCAGCTATCATCGCCAGGACTGTATTGGAGCTGGCCCGCACTCTGCGTACCAAAGACGCGCACCGTTTGCGCATGGTGGTATGAAAGCAGTCAGTGCGCGCCGCCGCAAACATGCCAGAAGCGCTGCAGAAGCGAGGCAGCCCCAACACTGCCCTAAACGCATTATTAAATTGGACACGGAGGGAGCTGTAGCATCTTTGTGTATAATTGGCCCACAGGCTGCAGGTATACAATGAAGTGCAATACGCCTGAAAGAGCATGATCCTCACTCCTTCAGAACACCGTGCAAACCTACGAGCCAACATATTCGCTCTTTTTGACAGCGCCCTCCGTTCCCGCTCTATATCGCAATTATCCCTAAGGTCCGACGTCACTACATGCCCCAGGTACTTGAATGAATCCACCCTTTCCAGTGGAACACTGTTCAGAAAAACCGGTGGTACACTCGGGGGGCATCTAGCAACGGCGGTCTCAAAGATCATATACTGACTCTTCTTTACGTTATATCTTAACCCATGATTACTTGCGTACTCCTCACAGACTCGTATAAGCCGCCTCAACCCACAGATCGACGCACTCAACAGCACCATGTCGTCGGCATAGCTTAGGTTGTTGACACACACGTCATCAACATGACAGCCAATATGCTGACTGCTGAGTGCGACGATCAACGCGTTCATATAAAGATTGAACAATGTAGGAGAGGTTAGGCCTTGGGGTTCCACAGGGGTCAGTGCTGGGTCCACTCCTGTGGAACATAGGCTACGACTGGGTGCTTCGTGGTACGCTTCCCGCTAACCTGCGGGTCTCGTGCTACGCTGATGACACCCTTGTCGTAGCCAGAGGGAGGGACCTTAGGGAGGCGGTGCGGTTGGCTACGGTGGGTACAACTACTGTGGTCGACCGCATACGTGCTCTGGGGCTGGAGGTTGCCCTCTCCAAAACCGAGGCCCTATTGTTCCATGGGCCTCGGGGGGGACCCCCTCCAGGAACGCGGATTGAACTGGACGGGGTCTCAGTTCGGGTGTGGACCCAGATGAAATATCTGGGTCTCATCCTTGATGGGAGGTGGGCGTTCGGAGCCCACTTTTCCCAGTTGGCCCCGAGAGTCGTGGGGGCTGCAGCCGCCTTGGGAAGGCTGCTGCCGAACGTGGGCGGCCCGAATGCAACCTGCCGTCGGCTTTACTCCGGAGTAATCCGGAGTATGGCTCTGTATGGGGCACCGGTCTGGGTGGATGCCCTCAACCGCGGGAACAAGGCCCTGCTACGACGTCCACAGCGGGTCATCGCAACGAGGGTGATACGCGGTTACCGGACGGTGTCCTGGACGGCGGGGTGCGTGCTTGCGGGTGACCCCCCCTGGGAGCTCCAAGCGGAGATCCTCGCCGAAGTTTACCACTTTGTGGCGGCGAGGAGGTCCCGTGGGGACCCCCCAGCGTGGGAGGATGTCACACGTATGCGAAGGCGGGCGCGGGCTGCCCTGTTGCGGCGGTGGACGGAGGACCTGGCTCCACCAGTCCCTGGGTTGTGGACGGTGGAGGCTATCCGCCCGGTCCTTCGGAGGTGGGTAAGGCGGCAATTTGGGTCGCTGACCTTCCGATTGGTGCAGGTGCTTTCTGGACACGGATGTTTCGGAAAGTACCTGCACCAAATTGCAAGACGGGAGCCGACCCCGGTCTGCCACGAATGTGGAGCGCTGGAGGATACGGCGCTCCACACGCTGGAGGTGTGTGCCGCATGGGGCCCCCAGCGGCACACGCTTTCAGCGATCATAGGTGGAGATCTCTCCCTGCCGAGTGTGATAAACGCCATGCTTAGCAGCGAGAGATCGTGGCAGGCGGTGGTCTCCTTCTGCGAAGCGGTAATGGCGCAGAAGGAGGCCGCGGAGCGGGCCAGAGAGGTCGACCCTCGATCTGACCCGCTCCGGCGCAGACGTACGGGGGGGAGGAGGAGGCAGTTCGCCCGCCTCCTCTCTCCTCCCCTGTAGTGGGATCACTGGTGGAGAGCCAGGGGGCTCTCCACCGGCTTGCACGGCCCCACACGTCTGAGGGGTGGCCTTGGTGAGCAAGGTCACCCCTCCATGGACGCAGTGGCCCGGTTGGGCCTACCGCCGGGGCAAGATAGTGACTGCTAGCGCGACCCTATCTTGCCCCACCTTGGCGAAGGACTGCTCACGGGGGGGTTTTTAGTGGGTTCGAGCCCCACATACCCCCTTCTTTCACCCCTGGGAAGGAAGGGAAGTGCAAGGCATTTTCCCCCCCACAAAAAAAAAAAAAAAAAAAAAAGGAGAGGTTAGGCCTCCCTGCCTTACGCCGCATTCCAACCGATAAGGCTCCGACATAGCCCCCGCCCATCTGACGCTATTTATCTGGTGCGTGTACCAATACTTGAAGATGTTTACAAGCTCTAGTGGTAAGTTTATGTCTTCAAGCTTTTTCCACAAAATGTCATACGCGACCAGATCGAACGCCTTTGATAAATCGAGGAAACACGCAAACACCGGAGTTTTTCGGTCTGTGTAGTATTTGACGGTATGCTTAAGGCACAGTATTGCACTTTCTGTGGACAATTGTGGTCTAAAACCAAACTGATTATCGTGCAGTGTTGTGTATTTATTTAACTGAGCATTAAGCAAACCGTCAAACACTTTGGCCACAATAGTGGCCAAGGATATGGGCCTATAATTATTTTTGTCGGCAAGGTCACCGGTCTTATTTTTAACTATAGGCACTACAACAGTTTTCATCAGATCCGGCGGGAGGTAAGAGTGGCTCACGCACAGTGAGTAAAACATTGCCAGTATTCTGTACATGTGTGGGCCTGCCCTCTGCAAGTGTTCGATACTGAGGCCGTCATGGCCTGGGGATTTACCTTTTGTCATCAATTCAATGATTTTGGCCACATCTTTGGCACCAAAGCTTACCCCCACTGCCCCGGTCGGAAGCTCAGTACTAGCATCCACAGAGGTCGTCGCCGGGCCCAAAGGAGACTGAACAGAAAAGTTGTTACTAAACACATCTGCAATGCTCTTTGGATCGCTCACCCCATCAACACTCACCGGAAGTCCAGGCCTTATGTTTACCGACCTCGTGCTCTGCCAGAAACCACGGAAGTCACCTTTCGAATGTTTTTGAGCAAGGATGTCCATTTTCAACTGGTCTTGGTGGTCTTGGCACCATTTCAAGCGTGACTTGAACACCCTCCTACTATCACACATTTCATTATAAATAGTGCCTGAACTGGGTTTACCACATTTCACCCAATCGACAAACTTCGACCTGGCCCTCCCGTGAGCCTCGCTGACGTGCCTGTTCCAACCCACTATTCGCGGACCACTTCCACCCTTTTTTGTGTCTCCCCGACTCACCAAAGACGCGCCGTGAAGTGCGGTCACAATGTCGGAGTACAATCTATCTAGAATACGCAAGTGGCTGGGGTCATTACAATAACAATCAGCACAGTTTACGCATTCATTAGGGAAATCGATTAATTTCAGTCGCTTATGACACTCTGTGGTGTACTTAATAACCTGTTCCTCATCCCTTACGCCCCACACTACGTTTTTATCAAGAGAAGGTAATTTATTTGGCAACTTTGGTGCGAGCAAGTCTAGGTTACACTCGATAATCAGAGGAAAATGGTCTGACCACATAGTGTCATATTTGACATGCACGCTAACAACTGCTTGTCTCGCCGATTGAGTAACTATACAGTGATCCAACCAGCTACACGACCCATGTACGTCACTAATGAAAGTATACGAACCTGAATCAATGCCTAGAAAATCAACATCAATACAAGTCCAAGTTTGCTCGCCGCAGTATTGCATTAACTCCTTATAAAACAAACCACAAAGATCGGCATTATAGTCTCCTAACATAAAAACTGATTCAAAACCATAATCATCGACAATAGCACTCATCGTACTCAAACAATCTGTCAAATCAGGTAGGTTCTCTAGCGAATTTGTAGGCATGTAAACACTCATCATAATCACTGGGCGATTATCTGTCACTACCTTAATAGCACAAATACGAGCGTTATTACACGGTAATACGGACACTTCCTGGAAAACACTACTTCTCCACAATATAGCTACACCACCGTAGGGTCGGCCGCGTAGTATGCCAGCGGACGTGTCCATCGCCGTCGTTCCCGTGTATCCAAAGCCGCTGTCGATGGTGCTCAGAAACGGTAATTCGTCTTCTTGTAACCAAAGCTCTTGAAGACAAATTAGGTCACACGTTCGACACAGTTCCCGAACACATTCCACAGAGCGTTTAATGTTTTTACAATTAAAGCTAGCGATGTTATAAGTACCTCTATCCATTATTATTAGGTTTATTTATGCCGTCAACACTTCTATTCGCACTTCGCTGTTTAAAGTGCATAAAACGCCTAAAAATTATACCTCTCGGCCAAAAATTTTCATCTAAATACAACGAGGTCTTTGCCTCGGAAACAAAAAACTTGTAGGCGTTATATCCTTTTTCTTTCTTCATTATAATTTGTTCAAGTGTTACAGATTCCTGCGTCTTACTGTGTATATACTGTATTATGTCGTCCTTTTTCGTGTTACTGTGAATATTCGTTATAAATATAGGTATTTTCTTGTCAGCCGCTTTAAAGCTACACTCAGAGTCTTTCGCTAAGCCTGATTTACCCAAGAAACGGTATTTAGGCAGTTTCTTACGATACGATACTTTTTGCCATCCTCCGCCGCTACTGTTAACACTCGGCAGCGCTTCTTTTGCGCACGGAGTATTGTGTTGTCGCATTCCATCGCTGCCGTGGGCTATACCGGTGGCAGCCACCTGTTGCATCGGCGCGGGCGCGGACGCAGAGCTCAAGCGCTCTGACGTCACCTCAGCACTCGGTAGCACCGCCGCCGCCGTCGCACTGATATCTCGTTCCCCCGGCTCATCGTGACTCATCGCCACGGCACCTGCGCGGTCCGTCGATAACGACCTTGACTTTGTACTCGCTTCTCGGTCAGCTGTTATTTGTTCTACCCTCACGATTTTTCGATACTGTGGTGATTTGCGATACAATTCACTGTCGTCGTTATTATCGGAATCCCTCATTGATGAGTTATGTAGATTAGAAAGTCCGATGGGTCCGCTATCCAGTAACCAGCCACCCCGAGGTCCTGCATTTACTTTAAAGGTGGACATGGGAGGGAGTGAATCGTTCTTTATGCGGGACATTTCCGATTTTAATTCTTGAAGTTGTTCTTGGGTAGCGTATGTCGACTTAATCTCGGTAATTGTCGCCTGCATTCGCACTAGATCTTTTAAGAGTTTAGTGCAGTCGAGGTGATCGAAGGTTATCGGCGGTAACTTCTCGAGCAGACGGGCAGTAAATACCGGCATTTGATCCACATCGGCAGATTTAAACAGATTAATGATATCTGCTAAATCTCTTTCCTCCTTCCCTTTTTGTTTTCGAATTATTTTCCGCAGATCCGTTGGTATAGCATCAAATAAAAGGGATTTCGATTTCTTGATTTCGTCGCTAGTAAACGATGACACACATATTCGCACTAACGTTTGTTCGTCGATAACAGACACTTTATTTTGAATGTATGCTAGCATTTCGTCTATCACAATGTTACATTTATCGCACTTTATGATGTCCGTCATTTTATTTTTATTCTTATTAATCGATAGTCGGCGCTGTCGAAAAAGAATACGCGACCGGCGCGGAAGGATGTGCGCGCGTAACTCGAAATTAAGTAATTTGCGCAGTCTAATGCTTCGGAAGCTACGAATTTTTACTCGTAGTACGTCTACGAAGAGACGTCTCTGGCCAATGCTAAATAGATGAGAAGCCGTGTCCCGCGGCTTCGCCCGCTTTAATTCAGTTCTATCTACAATTAACATTTCATCAAAATCGGTTTTTTCGTTACGGAGATACGTGGTAACAAACATTCACGCACACACACACATACACACACAAACTTTCGCATTTATAATATTAGTAGGAGAGTGATAGTGGTTATTCTATAGTCTACTAAAATAAAAACAAAGATTTGCTTCGGAACAGTCGCGAATGAAGGTGGATAAATTATCAAAACAAAAACCAGTTTTGTTGATTTCAGAGTATCTAAATAAAATGATCTAGATTACGTGAGCTGTCTGGCATTGAAGTTTTGAACGATTAAATAGCTTATTTTTTATACTTTGTAGTGGACACAGGAAAAATGCGGTTTTACTCACTTGTGAAAAAACTAATTAAAATGTTAAGAAATAGGAGACTATTTATTTTTCATCCTTAACCAACTCTACTATTGAGAATCTTGTATTCTAATCTCTGCATAATAAATTATCTAGAAAATAAAACATAATTCCTATAAAGGCCAGAGATATAAAACAATGTTGATTACACATTTATAATATAGTATGCCATAGTTCTTGATATAACATCAGGAACAATATATGAATATATTTTGTGACAAATAGCTTTAATTAGTAATTGAGAGCATGTTAAGACCCACGCATTATGAGAAGACGAAGATACAGGCTTGTAATTATCTTTTATTATTACAGACTTAATCATAATAATGTTATAAATGCGAAAATGTGTTTGTGAATGTTAAGACATAGCTCTGAAACGACTGAAAGGAAGAAAGATAGTTAATTTGTGTGGGCCTTGGAACAGGTATTTTAAATTTATCAACGTCAGAGTTTAGCTTGGTGGCAAAAATTTTACAATAAGTCGAATATTGACGTTCTTCCAGACAACCAGAATATTAGTTTCTTTATATGTGACACTTATTTTTTCAGCTTCAAAAAGAAACAAACATGCGAGATTACGCAAGCAGCCAGCGCGTCAGTATAGCAGAACAAGTTATGATTCAAAGAACACAGAACACATTCTTCATATAATGCACCAGATCTCTGCAATTATCTTTCTTTACACAAGCGTAAAGAGACAAAAGCGTGGTTCGGCTGATAGTAAGAGTCACAATTGTCGGAGGTGTTTCAGATAAGCTTGCAAGCTTGTCCGTCTACTGTTGATACCTTGATACAGGAACAAAGTTTTATTTTTTATTTTTGTCTTTTGTTAAAAACCCTTTACATGTTCTAAAAGCGTCCGAGGAAAAAGAAATGGAAAACATATAATAACGCCGAGTAAACACAAAGCAAACGGCGAAGAAAGTTTTGATTAATTCATGAAGCCGTACCACATAAGTAGGCATCTCAGATCATAACAATAACAAGGAAGATAGGGTACGTAGAAACGGCCCTCTGTGAACGCACCAGGTGCTATTTTCACTCGATCCGAACCTCATCATCTAAACGTGATCACAAACATCCGAGTAGATACATTCACTGCATACTCCATACAGTCAGTATAATTAATCCCGGGCGAATGTTGCCAGTGGCTAACGATGGAGTAGAGTCGCCGGATAAAACTTGAGAGTACGAGAGCAACTTTAAAGTATAGGGTTCCGTTACAAAATACAGGAAAAAAAAACCGGCCAAGTGCGAGTCGGACTCGCGCACGAAAGGTTCCGTACCATTATCTATAAAAAATCAAGTTTGTTGTATGGGAAAATAAACCCTTAAATATTTATTTTATTTTTAGTATTTCTTGTTATAGCGGCATTAGAAATGTGAAAATTTCAACTGTCTAGCTATCACCGTTCTTGAGATACAGCCTGGTGACAGAGGAACGGACGGACGGACGGACGGACAGCGAAATCTCAGTAATAAATACTGTTTTTACCCTTTTGATACGGAACCCTAAAAAAGCAACAAAAGTGATTATTATATAGTGTTTGTAACAAACTTTACGTCTTAACGGTTGAATGTATTTGAATGATTCTGAATGTATGTTAAATTTGCCCATAAACGCATGCACATACTCGTATATATAAATAATAAACTAATCAATTAATTAGATGTATGCTAATACAGCTGTATATTATAGATGAGATAATGGTCAAATGCTTGCCTATTCTGTATAAAAAATAATAAAAAAATTATAAAAGCTATAACAGAGTAGGGCTAATCAAATACAACTTAGGTTTAAAGAAATTTATTCTCAAAACAGACAAAAAAGTCACTTACATGAGAACAATGCTAAACTTATTAGTATCAGGCTACATTCGTCATTCCGTTTTATTTATTTTTTTAAAATACACTCATTTAACTCATTGTCACTACTTAAAAGTGAATGATCTTTCATAAGATACTGAGCTAATAGGGATTTAAATGTGTTAAATGAGTTTCGTCAACTTCGCTGCTTTGTCTGTGTTAAGAGCAATAAGTCTACAATCATTGGACTGTGTCTAAATTGCTACTTAACATCAGTACTTAACTAAAAACATTACAATATTGTTAAACTTCTTTAGTTCAAACTGTTGTCAAGAGATGGCGCTTACAATCGAGCGGCGGTTTCTAGATCGCGGTGGCGTTTCGTTTAGCGAATTGCCTTAGGTTAATTGTGTGCAAATTTATAAAGTGAGGGATAACTTGTGTGTTCTGTTAGTTTATATGTTTAACTAATATACGGGAGTTCAGATCAAACGCGCAGTTTTCTTTACATTACGGATTTGGGTCCTTTTGTGAAATTATCAAATTTTACATGGTCCTTACCGAGCCGGATCACTAGCCCTGTGGAAAAGGGTTAGCCCGGCGACATTTTTGGAGATTCCCGGCACTTCAAGTGAAGGCGTAGCTGCGAATCTCTTGCTCCTAGCAACAGGAGATAGATTCATACAGGGGCAAGAGGTTGAGGGGCACCGCAAGTCTATAGACGGCGCTGCGGTGGCAACATTTAGTTCCGCTATTTCATCGCTACCAGTAAATCTGGGGCGCTGCGATAGCGAAATAAATCATCAGCGGCGAAGCAAAATTCAACGAGGAGTCGAGCAAATTTGGAGCAGTACCAAGGAGCGCCACCAGAGGGCGCTGATGGTGGCTGTTACAATCAGTCGTCGAGGAGGTGGCAATTGAGGAAAGCAATTGGACATCGCGAATACGACGCGACGTGAAGTGGTAAAGTGCAATACAACCGTGAGTACATTTTGGTTATAACTTATTCGTTTTGAAGATTTAAGAAAAATCAGTGAATAGTGAAGAAACAATTTAACTTAGAAATATTAACTTTTAATGTTTACATTGTGTTAAAATTAGGACTTAGAAATTGTGCATGCTAGTATAAGAAACCGGACGTGTTCCACGGGGAACCTATGCCCGATTTTATTTTGGCTGATATAAAGTTCAAACACTTGTAAAATTTTTCTGTCAATTTGAGACTTGTAAAATTTTTCGGCAAATTCGAGACTTAGAATAATCGTAACAAATTACCAAATAATTAACTACTATTTATGAAGTGTGATTTATAATGGAGATGGAGGCTTTGTACAAACTTCAAAATGACAAAAGGTCTATAATTGAGAAGGCTGGTGTTAATTTTAAGAAATCGCCTAAAGAGCGAATCACTCGTTCTTACATCAACACGAGATTAGAGTCACTTGAGCAAACGTGGAATGAGTTTTTGTCCAATCATAATGAAATTGTACAAAGTTCTGTCTCTAAAGAAGCTATCTATTTTAAAAAGGAAGTTTATGACCTCACTGAAGAAGTGTACATAAACTTAAAATCTGATTTAAAAGAAGCTTTAGAAAGATTAGGTATCAGCAATGAAAGGTCTGTACAGCAAAACAAATCTAGTCAAAATGAAGGAAATATTAAATTGCCCAAAATTTGTATTCCCAAATTTTCTGGCCATTATTCTGAATGGCCTACTTTTAAAGATTTGTTTGAGTCGCTTATTCACAAAAACGGTAGTTTAGATGAGGTTCAAAAAATGCATTATCTGAAAGGTTTGTTGTCAGGAGAAGCCGAACAACTTGTAAGGCATATCACGGTCACATCTGCAAATTATAAAGAGTGTTGGTCTCTTTTGAACGGCAGATATAACAATAAGAGATTCTTGTGTAATTGTTTACTAAAGCGTTTAATGGGTCAACCCAATGTAATGGAAAGCTCCAGTGCTATTAAAAGTCTGTTGGATACGACAATGGAATGTCTTAATGGTATGGGAAATCTCGGAATCGATGTTAGTTCATGGGACGTTATGATCATTTATATTGTTAGCGCTAAACTAGATTCCGAATCTCGCAAACAATGGGAAACTAAAATTAGTCCTCTTGACGAACTTCCGAAATTGTCGCAATTCAGAGATTTCTTAGAAGCCCGTTTCCGAGCACTGGAATTTCTAGACACTAAGTCCGACAAGTCTAGATCGAATGTGTATGTTCATAATAAGCCCAAGGTACATCATGCTGTTAGCACTGAAAATAATATCCATTTAACCAACTCTTGTCCATTCTGCAAAGAGAATCATAGATTAGTTAATTGTAAAGCTTTTGCAAGAGAGGGTCACGAAGCACGCCAAAAATTTGCACAAACAAAGGGTCTTTGTTTTAATTGTCTCGGGTCCAACCACTCCGTCAAATATTGCCGCCAGAGTACATCTTGTCAAATATGTAAACGAAGACATCATTCGTTATTGCATCCCAAATCTGTATCAATTGAAAGTACCAATAATGCAGTCGCTAGTGTAAAATCAGCCGTGTCTAATGTACAGGCAGCGGTATCAGAGGGTCAACAGTCAACACTAGCATCTCATTTTTCATCAGAAAAGTCCACAGCTACCCAAGTTTTGTTGGCCACAGCTCTTGTCGATGTAAAGGCAAGATATGGTTCAACACAGCTGCTGAGAGTTTTACTGGACCAAGGTTCACAGGCCTCTTTTATCACACAATCAGCAGTGCAGCTTCTTGGACTTAAGCAGACTCCAGTCAAATCAAAGATTTCCGGTATAGGTGGAGAGAAGAGCGCTTTAGCCTCCGAGTTTGTAGTCACCGTGACGATTCACTCTCGCCTAGACCCCAGTTTCAGTCTGCAAGTGCATGCTTATGTATTGAGGAATATTACATCACTTCTGCCATCAGAAAAAATTCAGCCATGTAGTTGGCCAGAACTTGCTGTCGTCAGTTTAGCAGATCCTGAGTTTCACACACCAAATCAAATAAACATGTTGCTTGGTGCTGAAGTGTATGGGCAAGTTCTAAAGGATGGTATTATTCGAGGTCCACCAGGTCTGCCAGTCGCGCAGAATACAGCGTTAGGTTGGATATTATCGGGAAAAGTTCCTTCCACGACAGACAGCATCAATTGTCATCACGTGTCTATCAGTTCTCTTAATCAAACAGATGACAACACACTTTTGAAGCAGTTTTGGGAGATTGAGTCTGTCGTTCCCGGTACACAGAAGAAGATTCTCTCTGAAGAAGAATCAAAGTGTGAGGAAATCTATGAGAAAACTACTTACCGAGATAACAATGGTAGATATGTGGTGAGCCTTCCTTTTCGTGATGATAATCCGCAATGTCAGTATGGGAACAGCAGAGACCTTGCGATCAAAAGGTTTCTACATCTTGAAAACAAGTTCAAGAAGGATAGAAACCTGGCGATGCGCTATTCCGATGTATTTCAGGAATACATTGACCTTGGACATGTAGAACTCGTACCAGATAATGATATCAGGAAGTCTTCAACAGTTTACCTACCACACCATGCTGTAGTACGTGAAGACAAAACGACAACCAAGGTCAGGATTGTGTTCGACGCATCGATGAAGAGTTCCAGTTCCGTGTCTCTCAATGACGATTTGATGGTAGGTCCCACGCTGCAACCGCCGTTACGTCATCTCATCATGAAGTGGAGAATGCATCCTATAAGCATCTGTGCTGACATCGTTAAGATGTACAGACAGGTAAAGGTCGCCCCGAAGGATGTTGATTTTCAGAGGGTGGTATGGCGTGATAATCCGGAAGCTGAAATGAAAGAGTATCGATTATTAAGAGTTACCTTTGGAACAGCAGCGGCACCTTACCTCGCAGTTAAGACGCTCCAGCAGGTGGCAGCCGACGAAGGTGCACGGTGTCCTGAAATATCTGAAAAAATTATAAATGATTTTTATGTGGATGATCTCATGACAGGTTGTCAGTCAATTGAAGAAGGAATTAATATAAAGAAAGAAATGACAGATTTACTTACCAAAGGTGGATTTCACTTACAAAAATGGGTTAGTAGCTGCAAAGAGTTAAATAGGAAGTTGAAAGATGAAGGAGAGGATCGGAATAGGAAGGAAAGCGATGAAGAAAACAAGGATTTAAAGATTGATGAGGTGATGAAAATTCTGGGGATTTGTTGGAATCGTGAGGGCGATGAATTTCAATATTCAGTGACTCTTCCTCAACAGCAGACACCAATCACTAAGAGAAAGGTCATTTCAGACATCGCTCGTCTCTTTGACCCGCTTGGATGGGCAGCGCCATGCGTTGTCACGTCAAAAATATTCATACAAAAGCTTTGGCTTTCGGGATTAGATTGGGATGAGGAGCTTACACCCGCATTGATGTCAGAATGGCAGATTTATCGAAACAACCTGATTGAGACGAAAAGGTTTAGTGTGCCAAGATGGGTAAACACATGTGCTGAAGACGTGGCTGTAGATCTCCACGGATTTTGTGACGCGTCAATATCGGCGTATGCAGCAGTCGTGTATCTCAGAGTTGTCAACAAAAATGGAAACATAATGGTGAGTTTAATCACTTCTCGCACAAAGGTCGCACCTGTGAAGCAACAATCTGTTCCTCGATTGGAGTTGATGGGAGCAGTATTGTTGTCTGAGTTGATAGTGGAGGTGGCTGACGTCATGAAGATCCCGTATAGTCAGATTCATACCTGGACTGATTCTACAGTTGTTTTGGCGTGGCTAAGCAGTCATCCAAGCCGCTGGACAACTTTTGTGGGCAACAGATGCTCGACAATTCTTTCCCATTTCGACAATACTCACTGGGCTCATGTCCAGTCCTCCGACAACCCAGCAGACATAGCCTCTAGAGGGTTAACTGCTCAAGAACTATCATGCAATGATTTGTGGTCATAGGGACCACCGTGGCTAAAACATGAAATAATTAATTATTCAAGACCAAGGTCCGTAGCCACAGCCATAGAAGAGCGGTTAATCAAAACACATATTGTCACTGAAAATGACAACATGGAAACTGTAATTTGGACAAAGTTTTCAACATTGCAGAAATTAGTGAGAGTGATAGCGTATTGCAGAAGAGTGTTAAAATGGAAGAAACTAGAAGTTAACAAAGGATATAAAAATTACTTAGAAAAGGAAGAAATAGAAGAAGCCACAAAGGTTTGCATAAGGCAAGTGCAAAATCAAGAATTTGGAGAAGAGATAATGGACTTAAAAAGAAAAGGTCATGTTAAAACAGGAAGCAAGTTGAAATCTCTTTGTCCAATAATAGATGAGGATGGTATCTTACGTGTGAGTGGTCGAGTAGAGAACACTAATTTAGACAAAGACACCAAACACCCAATTATCTTGCCACATAGCAGCCACTTCACCAATTTGGTAATTGATGATGCGCATAACAGAACTATGCATGGAGGCCCGACATTGATGATCAGCCATTTGCGTACCAAGTACTGGATCATAGCAGCAAAAACTCTTGCTAAGGCTCATGTACGCAAATGCGTCAAGTGTAAGAGGTATTCTGCGTCTTCTCAGACCCAGTTAATGGGTCAGTTACCGTCTTGCAGAGTCACTCCAGCAAGACCGTTCAAGCACAGTGGTGTAGATTTTGCTGGACCTATAAATTTGAGAACCTCCAAGGGTCGTGGACATCGGGCCTACAAGGGCTACATATGCGTGTTCGTTTGTATGGTTTTAAAAATTATCCATTTAGAGGCCATAAGCGATTTGTCGGCACAAGGGTTTATTGCAGGTTTTAAAAGATTTGTCTCTCGACGTGGATTTGTGAGTGATATTTGGAGTGACAATGGCCGAAATTTTGTGGGTGCCGCATCAGAGCTTCGACATTTAGTCACAGAAGAGAAGTCGTCTGTAGGTGAAGACATAAGAGAATGGTTAGGTAACTATGGTACTTCGTGGCACTTCATTCCACCTCATGCCCCGAATTTCGGAGGGCTTTGGGAGGCAGGTGTCAAGTCTACAAAACACCACTTAAAACGTGTAATTGGCGACTCGACACTCACCTATGAAGAAATGTCGACTGTACTGACACAAATCGAAGCGTGTCTTAATTCTAGACCTATATCTACAATTTCTGAGAGTCCAGATGATCCCACTCCTCTAACACCTGGTCATTTTTTGATAGGAGAACCTCTGATATCGGTGCCTGATAGAAATTACGAAGATACAAATATTAGCTGTCTGAGACGTTGGCAATTGACGCAGCGTATGGTGCAAGGATTTTGGAGACGTTGGTCAGAGGAATATCTGACTCACCTCTCACAACGCTACAAATGGACCAAGCAAGTTCCAGAACCGAATGTGGGTGATGTAGTCTTGGTAAAAGAGGATGGGTTGCCTCCCGCGAGATGGCTTATGGGCAGGGTTCTTATTAAGCACCCTGGTAGAGACGAACTCACTCGCGTCGTGACCCTCAAATGCAATGGCTCCATAATCAAGCGACCTGTTTCTAAGCTATGCATTTTACCAGTAACCAACTGAAGTCGTATTTTGTTTTGTGTCTTATTAAGTGTTATCTAAGTGTTCAATTTAAGTAAGTGATAATAATCATTGATTGTAAATGGTACATCACAGTTGTATGTGTCATAATTTTAATTAAATTAGTACCTTTCTGTATGTTAAGTTCTAAGGTTAAGGACATGAACTGATGTCCTTGGTGGGCGGTATGTCTAAATTGCTACTTAACATCAGTACTTAACTAAAAACATTACAATATTGTTAAACTTCTTTAGTTCAAACTGTTGTCAAGAGATGGCGCTTACAATCGAGCGGCGGTTTCTAGATCGCGGTGGCGTTTCGTTTAGCGAATTGCCTTAGGTTAATTGTGTGCAAATTTATAAAGTGAGGGATAACTTGTGTGTTCTGTTAGTTTATATGTTTAACTAATATACGGGAGTTCAGATCAAACGCGCAGTTTTCTTTACATTACGGATTTGGGTCCTTTTGTGAAATTATCAAATTTTACAGACTGTACCACCTTAACTTTAACATAGATTTTCTTTAAGAGTAAATATTGTAAATGAGTAATAAAGCTGTTAAAATGTTCAGTCCAGTAATGTACAAAAGCTAAAAGGGCCGAGTCGGAACATAAACATTTATTTCACATATTTTAAGGAAATTAAGCATATTATACTCTTTTATGTCTTAGTATTTTACAACTATTGGTATTTGTTATTTGAAGTAGTTTCTTTTGACGGTATGACAACAAAAAATATATGGATCCCTGAAAACTCCAGAGCCGCAAGAGGGCAGCGGTCGAGGGTACCATTCGCGGTGATGGGCTGTACATTTTAATTAGATTGTATTAACCGGGAGCTCCTATAGCGGCGACCAGGGATTACACTTATTTTTCATTTCATGTGAAAAGAGGCCGATTTTGAACTCCACAACGACAACTCCAAATGCCAATTGGGGTAGGTTTAATTAGGAAATGTGTGATGTGTCACGGAAACATTTTAATGCGATAAAAATGTAATTTATTCCCGAAGGTGTGGTCGTCACAACATTGTTATGTATATGTTTTTAACTAATACAATCAATCATGAAACAAAACGACTATCTGTATATTGCGAAAAACAACGAAATATTAATCAGCATATACTTTTAGTGAAGTATTATAATCTTTGTCTAAAAGTAAGCGTAGCAACTTACTATTAGATCAGCAATGCGACCCTTCAATAAGAAAGTCCCGCTTAGCAACTTTGCTTATTATAGTACCCTGGAGACTTTCCACGTTGAAAACACACGAAAGTTTATATCCAATCAATAAAACCATTATTCTTTTGATAAAAAAGAAAAGCAACTTGCAATAGCTTATATCTGTTCCATATTTCCACAAACACAAAAATAAACTATCATATTAGGTGTCACTATTGTGTATGACTATTGTATTGGGTCTCACTATATATTATACTAGAGCGGGCCTAACTTTGTAACTCCTGTCGCGGGCCGCACTCTATTTGTATACTTATTATTACCCTATCTGTCCCATTCCATCCAGTAAGTAAACCGACAAAGTAACTGTTTACGTAAACAGTCACTGAGTTAGTACGCCCGTGAATTATTACCATTTCCAGCTAGCTTCATTGGGTTCACTTATTATCAGAAGTCCGCGGCCAGCGGATATAGGCATTATGTTTTTTTGATCATCATTAGCCACAGTGAACTGTGTATATACTACCGAATTTACCCAGATCTCTACGACAAGCGTAATGTAACAAAGCGGTAGGCCGCACAACAGCCGTCGAGTTAACGCGTCCGTGAATAATTCCCATAGCGAGCCATTGCACTCTGTCACTCGACTCACTCTTCTTCAGCCGCGGGCTGCGCATTTACATGTTAATTTCTTGCCATAAAACTTAATGTAGATAATATTGTAGTATCTACTTCCGCTGTAACGTAATTTACGTTCGAAGAATATACTTTGTATGCGATAGTATTATACGACATGCGCTTGATGTGGCCACACGAACGCTACGAGACTATTTAAACGATAGTTATGTTAGTGCTAGCAGCTAACTGCAGTACGCATCTGCCCGCATAAGCCATAATAACAGTTCTATGCCCTATTCGAGGGCCCAGGCTGTTTACCAAATTTAACCTAAAACCTGTATAGCTTTAGGGTAGTATTTTTATTGTTTTGTTTTTTCATTTGAAACGTTTAGATGCATACGACCTAGTCAGGCGATCTTTATGAAAATACCATGTTTGTATAATTTCTTTGATAATTAAAAGTTTACCCATAAATAGCAGCGGTTATAAATCCAATTATATATAACTTGATGAACTACTTCATGTTCGTAACTCGGGGAAGTGGAACAGGGTTTTTCGTAAGGTTTCTGTAGGGAGTTAAATTATGCATCCAGTTTGAAAGGCACCGCACTTCGACGGGCTCGAGCCAATCTCGGGAGTATTGTACAATTTCATACTAAAGCTACTATATTCCACAACTGCAGCCTTATAATACGAGGCATTTGAATAATAAATGTCTAATCGCATACACGGTGCATTCAATTACATAACCAGTGCTAAACTTAAAGATTCGTGCACGGAGTTGCACGTGCGTAACATTACTTGTAAATAAATGTTACCTTGACTTACTGGCCCTGAAAAGACAACAAACATTTTTGATGCACGTGTAAGGCGGGACATGCATTTCCTAAAACTTTCTCCGAGAATATGGAGGCAAGCTGCACGCCTGATTAAACTATCGCGAATTGACTAGAAGGCACTCATCTGAGCAACCACCCGCGCCGAGTGTCACCGGGTCACCGCATTCCAATTTAAATCTCATCTCATAAACGTTCATCGTTTGCGGCTACGGAAGCGCGACCTGAACAAAAATCACCCTTAATAGCTCAGAAATTAATTCTAATGTTACCAATCAGCGCTCGACGAGTCATGGCTCTACTTATGCTTGCAGGAGTAACTCCCAAACTTAAGGAATGGGCCTCATGATTGCCGCTCCATCCAACCGTCGTCGTGTCATAACACTTCACTAGTAAATACACGACGATTTGTTCGATTGATTGAAAGCTCGAATGTCACTTACAAGACTTATAAAATGTAGCACAAATTTCGTAGAGGAAATAAAAATCTATTTACGATCTTCTAATACATGCGACTTCTTACCTAATACTCTGAGACATGTTTACGGATATATCTAGATTAAAATTGATGCCAAGATTTTAAACGTATCAGATATTCGAGCCTAATACGTTAGAAATTCTATAAATACTTGAATACTAAAGAGTTATTTCAGACCTCGTATAAAAAGGGTCTGTTTCAATGTCAAGGCCAAGCCAGGCCAGACAATGCGGTCCGAATGTTTGGGATTCCACCGCGGCACGCGGGACCGAATCGAATCCGGATCGAAGCTAAATTCGTGTTTAGGCCTTGGCCGAGCCTTGGCAGACTGGGGAAGCAGTAATCTATCTTTATACAATGTATGCTGGAATCACAACAGCGAGGTAAAGCTATGATAGCAATGACAAATAATACGTATCCCAGCAGCGTGCAGCGCCACGTTTCATTTACATACTTTCACTATGTAGTCTACGGGTGTCAACAACATGCAATATGCATGACTTTTAAATATAGGTGAAGTATTATTTTATTGAACATCTTTGGCTATAGAATTACACATACCTATACCATTATTTTCTTATTGAAATGCATTTTAATTAGAATTACTAGAATTTAATGGTATTTTTGATGTCTATGACTGCTCAACTTTTCTTTACGGCAGCCACGATTGAACTGTAGACGTTTCATAAAGAACGTCACACAGGCCGCGTTAAAATTTGCTCAAGCTTGCTTACATTTACTAATACATATCTCATTTGAAATTGATATGCGATTTAATGTTTTCGTGATAGAAATTTCAATAAAGCGAGAGCACCAATTTTATGAAATATATTGTTATTGATCTACATTAGTTAGCAAATTGAGCTCGAATCAACTACTAAAATTATTGAAAAAACTCAATATGAAGTATTTATCTAATATCGCTATCTAAAATGAAATACCTACCGCATTTGAGTCTGTTGTAAAAGGAATGCGTCAAGTCATATAGCTATCATTTAAGCTTTTAAAACCGTTTACTAAATAGTGTAACGTAATGTAGTTATTTTATATAATTTAATTTATTTTTATTGATATTTATATATCTGCACCGAAAACTTGTAATATTGATAATATAAAAGTCAATTGACACCAGCAGTTAATCGAGGAGATTGTAGAGCATTAAGAATTTAAGACTTATTTTGTGTACCTATTTTCTACAAATATTTATGAAATAGATTTCAATTTGATGATGACTAAAGTAATAAATGGATTTGATTTCAATGTATGGCTTATCACGTAAACAAAGTCTTTAAAGCTCGCGACTACAGTACACCCTACAAGGTCACTACCACGATACACTGTACTGTAGCGTCACTGCCAAGGCCGCCCGCCCCACATTATCTCGCTCTCAAGCAACAAGGCAGAAATTTAACTAGTACACTCTCGGCAGCAATTGGCCGCCGGCCAGGGCCCGTCCTTCGCCACTTTCCCCGCTATCGATTGAGGCCTCTGCGGTTCGCCACTCGCAAACTACTATACTAGTAGAACCAAGATGTTAGGGGATGTTGTTTGTACATGCTGGTTTTAAGGTATGAGGGTTGTCTGAAGTTCGTGACAAGGGCGTGTTATGTAATCGCAATTATTGTTTGAAAATAAAATAAACGGTACTTTCGTGGTATAATCGATAAGATTCTTTCGTTCTGTAGTCGTATAATCGATTAGTACTTGTTTGCAAGGTCGCTCGATTTGTCTTAATTGTGTTATTTTGATAAAAAATACAAGGTTTCCACAACTTATATGATAAGAGTATCTTATTTTGCTTTCAAAATAATTTAACATAATTTAAAAGTAACTTTAGTTATAAAAATCTTACAAATATAATTATCGTAATTATTAATTACTTAAGTATAGAACATGATCTAATTCGTACTTCTTAATGTTTTCATACAACAGCTAGTCCGGATTACGGACCAATGGATCGGGATTGATTGCAAACTTTAAGGAAACAGTTTGCAACTGTAATCGGCTTCGCGCAAAACCAATTTGCGGACGACGGACGAAAACAACTCCATTATAGGATAGATTTAATCTGCGGTGAAGTGAAACAACCTATTTCCTTATGGTATTAACAGACAACCAAGTCGAGTGGGAGTGATGGTAAGCGTCAGGCCTGTGTATAACATTTGCTACCCGGGGCTTTGAAATTCAAAGTTCCGAGTGGCACTGCTATGCATTCCACTGTCTACGATCAAGCTTGTCGCATAAGGCCCATTCTAGAAATATGGTCTTTCAAATAGAACCAGTCCTGCTTCCTCAGGGCTTCTAAGCAGGGTTACTTAGTGATAACAACGATTCACATTTCAAAAGTAATGAATTTTTTTTTTTTATGTTCGTTGGTCAAGCATTTGACCACAATCTCACCTGATGGAAAGCGATGATGCGGCCGAAGATGTAGCATGCTTGCCTAGAAGGTACCTATTCACTCTTGACTTGAAGACTCCCAGATTATACTGTTCGGGGAACAAAGAGGAGGGCAATGAGTTCCACTCCTTCGCTGTACGGATGATAAACGTAGAAGCAAAACGCTTCGAGCGAACTGGAGGTATGTCAACCATATATGGATGACGTTTAACAGTTTGTCTACTGTCTTGTGCTCTTTTCGTCAGATTTTCTTTTTAAATGCATTTGTTCTATTTCTCATATTTAGTTCGCGGACCAAGGGCCACGGGAAAGAAATTCATTAAATTCTCTATAAATTTCTTTACCCCGATGATTTTTAATCTCCCATTCCAGTGGTTTACTGTGTTGTACAATGGCTTTGGACTACAGGGATTAAACCAAATCAATTTGATTACATCCAACAGTCTGATCACAATGTGTTATGTTACGTACTGAATTATGGCACTCGACGCAAGGCCAACTTCAGCTTCAGTATATTTCAACAATGCCTGCCCTGCCTGTGTCACATCTCATAACTACATGAGAGGGCTTAATGCTCAGAAGTAACTATACTAACGTTTTATGTAGCAACAAGATTACATGTTAGTTGTAGAATCACTGGTCTTTCAAAGTTTGTTGGCTTTGATGCCCAGTTAATCCTAATTTGTAGTTGTTAAGTTACTCATGTGCTGGATAGATAGAAGTACAACATTACCAACTAAATGTGCCATATTGTTTCCATGGTACAATCAAGTACAAGTATTTTGTTACACATTGCACATATGTTTTATAGTTAAAATATGTAAATCATTTACGTTCTTTTTAACAAAAGGAGGCACTACACCATTTTGCTTTACACGCCCATATTTCGGATTTATTCGCATTTCATAGACAAAATAAAAATTTTTAATGACATGGGCCCCAAATAAGCGCTCATAACAGTTATTGACCCTAATTACCAGATCTGTAACATTACAGCCATCGTTCATTCAAATGTGTTAAAGATTTTTGGAGATAATGGTTTTTAGTTAATTTTTAACCGACTTAAAAAAAGGATCTCATAACTTATTTCTAGGTGAACCGATTATGGTGTTTTTTTTATTTAATTGATAGCTGGTGAAACAGGTTTGAAACCCATGTGGTCCCATTTAAATTTTATCAAGATTTGACCAAAAGTTTTTTGAGTTATCCTCATATGCGTATTAAATTCAACGTTAATTTATTATATTCAGTGTTAATCCCGATAAGGTTGTTAGGCTTCAAGCAGGATGCGCCACAAGCCCGCCCGCACTTCCTAAGAAAATACTTAACAATTGCGATGAAACCTGCGTATTCCAGGTCTAGTGTGTTTACCAGCTTCGATCACATCGTCACTTAGATAGACCACGAAATAGTGGTCAAACACTAGCCTGTCACAAATAATAATAAAAAAAAAAAACCCGCCCCCCCTATTAAGTATCTTTGTTGCACGCGGTTTCTATTTGAATTAAGCAAAAATGAACCTTATTTCTTAGGAGTTTTGTCAATTTAGTATATATAATATAAAAGTTATTATAAAATAACTTTTTCAATATAGATTTCCGAAAAGTAACGCACAATTCAATTAATTTTGTTTAATTCATTTAACCTGATCAAGGGTACCGAAGATAAAGAGTGAAGTCGGTTTTTTAAGCTGTGCTTGCGTTTGAATTATTTTAACATTGTTTAGGCAAGTAAACATTTCACAAAATATTTACTTATAGATTTAACTTAGTGTGTGTGAAAGGCCAGTGATGAAAGTGAAATTGTCACTGTCACATTTCTTGCGCAAGCATCTAAGCCTGCGGTGGCTGGTTTCTCGCTACAATAGTGGCTTTGTCGAGAATTTGCGATGAGTTCCAAGTTCCACTCACAGCTTACAAAACTTGAGAGTTGCACCGTTTCACACTCCGTAAATATTTTATTGTTTCCAGTGGCCAGTTTTGCTTGAAATGAAGAAAAGTTCAAACAGAAAATTACCAACAGCTAATTTTCTGTTGCTAGGTATTGAGAGTGGGACGGTAACCGTATTCGGAAAAAAATCTCCCAAAAACGTATACTATTATCTACTAGAAATAATGCGGTCAGATTATGCGCTCAGCTGGTCCTATCCACGTCTATTGCTTATTAGCCTTATGTTATAATTATACACCATATATAAAGAAAAATACATTAAAAGACCTTAGGCTAGTCAATGGTCGTCTAATCGCTGTCAAGAGTGAATAGGTACCTTCTAGGCAAGCATGCTACATCTTCGGCCGCATCATCATTTTCCATCAGGTGAGATTGTGGTCAAATGTTTGCTTATCGGGCATACAAAAAGAGCGTTATATTCCAGACAACCGTTGGACGGAGGGAGATATAATACAATAATATCTTGATAAGAAACAACTATTTAGTAACATAGACACATCAGCTTTTTTGCAATTTGTATGATTATCTGATTCTCTTTTACTCTCAAACATAAATATAGAGATAAAAAAATGGAAATTCAAAATAAAACCTATGCCTACTAATTGTTTTCCATAACCTCAGCCTCCACTACTATTATCATATAAGTATCCGAATCCATTCTCCCAGCACCCCAGCACCATATTTCCTCAGGGTACTTTATTTTAATGCGTCGCTGCTGGTGTCACCGTAAATTTGTTCCACCTTCGGAAGCAGTGCAGGTTTACTGCTTGCCTGCAGCATTGGACACTTTAAAATTGTGGAATGGTCACATGTCGCGGCACTTACAGAAATTGACTTTTGCCTTTGAGTCCCGAAACGGTCGCTCCCTACTTTTACTTCTACTTATTTTGTCAACACGTAAATTTTTTAGCGTACTCTCATTGAGATTGGACTTTGAAATCAGAGACTTTATCTCTCTATAATTTATATCGAATGACAACTTGGTATAATACATTTGCGAGCTATTTGGAAGTAAATAATATAACGCTGAATAAAATCAGTATAGTTCCTTAGCATTTTTTCTAGCGACTACCATAATAACACCTAGGTTAATAAAATTATGTATTAGAGATTAAGAATGTTTTTTAAAAAAAATAATGAAAATAATGCGCCGCCGAGTTTCTTGCCAGGTTCTTCTCGAGATGGCTGTAAATTTGCGAATCTGGCAATAGAATCATTAACTTTCATGAGTGCCTCTTTGGGGCCCATGTGAATAAACGATTTTGATTTTGAATTTGATTTTGATTTTAACATTACACATGTATTAACTAAAATCTACAAACTGATTCTAACCACCAATAATTCCATAAATATTTATATAATTAAAATTTGTGGAACTAACTGGAAGACAAAACCCTTTCAAACAAATATAATTATAATCATTGAAATCAAAAAATATTTGATATATTACAATATAATTATGTACATATTGAACTTGACTGTTCCCTTTTCTTTTTCAATCAAGTCCGCTCTGTGCCTCGAAAAAGTAATACCAATACTAAAACGATTTCTAAAATATAAATGTCATCTATTTATGGTTGACATAGCTTCTGTCCGCTCGAAGCGTTTTGCTTCTGCCTTTCATCATCCGTATAACGTAGAGTGGTCCTCTTTGCATGTGTCTTTTGACGTTCGTTTCGGTCATTTTGACGTTCTTCCTGACGCGACGCTGACGCGTCAAGTATGGGTTGCATAGAGGCTAAGCGATATCACCTCTCCTTGAAATCAGTCCAATTGGAAATATTTGTCTCACAATCACAATTTTATTGTCTTTGTCCCTTGATGTTCTCGGAAGGCCTTTAGCACGCGTTCCAATTGTTAAACCTATTTATATAAAACGCTTGACCTATGTTGTAATTAATTTATTTCTCTCTGCTTAACGGATTTGTTGTAATCATGTTAATATTTGCGACGCGTCAAATTGACACATGGTTACTGCATACTGCAATTGCACTTTATCGAAACGAGCAAAATACCGTCTCAATGCGATGCAATCGGTTTGTTTCAAAAATAAGTCTAAGTAAAAAGAGATTTTCAGAAAAAATGTGAGGGTGCAATAACCCAGCGGACGCTGTAGACCTTGTCATGTCGAAATGTCGTTAACACTGCAATTTTTAGAATATCTTTTCAGCTATAACGTAATTAATGGTTTATTCAGATTCACCGCATCAATTTAACGGCCCCGAGCATTTTTGTGAACTCTAAGGGGGCGCCCTTAGCTTACTAATTTGATTAGGTTCGACGTCTGTGGCAATATTGTGTTAACGCATACTAAGTGTTTTAAACGTGGCAATATTAGCTAATAATATAATATACTAGCAGACAAGTCCCCAAGCCATTTAAAGTACGCAGGCGATTGCCTGCGTACTTTAAATGGCTAAACGAAAACCTTTCTAAGCTGATGTTGTCTCTTTATAAACAACTTAGCTGCCGAATTCCACTTACGTAGATCATGTAGTTTTCAAGAATTCGCGACCAGTCTGTGAATCAGAGTAATTCGTTTTCATACATTTAATTGGCTTTCTACTACTAAAAGAAATCTGACGCCGTTTATATGAGCAAACATATATACTTATATAACCAATAACCGACTCCAAAATAACTTTTTTTATATTTAATTCCTAATGATGCTCAATCATTTGTTGCAATAATGTTTACAGAAATACACTTTTTAAGTAAACACAATAGGGTATAGCAATAATAGGGCTGGGAGTGTACGGGCCGATTTGTTATTTTTATAAACATCACATAATTAAGCAAGTCAAATAAAGAAGGAAAGTGATTTTTATTTATCATTAAAAAAATCTTGTAGCGCGTAGTAAAATTTGGCAGGATTTTTCAATTTTTTTTTAAGAATGTTGATTGTTTTCTTTCGATTTTTATTTGCTCGAGAATATTGCAATATTTTTTGTAAACGAATAAAAACAAACATTTTAAAATGAGCGACACAAAGTTGTAACAAAGTAGTTATTTAAACAAAGCAAGTCTAATCCTCAGCCTATTTAGTAGTGGAATCGCTGCGGCTTTCTCTAAACGGCTTTCAAACAGAACATTATCTAAAGACGGCCAAACTGCTCCAAATCACGCCCGCACACAAACTTAAATTGCCTTTTGAGAATATCTTCCCCAAAAGCCGAGGAAAATTTAAGCTCTAAAAGTTAATTAAATATGGATGGCGGAGTATTTATCGTTTCGTATTGAATCGTCACCTCTTTAATACAATTAACCAATATTATTCGTACACGTTTGTTTATATGCATCACGTTACCGTAGTGCACGTGTGTAAGTGACAAGTGTGTAAGTATGTTTGTTCCCAAATTTGGAATGTATATAGCTACGATAGCATAGCTTATACCTAGGATTAACATATAGGCTACTTTTTAACTGGATAATAGTGGGCGAAGTCGCGGCTAGTCTATAGTATAACATACCTTCCAAAGGCTTGCCATGGACAGGAATAGAAATAAATAATACAAAAGAACGTATCAATTGTTATAACAGTCCAATGGCAGTATAGGATTGGATACTTTACATCCAAACCACGGGATTGAGCTCCCAGAGCCGGTGAAAGTAATAGGCATTTAACTTTTACTACTACTTTCTTAGATTCCTGTCTCTTTTGGAATTAACAAGATACTCGTTTTGTTATAAAATAGAGATTTAAATGTTTTCAGTAAAGTTTAAACACAACTGGCAACACTCAGAAAAAGCGTTATCCATGACGAAATTTCTTCGTCACGATCCTCGCCCTAGACTATGGATAATTCAAAAATTTGCATTTTAATCATTGTGTCTCACCCGTTGTTAATGGAGAGAAAAATGTATGAATTTAAATACCGTCGTTTGCATAAGTCAGCAGACCTAATGTTCCCAAAGGGGGATTGGAATTAAAAATCTGTTAAAATAAAAACTGGCAAGTACTAGAGTTTTCATTGATTTCAATTTCTTGCGTTGACAAACTTTTCCGGCGATCCGTTTCAAGCGATAAACCTTTCCAAATTGGCTTCTTTTCATTGTAAAGATCAGAATCTTCAGGTGTACTCGCAAATGTTTGGTTAATTTTAATAAATTCTAAAGTTTGATAACATGTACAGGGACTCAAGTAGTTTACTCCGTAAAACTCGTCACAGGTTAAAAATTTAATCAACTTATAGCGAGCTTTAGAAGGGCATGGAGTGCAAGAAAGGTGGTGGTGGTTTATGCAGGAGCACTATATTGCTCTAAATTTTGGCCATATTTTAATTAGATCTGCGGGCTACCTCAGTTCACGGCACAATCTCTGAGTCGATGATTCCCACGCCATGGCCACGGGTGTGTGAAGTGTGACACTACGAAATCAGACAATGATATACAAATTCTAGTTACTTTTAAACTTTCGCGATTCAAAAACATAGTTTATGTAATATCTCGAGACTTAATTGCACTAAAAAAACTATTTTTACTGTATAATAAAAATAGTATTTAGTTTTTTTGCCAGTATCCGGTAAATACCTATCTAAACTTATTTCTACAGACATTGCATAGCTGCTAAGTTTTAATCTGTTTAACAGTCTACACTGATATAAGTACCAAGTTCGTAATCGCACATGTGAATTCAGAGATCTTCGCCAACACCTTAGCACTTTCTCAGAAGTATTTCCCAGCGCTCATGGCCTGCAAACACTGCAGGGCCGGAGGCTATATCCCTCACTTCCCCAGCTGTCGCCGGCTCTCGAGTTCCCACGTCTTACAAACGCAGAAAGAGCGTACCATTTGCAAATTAAGAAAATTCTAGCTCAGCTAAATGTCAGACTTCAATGGTTATCTTTGTTACTAAATATTCGTTTTACTGCCAAAATTATTACAATAAAAAATTTTTAATCATTCCGTAGTGGAAACTAATGGAAAGGATAAATCAAAATTTTGAGAACTTACAACGTACGACTGTATATATGAAACGGCTGTTCCGATCTGTACCTTACACAAGAATAAAAAATATACTAACTGCATTAATCAATGGTCCAGCACATGTCACAATCACAATCGTAGAATTACTCTTAATTGTACATGTTAAAAAAGGGCACAGTAAATAGTTCAGCAGAGAGTAAATATATAAAAATATCGGTCCTTTCGTTTATGCTACGAAGCTACAGACAGACACACATAGACATTCATTTGATAACATCCCATTTTTCCACGTCACGTGCCGTTGAGTAACTTAACCGTGAAAAGGAATCCAACACTAGCTCTCGGTGCAGAAAACGTTATAGTACATGTGTTTTCGGATGTTGTAATACAGTTTAATTAAACATTTCTAATGACCAAAATAGTATTTTTTACAAAGAAATCCTTTTTAGGTCTGCATGCAACTCGAGAATGAAATTATCTTTTTAGCGAAATTGGGGCTAAAAGAAACAACCCAATTGTATTTTGTTTCAATTGTAATTCAGCGGGCTGATAATAGTTTCTTTATTGAAATTGAAACGTATACATTTTACAGCTTTATGCCGTGTGTTACCCTACAACCAGGTGGTTGTAAATTAAGCATAAATTATTTCCACCACCTCGGGTAGCTAATTTAATTGCTTTGATTTTGTGCAAAAGTTACAAAGTTCTAAGTTGTTTTCTCGTTAACTAAGTTGAGTGTTTGAGTTAAATTTTCACGCTCTGCAAACTCTTCTCATATTGTGTGAAAGAACATTAATTTTAAGAAATGTTTAAATTATTCACCGTACTTGGCCCTAGAGGTGCCGAAATATGCAATTTTAGTAACTGAATGTTCTGTGGTAGTACGTAAGAAGTTTGTGAGAAAAAAGTCATCAATAATATATTCCTGCAAAAAACAAAAACCATCGTTTCAGAATTTACTTTATTATTTTCTTATTCTTTCTAGACGGATGTTTCATCGAGAGTGGTAATAAAAAAAGTCCTCGAACATCGGTAAATAAGTAAGCAACTGAAAATAATGAATGATATCTTATTGCTACATTTCGACCACCACACTTCCACAACACACTTACATTACGTCAGATGATATCACGATTAAATGCTTACCTGTACCAAAAAAATAATTAGACCGTTGTCACAATCCGCAATCTCCTAACTTAACGAAACATATAAAAAAAATTTTAAGTAAAAAAAAAAAACATTAAAAACATATTTTTATTTTTTACATATAATTTAAACGTAAGCAAAGCTTATAAAAACCGACTTCACTGCTTATAATCTTGGTTTTGGCTAGATCGATTTCGATAAAATTTATATGGGACCACCTCTGAAGTATAATCTACCAAAGAAAAAAAGAATTTTGAGAATCGGTCCACAAATGGGGGAGAAATCGGTAAACATACATAAAAAAAACATACAATCGAACATAGAACCTCCTCCTTTTTTGAAGCCGGTTAGAAATAACCACTTCGTAGAACAGGTAATTGAACATACGCAATTTCTCAGAATTAGCAGAAAAATACAAAACACAAATGTAAACCAACTTGTGATAACGTAATTTTTCTTAAACGTAATCATATATTAAATTGTCTGCAAATATTGTAGTAAGAATATGAGAAACGTTGGTACTCATTTAGAATTACCATCCTTGCGTTATATAATAAAAATGTGATCAAAGAATTATGTTTCAATGTTAAAATTGTGATCCGTGATGCGATCGCCCAAGGGTGGCCTTATTTATTGGAGCGTTGTTTAATTATGACGGTACAAACAGTACATCGTCCACGTTCGACTTAAATTGCAAATAAAGGTTTCTGTACTTGCACTATTACTAATTTCAAAGATTAATATTACGGTTTACGGAAACTTTTACATATTGTGACTGTGTGTGCATACAATCACCCCAGAACCAGAAGCACTAATTTCCCTTTGGAAGGAAAATTAAGCTTCTGTCGGGAATTGAACCTAGGACCCACTGCGCTGAATCGTCTCTTATATTATACATTCCTGTATTTATTATGTATTACTGGGGCAACGTAGTGATGAACTTAATTCTAATCGACAAAATACCTAATCGAAAAATATTAATACATATTCACTTTATATCATTTTAATTTTGGTTTATACATTGACTAGCCGTCGCCCGCAGCTTTGCCCGCGTTAATTGAGTTAATTAGTTAGCTATTTCTAATCTATTGTAATTATTTATTGTTAAAATTACCTTTAATTTTACTATTCAGATACAATGCTCATCACTTTAACTGTAACACTGAAACTTCCACTAAAACCTTATATTAATGCACACCAGGCCAAAAGTATTAATATTTTTTTTTTATTTTAATTAGCTGTGCCCTACGGCTTCGCCCGCGTTGTTTAAAGTAAAAAGTAGCTAATGTGTTATTCCGAACCCTAAACTAAATTCTAAATTTAATCTAAATCGGTTTATTCGTTACGGAGATACGTGGTGGATGCACCCCTGTCAAAAATATTGTATACATATTTTTTTTATATTATATCAACCACTCAATTACCAATTTTCATCGCTATAAGTTAAAAACAACATTTTCAACTTATTCAACCTATTTAACTCTCTTACTAAGAATCATTTTTGTAAATTCTACCAATTTACAAAAATGATCTCTTAGTACACCAATCTTTTTAAACATCAATTTGTATTTTGTAACCATTTATTTCCGCCATATTATATAAAAACACTGAAAGTTATTTCATATTACGAGACTAATAATTTCTTCATATTGTATTGTTTTTTTTTTTGAGGCGCGTTTTCACGAAATTCGAATAATACCATGAAAAATCAAAGATTGTCACGGGTGGCCTTGCGTAAACAGCACGATACAATGGACGCAATATACACCTTTATAGGCAATACAGTAAGGAGTAAAATTGTCTGTGGTTAAAAAAGGTGCTCGCATTGACGTAAATCTGCCTCTTAACGCTTTCATACTCACAAGTATGCAGTTCATCGGGTCATCTAGTCTTAGATAAAAAAAAGACGTGTGGCACTCGGGGACTGCCGCGGTAAAGCTGTTGCTTAGCATTTTTTATCAACTTATGCAATTATAATTATTTATTTATGCAGTATTTTTTTTCCTGCCACCTAGAGGCGAGTTGCTAAACTAAAGAGACAAGCGTGATATTTCAAAAAAGTCATTAAAAGTTCTGCTATTCATCGATAGATGGCAAAAATAAAAAGTATCACCGCTGTGCCGGTCGGAGTGGGGGTGTTAGGTTATTTTCGTTACGGAATTTCTGGATTCGGTCTCCACGCTCAAGGCCCGCGATAGAAGCTGTGCAATAGCTTAAAAATGTTTTATAACTGATATTAAGAATTAACAATATATGTATATAATTATAGTATGCCATTTGAAATTAATTATTTGATATAAGTGTTCAACATAACAACTATACTGTTATAAGACGAACAATAATTCTCATTCATCCGAGAGACGATCTGCCGCACAGATATCACATTACTTAATCAAGGCTCGGATAACAGAAATTGGACAGGGATATAATCTTCGGTGACACCTTCGCTCGTTTTCATGAATTTTCTCAAAAATGAATACTGACAGATTCTATACTCGGTTCCAAAATCTTAGATATTTTATGTAAACAAAGAAATGTCACGAAAAGTCACTGTCAAAATGACATGCCAGTTGCCGAAAACATTTTTCACTTATGAAAAATATTTTTGTTTCATTATCCCCCGGCTTTGCTCTCGCGCGGCACAATGATAACAAGTTAAATAAAACCTTTTATTTTTTTCATTGGAATTGAATTGAAATTCTGAAAAGTAAGAGAGTTGTAGGAAGGTGTAAATAAAACATTGAATTATATTACTTAATTTTCATGAATTGACCAGACACCTCATAAACTATTCTGACAATTCTGAAAAGCTGTCTGATTCAGAGCCCGATTCGTTGACATTTATGATAAATCTATCGCTTACATCATCAATTATGTGGTTGAGTTGGCACATTTCATCTTCCACTTTTATTGTGTGGCTAATACAGTCAGCCCATTTCTGCGGTGTCACCTCTATCAAACCTTCTTCTAATAATTGCTTCACCTCATTCATCTTAAATGTCTTGTTATTTCGTGCGACATACCCCTTAACCTGGGCCCACACTAGCTCAATCGGGTTGAGTTCACAATGGTAAGGAGGCAGTCGTAGAATGGTGACACCATACTGGGCTGCTAACTCATCCACCACATATTTACTAAAATGTAATTTGTGTTCTTTAACAATTTGTAATAACTCCACTTTTCGGCTGTGGTATGGGGCGTTATCCATCACCAAAACAGAATCTTGCTTCAACTTGCACAGCCTGTTAGTGACCAATATTCGCCTTCAGGCCACTTCTTGTATGTCTCTTTGTACGCATTCAATACCATGACTTTTTCAGTGGCACTCATAGATTTCCGCGGCCGCTTTTTGACTGGCGACAGATTTTCTGTTGTTGACAAGGCCCGCGAGGTCGAGGGACCCGGCTGAGGCTCCATTTTGCGATCAAATTTCCGAAAGTAATTGATCAAACTTAACGAAAAATGTAACAACAACAAGATAAACACTAATAACAATAACCAACAAGTTTAACAACAAAGCATAATTGCACAAACGCAGGGTGAAGCACATTCGAGTTCTAGAAAACCAAAACGAATGAAACGGTAAATGACGGCGGCAGAAATGTTTAGAACCTCTACAGTCTTACCAGTATAATAATATTTTTTTCTATCAAAAAATGTTTACTTTATCATAACATTGTATAGAACAAATAAAACGTTAAATTAAATAGTACAAAACAAATTTTATTTTATAATTGATCAGATTACGACTAGACACAAATTATTAAATATTTTTTTGGTCAAATATAGTAAACTTCCATTATAAAAGATATTTTTTGCACAGTTATCCCCTTTGTTTACATAAAATATCTAAGATTTTGGAACAGAGTATAATCAGTTTAAAATGCTGTTAAACGTATATTTGAACAATCTTTGGGAAGGGAAGTAAGGCCTATCAATAAATAATAATAGTTTTAGTGGTATTGGAGGACGGAGTGGTAAGATTTTTATTTAAATACAAAATTTTTATTCACACGGGCCTCAAGGAGGCACTCAGTAGAAAAATAAAAAGTGCCAAAGATAGTGTCTTCATGTGAAGATCAATGGGAAATATTTGCCAAAGCTTTTCTGCCAGAAAGGACTCTGTGTGCTGTTACTAGTCAAAAGTAATATTTGCCAAAATACATAAGAATATCGTCACTTATTCTACATAAGTTAATACATTACAAAATACATAAGTTTTTCGTTTGTATAAACGTGTTTAGACTAGCAGCCCAAAACTAAGTACGACGACTCTGTCGGAAAAAATCACATCATACAAACAAACACACCCACAACCAGAAACAAAAAATCCCTTAAGTAGAAACTTGTGCTCGGAATCGAACCTGGTAACCGCTGTTTAAAAGGCGGACCCGCACTTAACAACGCCAACTGGCAGTTTATCGGACGGACGGACAAAGTGCTGAACAACCTAATCAACCTTTAAAATCGGGCCCAATACACCGTTTAATACTCGTCATTAACATTTTAACTCAGAATAATAATTACAATAAAATGGTCCGAAAAGAAATACAAATACATTTTGCTGACGTTTCTAATAGCTTGCTTGTCGTGTGGACTAGTGGGTAGACCAGATTTTTAGGCCACCTAAAGTCATCTAACATATCTTTACGTATTCCCTCTTGTTTTTTACGTAAGAGACCTCTGCTTGGTTATACCTCCCTCGTGTCACCAAACGATATTACTCGCCAGGACAACCTAATCCTGTCAATATGATTAAATGTTCATCTCGATAAGGAAGTTGAAATATAAATAACGACTCCAAATTATTCGGATTTCATCGAAACAATTTACCTCTTTAGAGGTTGCGGTGATGTATTTCATGTATATGACGTAACCCAATTGCAAAATTACCTTAAAGCTAGTTTAGGGTAAAGTTATATACAGGTCATTAAAGTCACATATATAAGGTCGTATACCTATACCACGAGCTAGTAGCGTTAGGTAATCGGGGACTACAACGCGCGAGCCGAGCGACGAATATATTTTATTCTAGCCCTTTTGGTGTCGGGGAAGATTTGTATTTGAGTTTGTTACTAGCGTTTATTTCTAACTTCTTACAAAAAGTGTGCAGATTACGTAAGTATACTAAACTTAATTTTCGACCATAATTTAGATACCCTTAGTAAGTGCTCTAGGATGCAATTTATATAAAAACATAACTTTAACAACCTCTCACGTTACTGATGCTGCAAAATCGTTTGTGATGTTGATTTTAAAACCAATTTACACACCCTCGGATAACAGTACGTTGCTAGTAGCATTCGACAGTAATTCAATCATGTCGTACATGGGGCACTACGATATCCGATAATTCAGTCCAGCAGCAGTGGCAGACCTAATCAGGATAGTAGACTGAAGTAGAGATGGACTTTATTCCAAGAATGATATCCGCTTTGCTCTCTTTACAAAAGGTGTTAATGCAAAGTATTTTGTAACGTGTACAACGTTACAAAATACTTCGTATTTATACCAATTGAAACAATTCTATAGATAAATAGCGCGAAGCTCGAATTTCTACAAGGTAGAGTAGGGTGTCTGCGCTATAATATAAACTAGGAGAAACAGCACACTGGAATTCTATTACTGTCTACGTGTTCAGTAAGCCCCTAATCCCTACCGACAATACTACATGTGTCACGCAGTACTATTTCTGAACTGCCCTTTGGCTTAGTTGGGCGCGCGGTCCGCTTCTAAGCAGGGTTATCGGTTCGATGGTCGAAACACAAGTTTTCTCTCCAAGAGAAATTCGTGTTTCTGGTTCTGATTGTGTGCGTGGATGTGAATGTTTCTGGCACCCACGACACAAGCTGGTTGTGATTGAGTGCGTGGATGTGAATGTTTCCGGCACCCATGACACAAGTCATTAAACTTGTAGTAGTGTTTTTTTTTTATAACTGACTAAGCAATCGTTTTACTACAATCACACCTGATGGAAAGTGACGATGTAGTGAAGTTGGAGCAGGATTGCTTAGTAAACACCTATTCGCTTTTCTTTTGAGCACACCCAAATTGTACCCAGTGTGGGGCTAATACTGCCAGAGTGAAAGAGAATGAAACCCTATCACCGACTTATTAGTCTGCTTTAACTGCCCCTCGAGAGTTTAACTGCATTATCTACTAGGCAATTAGAATCAAGGAGTAGACTCTAAGAGCAACTAGCTAGCGAATTGAAAATTATGCGAGGAATGGAACCACTATAGGGCTGGCTCACTCACGTCTGCATTAAATACGACTTGGAAAGCTATCTGCATTAGCTAAGGGGAGTTAGAATAGAACCCATCAGTAAATTAGAAGGATTAGGTATTCAGGTACCCACGCTAAAACAAACACTGAAAATATACAACACTTCTGTGCATATTTTAAGATAGCAAATAAATTAACTGAAAAGCACACATTTTCACTTCAGAAAGATAGAGCGCTTTTGAGGAACGTGAAGTAAATAAATACTTAGAAATCTAGTCTTATTGTTGTAAGTCGTAAAGAACCAGATGTCTAAGACCATTATTATGCGTTTCTTCGCACCACCACGTGGACGTGTTTCTAGTGAACCACGAATGAGAGCCGGCAGCTTGAGCCTTGGAGCCAATTAGCGTCCGTAGCAGCCGTCAGACGACGATGAAAGTAATGGCGCGTGCCGAATGTGGCAGGGAGCATATGGAATTATTGTAAGGTTAACAGTGGAAATTCGAGGTCAGCTGAAGTACCGTATAATACCGGTAATAATAGAAATTCGCATTTTTGTAAAATATATTAATAATACAAATAACATTTTTAATTCCTAACGTTTCATACATGTTCATCATTCCTGATCACAGAGATCTTAGGTGACATTTTAGTTCACACAATTTGAAAATATATCAAATCTAACACTTTCTATATTTAAATAAAACTTTTTCTGCAAGCGCAGTATAGATAGTTGCTCTTGGTTTTTTAATTTCAATGCGTATGAATCTCCGTGCATATCATCCGTAATTCTAAAAAATAATACATAAATGTAAATTTAAATATCGTGCATACAATAGGGATATTGTTAATAATATCAAATAAATTAGTCCCAAATAAATACTTATATAATTGTACTTTTAAGTACGACAACATAACCTAACCTTTCTTTAACACAACCATATACTATTTATAACAGTTCAGCTTCAGGTGGCAGCCAGAAATTTAGTATGGAAATACAAGCGACCGTCTATTTCGGGCACAAATGCAATTGAAGTGTAAACGTTTTGCAAACAGCATAACTAGACTGGACGAAACAACGTGTGTATTCAAAGGCTACATTCGGAGAACCCGTAACATTTCATTTAACTGACCTACCAGCAGAATAAGTAAAGATATTATGTTGTTGAAGTTGAGCAGAATAAGGCGTGGGTCGAAACATCCTACAGAAATTGGCCTTTTTTACCCAACAAAAAGGCAAATTAAAAGTCGGCCCAACGTTTACCTCCTGATACAAAAGCACGAAACACATTTGTATAAGGAACAATGGGCTACGCGCTGAATGCTAAACGGGACGGGCCGGGAGCGGGCCGAGAACGGGCCGACTACGATTCGATCGCCGGAGAACTGTAATAACTGCTCGTCTACTTTACGAAGAGAAAAATGGATGGGACGGAAACTGAATAAGGTACCTTGAGTTTAATGGAATTATAAAATCGATTGAAGGCGTATCAAGGCTACCACGTTTTGGGCGATTTCGTATCTGACGCATGCGGAATTTTAAACAGGTGCTGTTATAGAATCCATGCTGGCATGTTATCTATTCTATGGATGACATAACCGCACTATGAAAAGCATGCAATCAGCTCCATAAAAATGCTAAGTACTAATACTATAACATATTATTTTACGTAGAATATTCAGAAAGGAAAAATATTGCTAGGAGTGTGATTTGAACTCACGGCCATAAGGTTGCATTACCTACCGTTCTTAACCGCTGAGCTACCTAAGCCCCGCTTCAAACGAAGAATTTATTCGTTTCCATTTATCTTATTATTAAAGCCTAATGGGAGATAATATTTATCTTAAGAAAGGCACCTTTATGGTAATGTTATATTAAGCCATATCTAATAGCACGATTGAATCGATCGATGCTAAAAGCACACTCCATATTCAAAGCAGAGCACTAATTTCAACAACATCTGTCAAACAGTTTAATTTTATCAAAACTCTTATAAAGGCGGACGAGCAAACTAAATCCTGGGCAAAACCTTAATAGAAAGTGCGAGAATTGGCCGTGAGGCTTATTATCTCGTACGTGAAGCGATCTTTCGTTCGTCGGATGGCCGACGTTATCGGCACAGAATAATAATGTATAGTATCCGTGCTATCACGACTCGGACGTGCTACCCCACCCTACCCTACCCTCGACAACATAGCTATCATACTGTTTAGGTCTTGATCAGTAACACTTAGTTTTGGGAATTTTCTCTTGCTAAATTGGTATTTATATAGGACTATCCATAACTCGCTTCATCAGGCTTCTCCCGCATTTATTAAATCAAAAAGCCTTTGTGTTAATCCTACGTATCAGCTATGTACATTCCAAATATCATCGAAATCCAATTAGCTGTTACAGTGTGAAGACAAAATTACTTACATAAAAACATTCGTAACTGGTGTTGTACCAATTTGGTACAAACCAGTTACAAACGTAATGTAATAAAGATATAGTAATTATTCTAGAATATTTAGAGCAAAATCTTAGAAATTAGTAGATAGAAAGAAAATTTCTTTATTTCTCTGTTTACACGACGACGAAGTAAATGGGGTATTGTAATTTCAGCACCTAATGGATTTAGTTGGTTTTGATGCAATTTAACGTTTTAAACATTGCTAATATAAATAAACAGAGCATAGCTTAGACATAGACGCTAGAAGCGATTTTAACAAAGTGTGCGTAAGCAGAGCCCAATCATAACTCTGTATTATCGTAATCGTAGGTTACCGAAGTAGGCACCCGAGCCCATGCGGATCGATGGCTTATCTTGTTTTGCTGTTGGCTACTAGTAGCACTGGTCGAGATGAACTAATTAAAAGATACGAACAGTTTTCTATTCGCCATGAGACAAGCAGATAATAAAACAAAGAACAAAGAAAATAACTAATAATTTGCAAAAAAATACAAAGGAAACATCGCAGATTAATTTACAGATAACAAAAGGACATGATTAACTATTCATATAAATTTCTATTCATCTTATAGTTTGATAAATTAAAATGTGGTTTTAAAGGAATAGTTAACTAATATGACGAAGCTTTTAATATTATTGTGTTCATAATATGTATGGCTTCTGTAATATTTTATACCAACCAGCTTAGTTACGAACGAGATCTTTTAAATCAGTTATAAAGTTTTAAATTATTTTTCCTTTAGGAGTAAATAAATTTACTCCTAAAGGAAAAATGATCTCACGGCCCCGTAAGACGTTAATAATATAGAAAAGATAATTTGGCCGCTTCAGGCAGGACTTGAGTAGCTCAACAGTTAGAGCAATAGGGCATGACCCTTTGGCCGCAGGTTCAATCCCCGCCTCAAGCGATAATTTTTCCTTTCTAGATTTACTTCTGTAGTCGTTACAATTGAATACTTCGAATGACGAATGAAGATTGTGCTGTCGCTCTACAACTTAAGGTGTTAAAATCAGTCTGGGCGACATTTTCTAAGACTAGTATTTTAGACATTTTTAACAATTACTAATAAAGATTGATTAGCCCAATTTTTTAATTAAACTATAATTACACACATCTATATATCTGGATATTCTTGGTCGAAACATGAAGGTAATAATAATTTAATTAATATTGAAATGACTGAACAATATCAAAACATTGGGAGTTATGAAATTGATGGTTTATTTCTACTACTTCCCAAAGGAAGTAATATTCCTAATAACTTACGCAAGTGGTAGTCGTAAATAAAGATAGACGCTCTTGACGACTCAATAATAGCGTCGTTGCCAGACTATCCAGAAATGGAATAACTATTTTATGGACCCCTAAGGTACAATTTATATACCTTTTAATTTTATGTCTAATTCAAAAGGTTATAAAGTGTATCAGTCTAAGTATTGAGGTTCAGAGCGTCTGGTTGAGGCCCCGCGTGATCACAATGGCGTTTCTTATTTGGATCAACGTATTAATATAATTATAAGGAACGCTACCCACGGGTAGTGGGCTTGAATACTTGGGTTAGCTATAAACTCGATGACATGTAGGTAACTAAGGTTTTCGCTGTACAGATGTATTTAGTTTTAGGAAATTTTGACCCGTAGATAGGCGTTAAAAAAAGTAATAATGTTAATTATTAATTCATTTGCTAAAATCATAAAATTGATGATCTCCCATGCTGTCTTTCATTATTTAAATCACAAGTACATCAGCATAACCTGCAACCACTTAGGGAAGTACAAGTGGCGATGATTTCGAACAGAATAATAATTTGGAGACAAGCGCCAATTGAAAACTCCTCGAATTTCGTGAATCTAGAAAAACCTTACGACCCCCGCTTTTATAAATAAACAAAAACAGTAAGGCTAACCTCGAGATGAACTTTTTTAAAAACTCCTCTTATCGACAAAAGGTCCTCAAGCGCCGACCAAAAGAGTTCAGCTTTAATTTCTCCAAGAACTTACCTTCTAAAGTTTCAGGCGGCGACATTGTAATCTCGCTTTGTTCCGGCTTTAGAGAGGTTCCCCGTTTTTGCAAATTAGTCCAAATTGTACACAATCGCTCAATTAACCTTTTTCTAGTTGAACAATTCTAATGAGTTTGAATGAAGAGTTGCCGGCTCGTCTGGTTGTGGCCCTTTCATTAAGATTAATTTGTCTTGGATGAACTCGATAGGGCGTAGAGAGATAAGAATAAAATTTTAGCTTATAACCGCAAACAATGGAAAACTTTTGAGACATTGCGACCGAATTTGAGAATAAAGAAGCGTTAGTGTGATACCTTCTTTTATTACAAATACAACAAGCCGTACTCAAGTCATGTTTTATATATTCAGCAATTGTTTTTTGTTTATATATATAGATTTTATTTATTTAAAATAAGTGGTTATCTTAGTATAAAACTATCATGCTAGTTCCACTTTTTTTTTTAGACTAATACTTTATTGAGTGCCGGTTTACATTATAATATGATTTATTTTGAAAAAACAAAACTTTTGTGTTTACAAAAGTCCACTCATGAAGCGGATGGTTTTTTTTTAATGGAACTTATTGTTTACGAATATTATATTGTTTACGCAATCAATATTTACATTATTTTCTTAACATAACTTCACTTCATGACTTCACATCTACGGTATTTCAACATCAATTATCATACAACAAAACACTACCGGCATCAAAACAAATGAAAAGGCATGTAAAGCTAAACTAGCGAATAGAGAGAAAAAAGCGAATAGAGCTAAAAACCGGAATTAAGCGAGAAAAGCGAATACAAACGTAAAAACGCCCCGGGTGTTGAACACTACGAACAGTGCAATTAATGGCTACCCGCCGATTGTTAACAGAGGAGATGTATTTAAATATTCACCAAATTTAATGGACATTTATGCGATACATGAATTAACTCGTATTATCAGACACGGTGATTTTTGCGGGTTGTCATGCAAACTATATTATTGATTTTTTGAGGTCAATAAATTACATAGGTACATTCAAATTTCTTTCACTATTATAAATAACAGCCATATTATCCCGGATGCACCCGAACCTTGGCCTTGGCCTTAGCGTTACAGACACTCGTGGACACACGGCTCCACTCAAGTTCACTCTTATGTGGATATGAAAAAAGTTCTAAGGCCGATCTCAAACACTCGACCGTAACTACAATACAAGTTAGAAGCTTTGTTGTTCAGACATGGTGACATTTTAATTAAAAAATGTATAGTACTAAACTAGCCCGTACCAATTAACAAAAATTATAGTCTAAGAAAATATTTCTCAGTCTCCTTTAATAAATAGGGGCAGTGCATACCAGCATCTTTGTATCGCAAAAAATATGTAGTAACTTTTAGCACGAACTCAAAATTCAAAATGAATGTACTGATACTTTTAAGCATGTTAGTTTATATCACAGAACACAAACAACTATACTTAACCCAATGTGCAGTGACTAGCGGCCTTGTATGTAAACAGAAATACTATCGCCAGCCCTGACCTCTGACTATAAATATTATTCGAGTTAAAATAAACTCTACATTTAGCCGTAGCTGAAGCATAGCCTTTGTTTCGTAGCGATGCTACGAAAATGCTGCGCTGTAGCAGCAAGATGGCAAAATGTTAGTTATTTACTTAGGAAGATTGTAGTCTCTCGTTAGTTAATTTGATTTGGATGTCGTGAGTATTAAGTAAACGTATGCAACATGTGTTAATGACTGTAAACGTACTGACGTCTTTGTTTCTAAGTTCAGTATGTGATGTACAATAGTTAATAATCATAAATTTCTAATTCTTGAACTGACCGTTGGCTTAGTTAGGTGCCTTCTAAGCAGGAGTATCGGGTTTGATTCTCAGCTGGAACATTAGTTTTCTTCCCAAGAAAAAGTTGTGTGTCTGGTTATGATTGTGTATGTGTGTGATGTAAGTTTTTCCGGCACCCATAACACAAGTTATTAAACTTAATGTGGGGCTGTAAATGTGAACGCGTTTATGTATGTTTATGTAATGTTATTTTCCGTACAAATGACGAGATCTAAAAATGATTTATTTTATGTTTCACTATATGGAAACACTCATAAATCTAAGTCGGATCGGTTGACGAAATATCAAACATTATCAATTTCTAGTTACACTAGATGGATAGATTCGTATTATCAGATGATACTAAGCCACCTCACCTGCCTACCTCACAATCTCATCTGGGATGATACAATTGAAATAAAGCAACGAGGATATCCGTTTATACAGGTCGTCCGTTGAATATAGAACTAACCAGTATAATGATTAAAAATTAACCCAAATGAAACATTTGATATGTTAGCCGGACGCAGCGTGCAATTAACTCCAATTGTTCGGGATTTCAATTCGTAGGTTTATGCTGACTTCTTTTGGGTTTCCTACAATAAAGGTAGCCGGCTGAAATTTTCAGACTTTGTAACGGCAAATAGTGTAAAAAAATAAACAAATTGTGAAATAAAACTTGTGTTATTGGTATCACTATTGGGAGAAGGCAATGACATCTGAAATACGGGGTATCTACTAGTTCAGAAGCCTATGGATTAAATACTATAATGTAAATATGATGGTTGTAAATTACTTTATATATATTTTAAAAGTTTTTTTTGTTATTGCTCTATCATAAAAACGGTAATATTTAATCAAAGACTAAACTCTAAAACATATGTATAAAAAAACTGGCCAAGTGGGATGGATCCGTTCTAAAAAATAGAGTAGTTACCCCTGCTTACATTAGCCTATAAAATTTAATAAAGATCCAATTCAACGTTCGAGTTATGGCCAGGCAAAACCGCAATGTATTTACCGAATTTTAATATACAAACGCCAATTCTTCAATTTAATTTGGAAACCACAATTCTCCTATACAATGCTGTTTAATTTTCAATTCACGCATTATCACATTGTCACAGGTTGCGGTCCTAGTTGCCTGAATAAAACTAATTAATTATTTATTCATTTTTCTTTTTATTTGTCGATACTTTTTAATATCGTGTCGTTAGTTTTAACCTAGCTTAATCCATATAAAAACTTACCCAGCACACGTTGTTTTGCCATAATATACATTATTTCATGCTGAATCATAAAAAAATTAAAACAAAAAATGTTTACCAAAAATAAATTGTTTTGAACCATTCTTAACATTTAGGGGTATGGAAAATGATGTTGACCGATTCTCAGACCTACCCGATATGCACACAAAATTTCATAAAAATCGGTCGAGCCGTTTCGGAGAAGTTTGGTAACAAACACCGCGATACGAGAATTTTATATATTAGATGTAATTGATTGATATTATTATGCTTACTTACTTATTATACGTACTTAATTGATACTGATAGTCTCTCTCTACCATAATAAAAATACTCACTTAGATAATCTGGTATGTACAACACTACAGTTAGCTCAAGTCGATGTGTTGATAACAGTTTGTTTGCTAGGGTTTCAACATACAGAATAATTTAAACGCAAGCATAGCTTAAAAACCCGACTTCACCGCTAATATTTAGTTTTTTGTTGATTTCTCAAAAAGCGCAAATCCAAATTCAATAAAATTTATATGGGACTACCTCTTACCTGAAGTATCTACCAAACAAAAAAGAATTATCAAAATCGATTCATAATTGACGGAATAATCGCGTAACATACATATAAAAAAATCATACAGTCGAATTGAGAACCTCCTTTTTTGAAGTCTGTTAATAATAAATTAAATGGAACAGACGATTAAGACCGCAGTCCCAATTTCAGAGTGGTCCGTCCTTAAAACCCTACATAGTCTAAATCGTCTTTTTTATTCTCTATGTTAAAAGTTTCACGAATAGAGCATTATTTCAAAATAAACATTGGATTGCTTTGAATATAAAACTCAAAAGAGCCACAAAGGTAAACGAATGGAAATATTCATTCGCAGGTAAAACCGCAGCACGCTGTTTTATCGATTTTCAGTTTTCAGTGGAATGCATAACTCCGGGCCCATATAGATAATGCTTTTTAATCAGCCGCAGTTTCACAAGGCTGAATGCTTAAGGTGATAGCGTTAGTCTTCAGCGCTATATGTACTATTATCATAATTTAAGTTTACAGTTACACCGGCCAACAATGTAGCTACAATAATGTACTTGACCACGTGAATCGCGACATTCGAAGAATATTTTCAAGATTGCAAGTTTTGAATCAATATTGCACATAATTTCATATATTATCGCTAATATATTTCACGGTTTCATATATTCAGATCGCTGGATTCATTTTAGGAAATAACAAAATAAATAATGTTTTGATGTCTCATCACGTATATTATAGCTAACTAAGCTAAAATTATTTTACCTATTTCATTTCTCTTTTGTTATTGTAGTGATAGAAAAACGAGACTCTGTGGGGCGAGCGAGGCACAAATCAATGGTATATGTATGGTTTTTAACCGGTTTTATTACGTAATAAAAATTAGAATTTCTCGTTAAAGACGAACGCCATCACCTTAACTTACACATAAAGCAAACAATACACGTTTTGCGGCAGTTATGGATTAAGGATTAAGTTTTGGGGGGACAGCCGTCAGTAAAGTTGACAATCATCTACAATGTAAATAGTGGTCAAATGCTTGCCTATTCAACATAAAAAAAATGAATATAAAGGGGTATTTATTAGTAATATTTACTTAGTAATGGCTATTCGAATGAACTTTGCTCTCAAAATTAAATAATATATATTTGTCCATTGCCCCCAACGTCCAACAATCCTTTCTCTTACCAATATAATAAATCAGAAAAAATACGTGTTTGAATACAAACACGTACATTTTCTGACCATGATCCTGACCAATAGGTCACGAGGTGCAACTGTAACGGGGAGATTTATGTCGATAGTCTGGACTTGGTTCAGTTTAATCATAACAAACGTATTTTGTCATATTTTACAATATAACATCTAGCATACGCACAAATACATATCTAAATATTTTTCTTGTACTCCTTCTTATAAATATGTATTAATTAACGCGGGAGTAAGAAACAAAGTATTGAGATAAGACGCCTGTGTTTAATTCCGAACCTTGACTATCGCCATACCAAATTGCCCCTAACAGAGGTGACCATGTCAAACCTACATACTCGTTCAACTCAAAGACTTTTTGATGATATTATTATGGTAATAATAACAATTCTTCGTAATAATTGAGGACCATGAAGCGTTCGGATAAAATTCCGTGACATAGACATATAATGTTGATAAACAAGTAATGTACAAATACTGTTAATTAATCTAGAACAAATACTCCAAAACATTGAAGCCCGCGAGATCCTGAGTACGTCCAACGAGGAGTTATTCTCGCGAGCGCGTAACTCGCTCATAAAACGTGCCCCGCCATTATTATGTAAAATATACAACGTAAAAGGAATGAGAGAAAACCTAATCTTGTTTTTTCGTTGCGTAACAAGCCTTAACGTTTTGCTCGATAGTTCTGATCACGATACAAATGGGATTCGGGAATGAGATAGGTTTAGCGGATTCTTATTTGAAAAAGTATAATGTAATTACGAGGTGTTGTATTTCTTATTTTGTAGATGGTACAACCTACGCGATTAACTTCAAACGGTCGCAAGACATTGAGTGGTTCGATAATATATTAAATTCACCGATATAGAATTACTTTACGTTAAAGTTACGCTAATACGCTACAGATACCCGAATTTGTATTTTTATGAATAATTTTTTATTTATTTATTATGTGTTCAAATGGCACTTCTGGTGTCCTTTGAGGACTAGGGCTCCTTAGAGCAACCGAAGGCATGCGAAACAGAAAAATTGCAAATATGAAATTCCATATTTGAAAATTTGTAGTTAAGTACTTTAATATATAGTGTGTACTTACTGCACTGTGTAGTTAAGCCAAGCTGATAAACTATTACTAGTTATAACTCACTGAAATCAAAACCTATCGGCTTAGAATTTTAGGTTTTGTTACGGCGTTTGTTTCAAAGATTTAGGTGAGAAAAATACTTCAAAGGAAATAACTAATATAATATTCACAGAACAAAAGCTTTTTTAATGTTACCAATCTGAAAAATAATGTAAGTAAGATCTAAAACCTCACCGAAACCCCACGCAAACAAGACAAGCTCGTTCTAACTCGCCGATTGTTTACTTATTCATTAGCGCTGAACACTCGCCAAGTCGCTAAATAATTCTCGTCTACAAATAAAAGTAGCCTTTACAATGTGAAACTGTAGGCAGTGCGGAAGCTGTACGAATAATTCTCGTACATGTAAATTGGTCCGACAATAGTAGTGATCTACATTTCTGCCCTCACAATACTAAAGAATGATAAAATTCAAGACATTTAAATAATTTGATTTTTTAGTTTATATAGCTTACGAAACATTATTTTCTTATTTTAAAGATTTACAAAAATGGATGGAAAATTTAAAATAGCGAATTATTGGGTCATTTCAATTTTTTTTATATATGTTTAGTCAACCTTCTTTGACTGCAGTCACGATTCGTATACGTCACACGTCAAAATGGCGACATTCAAAATTGCATAAATTTATTGTATTAAAATAAAAATATTTATTTAGAAAATGTAATTTAAATTTCTGGTGAGATGGTGGTCAAATATTTGCCTATCACGCATAAAAAAGACAGATATTACCAAAAATAATTTTTTTTTTTTTATTAACGATGAGCACTCTAGTGCACAGTCAACGGAGTGTACCTTTTAATACTCTGCCCTACCCTACTAAAAATGACCACTAAATTCAAGTATAATTTATCTAATTGAGTACATATTTAAAGAGCTACACCTTTAAGATCTTCCATGATCCGGGTGTGGTCTCAGCAGTCTTGGCGATCAGCCAAGCAAGATTCAAGGAGTTGTTATAAAAGTGTTGTTATTTTCCAATGAAAAATACTTGTTGCTTAAATTACTGATACAAATATAAATACGTAAAAGAAAAAGTGATCGCATGCACGCCATTATTTTCATAATACATTCAACCTTATTTTTTAATGGTACATTACACATATAGGTATTTCTAACATAAAGGTAAAAAGACATTGTTTTGTTTTTGTGACAATATAGTGTTTCTTTTTACATGTGTAAATAGCTTAACTGCGCCACGTTACATTTCTTGTTTTTATCAATATACAAATTAGGAGATATAACGGTATATATATATATATATATATATATATATATATATAAGGTTATATATATACCGTTATATCTCCTATATATCCTATACCTAGATAGTATATCAAAAATAGTAATTTCTTTAAAGAGATACTAGTTTAAATTTTAACACACAACTTAAGAATATATTATGCCAGTACTTTAAAAAAAACTCAACTACTTAGTTGGTTCTTTCTCATCAAATATCCATAGAAATACACTCATAACATTTATTGATTTTATTTAATGATAAACCCATTAAATATACAAAAGTTATTTATATATTAGTAAACACAACCACATAAAGCCGTCGACAACACCTAGTTAACAAGTTAAGCACAAAATAAACTCATATATTATAATAATATTAATAGATTGTGTATGTAGGCCGGCGATAAGATAAGGTATCGGTTATCGTGCACCGAAATTACTGCGAAAACACTTCACTGATGATGCCAAAATTATATGTTAGAACATAAACTGTTGTGCGTTTGAGTGCTTTACTAAGTTGATATGAAGCACTGGGAATTAATTTAAAATTAATTAAAAAATAACCCCCCCACTAATTTTTAAACTTATTATTTTTAGAGATCTTTTACTATTCAAATAACAAGATGAAAGTTAAACAAGGGAACTGCCCGTTGGCTTAGTTGGGTGAGCGTTCGCCTTCTAAGCAGGGGTATCGGGTTCGATTCCCGGCGGTAACACAAGTTTTCTCCCCATGGAAAATTTGTGTTTCTGGTTCTGGTTGTGATTTTGTGTGATTTTTTTTTTTTTTTATTTGTGACAGGCTAGTGTTTGACCACTATCTCACCTGATGGTAAGTGACGATGTGATCGAAGCTGGTAAACACACTAGACCTGGAATACGCAGGCTCTCAAGGATAACTGCCTGAACACCGTATTTGGCTTGGCGGCAGACTTTCAACTTGATGGTGGTAAGCTACTTTGGTAGCAAGCCAGGCGAGCAACTCACAAAATGCTCTACCACCTCTCAAATGTCACCTGATTAGCACCACCCGGGGACCACGTGTAGGGAGTCAGACTTAAGGGGTATCCTCCTACGGACGTGGGTGACTCAGCCCCCACTGATGTGAATGTTTCCGGCACCCACGACACAAGTCATCGAACTTAGTGTGGGGCTGTGAGTGTGAAAGCATTTATGCGTGTATGTTTACGTTATAAGTAAACAACTAAATCGCGACTATTGTTGGGTTGTCAAACAAAGACAAAACAAGAAATAATGATAACCACCAATAATAAATAATGCAAGGTCGACAAATGAAGGACTAGGACTTCAGAGAAATGACATCAAGGACAAGACCTTTGCATTACATTAGAAAGAAAACGCGAGTTAAGTATCGCAAATTACACGAAAGTCGTGACCTCGATCGTCTTAACAGAGCGGCATCGGCAGTTTCAAGGATTTCAACTTTTATCAAAGTATCCCCCTTAGTATCGCCCTTTTTCAATCCAGGGGACCATTTATCATCGACTGACAGCCTTGATTCCAAAGCTCTGTACAATGCAATGCTGATATCACATTAGCATTTCCGTTTGGCGTGGCTTTCGTAGCTATGTAGACGTGCTACGAAATATCGTAGACGTAGCAACACGCTCCGGCTGGCGCAGCTGCTACAGCTGCAGCCTGCTATCGACTACTTTATAGATTCTGTTCGTATACACACATGTACATTATCTAGATTATTCTAGATCATCTAGATGAGACAGCTATTCCGTGGGCCATTTGAAGTGTTATGAGTAATAGCTATCATAAACAGATAAAACGAGTCATAAATAATAGATAATTTAACGCGCAGTGGCGAGTTCGAATTACAACTGAGTTCATACCATGCTACAGGCAATAAAGACTAGGACCGTCATAACGTCTTGTACATATAACGACAAAAATGTTCTACAAGTCTTAGGTGACAAATTGTAGAACTGAAACAATTGTTGGATTGCGCTACAATTTTAAGAATATTAGACACAAAAATTATAAGTCACAAATTTAAATCCTCTCCAGTCCAGAGTTGATTCTCTAAGTCTCAAGTATTTTCTAAAAATGATATGTCATGAAAATGACGCCTTTGTTCAGATTTCCACTTTCATCAAAAGGATTCAACATTTCGAAACTTTTATGTTACTCGATTCTTCCAACTTTAGAGCTTACTTGAAAAAGTCTTTTAAAGTTCAGATAACTTGACGGCTACGTAACTGAAAGTCGTGTAAACGATTTTGAACTATCAAGCTCAGTCGCAAAATGAAAGCTCCAAATTTTGTAAATATCTACTGGGGACTTCGTCGAGTTCTCGAGTATATTCTAATACTTTAAAGTTACAACAAAGCGTTAATACAAAGCCTCTTCAGCACAGCGTTGTATAAATATCGTCAACCACGCAAACACTACAGAGATATCTAATGATACTAAATTCAATAACGATATTATAGATAAGGCGGCGGTGTTTTACACGGTGTGAACGCAAGGGTGTCGGTTTAATGAGCTGCGATCCATTGGCAGGCGACCAACTCAATTAACATGATTACGGGTCCGTGTCGGGAAGTAATTCGATTAGCTGACGAGCCGATACGAGTTTACATTGAGTATCTTTGTTGTGTTAAGGAAACATTTTGCCTTAAGACTTGTCTCGCAACAGTTGCAGACTTAGCACAGACTTCCACAATTATGTTCTATTGAACTGAACCTATAAAATAATATCATCAGATTATCAGACTACTATTATAAATTAAAAAGTTTGTGTTTTAGTGTGCAAGTATTTTCTTCACGCTGTAACGGCTGAACGGATTTAGGTGAAATTCGAAATGTGTATATGAGTAGCTTACACTAGGTATAGCTACTCGTATGTACAACGATTAACAGATTGGCTACTTCATAACTTGATAAAAGCGAGCGAAGCTGCGGGGCACGGCTAGTATAGAATAGAAGAACATCAGGTATCAACTGCAGGCATTGCAGAACGTATACGTAGAAAATTAAGCCACTTGGTATGTGATTTGCTAACGTAGTGATATCTATCTGATAAAATATTTAGGTGTCTCATCGGAATAAGCAATGTTAAAATTGAAATAAAGGATATACGCGTTGTCGATCTAGATCGACAATTACTATAAAATCGTTGTCTGTGCACTGAATAATAACTTAACAATGACGTTGATCGCTATAATTGAAAATAAATATTTGGAGACAATTAATTCGAGTTATTCCATCGACCACTGCAAAGTTTATCTACATCCATCGGTGTTTGTTTCTCTATAGCTGTAGAACAAAGTGTCCGTTGAGGCGTACCGAGTATTCCAGTAACAAAGGCCCCGGCGAACTTGATCTGCGGCTTTGTTCGTGAGCTTTTATCTCACTGCGATTATGATGGTAGGTAGTTCTCAGTTTTAGTGCACAACATTTTACTTGGAAATTTGTACTACTGGCGTTTTTCAACTTTACAAGCAATATGTTTCCTATAGCTACGTCAGAAGGATTACATCAGATTATAACAACCAACACATTAATATCAATGTATACATACAGATTCCAATTAAGCTTTCCGATCTCTCGTTACATCGCTTTCATATTTTAGTACCTTTTTCAGCAATGAACATGTTTATATAATGAGCTCATATATTATTGAAGCCAATCTACGTTTACATAGGCTAGGTAGGTATATAGCGACAAAAACTTCCGTATCGACAAAAATGAAGGTTATTTCGTTCAAGGTCAGGAATATAAGGAAAGGCGTATATTTAGCGTCCGAACGACTACATCCGCGACGGAACGGATTCCGTCGCCACGGTTCGACGCACCGCCCGCCCTGCGAGCACACGGGCGTGCGTCTAATACGCTGCGTTTCGAAACAAGCAATCAACCCTTCAAGGTTATGATTCATTGGATATTATTATAATCATAAAATATTAAAAGTCTAAAACAATAAGGAGTGTCTATGTGAGCATATAAGAATATCTGTAACGAAGTATTTCTGTAAAATGCCGTGGAGCAAAGAAAGTTGAATGAAGACGTGTTGTGTGACTCTGAAGTCATGTCCGTGGACTACCATTTCAGTCCATTAGTCCATGCATCAAGTAAAAATACATTGATTTAATTCTATTGTTTCATTGATACACAGATAGTGCACAGATTACCTGCGGACGAAATCGCGTCAAATATGAAACACCAAATTATATGCATGTGTATTACTTACAAACTTTTGAAACAAACTATCACCCACGGTTTTTAAACGTAAAAATAGGTTGTTATATGGAACAAATGGTAGGTGTAAAATATATTTTTAACCGCCCGCGTGTAAACCCGTCTAACCGAACGCAGCCGAGAAAAACATCTCCGGAGTGGTTGTTTTGCAGGAAACTCGTTATCTTTATTAGGGGTTATATTGGAGTTCCTAAAGGGGTTGGACAAATACGCGCACCTACATGTTGCCTGTAAGTTATGAAATTATTACGCAGAATATGAAACATACTCTCGAACAATTCTCAACGCGTTTACGAAGTTTTGCCGCGGATATTGTATGAAAAAGATACGTATATGTAACGACGGAAAGGAGCAACAACTTATTTACATACAACATGTTTTAGATTTATAAATAGACCGAGAGATTATATGAGTAAGTTACCTACCCTTTGTTGCATCCAAGCGAGTAAGCATGGGTGCAACAAAGGGTCACTGAAGTTATTTCTCTTTTTAACCGACTTCAAAAAAAATATTATTTTTTTTATCTTGGTTACCTCATGACTTCTTTGTAGATGAACCGATTTTGACGATTCTTTTTTTTTATTTGAAAGCTGGTGCCTCCCATGTGGTCCCATTTGATTTGATCAAGATCTGACCAGTAGTTTTTGAGTTATTTTCAATAATGCGTATTTAATTCATTTAATCTGAAAAAGTGCTCGAAGATAAAGCGATTAAGGCTGTTTTTTAAGCTTTGCTTGCGTTCAAATTATAAGTTAAAACAACAGGATAATCTAATCAGGAATACTTGTAACAAACGGCACTTATATAATATTCCAATCTTCTGTAACCTACTACATATGCTCTCATATAGAATGTATATCTGAAAGTATTGATCAAATCAATAGCGACCTTGCCCGTTACCTCAGAGGTGTCATATCAAGAAAATACGGGATGGGTCACATCTGCGCGGGACCAAAAATCATTCCAGGTGAATGAAGTATCAAAAACGGATCTTGGTATTATTGGGTCGAATGATTCGGCGCAAAGCACAGACCTTAAGAAAAAATATCGACGTGTATAACTAGGTTGGTACGGGTGCCTTACTAATAGAACTTGTGTCACGCTATCGTAATGTCTATAATTGTATCTCACTCACAATAATCTCACGTTTAAAAAGTAAGGATAAAAAAACTATAGTAATATTCAGTCGAATTTAGAACCATCTTCTTTTTGGAAGTCAGTAAAAATAAATATAATTAACTGTTGTATCATTTTATTCGTTAACTTTTTTTTAATCTGTAATATGAGAGTAACGTCGCAACATATTTTATTTATTCTTTAACTTTTGTAACGAAGTAACTCGTTTAAGCTTGCTTGTACTCCTGGCTTCACTAAGCCGGGCTCTGATCACAAACACTCCTTTTGTCTACATTTTTCACTACAATACACGATGTTTACTTCCACACGTAATCCGTATATATTGTTTTGTTCACTTTGTTTTTCGATTAAAAAGGTGATGAATAATGTAATACTGAGTAGATAAACCTTGACGTGAAAGAGACTGGTGCTTGTTTGATAACGGTAAAACAATATTATTGTACTTCATAAAATTACAAAAGACAAATAGTATATTTTGTGTGTTTCCTACCGCCTACAATGTTATATTCTTCTGGAAGAAGAACACAGACCGCTTTTTATTACGCTGATTATTTAAATAAGGATCCTTTTTTTTTGTTGTCGTGTAAGGTGTTCTATAAAGGATTCATATATTTAAGGGCAGGCTCTTTACACATTATAACATTTCGCAATGATATCCTGAATCGATCATTTATCGTATCGTTACAAATAAATTTACAGACATTTTTCTATCCTCCATTTAGCCAGTACCACTTGAATGAGTTTCACTAGATGGACTATGCCAATTTGAGATTATTTTGGATCTTTCGTTGAATTGTTTTTAGCCGAATGTCGTAAATAAATACTAACAGTTAAAAATCATAGTTTTGATATATTTCTTACAACTCGAGAATTTTAAGAAAAAATGAAAGTAATACACGACTCGACCTCGAGAAACAGCTATATTTGTATTCCACCAAACGCGCCTGTGATGACAATCGTGCTAGAACCGATGCCTGGTCTTAAATAGGGCTTTATTACAAAACGATGCTCTTTAACAAAGAACAGTGCTCAGTGAAACAGAAAGATGCATGTAAAAATGTTTATGGGTATGACGACCTTAAATTATTCTCAGCGGTGCGGTCAGTTGCTGATTGTATAGCTCTTCAACATGATTTAAATGAGATAGTGGCATGGAGTGAGAGAAATAAACTTGAACCGAATATCGCTAAGTGTTCAGTGGTAAGTTTCACAAGATCGTCTCATGCTATACATTCACTATACAGCCTGAGAGGAAAACCGGTTGCCAGACAACAATTAGTAAAAGACCTTGGTATCCTTTTCGATCACCAGCTTTCATTCCATAACAGGCATATGCAGGCACTTGCATCTGTTTTTTTTTCAAGAAATTAGGATTTGTAACACGCAATTATGCAAAGATTTCACAAATATCTAGGCTTTAAAACTACTCTACACCTCACTAATTAGAACAAAAATTTAAACGTTTGCCTATCGTGAACAAAAAAAATTAAAAAATCGAGCGCCTGCATATGGAATCCACACGAAGTAACATATGCGTTAATGATAGAAAAGGTTCAGAAAAGTTTCTTGCGTTTCCTATATTAGAAAAGATTTGGGGCTTATCCTTTCATGTATTCAACCAAGTTCTTGCTGGGATCGTTGGGATTTAACTCTCTCGGAACGCGTAGACTGTGTGACCAAATGCTAATGGTGATGCGAATATTACATGGCCGCCTGTTCAACTCCGATCTACTGAGCGAGATGAGCCGCCTATACGTGCCTGAACAGCGCGCGCGGTTCCGTAGTGGTTGTGTGCCTCTGTTTGCACCGAGTACGGCGCGCACTGCTGCTCGCCAGCAGACCTCAGTGACCGCGCACAACGGCAATCAGCTTGTCTCTGTCTATCCTCAGGTTGATATATTTGCCGATAAATGGCAAATGTTAGAACGTGTATGCCTAGAATACTGTGAAAAGGCTGCATTCTAACTAACGGCACACATTGACGAATGAGATATTATTTTTGTGGTTAAAATTGTATATTATTTGTTTTTCTTTTATTGATTATTTTATATATATATTTTAAGTATTCTAAAATTGTTAAACCTTGTTTAAAGATCTCACTAGGTTAAGTTTTCTGTTATTACTTAATAATATTTACGCTTATAATATTTGTACACGATGCTTTGGATGTATCTGTAATGTTGTGTAATTTAATTGAATAAATTTGAATTTCAATGTAGGTAAGGTAAAACCATATGCGATGATCAGGAGGTCAGACTAACATTTATGCTAATACACATCGGGATCGCTTTGAAACGGTTTGTGGCCAACCACTGACCCATCCACGAATACGTCGCAACGCTTCCCAAATAATATGCAAATATAGAAATGTACATTCAAATCAACCATTAGTTTCGGTTGTCATAATATCCAAAACGCCTATTTGATTCAAAACAATTTAGTAAAAGCTTGGATTGGGTTCAGAAGACTTCTGTTTGGTTTATTCACGCTTGAAGTCTATTATATACTCTATTACGATTGTTAAGAACAATAGATCAAATGTTGACTTTAGGTTGGTTGGAAATTCGTTATACAGTAACTAAGAGCTGCCGGCCCACCAATGTTAGTAACTCATTGTAACTTAACAGAGTAACCTAGGACTGCTTATTGATCTTCGTCATCTTTTTTATTAAAAAAAGTTAAGCTTAAACAGTGAAAATAAATATCTCTGCGGTATTGAACAATTTCGACATTTTTTTTATTTAAAATGGTGTCTTCTGCTAGTTTCCGTGAAAGAGGTCTTTAAAAACATATCGCCTCTTGCTTGTTTGTCGCTTGCTTGCTTGTCGTATAGACCAGTGGGCTGTCCTAGTGTCAGAATTTTTCAGGTCGCCTGAAGGCATCCGACGTGGCTTAACGAGTGTTGTCTTATGACTACCAACCGAGACGGACAGCTTAACGTGCGCTACGAAGCAGGGTGACACTGTTGAAAATACCATTGATCGGCCACCCTACCAAGCACTGGCCTGACTGAACATGTTCATCGATGTAATTTTGCCATAGTTCCAGTGACCATTCATATCGCCGCATACAAATCTTTTCTTTTTTATCTAAATTTATCTATAGACTAGAACCCATAAGTACCCAAATTAACCTTAGCCGCAACAAACGTGGCATTAGCACTTAAGGTAGCAGGAAACTCCAGGCGCCTTTTTCAACGTACGCTTGACTATATATAATATCTTTAAACGAGCAATTCTTGTATATATATATATATATATGGATCTTGGAAACGGCTCCAACGATTTCCATGAAAGTTACAGATTAGGGGTTTTTCAAACCGAGCAAAGCTCGGTCATTCGGATATTTATTTATTATACTAAGTAGTAGAAGAAAGACGCGACATTACAATTTTTAGCCTTTACTGGAAATTGTAGGATATGGCTATAATTAGACCTACTCACATCCTAGGCATGTTTTCACCACTTTAGATCACATTATCACTTACCAACAGATTCAAATTAATTATATTTTTCTCTTAATGAATACTTATAGTAATGAATACTTAAAGTATTAAAATAAACTGGATGCCAATTTATTTGCGTGTCAATTTATTTAGTATAGTTTCTAAAATAGTACCGTAATCAATACTATACCTAAACAAATTTTTAAATCTACCATGTACCATGAATTAACGAGATGAGAGATAAGATGAGGAATGATTACTATTTCATTTCAATAAATTTACAAACGGCAAAATTATTCATTACGGAATATCATTATTTTTCCGATTGGCTGTAGAGCCGAAGTACCTGCCGCGTTGTCCATTAATTAACGAACACTCTGTATATAATCCATTACTTCATAAATCCGAATATTTGTATATTTGTGAATAATATGTTTAAAACGGCTGGAGATACAGAGGTTATTTTTTTTTGCTAAACCTTAAGTCCGATGACTCTAGAATAAGACATGCAACATAGGCTACTTCATACCCTGCTTAACGCCGACGATAGCGTGTGGTACATGTAAAGCTAAATTGGAATTAAAAGTAAATAGAAAACTATAATTTTCATTTTGAATGTCGCAATATTTACTTTTTTATTCATATTCAATTCCAGCTTCACTAAAACGTGTCGAATATTTCATGTCGTTGGCGCAGCATCCATCACAGCGAATTTCCGACAAGTTTGTCATGCACAAAGTTGAAAATCTGTTTTAATGTTCGTTTTGTTTTATATTGGCTGTTGCCTGCAGCTTCGCATGAGTTTTTAGCATGTTTAACGCCGGAATCAGCCCTCAAAATCATAAATATTGTTCATTAATAATTAGTGCTATTATAAATGCGTTAATTTTTGTTTATCATAACATATTGACACATAAACCGATAACTAAATCTGAATGCAATATGTGAGCGAGATATACCATATCGTGGAGAGGGACGAAGGCTACTCGTACATTTATCTTGATTAATATTGGCGGAGCTGCGGAGCACATCTAGTTCTAAATATAGATCAGACAGATCTAGGTTAGCTTGGTTCTTTGATAAATAGGTAGGGGATTGGAACCTTTGTCCCAATGCCTCGTGTCTTTGCACGAGTACTTACTTTTAAACCGACTTCAAAAAAGGAGGTTCTCAATTCGACTGTAGGTTTTTTTTTTTATTTATGTTACGCGATATCTCCGTCAATTATGATGAATCGATTTTGAGGATTTATTTTTTGGTTTGGTATAGTATACTTCAGAGTGAGGTGGTCCCATATTTTTTTTACCGAATTCGGTTAAGCCAAAACCGAAATATAAGCGATGAAGTCGGTTTTTTAAGCTTTGCTTGCGTTTCAATTATTCTAGAAAAGGATTCATATAAATAATGATTAAAATCGACGCTGTCTGTTTAGTGTTAACTTTTGAATCGGAATTGAATTTGCATATCAGTAAACTGATCTTACGCTTAGTCCAACTTAGGATTAATTTTTTGGTGTGTTCCTTCTCAACTAACATTATTTTCTATAGAAATAAAACTGCTACAGCCAGCTTATCTTAATAAGCGTCCCTACCAAACAAGGAAGTGAAGGATAATGGAGATCTTTAATTCTATAAATATGCAATTTCCTACTTAAAAGCGTAACAAAATTCGTTGTCCAGCCGGGCCAGAGCAGATTAAGAGATCAGGTGGCGACGCAGCTCAAAGACGGTCGCATAGTCAAAGGCGTTTTGATGGGGCCGTCATAAAGACGCGGTTTCTGCGAACTGGAGGTAATGGAGTCAGAGACCAAGCTTGCGCTGTTTTGGAAGATATATTAGCATGATGCAAGCATGAGGAATTTTATTTTGGTATACTCGTAGATGAGAAGATCGAGTTTAGTCGAAAGCTGTGCCTGATTTAGAAAGTTGTCAGTGTCATTTCATTCATTTATTTATTTTACTCAATAATAAGTAGTGGCTCTCAGAGCTAAACACCTCGTGTATTTTTAGAAATTGCTAAAATAAGTTTTTTTTACGTTTTTAACTCATATCTCCGCCATCTCTCTTGGTCAATAAAGTCTTTATTGGAACTGCAAGCTTGTCTGCGTACGTAACTTAGATGGTTCGATTACCGTTAGCAGCACACATTTTCGACACAAATTTTGTAATTAGTGCTGAGGTGTGATCGTTAAGTGTTTGTTTGTTATTGTTCTTAAATAACAGTAGGTATCTATATATAACAAATATACATAACAATACATGATAGAGACTAATAAATAATTATTCTCTTCAAAATGGAACCGTTGTCACAGCCGAACAAGATTAAAACTAATGCATGATATAGTTATTATTTTCGAGATGAACATAACTTGATTTAAAGAAATCCACATCTACAATACAAATGGAACATATTCGCTGTCAGTGTACTAGCTTTACTCAATTAGCACGTCCAATAAAGCCTACGCTACCCGAAAACTGTTTCCACCTTTACGACTATTGCCAAGGACCGGTTTCCGCCCCCATCCCCCATAATATTGTTTAAAAAACGCTTCATCCCTTTTACGGCGGACAACGAAATTGAACTCGAATTAAATTTGTTTCCAAGGTACATTTGCATAAACCCAGCGACTGAAATTGAATAAAAATATTGGTTTAAAATTGTTCACAATCGACTTTTTATAATTGAGAATGAATTAATATTAGTGGTTCAACTTTATACAAACACTGGGTAATTGGATTCATAGTATTTTAATTGTCTTCTTTACATTGTAAGAGAATTGTCTTTTTGTTTTAATATGTATAAAAATGCATATTAACAATATGCATTTTTTTCTTTTTATTTAAAACTGAGACATTTATTACATTTTTAAGTTTCCGTTATTCACTATAGTCATTGTTTACTTTTTTACTATATTTCTAGGCATTAATGTAGGTAAATTAATATGCTACGGAGGAATATTCTTATATATAATAGTCATTAGATAAGGCCACAACTACATCCAAATTATATAAACTTTTTTTAAATCGAAGCGTCCGCTATCAATTTAAGAAAAAGAAAAGAAAACAACAAATCTGTAAATATACTAGCGGATTTTTTTCTTATATAAACTTTATAACTTTATTATAATTATCATAATAATAATAATATAATGTTTCTTTCTCTCTGTTGAGCGAATAAATAATACTTAAGCTACAGCTTACAAATAATTTATTTGTAGGCTACACCGAACCCTACAATTACTTTAATACATTATTTCCTGGTAAACAACCGCAAGCTATCGATGTTACATTTAACATTCGCGTAAACTTCATAGTAGAATCGATAAGTGTCTTTCAAAAGATATTACTTCTAAAGTTCATTTTAAAAGATGTAAAGCTCGGGCCATAAACCTAGCGTTCAAAAATAGATTGAGTAGCGACATAAACGACTGTTATCACGCTTTATAGCGTTTTCCTGAACCGCCAGTAAAGATAGCGTATATAATAAAATTGGTATGCCTTTGTACCGCCAAGACCGACATGACATATAACTGATATTTCTATAGCCACCTGAATGTGAACACGTTATTTTGACCGCCCCTATCGGAGGGCAATTTCATAGGTGATAGATAACATGCGACGAAAACACCTCACTGGCTATATTCATACACCCACTAATCGAATAACAAGTACATTTATCATACCACGAGTATATGAGCTTCTATTGTTTAGTTATGGATTATAATTAAATACATGGTAAATACTACAAGTTTGAGAACGCTTTAGAATACTTCTAATTGGGTGTATCTGGGTGACTGGATATTTGGATTAGGTTAATTAGGATTTTAAGCCCTAGAGTTCCTTTAACATCTTCAATTCTGCAGTGTCACTCTGAATATAAAATAACTGATTTACTTCTCCCTTTTTTACGACCAAATTGGCGCAGTCGGCAAGTTTTTGCTTTCTACGCTGTGGGTCCTGATTTCGATTCCCAGCAGGAGCACAATCTTTCTTCCCAGAGGACATTCGTGTGAAAATTTTCATTTTATTCTTAATAAACATTTAAACTTTGTATTAAGTTATAGTCTTATACACCAATTACTGCTTGTAAATTGCTGCTGGTGTTTTGACAAAGCCGTGACTCCAACCGAAGCGGGCTGACAACAAACCCTGCCAATTATCAGATAAGACAAACACATCGAGTTCATTACCTCTAATTCTTTCTCTGTCACGCTTTCGTGAGGGAGCGAAAAAGAAATTCTTTCTCAGTTCACCCAAGGCTAATAAATTCGATTAAACGTCGCAAGTTCTAGATTTCATTTTTGTTTTTTAAATTCTTACTTCGCTCCCCACCTAGTTGAGAATGTGCAGCTGTTAAAGAAGCTATTCTGTTTCATTTAGATTTTACAATTCAGCGTCACATTTCGCCACGTATATTTTCACACAGAAGTATTTTAGATATTGCCCGTCACGTGCATGTAGCTCCAAATGGTCAATTTGCAATGAAAATTCAGCAAAATGTAGGGAATATATCCGCGGTTTTCGGAAATAACTGAAATCAGGCGCCGAGCTCGGAACCAAGCTTCCAGGCAAGATCCAGGAAATTAAAATATATACCACTGAAGTATTCGATCTGATAGTGGACGGTGTTTTTTGAGTAGAAGGTTTTGGGGAAGAAAAAGATTTTAAAACTCGCACTCGAACATTGTAAAGCGTTAAAACTTTACAGAGCGTTGATTTAAGTTACTACAATTCCAGGTTTAACTATGGGATACAGCATAATTTGTAAAATCATTTTTGCTATCTCTAATACGCTACCGTTTAAACACTATTTCAAAAAGTGATGATAAACTGATTTAATAGTGAACATTTGATAAAATCTTAAATCACAAATTAATAACGTACTACTAATTAATACGTACTATGTCGATCAAGTTGGACAACTAGTTAACTATTCCTCTAAAATTATATTAAATGATCGAGCAGATCGAGATACGATTGTAGTAATTATAAATCAAGTAAGTTTCAGGACTATAGAAGGTCCATTCAACTCGCAGATCAAATATTCAGATGTTCTTGAAGGACTGGAGGCTGCTGATGGTATATATTATTCAGTACTGGCTTCTAGTTGTCAGATACGTATAAGTTACTTTGACGGGAACATTGATAAATGGCCAGCCCTAACAGAAAGTACAATTCCTTTAGTAGGCAGATGTAATCTAATAAATCTGTCAAGTAAACAGCCAGAACCGGCCATTCTTTCTATTTGAATAATAGGTTTAATTTCAAACGCATAACTACGTAGGCATTTCGTTTTAGAAAGCGCCTACATCTGTTAAAACATTTTCTAACAAATACGCCGAGGCGGGCGAAAATCAAGGGTCGAAGACGCACGAAATCAGAAACAATAAAAAAAGTATTACAGACCGGGGAAAAGTCGGGACAACCAATCGCGTCCGTGGCCCCGTGCCCAGTGGAGCAACGAAAGTGAGCCTGGCATTTGGCATGTGCCATTGACATTGGCAGTCACATTCTGGCGGCGCGCCAAAGGCGGCGCACCATGGCATGGGGAGGAACGAGGTCACTGCCTCAACCATTTCCCACTTGCCCACACCCCTATTCTACACCTTAAACTTACAACAATAAGACCAAAAGTAACATTGAAGTATGTGAAGATGAAAAAGAATCCTCACTCGGCAAGTTTTTAACAGTTTCGTGGCACATGTGCGTTTTATTGAAGCACATTGAGAGGGGACGGACGGGGGACACGTCGAATTGTTGAGGTTGAGGCACAAATGTGTGTAATGAGAATACTTTGGGTCGGCGGGAGCTTTACAACGACTGTTTGGGGACACGTTTAACCACGATACTAAATTAAACATTTCTTTACCGAGTCTGGCAGAAAGACGCACTCTGCGTGATTAGTGAGTGTGGGTGTACTTTTAACTCTTTAACCTTTGTTATTTTTTTATTTACTGATGGTATTCTACTTTGAACATCAAAGAGTCATACATTTCTGCGTATTCGTAGATAAAATCCATACGATTACTTAAGATCTCTGATACTAAACACGTCTTCTTATTTCGCTTCACTTGAGTGACATAGACGAAAACTTCTTTATAACAGTCCCTCGCCTGGTTGACTCCATTACAACATACCAAATGACGGGATTTATCTCGGTTCCTTTGCCAAGTGAATGCTCAATCACGACGGTTGTACTACTTACCTGTAACAAAACAACGGTGACATTAGATAACATCGATTTCAAGCCGTTTTTCTAAAAGGAAAACAAAATAATGTGAATGCTTCCTGTATTGGGTCTTTTTTGACAGACTAGTAAATTAACGAACCGGCTAAACTTTTACGCCGTCAGCCAATTGGTTACCAATTAAGTTGTTTCAATATTTTGTAATACCTAGGAGAACCTACCCAAACAGCACAATATAGGTCCCACTACACTATTGATCCATTGTAAGTTAGGGCATAGTAACAGCATCTGGCTCCTCGCCAACGTTCTATAAATAGAATTTCAATTACCAACTTTTCTTCTATTTAAGCATAAGAAATTTCAAGGTAAGTATTCTGACAATATTTTACGTACAATATTACGCATTCGAGGTACGTTCCGTGTTAGTGTTTTCTACATTTGTAGAATTGTTTGCTTTTAGCTTGATTACAGTACCTGAGATATTTGGAGTATCCCTAGTATGTAAACATTTGGGAGTCGGGTTCACCTTCTATGTTGGTGGGATCGAGCGTTTTATGAGCATTATTAGCGATGATTTATCACGCAGCGTGGCAATTTGGTGCGATGCAGGGCCGTGTAATTTGGCTTTGGTTGTTATTTACTGACTCTTGTTTGTTGAGTGAAGTTCGTTATGATAAGTGGGAGATAACTGTATTTGGCAGGTTTGATCTTTTAAACAAAACAATACCAAAATATAGGATTAAGATTTTGTGAATGATACCAAATTTTTGATGTTATTATTTAGTTTTTTTAAAGTGCCTTCACCAAGTACACGCTTGAACATATGCGTACTAAAACGCCTACAGACAACTGTGACTGGACTATAAAATATACATGAAGCATAAAATTTTTGTAACTGTAACCGACGACCTAAGTGGGTTGGCTCTGCCCTCTGCGCCGTGGGTCCTGGGTTCGATTCTTGGCAAGAGCCTAATCCAAAATTTTCTTCCGCGGTTTTGATTCTGGGTGTGATTCTGTCTGTGATGTTAACGTTTCCAGCACCCACGATACAAGTCTTTGAACTCGGTTGTGTATGAGTATGAATGCGTTTGTTGTTGTTTACTTGTTGTATGTATAACCACTATCAATTGTAATTCTCATTGCGTCTTCTTAGTGATGCACAACCATTAATAATTTTGGAGAGCGTGATAAAGATTCCTCAAAGTCAGTTCCAACAACAACAAATTAGCAGGGCGTCACATCGTCTGCTGCGGCCGTCGCCAAGTACTAATAGCACGAGTTCATTCATCAAGTCCTGGCCCGCTTGCTCTTGACATTCATGCTGGCCCGCAGCCAGCGTCACAGATGCTCCCGACCTCAGACACCTCCCGGAAATCAATAAACCTCTTCAATAGAAAACTCGTTCAGAACATGTTTGGCGAACGTACCGAAAGCGGATTATGTATCTTTAGTATCAACTGCGGATTCTTGGGAGATTATTTCGAGATTTTGTTATAAAGAAGTCGTATCGAAAATAAAAATATATATTGCAAATGTCTGTAAAGTCAACACCAAAACGACGTATTTCCACTTTACACACGACTCTAGCGTTTGATATGTCCCATAGTCCAAAGCAAGTAATCTTTTTAATTTCCTTCTCTTAATCAAATTTATCAGACGTTTTATTAGAAAACAAACTTAACCCAATTCAGGAGATGAAACATCCGATAACTCAATTATTGTAGGCCAAAGTAGAAGCTTAACAAAACAACAACAATGAAATAGACAAACGGTAATGAAAAAGCAACATCTACCTCAAATAGATTTTTCTAATACACCGTAGTTACTAAATAATATCCTTACTATTACGTACTATTTGTATGTATAGATGTATGGATGTTTGTTACTTTTTCACGCAAAAACAATTGAATGAATTTTAGTGAAACTCTACAATAATATAGCTTATATACATCAGTATAACACATAAGCTATAATTTATAAAGACATTGTGTGAATTGTGCAAAATATAATGATAAGTGTCAAGTAAGAAGGAAAAAATTCTCCCATCTGCGAGCTATTTTGGAGTGCGCTGCAAAAACCGTTAGTGTCTAAACAGACTATGCCGACGAAACGCGACCGAAGTTCCGCAGGTGATTTTACGTTCCGACGTATTCCGCTGATATGACAGAAGGAAATAACGCTACTGAAATTCGGTTGCGCAACGTTGTGTGAGTTCAGTGTCCCGAGCCCTGTCGTAGAGTCGTGTCGTGTTGTCTAAACAAATAATTTTACAGTAAAAGCGATTGCAGAGGCTTTAGAAGAAGACAAATACAACAAAGAATTTTGGGTGCATCCATTGAATTCTACAAGATGGCCAGTTTCAACGTTATTCAAAGTATACAGTATTGTATTATATATGTATTTTCGTATGACAATACAGCCATTCGACGAACTGTTATTTCTCGTTAGTAAAAACATTTTAAGAAAAGATACTACCCTCCGTCCCCCGTGCATCCCCGCCAATCGAACCGAACTTCTGTCAGCAATTAAGTCTCGCTGTGCAACGAGGTAACGCAGCCAGCATTTTGGGCACACTGCCGACCAATGACTTTTTGTATTAGGTTAGTAGTTTAGTTAAATCTGTATTTTCTTTATTTATAAACCATTGATACTTTTATATGAATAAATAATTTAATGACATATGATGTGTTGCTATACTTGCTATATAGTAGAATACGTTCCCGCCGAACTTACGCCCGACCGAAGTTCGGTTGTACGCCAAAACGTGACGTAATTTCGGCAAATGTGTTGCTACCAATTGAAATAGCATTGCAGGCGTAATTACGCCGAAGTTCGGTCGCATACATTTGGAATAGTATGTTTAGACACTTAGAGTTACATGTATATAATGTGTAATGAAAATGTTTATCTTAAATAGTCCTACAAAAATCCCACGACAGCATTTATCTATCTTTTATGTGTAAGCCATTATCGCCAAAATAGTGAACCATAAGTACAATGAAAATTGATAATTTATTTCGAATGCAACGACTGAACGGATTTGGATCTTGATCAACGCGAGCGTAGCCGCGGGGCACAGCTAGTAATATTATAAAAGTTATCAATATCACTATAATAAAAGATAAATAGATTGTAAATGCAGATTAAATGTGGGATATTGCAGGAAGAAAAACTCAGTTTACAAATAAGATAACTTTGATATACCGTATTCCCCTTTCCCGAACAGATGTACTGCACTAAATAAGCAAGCAGGATTTGTTCAGGGTGGAATGAAATTGTACTATACTAATAATTTGCAGGAAATGCAAGCTTTTTAGTACATTATTACGTTTTCGGATCTTGAAATGGCTATCGCCCAAATTCCGGCAGGACCAATTACAGAAATAACAACGTAAACAAAAAATAGTAAATATCTTTTATTTATGCTAGATAGGTAAGCATTAATAATATCAGTATTATTTTTTGATATTATTGTTGTTATATATTTAGGTACTATTTTAAATTTTTGAACCGCAAACTTCTTTTTAATATTGATATGTTACTAGTTTTATTTATTTTAATTTTTATATAATTTTGGTACAAAATCCCAGACTATTGCGGAAATATAATATAATATAATTATACATTATTGTCAATGGCCAGTTTAGGCAAAACCAAATTTGTACGCCTTTTCAGGCAAAAACATGTACCGCCACAATCCAATTATTACCAACCTACATGCATATTTTTTGTTTTTTTCCTTAAATGTGTATGTAAACGCATGTTTTAACAAATAAAATGATCTTTATCTTTATCTTTATCTTTATCATTTGACCGCCATCTCACCTGATGGCAAGTGACGATGCAGCGGAAGATGTAACATGCTTGCCTAGAAGGTACCTATTCACTATAGACTTAAAGACACCCAGATAGTACCATTCAGGGAACAAAGACGCGGGCAATGAGTTCCACTCCTTCGCTGTACGGATGATAACCGTAGAACCAATTCCCTTAAGAAATTGAAAATTTGTTAGAATAAACACAAAGAATTAAGACAATTACACGTTAATCATAAGGGCATAAAGAGGCAACCTATGTGTGTGGGCTAACCAGTTGATCATCTGACCTACTTTCTCGTCGGCAACTGAATACATTTTTAAATTTGTTGGTTTATAAAGTAATGCTTTTAGTTCGCCATGTCTTTTGATCATACATTCCTTTCGGAGAGGACGACTGGAGTTACTGTTAAAATAAGACGTTTTACTGCAAAACGCCGGGCACTGGACCTAAGTAAACACGAAGAGATACTACATCCAACAAAAGAATTCTAATATGGACGACAATGTTCGGTACGAAAACAGTCAGTATTGACGTTCGGAAACCTTCCTTTGACTTTCAAAAGTTACCTGTAACCTCTGAAACGTACAAAAACAAGAGGTTTGTCAACAGTCACAACGAATGACGCACTTTATGTACCGACCTATTTCTAATTCATAACGGGTGTTTTGATTACAGAATCATATGAATTACAAATTACATGCGCGGTAGATGAAATTCAAATAATTTGATTCGAGCAAAATTTATATTACCAATGGGTGCCTATGGCTTCAGAAGCCATAATTATTGTTTTATCCAATACTTTGAAACTTTGAGCGTTTGAACATGAATAAAACAACGGTTATGTACAACCAAATATTTACCGTACCTATAATATTTTGCTTTGATATATTTCATGTTTTCAGAAAATACAAGTGACACAAATAAATACAAGAAACTTGGAATAAAAGTACGAAAGATCACACGAAGAAATAGGAGATGGCAAAGCATTCGCGTGTACTAAAACTTACACGAAAACTGTTGTCAATTCGTGTAGATAATGCGTGATAGAGAGGGACAGTGACGTATCGGTCGGTGGGGGAATACCGGCAGCCAGCCGAGGCCGTCCAGATTAGGATCTATTTAGAGACCGAACGTTGGTTCAACTGATACCCAGCAGAATCAATCAGCCCATGACCAAATTAACAAAGACAGGGATAGATGCGAAACAGTTACCCGAGAGGTGGGCGCCTTGCCAGATATCAAAACATTCAAATACTAAATATGAACAACAAAATCCATTACAGAGACATTCTATATTCTTCACACCAAAGCCAACGAACCAAATCAAATAGTCCACAGGACGCCTACGTCCAACAGACTAGATACGGATACATAACAAGAAGAAAAGCTTTTTATCAGAGGGATAAAAAGTTACACACTAAATCAGTAACCTCATCCCGAAAACGTGGCCTAGACCCGAAGCTTAGATAAATAAGTCGCAAAAATTACGCGGGAATTCGGCACAAGGGTGGAACAGCGGCACGTGTCTCAGGACTGGATATTGATGTGTTTTCTCAGAAATATCACGTACTCAGAAAATCAGAGCAAGCCAATCGGATGAACATTCCCCCATTTGTATTCTGCGGGCTTGCATCGCGATTGATCGATGTGCCGATTCCACTCATATTTCGATTATTACTGCCAGCTCAATGTCGACTTTGTTAGCCACGCTATAAAAGTCAGAATAAAACGAAAAAATACTAATACAGGTGTGGTATCGATTTGCTCATTTCGAGGCAAATCAACATCTGTAACTGGAATAAACCACACTTTTGGAACCAATCACATTCTAGAACGTTGCTAATGATTCTTAGAAGAAAGATTATTCTTAATATTTATTTAAAAACCTTTTCTTGGTTACGCATTGAGAACGTTCATAACGTCTACAACTAAACCAACAGCGCTATAGTAAAATAACATTTTGCTGTCTCGTTAATTTAACTGGTATTTATTTTACAGTGCCTCAAAACGAACTTGTTCTCTGTTTCACCTGGCACGGTCCAGAACATAATGAGAGCGTGTAATAATTGAAGGGTAGACAATGGGGGCTACGTTTACTCTGTTAATGACGTCGGGTCGCTGCGGGTGCCGCGCTCGGATTCGTCGCCGCCTTGCGGGCCTTATACCTACTACGACATGAAAATTTCAAGTACTTAGGTATTTTATTGTATTAGCCATGCTAGAACTATAGCAGCAAATTTAGAAAGAAAAAATATAAAAAAAAATATTATCCGCAGTTAGAGCAATAGGGCATGACACCCTTTGGCCACGTATTCAATTCGCGCCTCAAGCGATAATCTTTCCTTTCTACATTTGCTAATGTTTGAAAATTCTCGGAATTATTATTGAATGTAAACTTGAACAAGTGTCAGTAATATTAAGATATTATTGTTGCGAAAGCTCACGACGATGCGGACGTCTTATCTGGATAACAGCAGCACATAAATTCACCAACGATATCTAAGAACCGACCCGATAAAACCAGCTATCAAAACGTTGAAATCGGTTTAACCGTATACAAGCATTAAAAAAACGCACATAAACGCTTTCACACTCACAGCTCCACGCTAAGTTCACACACTCAATTAGACTCGGAACCAGAAACACAAATTTCCCTTGGGGAGAAAACTTGTGTTCCCGCCGGGAATCGAACTCGATGCCCGTTGTATAGAAGGCGGACGCGCTTCGAACTAAGCCAAGGGGCAGTTCGATAACAAAGGCGTCAAACTTATTTGGGTGGAAGGTTAAAATTATAATTCCATCCATATCTATACATATATAATCATACTTATATTATAAATCCGAAAGTTTGTGTGTAAATGTGTAAGTACGTTTGTTTCCTTTTTTTATACTCGATAGGCAAGCATTTGACCACTATCTCACCTGATGGATAGTGACGATGCGGCCGAAAATGTAGCATGCTTCCCTCTTCACGCTTTAACGGCTGAACAAATTTGCTTATAAGCTTTGCTTGCGTTTAACATTGGCTGGGGGACTAATAATTAATGTAGGATATTATTAATTTAGCAAAACATATTAAAGGCAAATAATGCCTTAAAGAAAAAAACATTTCTTTTTTTGTAAATGACAATATTTTGTTATTCAATTCAAATCTTAATTTATCTTTCGACATGTTCTTCTTTTTTACCGACTTCAAAAAAAAGGTGGTTACTCACATAGACTGTATTTTTTTTGTGATTTACCTCATAACTTCTTTCCACGTGAACCGATTTTGATATTTTTTCTTTGTTTAAAAACTGGTATTTTCACATTGCATTGGTCCCATTTATATTCAAGATCTGATCAGTAGTATTTGAGTTATTGTCAATAATGCGTGTTTAATACTTTGAATCTGATCAAGGTTCCGAAGATAAAGAGGTGAAGTCGGTTTTTTAAGCTTTGCTTGCGTTTTATTATTGATAGCCGAAAGTATTTATATCAAAACAACATACATGTTTACCTCTACAGTATAAAATTATTTATTTAGCTAATATAACTAAAAATTACAACTCAATTAAAATCATATTTTTTTAATTGCGTCATCTTAATATTACTAATACTCCAGCTATAAAAAAAAGTATTAATCTCTGCCACAATCACATAGCGTTACATCTTTCAGGCTCATAGCTCTACACTAAGTTCGGTGACTTATTTCGTGGGTGTCGAAAACATTCACATTACACACATAATCAAAACCCAGACAGAAACCTGGATCCAAAAACATAAATTTCCCTTGGCGAGAAAAGTTTCTGGAGCGTTATCATGCTATAAAAATTCCGCTAAGTTCCCATTTATAATCTGATCCAATGTAAATATTCAGTGATATTCTCAACAGCAGTTGTTTCTTGGCTGACATTTAATGTATATGTATTAGAACAATCAAACTATTAATGCCCAATATAACTATCTATCAACTAGTACATATTCACTATTGTATAAATTCTTAAATGGATTCGCACCGCAAGCTCTCTCTACTGCGTCTTGCCATAAATTCAAGTTCAAGTTTCACGGCTTTAGTGGCATGTAACGCAATTGCTGCAGCACCAGCAGCACACGTAAATCATAGCCTCTCAATATATACAGCTACCACAGAATTTATGCTAACTGTAGAGTAAGGTAAGAATATAAAACTTCAATTCCTTCGCATACACACATACGCGCATTTTCACAATACTTGTTTAATATAAACAAAAAAAAAATACTTATACAACTAAACTAATATTTATAGAATTTCTAAGAACTTGTATAATTAAAATTTTTATAATTTTCTCGTTTTGAACTTTTGAAAAAAGATTACATAGGTCATGCAGGTGATGTAAGCTTTCAGAGAACAATATGAAAGCTAGCCAAAAAACCATGACCTTTTGTCACTGCTGTTCAGTCCACTAATGCCTCCCAAGACCTCGAGTTTCAAGTTAGTTGAAACTCAGCCGGCATCCGCCGCATCAGTTGCGTGCCGACCGCCGACGCGAGCGTACGTCCGCACTTTCCCCCTCGCTAAACACCACTTTCACTCTCGGAAAACTTGTACACAGTGCGAAAACAATTTGTTCGTGAAAAGTGTTTGTTCTACGATGTAGCGCCGTTTGTGTGGTCAGCAGTCTGGGCAACACGTAACAGCTCTGCCACCGATGGCGGGACCGTCTTTGAGGTAAATATTGACGGTACCCGGTATCCCGGACTCCTCGCGACCGTCGGCCGGCATACGAGTGTTTGCCGAGCTTTCCAATGAGTCCGTTCCATTTCCCGGCGAAGATTTCATTTGCATATTTACACCCAACTATTGGAGACTAGATAAATTTAAACGCCGCGCTAGTTCCAAGATTGTTCAAATATGTTTTAGACACGGTTAGCGCAAATTGGTACAGGTTTAATCCGAGTTCGTAGAAACAACAGTAATTAAGGGTTAATTCCCTACTTTTAGAAGTTAGCACGTCGTTAAGTGGAGGGTGTATGGATGTCGTATCCAATAAATGTAAGCTGAGCGGGGCGTAAGAGGCTTCCGTGCTTTGCCGCCAAGTGTGTAACGCACCGAACATATACGAAGTGTGGTAGTTAGTAGCCTTCACGTGCGCCTGCTAGAGCTCCAGACGAGCTTACGTAAGCCTTCAGCGGACTCCCCGCCCCCGCTTATGTAACTGCCCGAATTGGTCGGAATTCTATCTTTCCTTTATAAGACTGAATAAAATACCTATCTGAAACTATGAACGTACTGTATTGAATGAGCCAATTTTATGGACGAATTATGAAGATGGCCCCCGGCGTGTTCCAAGGAACGGTTGTTATATTTTCGCAACGGCTTTTTGTTTATTCTGCGGTTTGCGCTCACGTTTCATTGAATAGGAAAGTTTTGCATTCAACTCGAAAGGGATTTATGCAATAGTTTAAAATATTGAAATAACAGGTCAAGGCGCGACCGGTTCATTAATATAATCCGGGTGTGTGCGGTCGTGTTTGTATAGCGGTTGCTCGTGCCGAGTAATGAAACCTAATGCAATCGCACTGCGCCCTTGATTGTGTTTCAGAGCCATTATAAGCAAGATACTGACTAATAAATTTGTATTAGTGGCGGCTACCGCCCGTCAGACTAATTGAGTTAACGTTTACTGATATCAGAAGTGATAACTTGAATTTTAGTGCTGACGTTCGCCTGGCTCGTGATCGTGGCTCCGAGAACTGAGAAGTCATAAATCTTCGTGAACTTATCATGCTGCCCCTCGAGAGGCGGGAGCGCGCTAAATCTTGTCTACAATCAAATTATTATCAGTTGCCACTTAAATGTTTTAGCGCATTCTAGTTTCCTAATCAGACTCATCCTTGCTCTTTTCCCACTTAGCGGGGTCGAGATAACATGATCGAGATATTTTTTCAAAAGAAATACGCGGTTCCAGTATAAATAGTGGACAACTATATCCACTCAAAAATAGATTCACTGATACAAAAGATCTCAGGTAAATCACATTCACTGAAAGTCTAATCTATCGCAAAAGTATCTTAAACAACATCTGGAGTAGCGCCCGCAGAATCCACCAGATCTAGCCCGATACGGGCTTTGAATTATCTATTCCATTACAGGAACGGTCGTATCAATGGACCCAAGGGACCCTTCCTGTAAAGCGGCCTTGTGTTATTTCGCCTTCACATCCAGGTTGAAACACTGGATACTCTGGAGTAGGACGTCGACCGCACTAAACATTCCCGGTATAATCTTATTGGATCGCAAACACGGCGACCGACGACGCAACACATGTTGACTACCTATAAACCAAATGACCGGCGTCAAACAACTTAAATGCCCAACTCCGGAGTAAGCGAATTCAGATACGAGATAAGGCACGCTCCTCTAAGTCTTCTCAGTCGCTTATCTTGCTTCAAATCGAATTTCCAAGGACCACACTATGATAGATATTTCATACTGTTAGGTCTAAAAGGTACTTAAATGTAATATATTTGGCCGAGCACTCCACGAAATCCATAACGTAACATCATTGTGGTATTTATGTTAAATCGGTCAAGCAAAGCAATAAATAAGCCGTTACATGCGAACGGAGATAGAAACGTATATAGCAATCCATTTACGGAAATTGGCCAATAACTGAGGGATTAGACTGAAAATCCATCATACAGTGCGTCAACTCTAACCTTTTACAGCACGTTAACGAACAGTTAACGCAAGCCTGATTAACGTATATAATAGATATAACATAATAACTTCATATGCTGGTAAAATAACAAAAAGTAACCATTTCATTTCAAGGCAGCCGTTTTTAATTTATAAACTTATTTCCAAAACGTCCACGGATCTCGAATCTAATCTGCAGCAAACTCGCACCTTTGAACATTATTAACATGTAATGATCATTTGCATGTCAATCCAATATTCCCTTTCATACCCTCGAGAACAGACCGTGTGGAAGAATGTGTAGTCTGAAACACCATCTAAGTTTTCCAACGATCGGCAATTGAGACTTTAGACACGTTCGGAAAAGTTCTCTATTCGAAACTATATCCAAACTGCGAGTGCACTATATTTCTGCAGCAATCTGCCAATCGCAGAACTATTCGACATGTGTTGAGGAGCTATAAATACGAATGCATCAAACATTTATTGTGAAACTAGTCTATTAAATAACTCAGGAATCTCACACCACTTACGGCTGAGTTAACCATTACATTTCCAGCGATAGATATTTGACAGTCGCGCCTAGCAATGGAATGAGACAACTTATTAAATTACTGAAAAGGTAACGAAAGACAATCGAATACAGTAAATGTTGACGCATATAATGAAAAACGATAAATAAAATAAGAATACAAGAAAAATGGGGATCAGTTACCTACTTTAGATCTGCAACATTATAACGGCACAATTTTATCGTTATCTAATTTACCAAGAATTATCGTAACATAGCAAATACAATACATGTACGAGTTATTAGCATTTCATCAACTAGTAAACGGATTTGAATATCTTTGTGAATATTAAGTTTACAAAATATTTAAGGGATCAAGTAGAGCGCTGGTAATTTACACATTACCAGGGTGTATTTTCAGGCGACCTGAAAAATACGCTTACATAGAGGGACTACCCGCTACTCTGATAAGCAAGCATCCAGAGCGCACGCTGTATATACGGTTTTATCTCTATAATAAAAAAGTCAAGAGGCACCCTAGGAAGGGCACAAAGCCCGGACAATACATTACATAATTCTATACCGTTACTATAGAATTATGTATTGTTGCGAACCTTCAAATCGCTCTAAGGATTATGACGCGAGAAAAGGTAACATATAATGTAGGGTAAGCGCACAAATCCATTGTCAAAAATAAGGGCCACAATTTCAATCGCTTTATTAATCTAAAAACGTTATTACACAATTTAATATTACTGTCATACAACCTTACAAAAAGTTTATTGAATAGCAAACAATTATAGCCATAATAATAACATTGACACAAATGCGAATCTAAGAGGGATTGGAGTGCCGAAGGTTCGAGTGAATGAAATAAAGAAGTGGGAATAAATGCGTCGGAGATCCCGAGGCGTTAACGTGATTCCTCCTCTCGCTGGAAGAACGGCGTGGATATCTCTCAGATACATTACGTTATCAGATAACCGATTACGGATAAAATAATTCTCAACAAAAAACAAATTAATTTCGCGTAATACGTAATTGGATTTTCCAAATGTAAATAGATTTCGTAGGAAAATGTCTATCCTTAATTCGTACCATTGAACGGAAAGGAATGACAGATATTAGACAATTTTTCCTGTGAGTTCTTTACCTATCTGACATATTGGCAGTCCGAGTTTATTAAGATATCCTACTATATTATACATGCGAAAGTTGTAAGTAAGTGTGTAAGTAAGTTTGTTCCCTTTAGGTACATGCTTATGCCCAGAATTCACACATTTAAACTTGATCAACGCGAGCGGAACCGCGGGGCACGGCTAGTGTGATATATGATATTATTATATTATAAATCTGAAAGTTTGTGTGTAAGTATGTATATTCCCTCTTCACGCTTTAAAGGGGCCGAACGGATTTGGAATGTATATAGCTTATAGGTACCTAGGATTAACACATAGGCTATTTTTTAATTTGATGATATAGGGCGAATCTGCGGGGCACGGCTTGTTAAGATATAAAACAGGGCCATACTTGGTCATCAATGACCGAAATTAAGGAATCGCGTGATATCCCAATAAACCAGTCGTGCCACACCAGAACAACCAGAAAACCGAATGTTTAATTTCAGGCGTAAATTAATCCAATGTCGCGGACTAATCTTAACAATTGTCTTCAAAAAATTAATTGGTTGCCATAAAACGTGCCGCTGGTTGGAACCCACAAATTCGTGACATCATGAGTGTCAGAGTAGTCGTAAACCAATCCAGTTGCAACTAACAGAACAATTGAGGATTTGTCTTCATTAATAAGCCGGCTAACTAAAGCTTTTCAAGTCTTATTAAAACTTTAGAGAGACACGATTGCCAATGATGGTGCTTAGTAATTTTTCTCAAGGCGAAACATTTTTAATCTAATAGTGTTTCTTAAGAAATTCGTAGGATTTCACTGAATGATTTATTGTTAATTCATCTATATCGAAACCGGATACAGATAAAACGAGTTTAGTTATTTATATTGAAGTTAACCATTCGGAAAAGCTCTAACAAATTCGGAATTATTTGTATCGGTTGAGTAATTTGAAATGTTCCAAAGATTTCAATAAGATTGCCGATGTCAAGGCTTTTTGTCCGCCTTTTTAGTGTACCTTTTGCTAAATCACCACCACTTTAGTAAAGTGAATGAACGACGAAAAACGTCTTACCAGTTTCATTTATCCTAGTCATACAATTGCAGTTGATTCTATATTCTTAGTAAAGAAAGTTAATTATGAACATGTCCATTCATATTACGAAATGCATAGTAAATGTCAGCTGGGTGTATAAGTGTCACAATGACAAATAGCTCCCGAACTGTAATTTTAACCTGTGACAAGTGTCAGTGCGATATTATAATTAATTATTACTCGCAGCAGATGGACAGGAACTGATAGTTTACATCTTCATGTATAATATTTGTCAATTAGTCAAATGAGTGTATTTGACTATAATTATAAGTCAGCCAGTAACCACCTTTCTGTCTCTTTGTTATATTTTCACGAATCAACTGCTGGATTGGTCTTGATAGTTTGTTGAAATCATGGAGAATTATATGGTAACTGTTTATCTACATTCAATATCATCGCAATAAAAGCGGGTACATTTTTTAATACTTAAAATTGCTTTATTCTTTATAAGCATTTGTATGTAATCTTATCAAATCGACAATTTCATTAAAAACTTGTCGCACGATAAATTAACACTTTTAGCGTATTTTTAGAAACGCGTTCAGACGAACGTTTCAATGTAGATTTAACTTAATAACCAAGCACTTTACAAGTCCCTTGCAAATACACTTTAGTATACATAAAATGCAGAGGCACGACGTTGCTGCAATCGAGTTTCACGATATAATTTTATATATCATCAGTTTATCGGTTTAAAATATCGCAGGTAATGGAGGTACACAGTACACAACGCTCAGCTGAGTCAGGTCGCTTAGTGCCAAGGTCGTCGACCCTGACAGCGGCCAACCCTGCCCTAACCCTAACCATATCGTTTATCGTCTACATCCATGCAACCTAATGGGGAGGGGGCATACTTAGTATGCTCGTATAAAAACAGCTAAAAATACTCGTGGAATGTGCTCCCAATCACGCTTTCAGATAACGAATGTAATTTGAGCGCGAATGTTCGATTGTTAAGAACATTTTACTTTTACAAATAATGATCAATTCAATACTGCCATTGTTAAGAAAGGATGAGCATGTGTCAATTATTGCCATTCACATATGTTTTACAATAAATCTTATTTAAAAGTTGACATTTTAAATTCAACGTGAATGCTGACTGCTTATTAGTTAATACGTATCTGTCACAACAAGTGCATATCCCAAATCCGTTTAACACATCGTGATGTTGTCACCAGAAGATATCAGTAATGTTTATCGACACTTCTCTGCGTCCATAGAAGACCTTTGAGGTCGCTGATGTCATCTCGGGCCCACTGTACGCGTATTTATCGACTTGTGCAATTGAACACACCTATCTATCACCCAATCGAGATACCTCTGCAATCTTTTTTTCAATTCGCCTGACTGGGGTCTGAGTCAATGTTTGCGAAGTCTGTTTGTTATTTAAAATTGCCATTGGATTAAATTAGTTTTCTTTATTGATAAAATGTAAGAAATACATTGTTATTATAACGCTTCTAATATCTAAAGTCACATTGTTATGATGTCATTTTTATAGGTTCGATATTGAAAGAGTTTCGAAATTGAGTAACGAAATTGAAGTTATGAGATTGTTATTCGCCAAGTATTATGTTGTTTGATGTTACGGAGGTTTCTATCGGTTATATTGTACCAGTTCATCATTAGTATTTCCCAACTGCAAACATTATGTTATACGATCGTTAACGGTATGGTCATTAATTCAAACTCGAGACTTTTCAATACTTATAAGACTCTTCAACTTTGAAATAGGTAACATAAATTTAGCCTTTTCCCCCATAATCCAACTGTACGTGGAAGCTCGCCGGATACTTTAATGAAAATTGGATGGAAGTTTTTAGCCATTTGCTGATGTTGCGGGAATTTTCCTTTTTATGGCAATCCCCCGAGTTCCTAACTATGTTCCCAAACTGCTCACCAACTCATGGCTCAATTTGGGGGACTTTTCGTGAAAATATAGCTCATGCTCAGATAACAAACTACCAATGTCGCGGCCGGACTAAAGCAATTTGCACTACATTATGTAGCACACACGTTCGTTTTTTGATTAAACGCACAAAATATATCTCTTTTAATAAAACCTATTTACCTACATTAAATTTGAACATTGCTATCGATGCAAGTTGATACGTCCTCCATTGTATCTATCGAATATGCATGTTTTTAGATAGTTACATGAATTTAATAACTTATTGATTAGTATAACTTCAAATATAGCGACGATGAAATTTATTTAAAAGATAAGATTTAATACAATAATCAAATAAAATTGATTTATAAAAAACTGAATTACCTCTTTGTTAAGGTATTATAATTTAAAAGCGTTGTTATGTTATTTAAAGATAATAACAGTGCACATTAAAATAATAGATATATGAAACTTTAAAGTCACAACCCAATAACAAGACTAAATAATTGTTGAAATATCATAAAAAAAAAACACAATCCTACATTCATATCAGTTTTAATTGTTTTGTCATATGGGAACACATACATGTTACTAGCATTTTAATTGCGATTATTGGAAACAAAGCAAAAAATATTTGTATGCAATCAGTAAATTTTCCTTTCAAGATATTTAGCCATTGCTTGTGTATTAAATTCTTAATTATTAGAGGTCATGCACGCGAGCGGGACGGGCGGGACGGGCGCGACGTTGGAAATATCCCCATGGAGGGCACGCCATCTTACTTAGGTCGAATAGAAATGTTAATATCAAAATAACTACGTTTCCATAAACATCTCTTTCGTAAACACCGACAATGTCCCTAAACCCAATAAATAAATTCCGCACGGAGAAAACCGGAAAAACAATAGAAAACGAAACCGGGTACGCCATAAATATCCGACAATACACAAACCGATTGATATCACATACCGAGCCTACAATTGTAGTTTTTCTGTAGCGCAGGATTGTAAACATCTATTGTTACGTTTAACATTGTGTCAATGTTTTGAATGATACAAAGGGAAATGTATGATTCCGGAACGATTGGTATGTTGTAGAATATTGTTTATACACCAACGTCCATCTGACGAAACGTTTGTGGTAGCATTAGACAGATATGCGTGGGCCTATATCTGTGCAGATGACGAGTACCATTAGCGTCAGAGATATAGAACCGACACAGCATATTAATGCCCTGTCATTGGATGCCAAAGGGCATTTGACTTAGCCCTGTCATGCAACAGTGTAGCTGTGATCAGAATTCTAGGCCCCGATCGTCTATTGCAGCTTGCAGTTCTGCATTTATATGAACCAGACACGCAATATACGTGTGTTTCCTTAAAAGCCTCGCTCGGAGTCGTGACGATTTGTTCTATTTTTGGCATCACTAAATTACGGCAAATCGATTGTATTTTTCATTGCGATAACCTTGGCCTGTAATGATAATCACGTCAAATATTGATCTAATTTTTGTGAACAGCGTCGTTAAAGTCTAACAAAGCAAATTAGTTTGTAAATAGTATAGTAGGTCGGTCAATATAATCCCTCCGAGTCCACAAGCGGCATGAACTATCGAGCTTATCCGATGACACGAAAATGATTGCGTTACAAATTGCTATTCCTAATCTGTCATTGTCACCGCTACAAAACACATGAAACGTCAAAAGTGCTTTACAATCTGAGGGCTAGATTGTAAACCCACGTTTGACGTTTCATTTGTATATACTAACAAAGTGTACTATGTATTTAGACCTGCTTAGGTGGAAAAGCTGATTTTGATTAGAGTTTTACATAGGTGCCACATCGCTCAATTAGAGACACAATGTAGAGCATTGTTATTTCAAGAAACATTTTAATAATTTAGTTTAATAATATTAATGAATCATATTCAATCCAATTCAATTACTCAGCACTTCACTGGCTACACAATTTCACACATTTTTCCGCGCGATAAAATACTCAAATGCAAAGGAACAATTATCTTTCCCATATTTATTCCGACATAAATATCCTAATGGGCTACCGTCGAAACCGCTACAATCCCGCTCCACTTATATCCGAGTTAATGGAGCGCCGCCGATAATTTCGTTAGCCATTAACCTGAACAAGAGGCAGTTCGGATCATCCACATCGAAATCGTTGTAAATTGTTATATAGAGCCGTCCACAGTTTGAAAGTATTTTTCTCGTACTGTTGATGATAAATTGAAGGAGGCGAAAGCGTTAAGACTGCGATCGGTGCCCATTTTAAATTCAAATTCCCATCGACGGCGGCAGGCGGTCCAAGTCGCGGTATAATTGACTTGGTCAGCTCCGGCCACGTTTAATATTTCATTGCCATAAACGCCTACTGAATACATACAATCACTTACTAATAAATTGTCAGTAACGCAGTACTTTTCATGTTTTAATTACATAATTAAACTGACAACTTGTCAACCCAGTCCAGGTAACACCGTCTGTACTGCAAATGTACTGCTTTCTAGGGACTTGCATAGGACTCGCTTTGCAAAAATTGTTCCCGAAAACGAAACTTTTTAGTTTTATATTTACGTTTGTAATTCAAGGCAAGTACCTATTTGTTTTTGAAAACCGTATTATTCCCACCATAAAATAAATAAATTATTATGATAGTAAATATACGTGGACCTTACACGGCTTTTACAATGTTCTGTAACGGATTGTTACATACTTTTGACCATTGTATCACAAACACCGAAAAATCGGTAACCAATAAACAAGCAACACGAACACCCTCATGCTCAAGGACTTCACCTTGAGTTGTTACACAAAACACAGGCAGAGCGACTACCAGCTGGCAGTGGCCTCTGTCTCGAAATAATTCATTTAAGGGCGATCGATTAGGCCACAGACAAAGCTTTCATACTGATGCAGATAAATAATTCATCGGAAATTGAGGCGCATCGGCTAACTTTGACGGCTCTCTCGAAGGTCCCTCGGCAAACTTAATAATTTGATTTAGGCACGCGCTAACCGGAGCGCACCAGAAATGTCCTGCAAAGTAATTTGTAGGGGCGACGCGCCCTCGCATACCGAATGGGGTCTTACGAGGTATTCGCTGCTCGTTTGCTGTGCGCTATGCATTTACAAGAACCGCGCGAGACGGAACGTACGCCTCACCAGACAGCAACCGGCTCTGAACCAGCTCTACAATACTGTTTTGCTTTCAGATATTCGGACCGGCATTGATCGTTCAACAGAAAATGTGCAAACAGTGCAAGTGGTATAAAGCTGTCAGTGAGTGCGCGCTCGAAACTTGGGTGACCTATGACGGCAACAGTTAAGACAATGTGCGTGTGAGATTCGACCACGACGTCGAATCATTCCGAGTGGGGGTCGCTGGCGACCGCGGCCAGCGATGGTATGGACTTGGCGACTGACAATGGGAGTGACGGGTGGTGGAACCAGACGACGGAGAGGTCGAGTGAAGAAGTCGTGAACTTGTATAACTACTGGGCGTGGAGTATAGTCGACGGCGCCCTCATGCTGCTCATCGTGAGCGGGAACACGCTCACTATCCTCGCCGTGACGATGAGCCGACGGCTATCCTCGCTGGTCTCCAACCAGTTTGTGCTGAACCTGGCCATCTCAGACCTGATGGTGGGTCTCACGCTGCCCTACCACCTAGCCTTCTACCTAGACGAGAGCGTTGGCAAGATCAAGTGGTCGTGCCTGATGCGCTTCATTCTCATAATACTGGCGTGCCTGGCGTCCATTTACAACATAATTGCGATAGCTGTAGACAGGTGAGTCGTAACTTACTGTCGTGAGTTCACGTACGGATTCGTACCTTGCAAAATTCAAAGTATAAATAACTTGATGGTTTTGATGTTCGTGTCACGCTATCATATCACGAAAATAGCATATTTTAAATAAAGAACAGGCGCCTGCTGCTCCAGCACGTACCAGGAATTTGTTTCGAGACGTGAGAACTCCAGCTATGCAGCTATATTGCCGCGCTCTATAATAATTAATAACTTAAGTTATTTATACGATGTGAGAATATATATAAAATCTTTACGAGTTAGAGAGTAAGGTTAAAAACAATCCTACTAATATTATAAATCCGAAAGTTTGTGTGTAAGTACTCGTATGTAAGTATGTTTGTTCCCTCTTCACGCTTTAACGGCTGAACGGATTTGGATGAAATTTGGTATGTACATAGATTATACCTAGGATTAACACATAGGCTACTTTGTAACTTGATAATAGCGGGCGAAGCCGCGGGGCACGGCTAGTCGTAAATATTTTAAAGAATCAAATTATTGTTAGCGTTATAGAAATGATAAAATTATAGCTATTTCGCGTTGTCGATATATTATTGTTTTCGTTTCATTGAGAAATCTCTAGTCTTTTCTCACAACCATGATTGAGGAGCGCTCGCTGTCACGTCCCAACTCGCACTTTATGTTTTATTTTTCAATTCATGATAGGCAAAAATATGACCACTATCTCACTCTATTAAGGTAAAGATACGATGAGTGACGATACGATCGACGAAAGACAAAAAACACTAGTTACCCTATGATTTGATCACATACTTAGTTAAGTTCCACTCCTTAGCACCAGTGCGTATATTATAAGTGATTTTTTGACAATTGTGTTTTGATTGTCAATTTTGTTTTACCAAGAGATAAAGGCTTCAAGAGTCATCTCTTGAAGCCTTCATAGGCAGAATCGGATAATATTATTTATAACAAACTATTCTTGTAATATTGATGTCTTTTGCGCTTACCTAACAACAATTAATATCTACAATTCCACATGGTTCCAGGTACATAGCCATCGTTCACCCGCTGCACTACAGTCGCTACATGACCAAGCTGGTGACGAGGCTGCTAATGAGCGCCACCTGGACGGTGGCCATCTGCATCAGCTGCATACCCATGTTCTGGAACGACTGGCACGAGGGCGTCGCTTGCGAAATGAATATGGTAAGAGCAGTTTTTAATCCCGACATCCTACTAATATTATAAATCCGAAAGTTTGTGTGTAAGTGTGTAAGTATGTTTGTTCCCTCTTCACGCTTTAACGGCTGAACGGATTTGGATGAAATTTGAAATGTACATAGATTATAGCTAGGATTAACACATAGGCTACTTTTTAACTTGATAATAGCGGGCGAAGCCGCGAGGCACGGCTAGTATGATATAAGTAATAATTATATCATACTAATGTTATAAATCCGAAAGTTTGTGTGTAAATATGTAAGTATGTTTGTTCTCTCTTCATGCTCAACGGCTGAACGGATTTAGATAAAATTTAGAATGTACGGTGTTTGTGAACTTATACCTAGGATTAACACATTGGTTACTTTTAAACTTGATAATAGTAGGCGAAGCCGCAGGACAAGGCTATTAAGTCAATATACTAAACATTCAAAACACTTTTTACGCAGTGAAAAAATAACTTTTTTTTGTTTTCAAGGATTTTTTTTACCTATCAGATAAATGGCTCTACAAAATTGTTTTTTTTTTAATGTTAGAATGAAAAATATATAAAAAATATAGTGTAATTTCGTTAACTGACCTTGTACCAAATTCGGTATCATTATATCAGTGGTCATTATATAAAGTGTTTAATGTGATCATATTCGTAACCGAAACCAATTTATTTATTGAAAATGTTATAATTGTCTTTCAACTTTATTCGAGATGTAGTTACTCTGTTATGCCATTGAATATTCCAAAGGTTGACATGACCTGATCAATCAAATAAATATTTAGCCAGAACATAAGCATAACATTCAAATAGAATAATTTACTTGACACGTCTTATGAGAATTATTTCAATTCACGGCACGTCCTCACTTTATTATTTATTTATTAGCTTATCTGAATAAATGTATGGATAAAATATTGAGACACGTATTTATTCCAATGGTCATATAAATATTGACGAATTATAGCAACAGCAATATCCAATCCAATTATAAACAACTTAATAAAACAGACATTGTCTACTTTTGACATTATAACCCCGGCACAGTACTGAATAAATATTTTGAAGGAATTTTATAGACCTACGTGCAAAGTGTTTGTACACTTTAGGCGGGTTTAGCAACACATGTATCGCGTCATCAGTCTACTGATGTTTCCGTCATATTAACAATACGCTCCAATATTACAGGTGGTTCCAAAGAAATACACGACAAGCATCCTGGCGCCGATGTTCTCCCTCATCTGGATGGTGATGTTCATCCTCTACTGGCGGATATGGCGCGAGGCCGCCTGCCACGCCAAACGGATGCGCGCCAACACCTGCTGTCCCACCAGCGCCAATGATTGGAAGAGCATACAGGTAAGAGAAGACTCATGCGAGTGTTGTCGGATCAATGTATCACCGAATGTTAAGACAAATCCTTAATTTATTCCATGGTGTTTGCAATATCGCTTATAAAATTAAAACGTGTGGTTGTATCATAATGAGAGGGAGAATCGAGAAAATGATGCATTAGGCACTAAAACTTCAGGCACTCTAGACTACTTCAAAACTAGACTAATACTCCAAATAATAATAAATAAAATTGCGAGAGACACCGTTTCAGATGAAGCTAATTAATAAGTAATGCCTCTTTTTATCTGTGAGCTAATAACTCATAATTACTAAGAATTAGGTATAGTTAAATAAAAACCGATAGGGCATCGTCCAATTACTGTCCCAAGGCCCTCTTAAACAAAGCATCGATTCTTTTGTACGAACGAAAATGGAATGTAATTATGAGCCTTTTAAAAGATCCTAATTTAATTGTATACTAAATATACGCAGCGACATTGAATACTAATTCGAAGACAATAAAAACTGTCAACTTGTGTGGTGATTCGAAACTTTCCGTCCCAGGTGGTGCTGCTGGTTCTGGGCTCGTTCTCCATTTGCTGGATGCCATTCGTGGTGGTGGCGTGCGCGCAGACCCTGCCGGTGATGCCGCTACACAACCACGTGGCGTACCGGCTGACGTCGTCGCTGGCGATGTCCAATTCAGGCATCAACCCGCTCATCTACGCGTGGAAGAACGCCGGCTTTCGGGCCGCTTTCGCCAAGCTGCTCCGATGCAAGCGACCGGACACATCAGAGTACAGGGGCTCGCCCGCTCCGGAGCGGAAACGCGGCTCCGTCGCGCTCCGCGAGGGCTCCCTAACACGATCCACGCCACCGAGCGGACTCACGAGCTTCGGAGGCAGACCGGCGAGACTCGTTTACGTCGAACGAGAATCACTCTCTGACACTTCCCGATGCCGTATCATAGAAAACGCAGGATATATGGAGTCCGAGCAAGGGGACTCGAACCCCTCGTTCGCGGCCGAGCCGACGCCCGTGCACCGGCCGGCCGCGCGCGCCCCAGACGTAGTGTAGTGTTACCAAAAGGACGTTCGTGTGAAACGTGAAACGCTTCTAGTATTAAAGTTGTTAGTGACAGTACCCCTTCGCATCTAGGTACCTGTTCGAATCTACGCTCAAGTTTTTAAAAGGCTTTATTGTTGAACTTTTATTCAGAGATTATAATGAGTTCTCCGCCCGTGATAAAAATTCTATTAAGAGGTTCTCTGTCGAATAAAAAATGAAGATGTTTAAATTATATTTAAGTAAAAGATGTTCTATGTAAAATTAAAGTATGTGATTAATAGTTGAAACAGTATTTCCCTGAATCCCTTCAAACGTCCTAAGTAAAGCTTAATGTTTAGCTATTAAGAAAATAAATATTTTCTATTTCAATAACAACATCTAGTGATGTTATAAAATTATAATAATAGTTATTCTATTCCATTGCATGCTACGACATCTAGCCAAAAAATGAGGAAACTCGTCAAGAGAAAACTGTTTGAATGCAGACTTGAAAACGGTTGCGAACGCGCCAACACAGATGGCGTTAAATGGCGAACAAGTATCAACTTTGAGAATATTATCACTGTAATACATATTATATTTAATTAGTTGCAGACAAGTTTTAACATAAAAGAGTCATGCTGAAAATCTGAATTAATCGGTATAATTGTATTTGGCGTCAACGGCCATTTAATGTACCTATTCAACTAAAATGTAAGTTTTAAAGAATCAGCTTGAAAGTTAAATCAATATGTTTAAAACAAATTTATCCCTTATAGTATGTGCACTCTAATCTACATTTATAATCTATACAATACACCAACATTAACTGGAAGATAATGCTTCATAACATTAAGTTCGCCTAACTATGTATCTACAATTAGTTTATGTTTGTGCAAAAAGGCTTTTATTCAAAGTATATAGCATTATAAAATAATTATAACTACTTTAGTAAACTATTAATATCAAATCGTTAAATAAATTATCATGTTTGGACCAGCATTAGATAGAAGAAGCATAACTGATGGAATTTATTTCAAATCAAACAAAACATTCCCGAACAAATTATAAATTTTTTTTTTTTTTTTTTTTTATTTGTGACAGGCTAGTGTTTGACCACTATCTCACCTGATGGTAAGTGACGATGTGATCGAAGCTGGTAAACACACTAGACCTAAAATAATACAAGATTTTTTGAATAATAAATAAAAATCACTTTATCATCTTTGATTTGACTTGCATAGTTATGTAATATTTATTAAATAACCAATTGTTTAATAGATCGGCCTGCCAGCCCTACCATTGTCATACCTTATTAGGGTCATATGTTTACTTAAAAAGTGTAACCCATTTGTGTAAACAATTTACATTATTGCAATAAATTATTGAGTATTGACTTTGTTTGTCTAGCTATAAGATGCTTATTCACTCGATACTTGAAAAATGCAGTTTGTTATTATCATGGAACACAGTGTCTGACTAGAAGTTCCAGATAGAAACCACTCCTTAGCGTTGCATAATAAACGTGAAAACGTAATGCTAAAAGAAACCATACAACGAAGTTGCTTAGCAGTTCGCATGGATGCCCGATGATGGAATAAGCATCACACTAATATTATAAATCCGAAAGGTTGTGTGTATGTTTGTTTTCTCTTCACGCTCTGTAACGGCTTAACGGATTTACAAGAAATTTGGAATGTAAATTAACTTATACCTAGGATTACTACATAGGCTACTTTTTAACTACTCGCGGGCGAGGTCGGTGAGAACGGATAGTATGGTAATAAGATCGTGCAAATACAATGGCAGACTCGGAAATAGGTTACCATCGAACCCAGAATACATTAAGTTGACGACGAAATTTAAATTATTCGTCTTGTATTGAATACTTCAGTTTGCATACATTGATATGTAAACCTAACTTATTGTATGACTACAAAGCGATAGGTCTAATATATTCAGTTTCAGGTGATTTAACGACGATAGCAGCATTACATTTAATTTATTATTTAAGATTAGTAAATGTTTAACTACTACATAATCCAAGCAAATACCTTATATGTGTGTATTTAAGAATATGAATGGGCAACTGTGAGTTTAGCATTGCTGATACTGCTGGACATATACCGGTACAGTATTATGTAAATTAAGATAACTGTCATTGCATACATATATCATACTGTCGATAGTTGAATTACGAATAAATATTAATAACTATTCAAACGCGATTTATTAAGATTAGGGGATTTCACTAATTTGAAGTATAAAGTTTCGTCTGCATTTTAGAAAAAACATCAACAATTTTATACTTTGGATATCGCCAATCTCATGATTAAATACTTTGGAATTTCCCCTAAACCATTCACCATTAGCAAATATTACAATCCCCATCATTAAATATTTGTCTCACAAATAAGATTACTCATTCTGTAACACCTTGTACTATATATAGAGGCAATAAACAATCTGAATCTGGCTGGATGTATTTGATTGAAATTTGGTAGATAGATAATATAAGCCCTACAATAGAACAGTCATTTTAACTTGATTTATGCGGACAGATCTCGATTGAATTACGCAAGTTACAGCTAGTACTCACACACGCAAACTTAAAATGTATAATGTTTATTTCAATAACAAATAGAAAACTAACGAAAATAATAAGTTGCATAAAATGTGACTCACCTCAACACCGGTAACTCCAAGCGCGGTGACAAGGTTGGGCGTCATCCGGAACGGCACCTTCTCCGGCACTCGCAGTGTCTTCCCCTTCTCAAAGCACACGTTGTAATCTATATGCACCACCTCACCGGACGTCAAGTCCACCAGCACATTGTCCAAGTGTCTGTCGCCTAACCCGATTATGTAGCCGATCGTACTCATCACCGCCACGGAATAACTATACCGACGGACCATTTGCCACCACTGCTCCGGTGACACACTGCCGCACCAAAGCTCACGCCATAATAGGTCTTTGGGAGTCTCCGCTGACAACTCCTGTAGCACTTGTTTCAGCACAGAAACCGGCCACTCTTTTCTATTCTCCGCCGACACTCCGGCCTCTTTCAACAATGGATTTAACTTCGAGTAAAACAGTTCCGAGGGCCGCAGCACGCTCACGTTTTTGTTCAACTTGGCGGACAGTATGGCAGCCTCTCTGTTCTGCCAGCGCTTGTACAATGCGAATAGCGGCGTCACGTTGTCCACCCAACTGATCAAGCCCGATCGTGGTCCCAAAGGTATAACGGAATAGTGCCGGGCTCTGTATGTCTGATTGTCATTGTTTTCCGAGTCCCGAGCCATCATCGTATTAGTGATAGATAGCAGTTGCATTATTCTCTCGTCCAGATGCAAATCCTCTAGCCCTTTAAATAGGTATATGTACGCTTTGCCGTCCGATCCATTGAACACTAGCTTCTTTGGTCGCGTTTTAGTGGGCAATATGGCCACATTGTTTTCGACCGACTTGATCGTGACTCTCACGGTTCTTTGATTCGTTTGCACTCCCGGCATTGTTATGACTGTGTTGTTAAGCTCGGCCAGTATAGGACTAATATCCGACATCTTCAGTATATAGGATGTCCTCTTGTTGACCTTTTGTTGAAGTTTGATTTGTAATTGTTTCAAAGGAGCCCAAGACTCCTGTGGCTTTTCCGGATTAGCAGGGTTTTTGAGCTTATCGATAACTTCAATAATCAGCGATTGGAATTTGGTCTGGAATGCGATTTCATGGGGCGTCTCCGGCTTGACTGAGGTGACTCGGCTGAGTTGCTCCAATACATATACAACTGGTTCGAATATGATTCTATGTTTTTCTTTTATCAATTTATCTTTATCTTCCGTCGACAAATGTTCGTTATTTTTTACCTTAACAATTTCTGCCTCCAGTTGTGTGAGTCTTTTGCTGAATTCGGAGTGATGTTGTGCTAATGTGCCTAGACACAATTCATCCCAGAGCAAATTTATTCTTTGTAGTTCTTTTACTAACAGTTTCACTTGAAGAATAGTTTTCGGTGCTTGTTTAGATAATGTTTCTACCATGTCTAAGAAACATGAATTCAGTTCATTATTTACAACTTTGTCACTCGACGAATCGTCCAGATCCATGCTTTCATCCATACTCTTAGTATCATTGGACAGGAATGATTTGGCTATATTTAACTCTGACAGTTCACTTTGCTCATTTTCCACAGCTCCCACTACAGCGGGAAACGTGATAAGATGCGGCGTATCTTCAGCTAGTCGACAGAGCAGATCTGACACACATTTACGCACGTACGTCTCCGGATGGTTAAGTCTAGAGAAAAGCTGCGGGATTATGACTTTCCACGGCTGGGTTGGAGTGTTTGCTAAGCCAGACTCGAGAACAGTTTGTAACTCCATGGCGTGCTTGACTATCAAACGAAGGAGCCTCAACGTAGCGTTAACCACAGCATTTTCGCCACTGTGATTAATGTAATCCGATGCGCAAATCAGCTGCAAAAACTTGAAGTAAGCGTCAGCAGAGAGTTCAAAGTATGAGAAGACGCGTTTCTGGGCTTGACGCCATATGTCTACTAAGAGCGCAAGATGATCAGGATAGGCATTACTCAGACAAGGAACAGTACGCAATTGATTTTCAATCATTTCAGATGTATTAATTTCATTCCAATCGATGTCTTCATCATCACACGTGGCTTTGGTTTTCGATAATATCTCACACACCGCTTCAAAGTCTTGTGGGGAGCATCCAATCATTACACTTTCGATCTGCAATTTATCGTTTGCCGTCAGTTGCTCCCTAGTCTTAGAGCTATATTCTACCATTTTTCTGCCCCAACGGAAGCACCAAGCTGCAAAGCTGGCCCAAGCCTTCGCTAATCCAGGACATTGGTTAACACCAAATTGCAATAATTTACCCACTGCGGAATCGGACAGCGGAATAACATTCTCGGACACATTATTGTCGACGAGACCGATTTCAGGCAGAGCCGAAATTAATTTTTTCAATGGTAATTCATCTTCTAGGACATCTTCTGTTTCATTCTGTACCCACTTGGAAAGTGTCAGCAACATTCTAGTGCCCTTTTCTCGAAGTTCATAGCTTTGTTCTCCCATTGCTAACCTTTGCGAAAACCCTAATGAAACGCTGGCACATAGGTTGATTGCTCGTATTTTAGTCTCTTCCTTTGCGTAAGTCAATTTGCATAGTTCAGTCATAGCACTGACGTTATTTAGGGCCCAAATATCTAATTCGTAAGTATTTGTCGACATGAGCAGAACATCGCTCAATTCTTCTAAGTTATCAACATTCCCTAAGCACATTTGGAATGCCGAATTATTTGTAAAATGCTTCAAAAGCTCTCTTTTGGCCATCAACAAGTTCGCATTTTTACGAGCACTCTTTATGACATCCAGCCGAAGGCATTCTGATAAGAAGATATTTTCTTCAGTCATATTCAATTTTGTAAAGTACTCGTTCCACCATGATATGCGACTCAGATTTTTCAACTCAGTACAGTACTTCTGTTCTTTTACAGTCGAGGCCTTAAAAGGATTTTGTATGGCTCTACCGTTTCTTGTGATTTCTTTTAATCCTCGGTTTGCAAGTTGTAAAACGGCGATTTCTTTTAAGAAATGCACTGAATTACTTTTAGCAAATTCTTCTGTGCTCGAGTTTAATAAATCTTCACAATTATTCAACAGGTTCTCGTATTTGTCATTGAAGTCATCATTGTAATATATGTTTACAGCTGTGCAAACTAAAGTCGACTCTATTTTATTTAGCAGTCCTTGATAAGAGCAGGCGTTTTTCGATATTTCATTGTTTGTCATATTTAACACATCCCAATTGCCAAGCTCATTGGTCATGTCTCCACTGCTTTCAAATGTTTTCAATGCTGTAAAATCATCCCATTGTGTTACAGGAGCATCATGTATTGTGTCTTTCCACTTTTGCATATCTTCCCAACTTTGTATATGCTTATAACTGTCCATAATTTGTTCTTCAATGAACCTCGAGCTCCTTGCGTCTAGCTCTGATGAACTACCTTCGTCTTTTTTCTCCTCTTCAAGGCTTTTATTTAAAATTTTCTTGTAATAATCCAGAGCTAACTCATGTCTGGCGTTAGCTTGTTCTGCTGCACCTTTCAACCAAATCAGTTTCTTATCAAAGGTTTGCTTAATCCAAACATAAAGGCCATGCAACACTTCTGGTTCTTCAAATATTATCAGAGCTCGAGCTACACTCATTGTAATGGCTTCAATGTCAATATTTGTATTTGAGTTTGCAGCAGTTTGTAAAATGTGCATTGCATGATAAATAGCGGCTCCGAAATGGCCGCCATACAAGCCTACCGCAAGAGCAGCGCGACGCACTCTGGTCAACCACTCACGACAAGTTGGCCAGTTTGTGTGAAAAAATGTTCTCACAGGTTTGTTGACTGCTGGGAGCACTGTGGCTGTGCCATCGGCTGCATTGTTAATATATTTCTCCAAGAACATCATGAACTCAGTTATCATGCGAGCTCTAGTTTGCTCAGCTCCAATAACTTCTACCAGTTTATGTTGATTAGCAGCTACATACTTGGTGTCCAATGATGATATTTCTCTCGCTATTCCTTTTAATACTCCTTCTATTTTCATGAATGTCTCTTGAGGCTTTCCCAAAGTTGTTCTGAGTTTCAACGCTACAGTTGTGTGGGCCAATTCTGATAAAGCCCATCCGACACAAATGGATGAAAAGTTTGAAGCACACTGACGGAAGAAGAGCAGATTGTTTTCATCTTCTGATGATTGTATTGGCCAAGAATTTAGAAAAGCATCTGTCAAGAGATTTTTCTCATCAGCACCTAGCTGCAGAAGACAATTGAGGATAATTTTGAAATGTTCATTTGATAAGTTTGAAAATGATCCTCTCATCAAGTATTCTTTAAAAGAATTAGCTTTAGTGTCACTGTTAAGTATCCGGAGACTTGTTTTGCGACTGGTAAATGTTTTTACCAACTGGCTGTTCAATTCTTGCTGTACAACATCCCAAGGCAGCTCAAATAATACTTCTTTACACAAATTCGATACCCTCTTGTCTTGATTATCCAGATGCAAAATGCATAATACAGCCATTGTCTTCAGCAAAATCACACTCCACTGCATGTTCTTATTCTTCAACAAATGCTGGCAATTCTTCATTACAAGCAACACTATGCTGCTGTCAAAACTGTATGCCAGCTCCAACATGTTCCTGATCAACATTAGAAAAACTTTAGACATCCCGACTATATGTAAATATTTGTCTAGTTGAGTGAATATATCAGATGACCAGTGTAAGGCTAGTAACAATGTCTCTTTCGGAATATCTTCGTCAAAGATCATGCTGAGAGTATTCAAAATGACAGCAAGATGTCCTGATGTGGGGCTAGAGCCGGCTCCTTCTCCAATGCTGAGATTAGATAGTCCAAATATGTCACTGGCTCTCTGCTGGGTGTTTGTAACCAGGTCGCTGGAAGCAACAAAGTGGTTGTTTTTCTTGCAATGGGAATAAAGCAAATACATAACAGAAAACTGCAAAGCTGGAGCACTTCTCGACAGATTTCCATTATGAGGACACATTCTGATAGCCAGTAGCTCCAAAATACTTGGTTGCAGGGCCCACATTCCAATAATAGAGTTGCTTGCATTTGCTAGTTCTGACAGACACTGAAGATAGAATACAACATTTTTCTCAGCATCAGGTTTGGTAACTTCCTCTACATATTCCGGGTTGATAATGTGAGCATCAGGCACAAGAGTAGAAAATGAGTTCTGAATGTCCATTAGGACATATTTGTAAGTCTCCTGTAGAAGTGGTATATTCTTCAAGTTTAGCAGATTACTATATACAGACAGGACACTCTGCTGTATCTTAATGCATTCGGAGTAGCGCAGTGGACGCATAGGGGAGTCTGGGCCTATTGTCTGAATTATGAACTCAATGGGGAGGTTGGCAGCTATCTCCTTTATTGTCACAGATATCAGATCGATCACACTGAGGCATACAGTCTCATCAATATTCAAACAGTTTGTCATTTCTTTGGTAATTAGAGCAAATAAGGTTGGCGTGCAAGCAGTAGATTTAGATTGCAGATATTTCAGCAGCAAACAAAGGCATTCATTACCTGCCAATATTAAGTCTGAGTTGGCCTCATCTTTCATTGCCTTCGTCAGGACCTGTAGAATTTTAGTAATCGAGTCGGTCAGGAATGACCAAGATACTACCTGTGAAACTGTTGGGCTCAGAAGCGTTCCTAAACTTTTCACCACTGTGTTGAACACATTTAGGAAAGATGTTATTTTACACTTTGGGTCATCTTTCTCGCCATTATCCATATCCAGGTCATGGGAATATGCAACCATGTCTTCAATAAACTGATTCAGCAAGTTTACTGAGAATCCTACATCTGCCTGCCAATGGCGGCTCAACTTCAACATAGACTGCAGAGCAAATTCCTTAATCTTTTTAGGCTGAGCGTTGTCTACATGCCAGCCAACCAGTATGTCCACAGCATCTACGAAGTGGTTGGCAAAGTGTTCAGGATACGAGTTGGACATCACAATCATAGCATTTATTGCAGCCATGAACACATCCGCCGAATCAGTGGCTTCAATGATTCCTTGCAACTTCTTCAGACTCATCTCTGCAAATTCTGTCAAATTAGGTGTTTGATAGTCTAATTGGAAGGTTTCTGTAAATGAAAGTGTCAACAGATGCTTTATGGATGAATTGTGAGCTTCATAATTAGACATAATCCAATCCATATGTTTTCTAAAGTCTGGTCCCATCACATAGCCTATTCTGCCGAGTACAACAGCTGTACCTTCCTTTGTTTCTTGTCCTGGACCATCGTACAATACATCCAAAATAGATTCTACTAGAATTTCATAGGCGCGTCGAATGTAACGAGCATTGTCAGGCAACATGATGGCGTCCTGCAGCTTGCTGCATATCAGCAGCGACTTGTCGACGTCGACTTCGGCACAGAGTCGCCGCAACAGCTTCGAAATGCGCGGGTCTTCCGGCAAGTTGAGAACGATGTCTGAGCGCTCATAGAATTTGTTGGAGGTTCCTTGCGACCAGGCGTCGGCTAGGGGCTGGGCTAGCGGTTCGTGATATTTATAGGTATTGTCCAGGGCGTCGCGGTCGCCGCGGTGAAGGAACACGCCGCGACCGCGGCCGCCACCGCGTCCGCCGCGCGTCGACCGGAACTCAGACACGCGGCCGCGGGAGCGGAACCGCGGCTCCCGGGCCGGACCTCCGAACGACGAGGAAGCCTCGTAGCTCCCGACATAACCTCTGACCTTATCATCCGTTGTGTTTTCGTGACCGATTTCTTCCCGGTCCAGAATGTCGGAATTCTCCGGGCCTGTGAGGTTTTTGACTCTGTTATTTGCAGTAGTGGATAGCATCACTAGAAATTTTGCCTAATATGTAAATGTAATCACACATGGCCGTAATAATGCGACAAAATACGAATCAAAACAGATTACTTCGCCAACAGACACTGGAGAAAAGTGACACAACTTTCAACACTCGGCGCAGTCAAACACGTCAAACTGACATACAGAATGAAATACCATCCCCATAGACAAGGCATAATTTTTTCATAGTACTCAAGGAGGACACGCGCATGTCGCTCATATGATGGTTAGCGTCATGCCTACTCATTTTAAATGAAAGTTTTGAACAGTTTTCCATGAGATGATGGAAACTTTACGTTATTGGCGTGGTAAATAAATAAATATAGTTTTTATTATGCCTGATAGGTAAGCATTTCACCTCTATCTCACTCACTGATGCAAACAAAGATGAACTCGTAGTAAACGTAGGTACCTTGAAAATATCTATTTACTTTAGACTTGAAGACCCCGAAATTATGGACTAAACCTGCTTGTCGCCATCAATGAGTCGCTTTTCTTGCCATGGAATCAGTGGCGGATTTACACATTTGCCGCCAGTAATTCAAGTTTTGCCGCCCTTATCGACCTCTACAATTCGAATCTTTGGTGCAAAATCACATTAATTAAAAAAATTTTCAATGAAATATTATGACTCCTATATCATAAAGTTACAATTTCATTAAAAATGTTGGTGCAACTAGGACGATAGTATGGGCACTATATTACACCCCCTTTTGCCCGTAATTAGCATGAATTGCCGCCCTTAAAATCTGCCGCTCTAGGCTTCAGCCTACTCAGCCTGCTGGTAAATCCGCCACTGCATGGAATCAAGAGTTTCACGCTGACACTTGACTGACCAATCTCAAAGAGCCTACGGTACTCCATACATGATCGGAATTGAGCTTGATATAAATTAAGAAGCTGTCCTTGACCTTTGCTAGTATGCCAAATTTCTTATCAGCTAACATTGTTTTATATTCAACGTAAGGGCCAAAGTTATAGTTAGAGCGTCAAAGTAACGCCAAGCAGCTTGAGAAGGTCACATACGGTAGCTGTACATCTCGAAACGATGGAGCCAGATGGAAAAGCCGTCGTTTAGCAGTAAATAAAACCGCGCCTTTGTTTCAGAAGCATTCAACTTGGCCTAACGCCAATTTGGCCCAGTCGGAGACACCTTTAAGACTCAAGTTCGTACGTTGTACCGTAGCCTTTGCGCTTGTTCCTCATCAGCTCAGACATTAGACAACATTTCTGTAACTTTCTGTAACACGAACAAAGTTGCAGAAAGGACCGATCCTTGAGATACCCTGGCATTCATTGCCAATAGATCGGATTAGCAGCCATCCACAACTAATCGAATCGACTATTCCCTCAGGAAGTCAGATATCCACGCTCATTTCGAGAGTAGGAAGAAATTTCAAACTTTTGCAGGAGCTCAAATCCCAATTGAACCCCTCTGCCCGGTATGATGGGTTCGAATAGGGACTTCCCATTATCGTTATTTATTATCCAAATACACTTGATCCAATACAAAATTCAAGTTTAGTCTATGATTGTCAACTGTCACCTAGTGCCAACGCCAAAATCTATGTAAATAAGAAGTAGAAGACGATAAATTCAAGATAACCTCAATTTAATTGTAATTCAGGAATTAAACAAATGGATTCTTATATTTTCAGCTGCATTTGAAACGTAATATATACAAAAATGAAAGCTGCGAAACGAACACAAGACTTTAGGGGTAATGTATCACATTTTTCATTGGACTCGTTCATATTTGTGAAAGCATAAAAATAAAAATGTGTTAATTATTTCCAGCGTTGGAGCTGAAACTAAATGCAGACTCCGAATCACCTCACACGGTATATTTCAAGGAGCACTCCGTAAGAGATCATACGAAGGACAAGCCATCTGGAAGAACATTATTTGTTATAAACATACCACCTTACGCAGATGAAAATGGGATCGCCAATGCTTTTAGCGAGGCTGGAAAGGTGGAGTCAGTGAAGCTTTGTCTCAAACCAAACGCTACAGAAACGAATACAGCAAAATTCCTCCCAGATGAACACAAACCGGCTTTCAAAGTAGGCTACGTAGTTTTCAGTAAAGTACTAGAGCTAGATAAAGCTCTGAAACTAACAGAACTCAGTCCCCTTAACTCAGATACACATCGTGTAAAGCTGGGTATTAGTAAATGGATAGAAGAATACAACAATTCAATATTGATTCCTAAAACATTGAAGGAAAAAGTGAATGAATTCATGAAAAAATTTGATGAAGCAGCCACGAAAGCACAAGATAAAGAAAAACAACTAGAGCAAGAGGACGATGAAGGGTGGGTCACCGTCACGAAACGAGGGAAAGTGCAGAGTTTCGCACGATCAGAGAATGTGGAAAACAAGATTATGCAAAAGGAAGAAAAGAATAAGAAACGAAAAGAATTGAAAAACTTTTACACATTTCAGATAAGAGAATCTAAAATGAAGCATGTTGTTGCTTTGAGGCAGAAATTCGAAGAAGACAAGAAGAAAATAGCACAAATAAAGCAGAGCCGTAGGTTTAAGCCATTTTAGAATAAAATAATTTGTAATTTATCACAGATTTTATTTTGTATATTTACAAATATTCTCTCATTCTCATATTTACACATTAGCTCAGTAAGCACAAGCAGCATATCATATTGAAATCTGACCATACAAGTAATTTTAACTTAATGTCACATATTTGTCCGGCACTACCACTTCTAAGTCTGTGGTCTCTGTGAGCCTATTATTCTTAGCAGTCGTCACATCTGCTGCTGGTTCTTGACAATTATCCGAAGCAACCGGTTTTCTGGCAGAGTGTCTAGTGATGCAAGCAGACTGTTAATGTTGCCGTAAACGCAGCCATTCGCTAGAGCCACTTGTACGGCTTGTCCAATTCTGTCTAAACAGTTCTGCAATATAGAAAAAATAATTCGTTTTTTTAATCGTTGACTAGCTTTTGATCACAAGTCACTTGTTGGTAAGTGATACAGTCGAGAATGGTAAAGACACTAGTTAGTACTTTGGCCTAGAAATATAGATCTCTCTCATCCCAAAGATGGATGCAAGGACACTATTAAGTGCTTGGTGGCAGATTTTACTTGAGAATTGTAACTATGACTGTATTTTTGACGACCCAGTTGGCGCAGTGGACAGGCGTACGCCCTCTGTGCCGTGGGTCCTGGGTTCGATTCCCAGCAGGAGCACAAATTCCTTTCCAAGGGACATATTTGTGCTTCTGGTTCTGGGTGTAATGTGTGTGTGTGATGTGAATGTTTCCGGCACCAACGATACAATTCTACATAAGAAAATTCCGAAACAGTGTGTGGAATAACCATTTCAATGTAAAAAAAAATTTCCTGAGGTACCTATAAATTCATATCCATATTCAATTTGCCTCTACCTGTAAATTGTCATCTGTATGTAGCTTGCCTCCTTTCTTCAGCACGGCATGCGCATAGCCTTGTACAACGGGCGTCATGGCAGCAAGATGTTGCGCATTAACAGCGGTGGGTGGCCCATGGTTGCGGCGGCCAGCTCGCAAGCTGTGTAGCACTCCCAGGTGCAGTTTTATGTACAACTCAGGCTCTGTAAGGGGCTTGTGCGTGACTTGCTTGATGATAGAACGTTCCGCCTCATTGTCAAGTTTAATTTTCTTGAATGGCACTGTGACTTCCACTATTTCTGCATCTGAGAAACATTGAATACATGTTTAACATTACTTGGAGTGGAACTCATGACACGTTTTCTCCCCAAGGAAGATTTGTGTTTCTGTTTCTGGTTGTGATTATGTGTGGTATGAATGTTTCCGGCACCCGCGATACAACTCATCGAACTTAGTGTGAGGCTTTGAGTGTGAATGCATTTATGTCATGTTATATTAATTTGTTTTAATGAAACGAAACGTTACATGTTTATTAAAAAAACAAAACCTAATTAAAAATAATAAAAAATATAGTTACAAAACTAATTTACAACTACAAATATAAATGATATAAATTAAAATAAAATAATTACAGATAAAACATACAGTCGAATTGTAAACCTCCTCATTTTTTTAAGACGGTTAAAAAGAATGCTAATGCAATTTTTATTTCAATGACCAGAGGAACGGCAGGAAACGAGCCTGCAGTCGCGGCCGCGCCTCGCGACTTTCGATTCTAGGCTGTCTTGTGCCCCTAGCAAGCAAACGCGATACATAATTACCCGTACATAATAATACCGTAATAGTTTAATTTGCTAATAAGCGTTTTATGGTCCACGCAGTCGTATTGCCCGCGGCTTTGTTCCCTGCATGGAACCTAGAAATCTTCAAGTCAAGAGTGAATAGGTATCTTCTAGGCAATCATGCTACATCTTCGGCCGCAACAATCTCTTTCAATCAAGAGAGATAGTGGTCAAATGCTTGCCTTTCGAACATAACACAAAATGCGTAAGGCATGTGTGATGTGAACAACTAAATACAATGTGTCAGGCTGGAAAAAGAGACTGAAACATAATAAATTCCTTTATACAAACTAGCTGCGCCCCGCGGTATCACCCGCGTTGATAATGACGAAAAGTGATGATGATGATGATGATGAAAAATAGATGTTGGCCGATTCTCATAGATACCGGATAAGCACAAAAAATTTCATCAAAATCGGTCAAGCCGTTTCGGAGGAGTATGGCAACGAAAACTGTGACACGAGAATTTTATATATTAGATATATTAAAATGGCATAAAATATATAACGTACACATGCACTTTATAGTTTCATCACAGAATAAAATAAAACAAGCAATAAACAAATCAAATGCAAAGCAAGTGTTTTAAACATAACCACTTGCTATGCATTTTCTAAGTTCTATCACAGTTGAGTTTTGCATCCTGTTTAGTCTAAAACTACTACATGATATAACTACACGATATATAACTACACATAATAAGAGATAGTGATCAAATACTCGCCTATTGACTATAAAAAAGCAGCATAAGTCATAGAAAATAATATAGTTCTGTTGCAAATTAAATTAAATTGGGAATTGTCATTTACTTGCACGTTGTCGTTGTCCTTGTGCGAGAAGGGACGTGACGGCGAGCGTTCCATACTCATTATGGAGAAGCCTTTTGGATGAAGCTGAAACAAATGTCGATCTACACATCGACATCGACAAGTCACGCCAATTTCCATTTTAATTTAATTACAATGTGCGTGAGTTATAATCAAGTTGGTATTGATTTCCCTATGTCTTTCCGTAAGATTTGAATTAATTTTCGCTTCTTTCAACAATGATTTAAAACTACTTTAATTACTTTATCACAAAATATTATGAAAAAATCAGTAAATTAATTTAAATCGGTTTATCACATCTTAAGTAAGCACCTGTCTTAAATGTATATGTTGTAGTTAAAACTCTTAACCAGTCGTTAATACTTTTAACCAACGAAATTAGTCAAAACTACTTTTGACAACTTATATCTAAGTGTAACATTTGCATCTACCAAAGGAACATTTAAGGGAAAACTTGATACATTTGGTTTTTCTAGCATTTAACAATAAGTTATTAGCAGCAAACCATTTCGAGACTAGATCTAATTCATAATTTACTTCATTTAATTCTACATCTTTCCTATTAGTTTTAAAAATAAGTGCCGTGTCATCAGCAAATAAGACAATATCGAATGCTAGCGTAGTTGGTAAGGTAAATCGTTAATATATACTAAAAATGATTCAACGTAACGCTTTTCCTCGTTTCACTCATTTTCACACCAGCAGCCAAATTAACCAGCTGCTACCGGCACCGGGACATTTTCGCACCTAGTAGTAGTAGTTTTAGCCTGCTGCCGGTGTCTCGGGTCTCGGCCATAACACATAATATGTATACAGGTCTCTACTATGTTTTTTTAATTCATAGTAGATTTTTTAACTCTTTAAACTGATGCTGAGTGATGACATGGTGGATGATGGGGCACGTTAACCTGAAAGATATTCTGAAAGGTTTGCATGTAGGTTTAACAGGATATCGTTTATGATAATTCCCATACCTTGTTCGTAGAACAATGGTGCCAGTGAGCACCAGTGTATGAGGCCGGCGAGCGGGGTGACGGCCGCCATGGGGATGGCGCCGCTCGGCAGCGCAGCCGGGTTGAGTTGCGCCGACATGCACAGCGTCGGGTTTGTATACACCTGGCCAATGGCAATCGGTCTTCAAGGTTTATTCTACTCCACATTCCAAAATTAGTTCGTGATCAATTCACGCAAACAACACTCATTATGTAATTTAAAAAATGTGAATGTTGAATGCATTTAGCAATGTATGCCTGGCCAATTGCAATCACTGCAAATTATATGACTTTAGTGTAAATTTTAATAGTTTTATACCTAAACAGAGTGTGATGCTCATAATGCTGTAACTGAAGCTCAGTACACTGTCAATGAAGAAATTAGATAGCCACAATTTTCCGGCAGTGGCTCTAATTTCTTCATTGACAGTCTGCGTTCATTCTCAATCTGTTAGAGCTGTGAAAGAGTGAGATAAGTATTTTAGTTACTGAAGTTTCAGTGATTTTTTTTTTATACTAGATGGGCAAGCATTTGACCGCTATCTCACCTGATGGAAAGTGACGATGCGGCCAAAGATGGAACATGCTTGCCCAGAAGGTACCTATTCACACTAGACTTGAAGACACCCAGATTATACCGTTCAGGGAACAAAGACGCAGGCAATGAGTTCCACTCCTTCGCTGTACAGATGATGAACGTAAAAGCAAATCGCTTCGGGCGAACTGGAAGTATGTCAACCATAAATGGATAACGTTTGACAGTTTCTCTTGTTGTTTGATGGTAAAAAGGGCATGGAGGAATTATATCATGTAATTCCTGAGCACACTCTCCAAAATGTAAGAGATAGAATACCGATAGGCGTGTTTTCAAATATTAAGTTGAACAATACAAATCTAACAAACCCATGAAGTGACTACTTCCAGTAAGTTCCTCGGTGGCATTTTCTTATTGGACTGAGTATCATGCATATACAGCTCTGTCACCGCTGTAATGAAGTTAGCTACAAACTGCGGAGCCGTGGTGGCGAGGGATCTCAATGAAGCCTGGTTGGATGTGTTGAGGAAGAAATGGTCTCGTATGATGTTCTCAGCAAGCTGGAGAGATAGGGAAGACGAGCAGCCCATTTGCTGAAGCCAAACTCCAACAGCTAATAATACCTGTAAATAAACATAAACGCTTTGAACATAAATATACAAACACTCACAACCCCATACTAAGTTCAATGACTTGTGTCATGTGTGCTGGAAATATTCACAACACACACACAAATACAGTGACAACCACATTTTCCTTGGGGTTCCCACCGGAAATCTAATATATTAAAAAAATAACTAATGAAAAAATGCTTAGACAGCTCAAAATTATATTGTTATCATAGTGATAAGATTAACCACAATACTAATTCAATTGTTTCCTCAATGTTAATTATAAGGTATAGGAACTCTGTGACTTCAGACTACTATCAGGATCTGGCGATTTACAAAAACATTTTAAAGGCACATTAACATCAACAAGCAGCTGGTCTTAACATCTCATGCCAAATCTTTTTATTACAAGTATTCTAAAATAAGTTCATGCGGGAACCATATCCCATCCATAACAGGACAAGAAATGAAATGCTTTATTTATTAGGTTAATTAATTGCTGGTCTGTATATCATAGAGTATTGAATGTCGATAACTCTAATGTCGTTACACATGAACAGATGTATTATAATATCAGTGTAAGGAGAAAAATAAGTATAAAAAACTCACCGGAGTACTCGAAGCAGATACGGCCATGCTAGCCAAGATGCTGAGTATCTTGAGTCGTCTCAGACCTTCACTTCCACCAAACAGAGATAGGAACACTGTATTCTTGGTTATTTCGTTCGCGCACGACGACAGGTAGTCGCAGAGAACGTCGATAAGCTGTAGCTCTTGTAAGGGGCTTAGGCCTGCGCCCCGGCGGCCTCCGCGGCGGTCTGTTTCATAAAACACGAACTCCGCAATTATATCCATCGCGACATCCAACTGCTTGCTTGACGGAGCTCCGCGACCGACCAGCAGCTGCTCTGAAAGACGGTAGAGACACGCTATTTATTGCAAAAGAAATTTTATAGAAGGGAAAGCTTTACATAGACCGAATTTAATGCAGGATTATTACCGGTTCTAATGAGAGCTTCCTTAGCACACATAGGAAAGTCATATTTACGCAGGGTGTGTTTTAAATCAGATATCGACATTTTGCTAGCAATTAAACTACGACATTAACTATCCAGAATTTATTAAAATTCTAATTCACTTCGATCGATGAAATCCAACCAGCCAACAAATTACAACAAAACAAACTTCAATGTTCCGACCTTCGGAAGAAATATACCGTCTTATCGGCAAACGCGGTTTGGCGGCGTTGGCGTTTTCTGAGGCGGAAAATGACGTCGTTTTCACTGCTACACATAAACCATAGTAGAAATATATAAGTAATAAGTTGTCTTCATAGAGTGGTACCAAACGCGGCTTGTATGTGTGCACGGCCGTACGCACGTGCCTCAGCACGCACACTATGATAACTTACAGGCCGGCGGGCGAAGCCAACACGAGCCGGGGCCGCCCCCGCGCTTGTCGACGTTTGGCCGTGTTCGCGCCAGCCGCCACGGGCCTTTCCGCGCAGACAGACATCGCGTGCCGCGCAAAGCGTTTCCCTCGAATTATGTCTACATCAAACAATCGGACCTATTGTTGTGTTACTCTACGTGTTTATTCAATTTAATAGCTATGTAGGTTTTTGAATTGAAAACTTCTTTAGGCGCGTTGAGCACTTTTTAGGTGAATAAAAATCATGGGACTCGCGTCAACGTTACCGACGGCCAATATTTGCTGAGCTCTACGCGCGATACATATTGCTCATGATTGGGGTTCAACTTATAAGGTTTATTTATGTATGATGTGTATATATACATTGTATATAGTTTTCACTTCTATCGGCAGTCCCCAAAGACTGCGCCGCATATTTTTTTGTAATTTAAGTAAAAGATTGATCTTTTACCAAGCCAAATACGGTGTTCCGGCAGTTATCCTTGAGAGCCTGCGTATTCCCGGTCTAGTGTGTTTACCAGCTTCGATCACATCGTCACTTACCATCAGGTGAGATAGTGGTCAAACACAAGCCTGTCACAAATAAAAAAAAAAAAGGTCGTAGACAAGTACATGCTGCGAACATTGATTCATTGAAGCCTACTTAGCTATGATGGTTTTCCTTTTAACTTTATTATGGGTTTTGATTTGACTCTGTCGACGTGGCTAATATGTATATTCATGCCAAATTACAGCTTCCATGCAAATGAAATCGTATCTATTTTACCACCACATTTTATACTATTTTATTGTAACTACTCGTTGGTTTATTATAATATACATTTTACATATAAAAAAAGACGTATGGCACTCGGGGACTGCCGCGGTAAAGCTATTGCATAGCATTTTTTATTTTTCAGTTTCATTTTTCTTCACAAAAAGTTTTCGGTCACGTTGAGATGCGAACTCCGTACCGATGCATACGATTCAGTATCCAGTACCAATCGGCTACCGAGTCTTCTAACTATAACTTCGAAATAAGCATATAGATCTTGACGTTTACTTTAAAAACGTAAACGTCAAAACCTATACGCTTATTTCGATGTTATAGTTAGAATACTCAGTAGCCGATTGGTATTGGAAACTGAATCGAATGCATCTGTACGGAGTTCGCAACTCAACGTAACCGAAAACTTTTTGTGAAGTCGTGGGGGGCGTTAGGTTTTTTCGTTACGGAATTTCTGGATTAGGTCTCCACGCTCAAGGCCCGCGATAGAAGCTATGCAATAGCTTAAAAAAAGTCGGAGATAGTGACAACCCTGCGTATTCGGCTAGAGTAGGCATTTGAATCTCCTACGGGCCTCGAGTTATCTTACTGATATATTTCTACTATGCATAAACATTCGAAATTTCGACTTAGCGGTCAGCCACCTAGATGAAGTGAACAGACCCCCTATCACCTATCTTTGTTGTGAACGGTATTTATTCGAAAACCTGTCGTTTAACTCAGGGAAGTGTTCTCCCCTCCTATTCCTCATTTACGTAAACGAGCTACCCCTCGTCACCAACCATACTTGCGTTATATTCGCCGATGACTGACGCCACAATTTTCATTCCCTTAGGTGCAAACGATAATTTTTGAAACTGAAACTATATACTGGAGAATGTAACAAATTTGCTAAAAAATATAAATCTGCATGTAAATATTTTTTTTTTATGACAAACAGGCTAGCATTTGACCGCTATCTCACCTGATGGAAAGTGAGGATGCGGTCGACGGTGGGACATGCTTGTCTAGAAGGTACCTGTTCACTCTTGACTTGAAGAGGCCTAAGTTATACTTATCGGCAAACAAGAACGAATGCAGAGTATTCCACTCCTTTGCAGTTCGCATTATAAAAGTAGAGGCAAAACGCTTGGTTCTAATCTGAGGAATATCCACCACAAAAGGATGTCTTGTTTTAGTACGCCTTGTTGTACCATGAAAAAAAAAAATATAAATAAAATAAAATATAGACAAAATTAAGTTAATCCAATTTAAAAACTATAAAATGCCACGAATATTCAAAGCAAAGGTAATACAATCCACACAGTACACGAAATAAACTTTTTATAAGTTACTATAAACAAAATAACAAAATTGCTAAATACTTCTGTAGTTAGTCTGTTTTAAGTAATATAGCATCTAAGACCATTGCAACAAATGCTTACTACGGTTACATTTACCCTCAGCTAAGTTATGGTATTGTCTTCTAGGGCAATTCAGTTAACATTCACTCTACATTAATATTACAAAAGCGTTGCCCTCGGTGTATTTTTCATTAAGATTTAGATAGCACTGATTCCCTGCGAAATATTTTCAAATGTAAAAAAATGGTGGATTATTAACCGTAGGCAAATCATATAAAGTTGAAAAACGTGGTTTCGCCTTCGCTCCAAAACTCCAATAGAAGTTCTAGTAAACTTTCTACCACATCAGGGCATCTAGGGCATGACTTGACAATGACTGGACCTTGTTTGACTGTGCCTTGTGACTAGGACTTTTATTATGAGATGCATTTGAAATATATTATTACTTAACACTAGCTAAATGCAAAAGATTGCAAAGCCAACATTAAAAAAAAATTCGCTTTATTCCGCTTTTGCCGCTTCTTAAGTCAAAATCTACTAATCATGCTAAAATTAAAGAAAACCAAATATCAATATGAAACATTTTTGACGTTCGAGTTACTTTAGACGTTAGTGTCATTGTTATGAAATGTCATTAGGTGCTGTCTGTTGTGTGCTTGTTCGCGTTGCTCCGCTTTTTTCTCGAAAATTTTTGCTCTTTTCAGCGTTTTCTCTATTTAGTCACAATGGAAGTTTTAGTAGCTAACGTGGATCATATAAAATTCGATATAGATTATGCCCTTGAAGAGCAATATGGAGCTTTACCTCTGCCATTTCCCGGCATGGACAGTAAGTGAAATTAGCTGAGTTCTCTGTCTGTGGTGTCTGATTGGCGCTATTTTTACCGACTTCAAAAAAGGAGGAGGTACTATGTTCGACTGTGTTTTTATGTATGTACACTGATTTCTCCCCCATTTGTAGACCTATTCTCAAAAAAAATCAATCAAGCCATAACCAAAATATAAGTGTTTAGGAGGTACTCAAGTCGACTGTTTTTTTTTTTATGTATGTTAGTTACCTCATAACTTCGTTCCACGTGACCCGATTTAATTATTTTTTTCGTTTGAAAGAAGTTCCTTTCCATTTGGTCCCATTTAAATTTGATCGACATCTGATCAGTAGTTCTTAAAATATCTTTAATAATGCGTGTTTAGTATATCTAAATCCGAGGATAAAGTTAATTTATTTAATATAATAATATTTGATTTATTTTATATATTATTTTTTATTTTTATGTAAGTGTTGATTATGTTTTGAACATAATCAATATTTATTTTTGTTCTCTGCTACGTCTGTTAACGTCTGCTACGTGTTAACGGTTCTCATCTTTTCCAAATTTTGTCACATCACTTCTCCACCTACGCCAATAGTAAGCATAATATTATGTAGACATCAAGTTTAAACATCTTCAGGTCTGATCTATACTTCCAGAATCAACAGCAGCAGTATGTGAATTCTATTCTCAAGCCGGGGGCTGCGGCAACGGCCCGCAGTGCCCGTACCGCCATGTGCGTGGTGACCGTACAGTGGTCTGCAAACATTGGCTGCGAGGACTCTGCAAAAAGGGGGATCAATGCGAATTCCTGCACGAGTATGACATGTCCAAGATGCCTGAGTGCTATTTCTATGCCAGATTTAATGCCTGTCACAATAAAGAATGCCCTTTTCTACACATAGACCCTGAGAGCAAGATAAAAGATTGTCCATGGTGAGTACCAACTATGAGAACCTAGTTCTAGTTATCTTAGTTTTATGAAACACTGCTGCCCTTCGTTCCGCCTAACTGTCAATGAATGTGCATGTGTAGGAAGCCGTACCCGGCATGCAGTACAATGCCACGTGACTATATTATTACCTCCTTCATGTTTATGTTTGCCTAGTACTTTACCAAATCCGAGTGAGTTATGAGAAAATGATTATTATACAACAATAAAAAAAAAATGTGACATTCTTAAAAAGTATACTATGTCCGTATCCTGGTTCTAAGCTACCTCTCCATAAATTTTCAGCCAAATCGGTTAAGCCGTTCTTGAGTTATAAATAGCTAACACACACTATTGGCCAAACTGATTCCACTCATTCGTTCACACATTTTTGACGCCAATAATTGGTCAACTTTCCTTTACAGCAACGGTGATTTGATTGTGGATGTCACAAAAATAACATCAAAATTGCTGCAAACCTGCTTGCATTTTCAAACATTGATATGAAATTTAATGTTTTGTGGATGAAATTTTATGATAATAAATATATGCATATACCTATTGTGTGAATGCAGGTACGACCGTGGTTTCTGCCGCCACGGGCCCCACTGTCGTCACCGGCACGTCCGCCGAGTGCTCTGCATCAACTACCTTGCTGGGCTCTGTCCAGAAGGATCATCCTGCAAATACATGCACCCACGGTTCGAACTCCCCGCCCCGCCAGAACAAACCAAGGACACTAAAAGATTACCCATTTGTCATTATTGTGGGGAAGTCGGACATAAAGCTTCTACGTGTCATAAGATACCTCCTGAGGTAAGCATATTAGATATTATTAATGTTATCAAGAGGAATAGGATTATTATTATTATATTTGATCGAAATTGACGACCATTCATTTTCGCCGCAAGATCGCGACGAAAATTTCGTGGTGTTTGTCATGCTCAAAACCCAGGTGAACAATTTAGATCAAATGACGCGAGTTGTAGCCTTAATTTTGACTGGTTGTTCCCCGCGGCTTGGCCCGCCTAAGTAGCCTATGTGACAATCCTGGCTTTGCACATTTCAAATTTCATTTACTTCCGCTCAGCCATTATCTATGATGAGATGCGTGATAGCTTCTCGAGATGGCTGTAATTTTGTGAATCTGGCAGTAGATTGGTTAACTTTCATGAGTGCCTTTTTGGAAATTAATGAATTCGATTGATTTGATTTGCAACCCTTACGGCCAGGAGTTTGAGTCCGACTCCAAGCAATATTTTTTCTAACTTCTTTACTACTCTAGTTCAGTATTTATTGCATATACAATTACAAATATGTTAAAATAAATTAGTTACAGTTCTTTATAGACCCTGGTAGGGCACATCAATATAGAGTTTTGAAGAGAGGAGGACTAAAAAATTAATAATCATGCATAGATCATTTTATTTATTTGGCGCCATGAATTTATTATTTTTATTTAAAAAAAATGACACTAAAATGTCAATAAGATATGTAATGTATTCTGCGTAACATGGCATGCTGTAGAAACTAAATACCGTTATCTGTATCCTTTTTCCATTCCAGCAAAGAGAACAAGCTCAACGGCAGGAAGAGGCGCGACTGCGAGCCTTGGGCTACGTAAAGGCGGCGAACGAGACCGAGGGTGAATCCTCTCCAGCTCCGCGTGGCCAACGACTTGCTCACAAACCTCTAGAAGAAGTCACCTGCTTCAAGTGTGGGAACAAGGGGCACTACGCAAATAAGTGCCCCAAGGGCCATCTGGCGTTCCTCTCTAACCAGGCGCAGCAGAATAACCACCCCTTCAAAAAACCTAACTAGGGATAGCTTGTACCTTTTAAGGCTGAATTTAAATATTGAATGAAATGTTCTCTGTACTAATATTAGCATCATATATGTAAGTGTAGTCAAAACTTTAATTAGGCAACTTTTAAGTATGCATTAACAACTAGCATGTTCTCATCAGGTATCTGAAGTGATCAATATATTGATACATACAGAAATCAAAAACAGCAAGCCGCAAAATTTGACAAAAGGTGATAAATTTATTAGTATACAGTAAAATGAAAGCAGTCACAACTGGTAGTAATCGCGTTCCCCGATCGGGTTTGATTACTTTTAATGTTCATAATTATTGTTAAATTATAAGAAAGATTTTATAGTTTTAGATACTTACACCTATTTGGCGCTGACTGTACATAATAGGTAATAAAAATATGAAACTCAAGAAAACTGATTAAAGACACATGTTTCATAGCTGCTACACATTAGACGCATTTGCTTCGAGCGGACGGCGTGCAGAAACACGGATTTTGGTACGGCTGCACGGGAAGCGACTGTTCCGGCAATGCCGACGATTGTTCGAAGCAAATGCGAACAACAATGTGCAGCAGCTATCTGAGATATTGCAGTCTAGAAATAACATTATTTTAAATCTATTGACTGGTTTAAATTAAATCTTTGGCATATAATATAGCTACTATAGTTGTATGTTATTTGTATTTTGCCACAGAATATTTAAAAGTATGTAAAGGCTTTGGCCTCTACTCTCCTTAGGCACGTCATTCACCCGTTGGAAGTATCAAGCCCCTATAAAATTGTGAATTCATGTTTAGGTTTAAATAAATATATAATATAACTATATTTTACACCTAAATGTTTACACAACAAAATCCCAAAGTGTAAATTTATATAGTAGATCTCTATATTTTTGTAGATAAATGCTTAATAAAATATCTTGTGAGTTTATTTGCACTTATATTAGAGATCGTCTTAACGAAGTTTTTAAGATAAAACCGGCCAAGTGCGAGTCATACTCGCGCACGAAGGGTTCCGTACCATTATCTATAAAAAATAAAGTTTCTTGTATGCCCCTTACATATTAATTTTATTTTATTTTTAGTATTTGTTGTTATAGCGGCAATAGAAATACATCATCTGTGAAAATTTCAACTGTCTTGCTATCACCGTTCTTTAGATACAGCCTGGTGACAGTCGGACGGACGCGCGGACGGACGGACAGCGAAGTCTCAGTAATAGGGTCCCGTATTTACCCTTTGGGTACGGAACCCTAAAAAACATTGGACTTGTTTCTCGGTTCCACGACGACGCGACGCGACGCTCCAATGCGACACATCGAGTCTAGTATTGCAATGTTCATTTCAAAAAAAGTTAAGGCGTATTATGTTAGACACGCGAAATGGCATGCTCGTAAAATTAGATGTTAGTAAAAGCTAGTTACAACTCGCAATCGGCTAAAAACGCAACAATTTAGTTCACTCTTACGCTGTACGGGTGATGAACGTAGAAGCGAAACGCTTCGAGTGTACAAGATGTTTTTTTGACGTGATAACGTCTTATATTAGACGTCTGCACGCACGAAAAAGTGTCACGTTCCGTCTGAGCCTGAGCGTGCAAGCGAGAGCACGGAAACAGGCGATAGAGAGGCACGATCGGCCGATACTTTAATGTTTTCTTATGACGTTATCACGTAAACTTATCGTCCGTAAACCGACTTTACAGACAACAATTTTTATATAAAAAGGCTAGTTTAGGCATTTTGACCACTATCTTAAGTGATGAAGCTGCCGAAGATGTTACATGCTTGCCTAAAATGCCCTAGAAGATACGAAAGAAAGTAAAAAGGAAATACATTAGTTCTGTCTAGCATGGCTAATACTTATAAAATAATCATGTACTTAAAATGATTAACGTGGTAGTCCCATAATTAGTATTTTCCAGTAAAAGAGAGGACGATGACGCGCGACGCCCGCGTCTATTGGTTGTTTAGCGCGGGAAATGACGAAGCTCATTGATAAATGTTATGATTAAATATCCTTTTGCATGTATGCATTTTATTGTTGGTAGTATCAAGGTGCTCCGGCTTTGTGAGCGATGCGGTCGCTGTTGACGCAGTTCGAAACATAGCCTATTTTCATGTGTCAAAGTCAAATGTATAATGTCAAACAAATGTTCACGGAGCGCGTGTGCTATTTCGTCGCGTGTGATTAATGATAAACCATTGTTTTTAATTACTTCGTACGTGCTTCTCGTTCTTGTAGACAATATCACCCAGTCCCATTTATCCAGATATTCCCTCGTGAACTGAATTCCTCAGTGAAGCGAGAAATCGCCGAGAGGTTGAATTTAATATCAACGCTCCGGTAACCCTACTTGTAAACATGGTAAGCACTTCACGTTTTCCACTCATTTTATTGTAACTTCGACTTTTCTTCTAATTGAATAACTTTAGCTCAAAGAAAACATTTTTTGCCGTACTTGTTCGAAAAGAATGCATCGCATGTTTCTTTTTAGGTTATGTTCACGGCGTGCAAGGTACCTATTGTTTTATTGTACTTTCAGGCCGACAACGAAGCAGCAGTAAACCCCAAGGCGTATCCTCTCGCTGATGCGCCGCTTACGGCCAAGATTCTGAACTTGGTGCAGCAGGCGTCTAACTATAAACAGCTACGTAAGGGCGCCAACGAGGCAACTAAGACCCTTAACAGAGGGCTATCCGAGTTCATCATCATGGCAGCTGACGCGGAACCTCTCGAGATCGTACTACACATTCCCATCCTCTGCGAGGATAAGAATGTACCATACGTCTTTGTCAGGTCAAAGCAGGCTTTAGGTCGCGCTTGTGGCGTCTCCCGCCCCATCATCTCCTGTTCCATTACTATTAACGAAGGTTCTCAGCTGAAACCTCAAATTCAGAGTATTCAGCAAGAAATCGAAAGACTACTAGTGTAAGTGTGTGTGTGTGTGAGAGATATTAACATGTTATTTTTGTTAATATAAGTATAAAGCTTTACTCTTTTTTATTATTTATGTCCTATTCATATGAAGCACCTGTCTCAGTATCGACATCACCTTCACTGATCTGTCCGTCTATAATATTATTCAAGATGAAACCAATATTCACAAAACAAGTAATGTATTAAAAATAATGTTTGTTTTTCTTACAAATTAGATAATTAACTGTCTTATTGATTTTATAACAAACTAGATATGATTACAATATTATCACAATATTCGAAAAATAGGAATGCATCACGATTCAAATAATTTCCGAGCCCTTAGATTCCAATTGGCTTCCCATCGAGACTCCTGGAACTTGCTAAGTTCTCGTCTCATCTTCTCTGCTATTCTGTTCTGCTTCTCGTTGTGTGGAAAGTCCTCAAACCAGTTTACTATTTGTTTGGAGAGCTCTTCACTGCTCTTGAATGCATATCCATTGGTGCCATTTTCTACTAGTTCATCCAAGCTGAAATATAGAAGAAACTTGTTTAGTTTTGATCTTATTCCAACCAGCTCCTTACTACTATCATTTGAACAGAGGTGACTGAGATGCACAGATCTGATAGGCTAGGATTTTTTTTACTGCTTGATAGGCAAGCATTTGTCCACTATATCACCTGGTAAAAAGCGATGATGCAACTGAAGATGTATGCTTGTCTAGCCTAAGTTCGTTTTAATGTCTTTAATGTATTTTCCTCTATTTCTGGTGTACAATAAAGAGTCATCTATCTTGTCACAAAGATGCCTATTCACTCAACTTGAAGACTCCCTGATAATACCAATCATATGAGCACTATTATACCTAATGGTAAGTGGTGATGTGACAGGCTTAGCAACCCATAGTGGCTGTCTCATATAGCTACCAGAACAACATTAGCGACAGACAACTTTTAAACAATATCCCTGCAGCTAATGATTGCTTATTGTTGTTGGGCATATTATTATCACTCAGGTTAAAAATATTGTGTAATGAAAAAAAAAATGATGTCTCCAATTCACAACAACACTTACCACATGAAATCAAAAGCACAAACTGGCAATCCAGCTCCAAACATGTCAACAACCTTCATCGGCAAGTCTAATCCAGAGGAGCTGGTATGCAAGCACACTCCCAGGTCAGCACTAGCCACCATCGTGGGGTAATCAGCCGCCTCCAGCCAGGGGGTGATGACCTGGATGTGCTGCCATTTCTTCCGAGCCACCTGGTCAACATAATGCTGCTTCATTGGACCCTTGCCCGTGATCACACAAATCAGCTTTGGCAGTTTATTTGTTAGGCTGTATGTTGTTTCATACACTGTAATGATTAATAAATAAGTCATTTTAATATGATTAATCATAATCATATTTTATTGCAGATAAAATAATACATGTGGTAGAACAAATAATAGTAATTCTCTATGGGCCCCAAACTAGGCATAGCCTTGGGCACCCGTTGCGCGAAAGAATTATCATATGACATACATAATCCGCATCAGTGACTGATAAGTTTGTTGGACATACAACTTCAACTTCTTCTTTTTAATGCCGACTATACGGCTGTTGCACCATAATTCTGCTAATAGCGCATATAGGTAGGAGAGCAGTTTAAAACGATTTAAATTTTACTTATAAATTGACATAACTTGATATTTTAATATACCTATCTAATAATACCAACATTGGCTACATTGTAACTTCTTAGCCAATTGCCAAAAAACAATATTTTTTTTTTTTTCTCTATTTTTTTTTTGGACTTTTAATCGTCTAACGACTATGTCAGTCCCATAGTTGATACATTTCAATAGACTTAACTATTAAAGGAGTTTTTTATAGTTTAAGTATAGGAGTTTGTTTGACCAGCCCATAAGCAGACTGATAGAGCAATCTGGCGGCATCAGATGTTTGCGTTGCCAGGATACTCTAGTACAAGCCCACATCAAAATTATTAAAACCAAACCTATTGTGCAAGAGCTCTCTCATTGAATTGCTGCGAATGCAGTCCATCAAAAAATGATAAACATCATCCACAACACCACACAGCTCACAGTTTGGGCTGTTCACGTTTTTTATCTTATTACCTTTATATCTGTATTTTACGTAAATTAATTATCTAAATCTCAATCTTCCATTCTCTTCTGTCCTGTATTTATCTATTCCACTGAAATTATATCTTTGGTATAATCATAACAACCATTACATCTATACAAAATAAATCAATATTTTTTTTATATCGTCACCTTGCAAAGCCTCCATCAATAGCCCAAAGTCTTCATCTTCAGTCCAGCTGGTGCTGCTGAACAGCAACCCTGGCCTGTCCTTTCGGTACTCCACCTCTCTACCCTGTACCCGAGTGAATGCAGTCCTTTCCCCTGAAGGTTCATTTAGCTGTTCCCGCCCAGTACAACCAAACTCAGGATATTTTTGGCTGATCTTCAAGAACCAGTCATGTTTGTCTTTTATTGATATAGGGTGGAATATTTTTGGAGGCCTATCGTAAAGGACTGTTGACCTGAAAAATATTGTTATAATAAACATAAACACTTTCACACTCGCAGCCCCACACTAAGTTTGATGTCGAGTGTCATGGGTGCCGGAAACATTCACATCACACACCAAATCACAACCAGATCCAGAAACACAAATTTTCCATGGGGAGAAAACTTGTGCCCCCGCCGGGAATCTAACCCGATACCCCTGCTTAGAAGGCGAACGCCACCCAACTAAGCCAAGGGGCAGTATTATTTAGTAAAATGCGGTTACTAATGAATAGATTTTGTTTTTAAGATTGAAACTTACACTATATCCCAATTTTGTAATAGATCCTCTTTCATAGCATAAGTAACACAAAGGTTTTGATGAGCAGACTGTCCAAAGTACCTCTCCAAATATCTGGCAAATCTCAGAAGCAAATGGTCCTGATGCAGTGACATAGACATTATGGAAAATGCATAGTTATGCCAATCTATAATAAACTTAGTTCTTGTTACCAAGCAGTAGAAGCGACATACTGGCAGAGTGGGTATGGCTGGGGGGTTCTGGCATAGTAAGTAATGGCATTTTCCTGTAATGAGCAATGTAAGCAACAAGCTTATCGTTTGCCACAGCGCTTTCGCTGCGTACCGCACTAGCTTAGGTCCCTTATCAAATACCAACGGGTGTAGCTTCGAAATGGTTATATTCGGGTTCTCTAGGATTTCTGTGAGTGGTGCAGACTCTACGTAGGCGATAATATTCACTTTCAGACCACTGTCGGCGAGAGATAACGCATGATACTGCATACGTGGGCTTCTTCCAATATCGCCCAAAACTACAACTTTAGCGCACTTTCTTTCAAGTGTTTCAGCCATGGTTGCAAGTTTGGCGCCTGCCTATTAAATTTTGTAATACAATTTCTTTTATTTGATAACTTTTTTGTAGGTTTTTCACGGGAAAACACTTTTTACCGGCAAAAGTTTTGTTTCAATTCAACAAGGGATGTTTTCATTTTCAAATAACAGACTATACAATACCTATGTAAGAGTAGTAAGAAAACGATAGAAGTGACGTACTCTCTGTGGTCTGTGGAAGTGACAAACTTGAGAGCGTAATCGTAATTAGTGACACTGACAAGTGAAATCAAAATTATTCAAAATCAGCTGATCGCGGTTTGTTGTGTTTGTTTGGTTGTTTTCAAATATTTTTGTTGAGTTAATTTTGAACTATTATATCTAATACTATGTCCAAAGTGCTGATAATTAGGCATTTACCAACGGCTCTTTCATTTCAAGACAAAGAGAAACTTCTCAAACATTTTGGTGCTGAAAAAGTATGGGAGACATCGGCTAAGCGAAATTATGTTTTTGCCTCTTTCGCAAACGCTGAAAAGGCAAAAGCATCTCTAGGACGGCTTCACCAACTTGAAATAGCTCAACGGCGGTTGGTAGTGGAGTATTCTTTAGAAAAAGAACCAGTCTCACACGCCCGGGTAGACACCGAACAAACATCAAGCACTACAAAGCTCGTCAAAGAGTTCCTCAAGGTGTTAAATGCTTGGAATCCTTCCATAGATTTCTACCAACCGCCCCCTCCGAATTTAAAGTACAAATACCCTGACGTCACACCGGTAACTGCTATTAACATCCTCCATGCTATATTTAATCACAAACCATTATACATTCAAGTTCTCCACTTGATGAATAAAATGTCTCTAGATGTGCCATTTGAAGATAACGTTAAAGCATTCGCATTTTTCAAAGAAACATTCAAGAAGTTTTTCTTAGATGACATTGCACCCACGCTGCCCCTAAGCGAGACAGAATCAGAGATATCAAGTGATGATACTGTAGAGAAGACCCAGCCAGTTACGGCATTAGTCAAAAGAAAGCGTAAACTGCCCGTGCCTTCTAGAAAACGAGCAGCATTGCTAACCCTACCATCTGCGCCAAAAACTAAGAAAATAATCACCCAAGAAGAAGCCTTCGAGCTGACTCCTGTTCATGAACCCAAGAAAATATCACTCATAGTCAACCAGGATGCCTTACAGAAACCACCAGAAGAACCTGTTGTAATTGGAGAGCTTGGGACATTCCAGAAGGAAGAGCAACCCAAAGGAACTGAGAAACCAGAGGAAGAAACAGAACTTCCGACAATAACAAGAAAAGAGTTAATAAAGAACAGGATGTCGTACCATGATATGAAGATTTTACCAGTATTCAAGAACTATCACCCAGGGCAACCTTCTATGAGACTATACATAAAGAATTTAGCTAAAACTGTGTCAGAACAAGATGTTAAAAGGATATACAAACATTACGTAGAAGGAATGACTGATGAGGAGCTCACCGGCTTCGATGTGAGAGTCATGCAAGAGGGGAGGATGAAAGGACAGGCATTCGTCACGTTTCCATCTATATCTGTAGCAGAGACAGCTTTAAATGAAACTAATGGATTCTTGTTGAAAGAAAAACCGATGGTTGTACAGTTTGCTAGGGTTGCCAACAAAAAGAGTATTTAAGTCTGTTTTATTTTTAACAGACTTCATCATCCATACAGTGAAGGAGTGGAACTAATGAGTTCCACTCCTTCACTGTATGGATGATGGTCAGATGACAGGTAATGACCTGGGTCTTTGTTCCCCGAATGGTATACTCTGGGAGCCTTCATGTCTCGAGTGCATAGTTATCTTCTAGGCTACCATGTCACATCTTCGCATCATTATTTTCCATCAGGTGATCAAATACTTCCCTATTCATTATAAAAAAAAAACTTCAAGAAAAGAGGAGGTTCTCAAATTGTCGCAATGTTTTTTTTGTGTGTTCCTCGATTACTCAAATAAAGCTGGAGCAATTTGAAAAATATTTTTTGTTTGAAAGGTTAAGTTCCTCCCATATAAAAATGCTTTTGTGTTTAGTATACTTCATTATCATACTTACTATGTGAAAGTATGTATGTGAAGCAAGGTGAATATAACATAGTTGGAAAAAGATTACATTAATTTTAATAAGTTCAGACACTTGCTGACACTTCAGCTAATTCACAGGTTGTAGAGAGTTTGCCAGCTCACCAGCTCTGCAGTGAAATGGAACTTCATTCCTTTATACTGGATCTAGATAATGGAATAGGGACTGTTTCCTAAATCATTATAGATCTTGGAATAGAACTCAGGTTACATAATTTTATCCTGACTTGTGGATGAGAAGCTGCAGGAAACATAATTAAATAAGGTGGGATATAGTTAATAATAATAAATAAAAAAAATTACTTGTAGGTATATTATAAAACAGAATAAAAACTCTCGCCATTCTATTTCTATATTTATAATTTCATCAATTCAATTGTATAAGACAGTTCCTCATCATTACTCGTGTTACCTTTCCCTGAGAGAAGCTTGTGGAGCTCAGCTATTGTATCACTGACTGAAAACAGCTGCTTTAGAACAATATTCAGATAATTTGAGAGGTTGTCTAACACAACTGCAACATTTGGATCAGTAGAAATCACATACTGCTGATAAAATGCATCCAATATCAATGCGCACCAATCATATAGACGGCTCTCATAATCTGTGTCCAATGGCATCTTCGATTCAAACAGCAAGTACAAAATATACTTCAATAAGTGCAGTGAATCCTTAACAGCTAAATAATTTCTTAAATGGGGTATTAATAACGCATCACAGAACAACACTTTAAATATCTCGTTGAGTAATTCACACTCTACATTTTCACTTAGCGGAATATGTGTGGTTACAGCATATTTTACTAATGCTGCCAGAACAGACTCTGGAACGTCTTTGAACTCTCGCATTACTTTTATTAACGCCTCAGAATCCTCTTTCTCCAATAGACCGGGCACTATTTGTGCACATACAGTTCTTTCTGTTACTCCGAGCCTCACAGCTTCGCTCATTTCAGGGATAGCTTCATATAAAGGCTCCGTTGGTGTGCCCCAGTCAGCAATCTCCGGGCTATCATCTTGAATGATTTCATGGGACCCTAGGAGGCTCGATATATTTCTTTTGATTTCAAGAGTGAACGGCAACATGCCAATGTGATTGGAAGCTTCGAGAACAATGCGACTGTGGTAACAGTACAACTTTGCATTCTCTCTATACATTTTCATTGGATATTTGCAAGATCCAACGCCCAGAATGTAGTTGTATGCAATAATTATTGCTCCGTCTTGTTCTTTGTCACTGCCAAATATTATAAGGTGGTTTTTTCCCATCCATGCCATGGATACACTTGAAGTGGCTGATATCCACGGTACTTTGCCAATAGTTTTCCATTTTCTGCTCTGAATGTTGTATGCAGTCATTATTGAATCACTCCCTGTAAAAAGGTCATAATCAGACTTTTATAGTTATCTAATATATCCATTCTAAAACAAGTTTATCTATTTTCTTTATATTATGCAATACATAAATCAGCCTGCACATTTTCTGTCCATCCAAAGATTGTCTGGCATAAATCCCTAAAAGCGATAAGACCACCCATAGTACTACCTCATATAATTGTATTATTTTAAGTTCTACAATATTACTTTTATTTGGTGTGCAATAAAGAATAATTGTATTGTATTGTATAAATAAAATTATAATTAATATAAATATTGTTCAAAGAGAAGGGTTCAAGATTGAGCTGTAGTGCATTGGGAGCACTTACATCCAGCAGTGGACCAATACAGGCTGATGATGATGGATATTAATTATTATACATTAATCACATTTTTATTCATCGAAACATGTTACCTATATACTTACACAAAATATACACAAAGTATGATTCATCATTGACACTGATTAACTTTCCAACAACAGTAAGGCCTCCGTCTCTTGTTATTTTAACTCTCGTAAGTTTAGATCTCTCTATGTCCCCTAACTCATCTCTTATTGGACTAAACACTATTTCATATCCCTCATCAGTTTTCAATATGTAACAAATGAAATCCTTTTCTTCTAGTTTATATGAAGTGATGTCAATTATTTTATCTGTATCTTTAAGCAGGGATTTGCTTTCATAGGTCTTTCTGTTTTCTATAGCGTATGGCAAAGATGCACTGTTTCCATTTGTGAATATGACTAGAGGAGGTTGTCCATCTCGTGATACCAGTTTCAGGATGTTTATTGGAAACTGAAAAATAAGACATCAGATTAGAATGTACCTCATATAGATGCATGGCTGCATTCAGTGCCTACAACTTCGGTTGTTTTTACCCATGCTCAAAGGCTCCTAACAACAGCACAACGAATAATAAATAGGATAGTAATGTACATATGATAGGTAGTCAATTTTGCGAATCTGGAAGTAGAATCATTTACTTTCATGAGTGCCTCTTTGGGGCCCATGTGAATAAACAATTTTGATTTTATTTGTTCAATAATAAAAGAAGAAGATAAAACTTCAATTTCACGGGAATGCTCATAGGAACTTGGCAATGACAGGTATCAGAGCGTTTTATAACCATCTCTTAAGGTGGTTGTTTGGTTGGAATTAACTGAGGCACGGAACACACTAGAGTGTTTTAACTCACAATAACCGAGCCTCCAAATAGCAATGAAATATTGAAACCAGAAAAAGCAGCATTTATCAATTGATAATCGTTATAGATACCTTGTATTTTTTCAGTTTATCCAAATTGGCTCCATCATCCACCCAAGTCTTGATAGTGTTATTGTTGAAAACTCCAACATAGCTTTTTTGAACGGCGTCATATATCACAGGGGCTGTGATATGATCTTTAGACGTCCAACCACTTATTTGTTTTTGGTCGGAGAGCTGATAACAATACCAAATGAAAGGTTATATTTACATCGGGATAGCGAATTCGAAGCATGATCATGGGCGAATTATTAGCTTTCTGCAAATTCTAGTTAAGATACTAACAAAATATGTACTTGAATAGATTATACTTGATTAGTTTTTTTAAATATAGGTATAAAGTCTTTTTTTACCCGATGTTTATTGACAACATTGCGACCGAGAGTGATGAGCACATGTTCATCTTCTCTATCGCGCGCAACACCCAAAAAACTTTTCTGGTCAATAAGGGGGCAAAGTATGTGGTAATTATGCAACTTTGCCATTTTAATTATAGATATTCAGCTGAAAAACTGTTAATTAATCCACAAGGGAAAACTTTTTCTTCTTCTTCATACAAATAAAGTATTCTTACGCCAATTGACTTTGACTTTTGATTGATTTAGACATTTCATTTTAGATGAAAAAATTTACAAATGTTTTTTTCTTTTAATTTTGGCTTCGCAATCTTGTACATTTAGCCAGTGTCAAGAAATAATATATTTCAATTGTATTTCATATTAAAAATTTTAGTCACACTCAAAGTTAAGAGCCAGTCATAGTCAAGTCATGCCCTAGTAAAGTAGTAGAAAACTTACTAAAACTTCTATTGGAGTTTTAGAGCGAAGGCGAAAATCGGGTTTATCAACTTTATATGATTTACCTACCTACACTCATGTATTGTACCGAGTTTTGAGTAAATCGAAGCAAGAAATAAGATTTTCCATACAAACTTTAGAAATACCTTACACACACCCTAGGGGTAGTTTTAAAAACATAAAATATATATACGTGTTTATATAAATCGATGAACACCGGCTGCACGCACGAAAAGTGTCACGTTCCGCCTGAGCCTGAGCGTGCAAGCGAGAACGCGGAACAAGCGATAGAGAGGCACGATCGGCCTAAGCGTTCTAGACCAGGGTCGATAATTTTTAAAACCAAAAAAAATCATAGTAGGATGAAACCCATTAGAAAAGGAGGGAAATATTATAAAAATGAAAGGAAAAATAATTTACGGGCGATCTGAGGTCGGGAAGGGGATGGGGGTGAGTTTTTAAGGGTAAAAAACGGTTTTTCTCGATTTCCGGCAAAACTAAAAGTCCTATCGAAAAAAGTCAAATGGCAAAGTTGTAGATAATAAAAAGATCTAAAACTTTTGTCTATACACTTTTTTCACATTACCTCAAAATTTATGTGAAAAATTCAAAAAACCAAGTTTTTGGTTTTTTATTTTTATCTTTTACAAAAATATTTTTTTTTTAACGAAATTTTGTGAAAACTTACCTTTTTATGTTCCAAATACGCTGTAATTTATTTGATTAAAAATATTATTTTTTTCACCTTATTTTGAATTAATATCGAAAAAACACCCTAATTTTCAATCGAAAATTCACCCGTCAAAATATCAGCTTTTTTAAAAAAGTTGGTATGGTTTCTGTTCGTTGAAATCTCTACTTTCCGATGGTAAAAAAAAAAATATGTTACTATGGTAAATCTTCTCAGAAAATGCAAAAATTAAAAAAAAACTTGAATTCGAATTTTTTTTTTAATTTTGAGCTATTTATTAAAATTTACACTTTAATTACTCGAAAAACGTTAGATTACATGTGACGTTGATAACAAAAAAATTGCAAATCAAAATATACTACTATAATTAACAAACAAATAAGTTAATTAAGTTAATATTTAATAAGACATCTACAATATTTGGAGAAAGTTGTCTAATTTTCTTTAAATTATATGCGTAGATGCCTATTTATAACTATTATGAGATAATTATTATATATAATTATCTCAAAATAATTTCATTTAAAAAATTTAAAGAAATGTACGTTCTTAAAAAGTATACTATACCTACTATTATATACTATATATTTCGTAGCAGCTGTTACAACTGCTAGCCTAACCAGTATTCGAAATACAGAACAGTATACAACATCGTTTATAAAAATACACGTGCACGCTGAGTTTCTTGAAGATAATTGTGACAAGTTTACTTAAAAAAATAAAAAACTTTTCGAATCTGCATAGGAAGGTAAATACTATCTCTTTTTTTATCTGTATCAATCAACTCAACCATAAAAATCGTAATATTTTCTTTAAAAAATAGTATGCTTAACGTAACATAACATAAAGATTGAAATTAAATGATATTTTAGTACAAGATAAAAAAATAATAATCTCCTTAATTTTGCACAAACAAATTTAGTTAATCCCATGAAAAAAAAAAATATTTCAAAATACATAAAAAATATATTTAAAATCTATAAAAAATATATATCGTAAATATATCTTATATATATATATATATAAAAGAAAGTCGTGCTAGTTACTCCACTTATAACTCAAGAACGGCTGAACCGATTTAGCTGAAAATTGGCAGGGAGGTAGTTTAGAGCCAGGAGAAGGACATAGGATACTTTTTAAGAACGTACATTTCTTTAAATTTTTTAAATGAAATTATTTTGAGATAATTATTTATGATAATTATTTATAATAATTATCTCAAAATAGTTATAAATAGGCATCTACGCATATAATTTAAAGAAAATTAGACAACTTTCTCCAAATATTGTAGATGTCTTATTAAATATTAACTTAATTAACTTATTTGTTTGTTAATTATAGTAGTATATTTTGATTTGCAATTTTTTTGATATCAACGTCACATGTAATCTAACGTTTTTCGAGTAATTAAAGTGTAAATTTTAATAAATAGCTCAAAATTAAAAAAAAAATTCGAATTCAAGTTTTTTTTGATTTTTTGCATTTTCTGAGAAGATTTACCATAGTAACATATTTTTTTTTTTTACCATCGGAAAGTAGAGATTTCAACGAACAGAAACCATACCAACTTTTTTAAAAAAACTGATATTTTGACGGGTGAATTTTCGATTGAAAATTAGCGTGTTTTTTCGATATTAATTCAAAATAAGGTGAAAAAATTAATATTTTTAATCAAATAAATTACAGCGTATTTGGAACATAAAAAGGTAAGTTTTTACAAAATGTCGTTAAAAAAAAAAATTTTTTGTAAAAGATAAAAATAAAAAACCAAAAACTTGGTTTTTTGAATTTTTCACATAAATTTTGAGGTTATGTGAAAAAAGTGTATATACAAAAGTTTTAGATCTTTTTATTATCTACAACTTTGCTATTTGACTTTTTTCGATAGGACTTTTAGTTGTGCCGGAAATCGAGAAAAACCGTTTTTTACCCTTAAAAACTCACCCCCATCCCCTTCCCGACCTCAGATCGCCCGTAAATTATTTTTCCTTTCATTTTTATAATATTTCCCTCCTTTTCTAATGGGTTTCATCCTACTATAATTTCTTTTCACTTTTCATTATTTTTAAAGGCTTCTACCCTGGTCTATTCGTCTTATGACGTTATCACCACAGAGTACCTTTGTTTGTTTATACGTTATCCATCGAGATAGGAAACAAACCTACGGTTACTTTAGCTACAACATCCGTTATCACGTAAAACTATCGTTCGTAAACAGACTTTACAGACAACCAATTTTAAATTTTTTAAAACATCGCGCATCGTAAAAATTTAAATGTCGTCTATGGCGGCAAAAAGTTTCACGTCGAAGCACAGCAGCGTATAATTAGGAAATCGTTCGTTTCTTAATTTGTTTTATTTTATTTGCTGTATGTAGTTTGTATATTCTTTATTCATTCAGCAAAAGACGATTTATCCTCTCCTTGCTCTTGAAAATTGGAGATTACATATGTTTTTTGGAACACAAAGTTCAAGGTCATTGTAAGTATGTCTGTTTATCGTTTATCGTGTTACGGAGTTACATCATCGATAACCCATTGTTATCGTGCTCGGAATTCATAACCTTCATTTTTCTACCCGTATATTACAATTTCCATTCGTTTCTAGGCAGTAGCATAGCGAAGTCATGTCGACAGCCGGTAAAGTGATCAAGTGTCTCGCGGCGGTCGCGTGGGAGGCCGGCAAGGATCTGTCGATCGAGGAGATCGAAGTAGACCCGCCTAAGGCTGGAGAGGTGCGCGTGAAGATTACCGCCACCGGTGTTTGCCATACAGATGCCTACACACTGTCGGGCTCCGACCCCGAGGGTGTGTTCCCCGTAGTCCTCGGGCACGAGGGCGGTGGAATCGTCGAAAGCGTCGGCGAAGGCGTAACTTCAGTGAAGGCCGGCGACAAAGTCATCCCGCTATATGTGCCCCAATGTAACACCTGTAAATTCTGCCTAAACCCCAAGACCAACCTCTGCCAGAAAGTCCGCATTACGCAAGGCCAAGGCTTCATGCCCGACGGCACACGCCGCTTCCGCTGCAAGGGCAAGGAACTGTACCACTTCATGGGATGCTCTACATTTAGTGAATACACAGTTGTAGCTGAGATTTCACTGTGCAAGGTCAATGAAAATGCTCCATTGGATAAAGTTTGTCTTCTGGGATGTGGTGTTCCCACTGGATATGGAGCCGCAATGAACACGGCTAAGGTGGAGGCTGACTCAAATGTTGCCATATTCGGCCTTGGAGCAGTTGGTCTCGCCGTTGCATTGGGTTGCAGGAATGCTGGAGCAAAACGAATCATCGGAGTTGACATCAACCCGGCCAAGTATGAAGTAGCAAAGAAATTTGGTGTCAACGAGTTTGTGAACCCTAAAGACTATGAAAAGCCGATCCAACAGGTTCTTGTTGATTTGACGGATGGAGGATTGGATTACACATTTGAGTGCATCGGTAACGTGAACACCATGAGGGCAGCACTTGAGGCTTGCCACAAAGGCTGGGGTGTGTCTGTGATCATCGGAGTAGCTGGAGCAGGTCAGGAGATCAGCACTCGTCCATTCCAGCTAGTAACGGGTCGCACATGGAAAGGAACTGCTTTCGGAGGCTACAAGAGCCGAGATAGTGTGCCCAAACTTGTTGAAGAGTACTTGAACAAGAAGCTGCCCCTGGATGAGTTTGTCACCCATGATGTGCCCCTCAAAGAGATCAATGAAGCTTTCCACCTCATGCATGTCGGCAAATCAATCCGAGCAGTTGTTCATTTCTGAATATAAATAACCTAAGATATTCTAACCTAAGCATTTACTATATTAGTCCAGTTTTGTAATGTGTATGATAAAAGATGAACAGGGATGTCTGTTTTCTGTTACAAAGTTGAATTTACAATAAATTATATATTTTGGTTTGGTATGCAATTTTTTCTTAGACAACCTGTGAATAAGTTACTAAGGTCACCAATTTTGTTATCACATTCCACCAAAATGGATCAACAGATTTTAATTAAGGGTAGGGCTACAGCTATTTTAAAATGATCTAACAGGCTAGCATGGCATTTATTATTTTTTCTTTTTAGTTTAGTCTCCGCAATCTATGTATTGGCCTCGATTCTGATGTACACTCACTAAATTAAATTTAAACTATACCTGTCTCTTATAAAATATTAGTGCTGTCAAGCTAGTTAATCAATTAAGATATTAATGGCAGAAGTAGAAAGGCGCGTGTTTTTAGATAACACCAATTACATACTCGACTAAGCTTGCATAGACATCTAAGTTCTGACTAACTTGACAGCACTAAAATGTATGCTATCTCTGTCCTGCGTTCCTATTCTGTTAAAGACAGGAATAGTTTAAATTTAATTTAGTGTGTGACATTAGAATTGATGGCAATGGCCTCAATTAGCTAGGTATTTTATAAAATATAGTTAACAAATTAACTCCTATAGTACCACCTTTTAGACAAACAGGTCTGGGCTTTAATTCATCCGCTTGTGCAGTTAAAAATTTTTATGACGAAATCGACCTGCATCATGACAGTCTTCCCGAGATCCGTCAGATGCTAATGGGCTTTAGTGGGTCTGATTTGCTCTTACACCATAAATTATTCTTTTTAATAGGTACAACTTGGGCTTAGTTGACAATAGTTTATTGTCGTTTATTGATGTACAATTTTTATTTACGTACACTTCTATTCATTAACTGTATAAACGGTCACAGTATATGTGTTGTTATTATTATTTGTATAGTTTAAAGTAGCGCATGCTGTGTTTACCTATAATTGGATGTGCACATAGATATAATTGTTTAGTTAAAATTTTATGAAAGTATTTGTGTATCTACTGTTGGTAAACCAAATAAATTAATAAATAGTTGCATAGCTGAGAGCCACCATTATAACCGTGACTTCAGTAGGTAGTATATCTCACCATAGTTATAGGAACAAAACAGTACGATCAGCTCATTCTACTTTATAAAAAACTGTTTTGAATCAAGTTGATGATCATTATTGGACTTTAAACATGCTATTCACGATTCTATAAATATTGTGAAGACATGTTAGGGTAATGTGTGACCAGTTTCTAATGTTATATTATTATCCTCGACAATGATTATCTAAATTAGATAGCATAAGGTTTGTGATTCTTTGATAATATTAAGAATCAGTAAGTTTGTATGTAGGTACATAATATGTTTGACACAAGGTATCTTTGCAATGGCTGGAGGTAAAAAAAATATATCTAATGTAGATAGATTGTTATGGTGGTAAACGCAGCGCGTGGATTTAAAATCTGTTTTTTTATGTTATTATTCTTTACTTTCAGAATATTTAATGTCTTGACGAAGGTAAAATAAAACCCAAACATAAATTAACAATGTCAATATATTTGTCCTAACTATAAATTTTAACAAAATATACATTTTACTTTAAAATGTTAAATTCATTAACATGTCTTATTTACATATTGAGATACCTATATATTAAAATCAACATTAAATAAAGTATGTATCTATGATTCCGTCAAATATTTGTAATGTTCGAGGTAGCTGTCACACTGTTCACCTGTAACAAAATAAAAATCATTTACTAAAACTTGACAAAATGCTCCATGTACCTATTGCTTAGTAATAAAAAAATGTATCACAATAATAATACAAATCTGAAAGTTGGTGTGTAAGTTATGTTTGTTTTCTCTTCACGCTGTAACAGCTGAATTAGGATGAAATTTGGAATGTACATAGCATATACCTACGATTAAAATAAGGTCAAATATTGAAATTCATCGTAAATTAGGGAATAAGCATTATGATAGGAAAAACTGAGATTAAAACTAACAAAATGCAAGTTCCATCAAAATATACAATATATCGAGTTGTTTGCGCCGAACTGACATCTCGCGTCTACATTTTGCCCCATAGAGAAAAACTTTTGAGGATAAGGTTAGGTTTTGAGTTGCTTATTAACTTTTTTTCTATATGATAATTGTTTGATTTCTGTATTTGTTGTTCAAGTACAGGATATAATGGATATTATACGTGAGTTTCAGCGTTTAATGTAAAGCCGTTTTTGAGATAGACCCCGGGACAAAATAGGTCAAAACTGTGGACTGAAAACAGTCACACTTATATAGTCACATAAATAGTTTCAACATAAATCAATAATTTTATCTTGATAAGATAAATTATATGAATACTTATATAATATATTCAAGACTAGCCGTGCTCCGCGGCTTCGCCCGCTATTATCAAGTTAAAAAGTAGCCTATGTGTTAATCCTAGGTATAATATATATACATTCCAAATTTTATTCAAATCCGTTCAGCCGTTAAAGCGTGAAGAGGGAACAAACATACTTACACACAAACTTTCGGATTTATAATATTAGTGGGATAGGATTCAAGATAAAGTTATTGATTTTTGTTGAAACTATTTTTCTAAGTGTATTTCTGCAAATCACCCTCTCATTCACCCTTGGGAAGGAATGGAAGAGCTAGTCATTTTCCCCACCACAAAAAAAGGGCTTCGGGTTCGATTCCCGGCGGGAACACGAGTTTTCTCCCCATGGAAAATTTGTATTTCTGGTTCTGGTTGTGATTGTGTGAGTGATGTGAATGTTGCCGGCACCCACGACCCAAGTCATTTAAATTGGTGTGGGGTAATACCGAGCAACCTTACGTTCGGTGACCGAGACTTCAATTTGGACTCGAACGGTGCGTCCGTTTGGAGAGTTCACAAACATACACACGTCAAACTTATAAAACCCCTCCTTGCGTCGTGGGTTAAATAACGCACTTGAATCAGTCCATACGTTTGGAAGCTACGTTACTACAGGCTGCAATTTTGCGAATCTGGCAATTAGAGTTACTAACATTCATGAGTGCCTCTTTAAGGCCCATACGAATATACAATTTTGCCTTACGGACAAGAGATAAAGGCTTAAAATTGTAACACGTTTCTTTTTAGAGAAGAGTTTAAAAGCATACAATAACACCATGGTAAAATATATTGCGTCAGAAGACATAAAAATAAACTTCAGATAAGATTAACACAACTTCGGCCCATGATAACCACGTGATGTTTTTTTTTATGGTATATAAGCAAGCGTTTGACCACTATCTAACCTGATGGAAAGTGACGACGCGGATGAAGATGGAACATGTTTGCAGTTATTATCAATATGTTTTTAACACAGCCCAAAAAGTGGGAAGGTAGGTTAAAGAAGGCTTCATACTTATGACACCGATCTTTTTAACCGATGCATGATGTCATGACGAAGGCGGAGGCGGTTCTCAATTCGACTGTATTTTTTATGTGTGTTAACTTAAAGCTTTTTCTAGGTGAACCGATTTTGATGATTATTTTTTTATTTTAAAGGATAGGTATTGTGTCAAGTTGGTTCCATAACAAAATTGTCAACATCTAATCAAGGGTTCAAGATCAATGCAGTGAAGTCGGCTTCTTTAAGCTTTGTTTGCGTTTAAATTATTTAGATCGAAAATACTAAATGAGATACTATTACGTATTACTATATCGCGCCAAAAAGCCGCCACTTTGTTTTTTTTCTCGATACATAGACACTATCGAAATCAATCCAGCCGTTTGGAAGATACGAGATAATAAAGAAATTTACAAATACACATACCAGATACGCGCGAAAAACATAACCCTTCCTTGGCGGTCGGGTAAAAATGGTTTCTATCTTTGAGTTTGCCGAATCATAATATTGAATAACAAAAAATAATCTCGAAAACGTGTCGTTTTCACGATCGTTATAGCTTTATCAGTTATCAATGCGATAGCATAGGTTAAAATTAATTATGTTCATATCTATTGTGTATACGAACATAATAAAATATCTTGTATTGGAATGCTTGAGATATCCGATGGTAACATGGCCGACATGCCTCATGTACGCTCAAAGCGCTTCGCCTACTTCTATGAATCGAGCAGTGAAGGAGTAAAATTCGCCGAAAGAAGCTGAAAGCCGGCTTTCCCGAAAGTGTAATACAAACAATTGCATTCACACACACAGCCTTCGCACTAACTTCAAGGACTTGTATCGTTGGTGCCGGAAACATTTACATATCACACACACACACAATCAAATCCAGAATCAACCATAAGCTCCAATGTCTCCATTTCAGTTTGGGTAAAATTGCTTTCGTATGTCCGGCGGATTTCCGGTTGTTCTCCTCTACAGGTCGCATATCTCAACCGATTCTCGAGAAATTTTCTTTAATTACTTTTTTGTCAATTCAGTTTTTGGAAATTTTTTAAAATGGCGGAGACATGGGGTATCAAAACGTAAAAAAACATGTTGCAGCCATTTCGAAAAATACTGGAGGTCTTCAGCTCCAGTTAGGGTGTTTTTTTTATTTACATTAGTAACAGATATAGTTATTTAAGTTTCAATGTTATATCCGGCTTAAAACACGAAAATGTATTCGACTAGTTTCGGGTGTTCTAAGCCGGATATAACATTGAAACACAACGTGTAATACTCACGATAGTTTTAACATCAAAAAATATATATTTACTTTTGAGGAAATGCGGCGCGCCTCGCACGCGTTCGTTCCTGGCGAGCAGCGCGTGCGTGACGGCCACGAAGGCGGGCGGCGGAGCCCGGAGCGCCGCCTGCAGCAGCTTGCGCGCCGCCAGCGCCGCCCACGGCCCGCCGCCCGCCCCCGCGCCCGCCCCCGCCTGCCGCGCCACGCCGATGGCGCTGATCGGGTCGTTCCAGCTCAGCAGCACTTCGATTATCTCCTAGAAACGAAGCATTTTTTTTCTAAACTTCAATATTCGAAATCGTTTTTTACGCGGGCCCCGAGAGGCCCTCATGGAAGTGGACTCTCCCGCCGGATTCGCAAAATTACTGCCATATTTTTTTTTATGCTGTATACCCAATTCAGGCTGAGACATTTACGAATCTGTCAATGGAGAACGCATGAAATTTAAATATGGGTTTCTTCTCGGAATCTTTGGGACGGGCTACCCGACGCTCCCTATTGGCTCAACCGATTCAAGCAACAGGATAACGAGCCAAAAAGAGAGAGATGATGCCTTTTCCTACGTATTCTATCATGATGATACTTTCATTGGAAGCTTTGAAATGCACCGGCGCCATCTTGTCTCAAAGTAAACTAGATATTTGAAAGCGAGCATTTACCTTTTACGCTAAGCTTCCACACTTCCAGAACACTTTAAGATCGATATTTTTTATCGTGGGTGCAAGAAACATGGTCAAATGCTTGCCTATCAATCATAAAAAAATCATTCGCTTTACAACCATACTCGGAATCACATATTTCCCTTGGGAAGAGAACTTGCGTTTTCACCGGGAATCGAACCCGATACCCGCAGCATAAAAAGCAAACGTACACCCAACTACTCCAAAGCGATGCAACGGCAATTTTCAATTATACTGACAACTAGCTGTCAGCCGGAAGCAGTCCTGCCAGCGCAGTACTGTTATTAGCCTATTCCGCAAAGGGGTGGTACACCAATTTCTACCGACTTCACAAAAAAGGAGGAGGTACTCGAGTCGACTGTATTTTTTTTATGTTTGTTACCTCATATACCTCTTCTTTCCACGTGAACCGATATTGATTTATTTTTGTTTAGGAGATGTTGCTTTCCATTAAAATTTAATCAAGATCTGATCAGTAGTTCTTAAAATATTCTACTAATATTATAAATCAGAAAGTTTGTGTGTAAGTGTGTAACTATGTTTGTTTCCTCTGCTGTAACAGCTGAACGGATTTGAATGAAATTTGGAATGTACATAGATTATACCTAGCATTAACACACAGGCTACTTTTTCGGGGCACGAGTTTAGTAGTAGTTAAACATTCAAAGTGCTTAAGATAAAGCGGTGAAGTCGGGTTTTTAAGCTTTGCTTGCGTTTTTTTATTTCACCTACATAAACTTGAGTAATATTTATTGATACTGTAACAGTGGCGAAATTTGCGTTATTTATGGAGCCAAAACAAAAAAAAAACAGTCATGAACATGATTCCCATGAATGATAACATTGACCCCGGACTGACTGTCACATGTAACATGGCCACTTATGGGTTATCTATGTTTTATAACTTTGTGCTGATAAAAAGTTGTAGTATGTATGTTCGAAGTATTCTGATATTTTTCAAACCAGTTTAAATCAGACTGATTTATCAAAAACATGATAATGAAAATATAATAGAATTATAAGAAATGTCATCTTTAGCAATGGCGCAATGACACAGCTACAGACACAAGGTAAATGCTTTCACACTCACAGCCCCACACTAAGTTCGATGACTTGTGTCGTGAGTGCTGGAAACATTCACATCACAACCAGAAACACAAATTTTCCTTGGGGAGAAAATTTTAATTCCCGCCGGGAATCGAACCCGATACCCCTGCTTAGGAAGAGAACACCCACCAAACTAAGCCAAAGCAGTTCAGCATTATAACTAAATACTCATTTTTTAATTCAAGATAGGCAAACTATTTTTTTATCATAATCAATAATTGTAGTCTCATCATGAGTAAATAAATGATTAATTAGTTGCAATTTAATAAAATTAGTTTTTTATTTAATTTATCTCACACGTCGTTAATATATTTCATTGTGCCTGTTATTTAATAGATTAGTTTAAAAGGACTTACTTCCAATTGAAAAACCACGGAACATCATTCTTTTAAAAAATCAGGTTAGGTTTGACCTCAATCCTATCGGGCGCTAAGAGACGACGCAGTCGATTATGGAGCACGTTTTCCTAATAGATACCTGGTAGTTCTCTAGTGACATGAAGACTTTCAGATGTACATAATGGAGTGGGAATGAAATAAAAAAAATATTTGGTGGCGTACGCCTTCTAACCAGGGCTATCGGGGACGATTCCCGGCGGGAACACAAGTTTTCTCCCAATAGAACATTTATGTTTCTGGGTGTGATGGGAATGTTTCCGGGACTCACGACATAAGTCATCGAACTTAGGGTGGGGCTGGGAGCGTGAAAGCTTTTTTTATAAAAATAAGGAAAATTGGAAGGCAAGGATACGAACCGGAAAATCCACGGGGATTTTTAAATTCACGAAAATAAGTACGGGCCATCGGCTTCACTCAGAATCAGAACGGCGGCAGGGTTGAAGTTCTCAGGGACGGCGGGCACACCTAAGAACCGCGACTTCCGACTTACTAACTCTAAGCTCCTCGACCCCGTCAGAGCCCGCACAATGCGCCACGGTCCTTCGAGCCGGATAAAACAATAATTTCGCACCAATCCATTTATGGTTGACACACCTTCGGTTGGCTCGAAGCGTTTTGCTTATACATTTGTCATCCGTACTGCGAAGGAGTGGAATTCATTGCCCGCGTCTTTGTTCCCCGAACGGTACAATCTGGGACTCCTCAAGTCAAGACTGAATAGGTATCTTCTAGGCGAGCATGATACATCTTCGGCCGCATCATCACTTTCCATCAGGTGCGATAGGGGTCAAATGCTAGCCTGTCGAGTACAAAAAAAAAAGAAAAACACATGATGTCGAAAGCACGTTGGTAAGTGAAGTAGTCGTACTAACGTTATGCGCGTTGAGGCGGGTCATCATGTCGAGCGCGAGCTGCGCGGCGGCGGGGTGCAGGTGGCCGAGGGACAGCAGCGCGCAGGCCAGCGGCCGCGAGTCCCCCAGCGCCCCGCGCCGCGCCAGCGCGCGCAGCCGGCCCCCCGCCCCCCGCGTCACCAGCCAGCGCACGCACAGCTCCGCCGAGCACGGCGCCACCGCCAGCGCCTGCCGCGTCAGCGACGCTACGTACGCCGTCACCACCTGCCAGGCACCACTGGGCTTGTACGGCTCGGGGGCGCCGACCGAACGATCGAACAAAGCGATGTGCAGTAGTTTTGACGCGACAGATTTAAATTGATATATTGACGTAGCTAAATCAATCTCGGATTCCGTAAATATGTAGGCTCCTGAAGTAGTGTTAGAGCCGGTTAGAGATTGAACTCAAATTTATCTCTGAGTCTGGAACGCCTCGTATTTAGAAACCTATATACCGTCATTGGTAAGTAGTGCACGATCCTGCAGGCGGTGATTTAGAATCGACAAAAGGTAAGAAGCAATATAAAAAAAAAAAAGTAAGTTGAGAAAAAATATTTTTTCCTTACTAGTAAGTAAATTGTAGCGCAGACAGTTAAGTAGTTACTGTGAAGTAAACCATGACAAGTCTTAGAAAGCTAAAAAAAAAATTGTGCAAATATTTTTTTTCGGCCTAATTGTCGACTTTAAGCCACCTCCTGCAGGATTGTGCACTAATTACCAATGACGGTAATTGAGTTTAAACCCTTAAACTATCTCGCATTAAATTCTGTTGTCGTGACATTGCGAAGCTTGAACAAATGAACATAAAATCAAACTGAATAACTGTCAAAGCCTTTGTTAGGGACCGGTCTGGTATAGTAAAAGTATAGTTGCAAGGAACGGAAATTGAAGTTGCAGGCAAATCCGGTGTTTTTTTTTTAATTCAGCCAATCCCTACGTTTAGCGCGATATCTACGTTTAATTAATTTTTATGCGTCTTAGGTAACATTAGAAAACATGTCACATTAAACATAAAAAAAAATAGAAGCCGGTTTCGAATCCCTTCGTAGAGAGATTTCACATCATGTATAAAACAATTTAAAAGGCTAGTTACGATATCCAGCTAGTAATGTCGTCACATGGCTAGTTACGTCACGTGGTAAGTAGGGACAATGACGCCCCGCGGCCAGTAGTGACGTCAAATGAATAGTGACGCTACGTGTCTAGTAGTGACGCCACAGGGGTAGTAACGCTACGTGGCTAGGGAAGCTACGACGCTTGTAGTGACGCCACGTGGCTAGTGACGCCACTTGGTTAGTAGAATAGAATATAATATAAATTTACTTGTATAAGTCATATCAGTAATAAGTACAAGTAATAAATATGAAAGTAAAAGACTTAAAACTACCCCAATCATTAATGTGCACTCACACAAAATGGTCCCAACTCAGCATAACATCGAAGAAGGTAGTCGCCCACCTATCTCCAACGCTGGTATTGTGCTGGCACCATTCTAGTGAAATCACGGCCCGCATACAGTGCACACAACTTCATTTATGACAACCAAAGTGGCCGCAAGTAGTGACGCTACGCGGCTAGGGAAACTACGTAGCTTATAGTGACGCCGCGTGTTAGTAGTCACGTGGCTAGTGCTGCGGGGCTAGTAGGGTCGTCACATAGCTGGTAGTGTGTGTGTGTGTGTGTGTGTGTGTGTGTGTGTGTGTGTGGGAGGGGGGTACCTGCACGATGTATTTGCTGGAGTCTTGCGGCTGCAGCACGTGTGCACACACGTCGGGCTGCGTGAGCAGGGCGGGCGCGGGGGCGGGGGCGGGCGCGGGGGGAGGACTGCCGCCCCCGCCCGCCGTGTTGCGCGCCATCTCTACATCTGCCCACTTCCTGGAAACGAACGCTTTATGTGCTAAATGCCCCCGACCCATTATTTTTTTAATTTTGGCTTTGCAAGCTATGTGCATTTCGCCAGTGTCGAGTAATAAATATTTTTTTATTTATTATTTAGGATTAGCTAGGAAGTTCGTAAAACCCTAGCTAGGTAGTTCCTAGTCCCTAGTCCCGGTCAAAATCGATTAAAAATAGTCAAGGTCCAGTCGTAGTCGAGTCTTCCCTTGGTAAGCAGTCGAAACTTTAGACCTTCTATTGGAATTATGGAGTGAAAGTGAAAATAATGTTTTTCAACTTAGTATGATTTGCCTACATTCACGAACACAAAAATAAAAATCCACATTATTGGTCAGTAACACTCTAAAAGTCACAATATAAAATCGACAACGCTCCCACCGAAAAGAACAATGGCGAACTCCCATACATCATTTTAGTTGAAGTAAAATAGCATCGTATATAGATAAAAAAATATCTTACGTAAGGCCGGTTGTCGTTTTAGAAGGCCTAGTTATAGAGATATTAAACAAAACATATTTGTAGGTTATGGCTCAGCACACTTTGCCGATCTCTTTTTGAATACGCCAACAGTTCTGACAGTAAAGCCAACAGTAATAAAAGCTCATTCCAAAGAGCCACCACTACGTTTTAGCCCAAGTTTTAGCTTTTTACAAGAGTTGGACGAGAAAACAAACGTCACAGTTTTGCCGCGAAAGTGAAAAAATGGCTACTAAACTACAATAGAAGTTCTCGTAAAGGTTTTACCACTTTGCTAGGGCACGACTTGGCTATGATCGGACCTTGACTGTTACTTAACTTTGACTATGACTTGTGCCTAGGATTTTTAATATGAAATAAACTTGAAATATATTATTACTTGACACTGGCTAAATGCACAAGATTGCGAAGCTAATATTAAAAGAAAAAAGAAAAAAAAACAAAAGTCAAAAGTGAAAACGTCATTCAAACGACAGTTTGGTATTGCCATGACAATTGCTTTTTCCCCTTAAATGTCGATTACTGCAATCGCAACCGCAGCTGTTTTTATAAAACCTGTGAATGGCAGACGGATTCTAGACAGCTGATGGTTCATACATAAGTTACCATAGTATTTTTTGTTTAATGGATACATCATAAGCATTAGCATTACGGCTTAGGAATAAAGAGATGCACTAGGGTAAGGCAATGGACATGGTAACATCTTATTATATAACCACAGCATAGACAAAAACAGAAAAATTAAAAATGGTTGAAAGTTATCGTTTTGTTTCTTTTAATGTGTATATTTTTACTTGGCTTCGTCTGCCTTTTCTGTTGTATTAGTAAATCTTTGTAATTTATTTGAGTGAATTTCGTTAATTTCACATTTAAATACGATCAAACTTAGGCCAACTAAAATTTCGCCATTGTTCTTTTACTGCAAAAATGAAAAATGGCGTTATCAATGTTTCAAAACTTGTGGTTCTCCGAGAGTTAATAATAATAATAAGTTACTTCGTGAAAAGAATGAGTGTAAGCAAATTATGCAACAGACCAACGTCATCCCCCTTCCCCATCCATGGTTGACATACCTCATATCCGCTCAAAGCGTTTTGCTTCTGCATTTACTATCCGTACAACGAAGGAATGGAACACACTGCCCGCGTCCCTGTTCCCCGAACAGTATAATCTGGGAGTTTTGAAGTCTAGAGTGAATAAGTATCGTCTAGGTAAGCATGCTTCATCATCAGCCGCATCGTCACTCTCCACCAGGTAAGATAGCGGCCCGCTAAAATGCTTACTTATCTGTCATAAAAAAAAACGAAAATGTTTATCCTCATTTTCGTTCTAAAACTCGAATGTAAATTCTTAAGCTTTTACACTTTAACACTCGAAGAATCACAAGTTATGTAAATTAATACTTTTGTTTAATTGATCATCAATGTTATTTTTAGGGCTCCGTACCCAAAGGGTAAAAACGGGACCCTATTACTGAGACTTCGCTGTCCGTCCGTCCGTCTGTCACCAGGCTGTATCTCAAAAACGGTGATAGCTAGACAGTTGAAATTTCCACAGATGATGTATTTCTATTGCCGCTATAACAACAAATACTAAAAATAAAATAAATATTTAAGAAGGGCTCCCATACAACAAACTTGATTTTTTAATAATGGTACGGAACCCTTCGTGCGCGAGTCCGACTCGCACTTGGCCGGTTTTATTTTTCTTTAGCGGCATTTTGTTGAATTGACTCCATAGATAAAGATAGACGAGTGTTACCTGTAAACTGAGTTGATCTCATCAAACACCTTGGATAGCTGCACGAGGTAGGTGTTAGCTTCTGTCACGAGCTGGTTGAGCACACGATAGATAGCGCCGCGACCGTCCGTGCGACGCAGCAGCATCGCCACTACTTTGGAGATATCATCTTTTGGCACCTTTACAGTTAACACGAAACTTTATCAAACAATTAGTAATACCTACTCTTTCTTTAAATACCATTTACTGCTGCATTTACTGTTTTATACTGTTTAACTCATTTAAGTTCTAGCATTTCATTTATTTTTAATGTTTTCATTAGTTTAGAATAGAATAGAAATCATTTCAAATGGGGTTAGATTTTACAATAGAATTCCTAAAATCGTAACTGAATGACCACTGGGAAAGATCAAATCTGTAATAAAACGGGCATTAATTAAGAAAGCTTATTATAAGACTACAGACTATATTAATGACAAGGATGCATGGAGGCAAACTGCACAGGCTCTTTCTAGCGACTACCTTAATAACACCTAGGTTAAGAAAATTATGTATTACAAATTAAGAATGTTTTTTTTTTAATGAATGAAAAAAACATGCGCCGCCGAGTTTCTTGCCAGGTTCTTCTCGAGATGGCTGTAATTTTGCGAATCTGGCAATAGATTCATTAACTTTCATGAGTGCCTCTTTGGGGCCCATGTGAATAAACTATTTTGATTTTGATTGATTTTGATTTTGATTGCTAAAACAATAACAATTATGGTATACAGAACAAAAAAAAAATACATGCAAGAAATATCGAAAATGAAGTCATGGTAGTACTTAAACAATATTGTAGTTAATTGCCTATATCAACTATACAGAAGTAGAATTTATAGTGTTATTTTGTAAGTTTTGGGGATAAAATAGGTCTAAAATCAGTGACATTTATTTTCCTACCAAATTGACATATTCCAACATAAGTTTTTATTTTAAAAATGGTTTCGTGCTCTTGAGACAGAGCTTGAGTAGCTTAGCGGTTAGGGCAATAGGGCTCGAGACTGTGGTCGTAGGATCAATCCCAAATATATTTCCTTTCTAAATTCACACCTTTAAAATACTGAAATCTAATTCTACTAGTGTTTACCATCCTCGACCACATCACTTACCATTAGATAAGATAGTGTAGAGGTGCTCAAACGCTAGCTTATCAGTGACATAATAAATACAATACATTTTTTGGGGCAGTAGGTTAAAAATGTATAACAATATTAAGACATTTCAATATTTAGATACGGTAACTTTAAAACGTTATATTCGTAGAGGTCAAATCGAAATCATCTGGGGTTTTATTACGTTGATGACCTTCCTTAAGATAACCTCAAGTAGAAATAATAATTAACCCTCTGTTACATAATTAGTTAATTACGTACATCGCAATAATTCTATACTGATATAATAAATGCGAAATTTTGAACTACACCCATAATATGGAATCAAGGCATCAAGGTTCATACAAAAATAACTAAATCGCGATAAAAAAATAGAGAGAGAAGGGAGGGGTTAGGTAGGGGGTGAGAGATACTTAACAATCTATTCGCATACCTGCCAAATAAACGAGCCGTTTTGGAGGAGAGCTACAACAAACACCAAGACACGATCCCACTAATATTATAAAGCCTATGGGTTGGTATGGGTCCCTCTTCACACTTTAACGCCTGAACAGATTTGGATGACATTTTCTTTTTTTTCCTTAGTTTTGGCTTCGCAATCTTGTGCATTTAGCCAGTGTCAAGTGATAATATATTTTAAGTGTATTTCATACTATAGGTCCCAGTCACAAGTCACAGTCAAAGTCAAGTAAGAGAGTCAAGGTCCAGTAGTCAAGTCATGCCCTAGTAAAGTGGTAGAAACTTTACTAGAACTTCTATTGGAGTTTTGGAGCGAAGGTGAAAATCACGTTTTTCAACTTTGTATGATTTGCCTACACTTATGCACGTTCACTAAGTATTAACGGTTAATAATCCACCATTATTACACATTAACACTCAAAGAATCACAGGTTTTAGAAAATTTTACAAAATCAACAACGCCATTTTTTCACTTTCGCGGCAAAACTCAGGATGACATTTTGAATGTACATCAGCTTATAACTAGGATTAACATATAGGCACATACATATTGAAATAAAAAGTACAGTAAGGGAATTTTCTTATATGCATGATAATTGAACAACAAAGAATGTCGTGCATAACATAAAATTATATTTGGCAAAAGCCAAATGTACTCAAAAAGTAAGAAAATATAAAACAATGAAAATAAATATAGAAGGAATACCTAAAATGATTACAATCACTTTGCAAAGTTACTAAAAGTCAAGTGTACTGTGCCTGCGACATATATCTCAAAATTTTGAGTGCAAGAGAATTGCTGACCATAACAAGGTCACTGATTTGATTGTTGAAACTATTATATTCATTTGCGATACGTGAAGTGGGATTTTATACACCTATATTAGTATGGAAAGCTTGAAAACTCACAGACATATACAACAATAGTTTGTAATTACCGAAAAAAAGAAAATGGGCTATGAATAACTATGAAATAAGAATACGTAAGACAACGTAAAGGTAATGATATTTTTGTTTGTTTGTTAAATTAGACTCTGGTAGCACATAAGGTGAATACCAAACATTCACAACACACACAATCACAGCCAGAACCAGAATCACAAATTTACTTTAAAAAGAGAATTTGTGTTTTCGCCGGGAATCGAACCCGATACCATCTGCTTAAAGCACGCTGCAATAGGCGAACGCGGACCCGAGTAAGCCAACGGTCAGTTTTGCGTTATTTTTAGCGTTACTGTGCCCTGCGCTTTACCTATCATAATATATCAGGTATAATATAGGATAGTTACCGAATGCGCGAGTCCCGAGGGCACCAATTGTACTCTCCACAAGCAGCCCAGCCGAGCGTCTATTATGTAGTCGGGCTGGAACACCACCCACGTGCCAGAATCTGTGCCCCCGTTAACGAAATATTATAATAACATTCTATCTAAATTTACATAAAACAAGTATAGTGAGACTTTTTTTTTTTTTTTTTTTATTTGTGACAGGCTAGTGTTTGACCACTATCTCACCTGATGGTAAGTGACGATGTGATCGAAGCTGGTAAACACACTAGACTTGGAATACGCAGTTTCTCAAGGATAACTGCCGGAACACCGTATTTGGCTTGGCGGCAGACTTTCAACTTGATGGTGGTAAGCTACTTTGGTAGCAAGCCAGGCGAGCAAGTCACAAAATGCTCTACCACCTCTCAAATGTCACCTGATTAGCACCACCCGACCATTTGTAATTTTTTTTTTTATGTACGAAAGGCAAGAGTTTGACCACAATCTCACCTGATGGAACGCTTGCCTAGAAGGTACCTATTCACTCTTGACTTGAAGACTCCCAGATTATACTGTTCGGGGAACAAAGACGAGGGCAATGAGTTCCACTCCTTCGCCGTACGGATGATAAACGTAGAAGCGAAACGCTTCTAGCGAACTGGAGGTATGTCAACCATATATGGATGACGTTTGACAGTTTGTCTTGTTGTTAGATGGTAAAACGGACATGGGGCAATAAATTAAGACGGTTCACACAGAATATTTGACACAGTTACAATTTTAAATGGTTTGCTTGATAGATTTGTACTCTAGTGTCCACAGTAGAATACTCTGTGTTATAGGATAGGGGCGCAAAATGTCTGAAGTTGTAACTAAATTACCACTGGCAAAGTTTAAATCAGTAATAAAACGGGCATTAATTAAGAAAGCTTATTAAGAAACGAAGAACTAAAATAATGACAAGAATGGCAGGCAATCTGCACAAGCGCTTTCTAGAGACTACATAGTTAGTTCCAGTTCGCTCGAAGCGTTTTGCTTCTACGTTCATCATCCGTACAGCGAAGGGGTGGAACTCATTGACTGCGTCTTTGTTCCCTGAACGTTAGAATCTGGGTGTTTTCAAGTCTAGAGTGAATAGGTACCTTCTAGGCAAGCATGTTCCATCTTCGTCTGCATCGTCACTTTCCATCAGGTGAGATAGCGGTCAAATGCTTGCTTGGCTAGATTATGCGCCGCCGAGTTTCTTGACAGGTTTTTCTCGAGATGGCTGTAATTTTGCGAATCTGCCAGAAGAGTGATTAACTTTCATGAGTGCCTCTTTGGGGCCCATGAATGAATGATTTTGAATTATTAATTGATGTTAATTCGGTACATTGTATTATATATTATATTTATATTATACTATTATTAATATAATGATATTTATTTATTTTAGTATTTATTCTTACTTAATTATATTTTTTATATTTATCTGTTTATATTATATACTAGCTAAAATACCGACTTCATCGCTTTTTCCGTTTTGGCTTAACAGATTTCGATAAAATTTATATGAGACTACCTCTGAAGCATACTCTAAACAAAAATAATCATTAAAATGGAACTTATTTTACTTAAGAACTCTTTTTTAAACTTTAGAATGATACAGTCGAATTGAGAACCTCCTTTTTTGAAGTGTGTTGTAAAGGATACACATGGGGCAGGGGTGGGAGTCCACGAGCGCGGGCCGGATGGAGGCCGGGCCGGCGGCGGCCACGTGCTGGATTGTACTGCCTTCCACCTTCGCGTCCTCTAAGATGTCGAACACCTGGGACGTTTGGGACGCCTGTAAATGACAAACAGCTCATCAAGCGCTCATCTTTTGATCAACATTTATGCTGAGTTGGAACCGATTTGTGGCAATGGTACCAATTATTTTTTATGTTTAACTATTTATTTTATTTTCTTTTTTATTGTTGTTATGTGTTTATTGTCACAAAGAAATATATTTTCTTTCTTTTCTTTCTTTCTTTCTTTCTCATGACCACATTGAAAGACGCCATTTTTTTTCTTAATTTATACATAAATCATAGTATGACTCGACAATTCTACTAATTCTAATAATATTATAAATCTGAAAGTTTGTGTGTTTGTTCCCTCTTCACACTTTAACGGCTGAACGGATTTGAATTGGTTGAAACTTTGGATGAAATTTGTAATGTATATTGCTTAGGATTAACACATAGGCTACTTTTTGACTTGATAATAGCGGGAGAAGCCGCGGGGCACGGCTAGTAATATTATAATCCGTTTGTGTGTAAATGTGTATGTTTGTTTTCTCTTCACGCTGCAACGGCTGGACGGATTTGGATGAAATTCGGTATGTACATAGCTTATATCTAGGATTAACACAAATGCTACACTTAACTTGATAAACGCTAGCAAAACCGCGGGGCAAGGCAAGTATAATATAAAATACAGGCACCAGTAAAAAGGATCAGCGTACGCAGACTATTCTGTCGTACACTGCCAAAAAAAAAATATAAAGGAGGAAAGGCATTTCCTCATACTTGCCTAACTTTCCACCTTGTAACGAAATACAGTCGTACTCAAGTAGAAAATTATACCCCTCGGGGAACAAAGACGCAGGTAATGAGTTCCACTCCTTCACCGTACGGATGATGAACGTAGAAACGAAACGCTTCGAGCGAACTGGAGGTATGTCAACCATAAATAGATGACGCTAACAGTTTGTCTCGACAAAAACCGGTAGCGTGGGTAAGTGTTTAATATTTGACGACTTTTTCGAGAAACCCTCGGCTGGGACTGACCTGATGATGCACCACCACCAAGTGATCCACTACGGAGACGGCGAACCGTCCCGCCAGTCCCGTCTTCAGCACATGCGTGAACTGCTGGCTGCTAGGACCCGATACTGGCATCAACCACACCTGATAATTATACAAATCTATATTTTTATATGTATACCATTCTGCTGAAACTATATTAAAGAAACAAAGATTTCATTCAGAGCGGAATTCGATCAACATGTCTTTAGATCACTGGCCCAACAACGTCCTAAGAAAATATTCAAGAAAGGAAGGCACTAATTATTGTCATACAGGTGTTAAGGCGCCGCCACACAGGGCGCATTTAGTTCTAAAAGATCGTCGCGTCCCGGGTGCAATCGCCTCCCGGTCCGTTGAAGTCAGATGTGTCATCAAGTGTCATGTGTGGCGAAGACTTTACTCACAGCCATTTAGGTAACTAGGGTTACCAAACTAGCTGACACATCACATCTTATAAAAAATTATAAATCTTGAAGTAAAAAAATTTTACTTTACTTACGCTAACTACTAGAACTTAGAGCTAGATCATTCGAGTCCAGATTTCCTTCACGATATTTTTCTTATCTTTTATTATGCGTTAGATGGGGACATCAGATACATTAGAGTCATTCGCTAGATATATGAAAACTATGTCTCAATCTACGACGCTGAATTTCGATTAGCATTCTTGTAGTATTGATGATGCTACCTCCTATACATAATAGCAGTGTTTCTTTTTATTGAGACAGTATGAGAAAATCCGAAAGCATAGGAGGAATACAGGGAAATGTAGGCCTTGTTATTTAAAGAGGTGTGGTCGAGGTGTCTATATAAATAGACATAATTTTTACATTTTTAATAATGCTGATTGACTCAGTTTCATATTGTAAAGACTAATTACTAACTACGCCAGCGCGCTGACGTATGTGCATCTGTCTTCTAAGCAGTGCGTATCGGGTTCAGTTCACGGTAAGAACACAAGTTTTACCTCAAGTGTTTCTATTTCAGGTTGCGATTATGTGTGATATTAATGCTTCCGGCCCCCAGAACACAAGTCTTTGAATTTATTTTGGGGCTGTGAGTATATGTTTAATAAATGTCTAACCTCAGTTGGTCCGGGCGCGGCATTGCCGACGGCAGTGGCATGCCGGAACACGGCGCACCACGTGGCGTCACAAACTCGCAGTACGAACACGTCTCGCTCTGCTACCGGCTTTGCTACATCCACTGTAACCATATTTTTCAGGATTGGACGACTGTTTTACGGAGTTGACACAAGTTAATTTACCAGAACAGTCTATAAGCAGTATTGGGGGTCCATGTTTGCTCACGTCCGTAGGATTTAGCCCTCGATATCCTACACGTGGCCCCTGGGTGGCGCTAAGGAGCAATCGATAAGAGGTGGAAGGCTTCGGCCGGCGGCTTTCGTACCACCCCCCGGACAAAACCATGGTGCCAAGCGATCAATTCGCGTTCCATCATGTTGTCCGGGCCAGCCGTTTGGAGGAAGGAGAGAGTTTAGTTGCGTTGCTATTGTGACTGGTGTTGGCATACACAATAACGCTGTTTCGGATAACCAAACTCGGAGAGCAGCGGGATCCGAGGCACGGTTCTCCGCTGGCCGACCGCAGACAGTTGGGGGCCCAAGTAGTGAGCTAGCCACTCATGAAAGGCTGCCCCGCCATCTGACGAAAAATCCCGAGAGTGCGCCATCGTGCCGGTTGGCGACCGGACGAGAGGACCCGATAGACACTCTTGGGGGGGCTCGGGCGTCCCCGCGGTCTCCGGTTTGGTTCCCCACTGTTGTAGCTTTTTTGATGTGTGCCAATTGGTCTAAAAGTAGCGCCGCGACTCTCTTCCAACCTCTTACCTTTTTCAACATGATGAGAAACAGCAATAGGAAAACGTTTGCACAGCGGAAGCACGTCCTCTCCTTGCAAGTGCACCTCTCCAATATCCGAGGACTGCACTCAAATCTCTCTCCGGTCCATCACCATCTGGAGACCGCAAATCCACACCTTCTGTTTCTCACGGAGACGCAGATCGGATGTCCAGCTGACGCGTCGTACCTAGCGTACCCGGGCTACACCCTTGAGCATAAGTTCAAGTCACGCTCGGGTGTCTGCGTGTACGTTCGCGATGACATCTGTTATCGGCGTCTCCGAAACCTTGAAGACCCCAAATTTTCTACCATCTGGGTACTAGTGGATACCGGCATAGAGAAAATACTCTATGCCGGTGTCTACCGTTCGCACACAGGAGACGCGGAGACAACCAGGCTCACAACACACCTCAGTGAGACGGCCGATGTGGCGTGTCAGAGGTATCCTTCTGCCGAACTAGTGTTTCTGGGGGACTTTAATGCCCACCACGAGGAGTGGCTATTCCCATACCGGAGCACTGACCATGCTGGGAGAGAGATGCGCAAATTAGCTCTGACGCACAACCTCACCCAGCTGGTCCTAGAAGCAACTAGGATACCGGATGTTGATAGCCACACAGCCAATTGCTTGGACCTTCTGCTGACAACAGATCCGGACCGCTACTCAGTGTCGGTTTCATCACCACTAGGTAGCTCCGACCATTGTCTGGTGAAGTCTGTATCAGTACATTCCCCGTCTGATCCCAGCCCAAAAGGCACACGGCGGGTATGGCGATACAAGTCGGCAGATTGGGATGAGTTGCGTTCTTTTTACGCATCTTATCCTTGGCGGCAAGTATGCTTTTCTTCTAGCGATTCCTCAGCATGCGCGGATGCTGTGGTGGATGTACTACGTCAAGGGATGGAATACTTTATTCCATTCTCAGACGTACCTCTGTCCAGCAAAGCTCGCCCTTGGTTTGGGGCTGAATGTGGTAGCGCGATAGCGCAAAAACATGAGGCCTACACCGCTTGGGCTGATGCTCGACTTCGCAAAGCTAAGGATATACGTGAAAAGAAGAAAGCCTTCAACAAAGCCGCCAAGTCCTGCAAAAAGGTCATTAAGAAGGCTCGTTTCGACCATATTAGCCGAATAGGGGCCAAACTTGCTTCCTATCCCGCCGGGAGTAAAGCATTTTGGTCCCTGGCTAAGTCGGTTGAAGCGAACTTCTGCCGTCCCTCACTGCCTCCACTGCTGAAGCCTGATGGCTCATTGGCTCACACCGCTATGGAGAAAGCTAATTTGTTTGCTTCTCTCTTCGCGGAATCTTCACGTCTAGATGCTGGTAGCGCTGTGCCCCCGAGTATATCTGTCTGCGAGTCGTCCATGTCGGAAATCCGCATTCGACAGATCGATGTTCGTAAAGCGCTACGCAATCTAGACGTGAACAAAGCCAGTGGCCCTGATGGCATACCAGCCATAGTTCTGAGGACTTGTGCGCCTGAATTAACTCCGACGCTGACACGCCTCTTCCGCCTATCTTTGGAGACTGGTCAAGTGCCGAATGCATGGAAGTCTGCCAACGTCCAACCTGTGCCCAAAAAGGGAAGTCGTGCTGACCCTGCCAACTATAGACCTATTTCGGTCACGTCCATTGTCTGTAAGACAATGGAACGTGTACTAAACAAGAAACTCCTGGGCTACCTTGAAGCAAATGAACTTCTGAGTGACCGGCAATATGGCTTTCGCCAGAACCGGTCAACAGGAGACCTTCTTGCGTATGCCATACACTTATGGAGTGAGGCCTTGGAAAAACACGGCGAAGCGCTTGCGGTATCGCTAGACATTTCCAAGGCCTTTGACAGGGTCTGGCACGACAGCCTTATTGGCAAGCTTCCAGCTTATGGTATACCTTCCAGTTTATGTGCTTGGATTTCTGATTTCTTGAGGGAACGGTCGATTCGAGTAATCATTGATGGCTGCTCGTCCGATCTAATGGCAATTAATGCCGGGGTACCTCAAGGGTCGGTTCTTTCGGCAACGCTCTTTTTGCTACACATAAACGATCTGCTTAAGCCCGGTATCTTTGGGTACGCAGACGATAGCACCGTTGTCGAAAGATATATATCCAATGCACGAGCTGGAGAGGTACAAGTCCAGTCACAAAGAGAGGCTATGATTGGACGATTGAACTCGAGCTTGACGGCCGTATCCCAATGGGGTGATGCCAATTTGGTTCGATTCAATGCGTCCAAAACACAGGCGTGTCTCTTCTCCGCCAAACGGAGACCTTTTCACCTGTCTCCAACTTTTCAAGATGTGCCAATACCGGTAGCTAACAAGCTTGAGCTACTTGGCGTTACCTTAACGTCGAATTTCAACTTTGGTACTTACATCGAAGCCAGAGCTCAACTGGCTGCTAAGAAGCTGGGTATCCTTGCTAAGGTCAGGCAGTACTTCACACCGGCGCAGCTTCTAATTTTATATCAAGCTCAAGTCCGATCGTGTATGGAGTACTGCGGCCACCTTTGGGATGGATCCGCTAAGTACCAGCTAGAAGCTCTTGAGTCTATTGACCGGCGAGCCAAAAGACTCATTGGCGATAGTAAGCTAGTAGAGTCAAAACTGCAAAGTCTTGGTCACCGACGTAAGGTAGCCAGCCTATCGGTATTCTATCGCTTACATTTTGGAGAGTGTGCTCAGGAATTACATGATATAATTCCTCCATGCCCTTTTTACCATCAAACAACAAGACAAACTGTCAAACGTCATCCATTTATGGTTGACATACCTCCAGTTCGCTCGAAGCGTTTTGCTTCTACGTTCATCATCCGTACAGCGAAGGAGTGGAACTCATTGCCTGCGTCTTTGTTTCCTGAACGGTATAATCTGGGTGTCTTCAAGTCTAGAGTGAATAGGTACCTTCTAGGCAAGCATGTTCCATCTTTGGCCGCATCGTCACTTTCCATCAGGTGAGATAGCGGACAAATGCTTGCCTATCATGTATAAAAAAAAAAAAAAAAAAATCAGCTGACAGTAGCATAAATTTGATACTATTTCCTAAAAAAATACAGTTCATATGGGACATAACAATCTGTATCAGAGAGAGAAGGGTTGTACACTGTATAAATAATTGTGGTCATTGTTATTTATGTATTATAGGCAGGTAACAATAGTGTTTGGGCGTGGCAATAGTGTCCGGGCGTGTAACAATAGTGTTTAGGCATGCAGCTAAAGGTAACAGAATAATAAAAAAATAAGAGTCTATGGTAAAATCGAAACAAATAACTTGAAATTCATACTTATACTATACAAGTTATAACATAAAGAACACATGAAAAATGTGTTTACACCTTAATAGATATGTTAAGATGAGTGTTAATGGATACATTTTTTGTTTTTTTTTTTAATTATAATTGCATTGATTGATAAAACTGTATTATTATTGAATTTTTTGCCTATTTCATTCTTTCTTGAATAGCATTGTACCCAAAAACCCTATCAACAAACTTACACTCTAGTTTCTGAAGTTTGGTAATTGAGGAGTTGTTCAGTGAGAAAGGTTGCAGTAGGGCTCCGTTGTTTCCCGCCAGAAGCACTATGTTGCTTTGGGCACACCAAGAGAACCAAGCACCGCTGAAAATAAGAAATTAGCAAAGTTGTACTGGATGTGGCAATCACAATAAAAAGTATCCTATGTATTTTTCCAGGATACACTTACATCGAAATCATTCCAGTCATTACCACAAAATATTTGAATCCACAAGCACAGAAGTTATATTCACAATTTTTTCTAAAACATGCATGTAAATATAATTTATTGCAAAAATGTGCCACTTGCTCGTCTCACAATAACATGTATATTTTTTTATTTTAAGTTTTCCTACTTTTAGTTATTGTTACAAATAGATATATTTTTCTTTCTTTCTTTTTAAACACTCAGTGGAGTGTTTAAAAAGAAAGAAAGAAAAATATCCAGCACCTGCCCTGTAAATCAGTGGATTTACAGGGCAGGTGATCAAAAGCAGGTCCATCCAAAGTGAGGAAATTGGATCCGTGATCAGGAGCTAACTACCAGAATGTAGGTTTATAGGCCCCTTTATATGACCAAAACACAGTGAGTGTTCACTGTTTTAAATCATTGAAGGCAGCTTCATAAATCCAATTTTTTTTTCACTAAAAGTTCTAAGAATATTCAGCAAATGTTCAACAACCCAAGGGACCAGGTCCCTTTCAATAAAAAAATCATCAATACTGCTTTATGTACTAGTAGCAGAAGAATATCCGGTTGACCGAGCTTTGCTCGGTTTTTTGTTTTTGGTAGAATATGTTTGAATTTGTAGCCTCAGAAAGCTCCATCTAGTGTCGAGTAGAAACAGTTTTTTACATGGGTCATGGCGTAATAGATGGCGTTGATAGTTTCTTAAACCCTGTTTTTCAAAAGCAGTTTGGGAACCGAGCATTTCTCGGACCTGGAACGTTGATAAATCGATTCCTTGGGCCGAAAAACCCCTAATCTGTAACTTTCATGAAAATCGTTGGAGCCGTTTCCGAGATCCTGATTACACACATATATATATATATATATATATATATACAAGAATTGCTCATTTAAAGATATTAGATGTGTACTTGGAAATATAAAAAAAGTATATTTAAAGTCATGCCATGCAGCTGTTTGGCAAAGGAGTTAACATGTGATTCTCCTAATTACAAAATCTTATCTAATAATATTAAATGTTTAAACTTTAATTGCTTTATTTAATTGATTGTGTATGTGTGTCTCATGTGAATGTGAAAGCGTTAAGAAACATTTATTTATGGCTTGTGTTTAAACACCGCCCAAAAAAGTACCTATTTACCACCAAAAAAGTACTAAATGGTTAACAAAATGGATAAATGGTCACAAAATTACGTTTCCTAAAATATTATGAAATAAATATTTTTTTTCATATTATAAATATTTTAGTATTCATTATAAAAATTAAATTACCTTAACCTACCGTTATCTGATTTGGTTCTGTCACAGGTAATTTTATTTTAGGAAACATGATTTGGTGACCATTTATCCATTTTGGTAACCAATTAGAATTTTTGGTGGCCGTCTAAATTATACTCTTTATTTATTATTATTTAAAAATGCTAGCACCTGAATGAAGTATTTTTCAAGCTCTTCAATTGTTTCTTCTCTGGGACAACTTGCAACAGCTCAACCCCATGGTCTGTAATAAATGCTATCTCGTTCACTTTGGGCCACACAAACCCCAATATCTTTGCATTTTTCCACCTGCATGTGTGCGAGTATTCAACATTTGTTGGCGACAAATCTTTGAAGTTTACAAACTCCACTGTGGCATTCTGATTGTCCTGGTTTCTTTGAATAGCTAGGATGTTTTGGTCAGGGGAGAATTTTATTGAAATTATTGGTCCTCGGTCTTCCATCCGGAAAGATGTAGACTTCGTCTCATCCATGCTGCTGACTGTGACTCCCGTGACGCCCCCCGACCTCACGGTGAACACCTTTTGGACGATAACATACAATATATGTATAGTTAAATAAAACTTAAACTGATACAAATTTTAAGGCAACCAAGGAGTTATTTAGAGATTAGGATGTTAGCTAATTAATCTAGAATACATAATTCTTGGATCTTAACATAAAAATAGATTAGAATAGCGTAACATGTGGGTGTTTATTTACCTGGCCATTTGTGTCGTCAAAAAAAACATTTGTCGCAGGACTATCAGCGTCAAAACGTTTGGGCTGGTCGGACAAACATAGGTAGTACTCGTCACTGTCTATCAGCTCAAAGTTTGCCATTTTGATATCTTATTTTTAAGGTAATACAAATATTAAAATTATGGTTTTGCAGTTTGTAAACTTCGTCTTTGTTGTTTTATTTTTTGACAATGACGTAAATCATTGTAACGACAGCTGACGGCAATTGCATTTATACGTCACATGTTCGGGTACGCTTTGAATAAACATTATAACACCACAATAAAAAAAAAACTGGGACTTTTCGCCGTGTTAGCTTTGACCATAGAAAAGAATATACTCTACCCGAGGCTTTGACTTCAAACGGATTGATGCCTACATTATCTTTACCTAGACTATGATAAAAGTATTCTGTGGTTATTACCATGACAACTTTTGGCGGCAATGCTAAACAAAAAAGTTTTCGGAGCACTTTATTTGCTTTAGCTTCCTTTGCAGTAAAATAGTTCCAGTTATGGTTGAAAATATAGAATTACGTTCTTACTGTGTTCGTAATGAGCCAGATGGAGATATAGAAGTATATGACGAAATTAAACACGAGGCCAAAAATAGTGATTCATTAGAAATTGAAACCTTTGCTTCCAAGTTCGCACCCGATACAATAAATGATTACGATTTCTTTACACAAACGGATTCGAAAGTAGAACCAAAGTATGCAAGGAAGAAAAAGACTAAGAAGAAAGAGAAGTCGTCGAATTTAATGTATATCATCAGCTTCGAGCTTTCTTCTTTGACTGTTCCTGTGATGGAAAACCATATTGAAATAGTAGAAGATAAAGATGACTATCGGAACAGCCTTGTGCAATTCTTGACGAGAGATCACAAGAGATATCAGCGCAGGAAACCTTTTATAGATTCTGAAAATGGGTAAGTGTTTTGATATCTCAATTTTTAAGAACTACTTTTAATGCAACTACCTACCCAACGACGCCCCGCATCTGTATGTAAAAAGGTAGATATTTTGCTACCTATATAGTGATATAATAATTAATAATAGTAGTACTGTCATGATATTTTTTTTACCGAGGTTGTTACACATTTTAATTAATCAGAAGTTGTACACAACTTGATTGTAAACTTGGTACCTATATCATTTTTATAAAATTTTGTAGTCAACCGGTAATGTCGAGGACTTTAAAGTTGAGCCCAATGTTTCCTAATCTTTTGGAAAACTTCACTGAAGATTTGCTGCCAGCAATACCAGTTGAATATGTTGGCCCAAAGTCATATAAAGATTTAGTAACGGATTGCACTAGTAATGGTATAGAACGTTCAACAAAGTTTTTAGATATTACGTTGAGAGATATAAAATTCAAACACCACCATAAATTCTCCCTGGAAGACATCTTAATTATAAAACTCACAGAGTACTACCATGAGTACAAAAGCCTGCAAGATGTGTTGAAAGACACATCGCTTGAGATTAAAGTTAATAGAGACACTAAAGATAATCTCAAGAGAGATCTTCTGAAAGTCAGTCCGAATAAAAAAGACGATATACGCATTGACACCACAGTTCGGAAATATACTGGACATCTATTTGATCTCAAAGAAAAGTATAAAGCAACATTGAAACAGCATAAAGAAGTTATACATAAGATATTATCAATATGGTCAGATGTACTAATGATTAGAGAAAAGCTTGAATGCCGAAATACGCCAAGTGATTTAAAGATTTTAAAACACACTTTGAACGGTAAAGAATATGAAAAAGAATGGAACAACTTGTATGAAGAAGAGTTTACAGACATGCTAGCTAAAATCGAGTATGATTATGGAACTAAACTTTTAGAATATAAGTTAGCGAAGCATGACCAAAATCTGGAACCCAGTTCCAAAAGGAAAATTAACAAACCTAAATTGTATATCGATGAAGAAGAAATAAAAAATAGGGTTGAAGCGTTAGTTAATGCAAGGATTATAATAGACAAGATTGATTTAAGATTAGAAGAACACGAACGAAGTATTTCTGAACTGAAGATACAAAGAAATATATATAGTTTTAAAGTATTTGTAGACAAATTGTTTGTTTGCGAATCAGAGCCATATTCAAGTATGGATAAATGGTTTAACGTCACCTTCACTGAAAGCTTTTCTATTGAAATACTTCCTAATAATCATACGCTATGCATAATTTTACTTGAAAATGAAGAAAATGTAGCTAATCTAAACGTGAATTTAGCAGAACTAAAAGGAAACAGCAATGATTTTAGAAAATTAGAACTTGTGTATGATAAAGGCGTAGGGCCTAATCCTGATTTTGTTGGTAGTGGGCATGGTATTAAAGAAATAGCAACCGTAAATAAAGTAAGACTTAAAAGTAGCAATACATTTAAGGGGAATCTAATAACTACGTGTGAAGTTAACGCTAAAATTAGCTGGAGTGAGAATCTAAATCAAAATCAAAGCGATGCGGTAAAAGAGTCTGTTAGTATAGGAATAACATTAAGAAGATTGATGCAGGGAATTGACAAGCCAAATATAGAAATTCTTACAGAACTTATTGGAAAGATATATGGCAGAGATGTTAGCGAGGACGAAGATATCATCAACACGCTGAATAGTTTGTGTAAATTAGATGTAAGCACTAATGAGCTGTTTACTATTGATGAGAACAGCGCAGAATTTGTAAGATTAAAACTTTTACATTTAAGAAATAGTGGAGGCTTTACTGAAATAGAGAATAAGATTATTCCTATCCATGGAAGTCAAATATCTACCGAGCAACTGAACTGTCTCCAATACACAAAAGAGAAAGATTTCGATATTGAATATCTCAGAGAAAAGGAAGCTGATATGGACCCTATTGAACTGCAGAGATTCATAGCAGTTAAGTACATGCAGAAATTAAACAAAAAGATGTTAAAGAATCTAAATGATCATCTTATGGCGAAGACACAAAAGGACGTGGTTCGCGAAGTTCGAGATTTTAGTATAAGGTTTGTGGCTCTTTTGACTTACAATATTTTTAGACTATTATTAAAATACTTAATAAAATTGCATGCATCTTATTCATATTTTAAGGGGATGGTTTTCAAAAAGAAATAATAAGGCTCCCTTAGCGTCAATATCAAATAGTAGCAAGCAGCAAATTCTTATGGAGTCTCTTTCGAAAGAACAAGAAATCAACATCACCGTGAACAGAGCTTTTAACTTGATGAATAGAAGCATGGCTTTATTTGAAGATGGAGATCATAATCAAGATGAGATGATAGCAGGTAAAAGTGATTGTAAGCCTTAACATAAAATATTTCTGTATTGAAATAGTCAAATTATCTTCTAACTAGGGGCGATGTAGAGCTTATTTGTAGCAATAAACATTGGACTACTAACATTTAACTTAATAATAATAATACCATCTTAGCGCTAGATCCTGAAAGTAAAGTAAACTTTAATTTTTCTTGGCGCCTTTCCTTCCTTGGATCCCTTTTGTAGTATGACCATGAAAGCATCATTACATTACAAGTATACTTGAGGTTTCTAACTGATCGGTAAGAGAATCTCTAAATAGAAGACTCGACAGAAACTGTTCCAGGGTACAAGGTGCGGCCGCTGCGACCGTTCGTTCGCGTCAGCTACCGAGGTACATTTGCGCAGACGGTGACGGCGATAGGCTGCCATCCCTCCTGGAACCACACCTTGAAGCTGTGTACTAAGTAAGTTGATCTATCATAATTATTCCCATTGTAAACCGTTTTACTACTGGAAATTTCTTTCTATAACTGATATTTAGAGACTGCTTCTCAATCAAATGCTTTGGATAAATCCCGAACTCTTCTTTGCGTAAGATAAGTTATTTGTTCCCAGATTGGACCCACTTTCTACTCTCCATATCAACATCTATGATGAATGCAAGATGAATATATCTGAGGGTTCCGACGACCAGTCCACTCTCGGGCGGACTGTGCGATACAGATACTATAATAAGTGGCTGGGAACAGCCCAGGTGCCCTTGTTTACGGTGCTCAGCTTAGGAACTGTTAGTATAGTACAATTGAAGCGAGTGGTTGTTTCGACCGAAGAGCTGAAATAGCCAAGTTATTCACGCTGAATATAATAGCAGGTCGTTCCACGTAAAATAAAACTGCAATTTTTAAAAGGATTTTAAATTGTAATGTTTTCAGCTTCGAGGTACTTTCAAAATAAACACACCGCCGACCTTATTTGGCTACGAGACTGTGCAAAACAAAGAATCCCACTCGCTCATCCCCGCAGTAAAACAACTTATGAAGAAAGAGACGTCTTACATTACCCTCAACATAACCACGAGCCTCGCACATCTCGGTGGTTTCCAAGAGTTCAACCAGCCTTTACCGAGCACAGCTGAAGACGATTACCTAATCAATCATCTAAATACCTTCGTCACGGATTACACTAACGATTTCCCGAGCAGGAGCATTTCGTTGACTTTAATAGACAGTGCGGGTAGAAATAAATGCGTGACGCAGTTCCTCCAACCGATTCCTCTGCCGGATCGCGATTTCTTCCCGAAACAGCCGAAGAGTTGCGGCTCTGCGTTGTCCAAATCTTCAGGAGTCTCTCGAAGTTCTTCCTCTAAAAGCAGCGGGAGAAGGAGAGAGGACGTTGAAGCTAACGATGAAAGGGACTCTCTGTACAGTCAAGAGGCGAGTTGGAAAGGTGGCGATGGTTTAGTAAAAACGATCAATGTTTGCTTGAGGTATGTCGCGCTGATACCGAGCTATGAAGTGACTAATACTCACGTCGTGACCCTGATGGGATTGGTAAGCGACCACATGATAATTTCCCTATAGATTATATCCTCCAAAGTCCATATTTAAAAAATCCAATTATACATTTCAGGAACTACTTAAAGTCCTCCACGGATCCCCATTGGATCATACCATACTCCTGTCCAGCTATTTCCTGTATCTCGGCATCAAAAGTTGGGTCGCGATCGGTCTGGGTTTGCCTCGTGGTCAAAGCTCGTACGTTCTGATACAATACGACCTAACAGCCCGTAGATTTGTGCTCACCAGTGATGAACTGTTCCGAAGTAGGGGATTCTTAAGCAGAAATGAGGGTTACTTGTGGTATGTTTGCGACGCTGTCAACGGGGATAGGCACGAGTTGAGAGACGTAGGATGTCCTATGAAAACTGTGGATTACGTGTTTGATAATGACAATGTGAGTATTCATTTAAGTCAAGACAGTTACAAAAGAAGCGGATGCTACATTCAAATGTAGTTTAAATCTTTAAAGATTGCAATTCATGGAAGTTACGCAGAGGATTCAATTTAAAAGCATTTATTACAGATTTGGGTTAATGTACAGTCATCCCAAGACTGCGAAAATGTGTCGTTCGACCTATCAAAGTCTTCCGATTGGCACACTGTGAGTATTTTCGATTAAGCCACTTGATTTGTTGGAACGTTTGTATTCCTTCAGAATATGACTCTTACAGACCATTCACTTTCAGGTTTTCGATAAAAACATATTTGTAATGAAGCAGCCAATAGTGAATGATTCGCGTCTTTACTCAGCGCCAGGCAATGTGGAATCTTTGAGGCAGGGACTTGAGGTCAAGATCAGAGGAAAAGTGCAGAAATGGCGCTCGCATATGAAAACTGTCTGGAATAGGTAAAAATCACGCTACACGAATGGGAAAACAAAGGTGGTCGGAGTCAACATATCCTGTTCCAAGATTTTAAGCAGTTCTAGTCCATTTATCTACCAAAAATGACTTCTCTAAAACTATTCAATTTTGAATTTTGCGTTTCACCACTAGCTCACGTGATTAAAGTTGATGAACTGCCCGTTGGCTTAGTTCGGAAGGCGTCGCCTCCTAAGCAGCGGGTTACAGGTTTGATTCCCGGAGGGAACACAAGTATTCTACCTAAGGGAAATTTGTATTTCAAGTTCTGTATTGATTGTGTGTGATGTGAATGTTTCCGGCACCCACGACTCAAGTCATCGAACTTAGTGTGGGGCTGTGTTTATGATGTTGCGGCCGAAGATGTAATATGCTTGACTAGAAGATTAGACTAGACCTAATCATAAAGACTCCCAAATTGTACCATTCGGGGAACAGACGCGGGTGATAGTTTTTACTACTTCGCTGTATGGACGATGAGCGTAGAAGCACTGGCGGTGTCATCCATAAATGGATGACGTTTGACAGTTGTGTATTGTGTGTGTGTGCACCTCTCCTATGTTTTTAAACAGTGTTGTATTTTATGTGGAAGGACATTTCTAATTTCAGATTCACACCTGGCTGGCCGCCACTATCAGTTACAGACGTAGATTACCAAAGAAGCTCTTCAATTAGGAGCAGCAACACTTGAGAGCCAGTAAGGGAACTGGCTCTCAAGGGTTGTTGCTCCTCTCTAGGCTCAGCGTGCTTACTCAACTATATCACATACCTACCTAGAAGTGTTATAGCATTCAAATTATGTAATTTGAATGTTTTCGCGAGTCTGTCGTGTTGGAGTACTTCTCGCCTACAGTGATCAAATGACAAAGATGGCGGCGTTAGTTACACTAATTATTATAATTAGGTATTTATCTAAGGCTTCACTGCTCCTGTAGTCTCACTGCTTTAATTTACATGTTTTTTGTCAGGTATTGCAGTGGGCTCTTACGCGATACTCTACCTTACTGGGAGTACTGGGCTTTTAATTCGAGCGAAACCAAACCTGGGTTAAGTCAGAAACTCAAGCAGCTTATGGTTACGTACAGGGTATGAAACATTATTTCTATTCAGCTACCATCATCGTTAGAATTACATAAATACAACAAAACAAAACAAACAAACGCATTCACACTCACAGCCCCACACTAAGTCTAAAGACTTGTATCGTGGGAGCCGGAAACATTCACATCACACACACTTTACACCCAGAACCAGAAGCACAAATATCCCTTGGGAAGGAATTAGTGCTCCTGCCGGGAATCGAACCCAGGACCCACGGCGCAGAGGGCGGACACCTGTCCACTGCGCCTACTGGGTCGTCAGTTACGCAAGATAAAAAGGCATACTTTTTGATCCTCACTTCTTGTAGGGCTGCCACGGAACGCTCGCTTCGCTCGTTTATATGCTTTATAGGATTATTTTGGAGGAGAATTTAGCCTTCACTCTTATAGCGATTTGACGTGCCGCTTTAATGCTAGTGTATATTTCAGGTATTTGGTTTCCCACTCAACATCCCGTTCATAAACACGAAGACCGTGATAGCGACAGTAAAGGCGACGGCCCTGCACGTAAACGACGACCCCACTGTGGAGTTCGCGTTAGGCGTGGAAGTGTGCGCCTACCCTAACAATGTGCTCAGTGTATGGGTGTTCCTAGCCACCATCACCAGAACGTAGAAATAAAAAGTGTATGATTTGACAAATGTGTTTATATTTTGCAAGTCTCGTAGTTGTAAATCTTTATCAAAAAATGCCTCTGTTTTCAATAAATTATCAGGTCTATTAAATTTACCAAAGTTCAAACAAAAACTTTACAGAAGAGCGATACAAATTTTATTACTTAAAAACTCATTAGGACATTAAAATTAAATCTTTTTTTAATTTAAATAAAATAGAGCGTGTATGTCTTTTCGTTTTAATGCTAACAAAATAAAATTAACATTTATTTCATTGTAGTATAAAAATATACGTAAAATAGAAAAGGGTTACACGGGTCGGGTGGCAGCATTTGAAGCCCGGGTGCGGATGCGCTTACAGCGGACCAGTGGCGGACTAAGGCTCGACGCCCGGCCGAGACGCAGAGGGCCTCCCTGTATATCCACGCAGGGCCCCTAAATACTCTGCATCTTGTTTAGAAGCAGCTTCATCTTAGACAAGGCAGAATAGCATGGCTCCATTCATTTACTTAATTATTTTAAGCTGTATGTTATACTTGTAACGTGTCCAATACTTGCCGAGTTAACGATTTCGTCTTTTTGCACGCGAATATTTTTATATCCTCGATTAACATAAACTTCCTTGCGTGCGGAACGACTAACGATAGTTGACAATAGCATAAACTAAAATAACTTTCGGGCCACGAAATACCATTTGTATTTTATTGTGAAGTAATAAGTACTAGACAGCGAAAAGTTTTATGTTCCATTAGATCAATGACATATTATTCTATCATACTGCGATGAATAAATAAATTAGGGACTTATACATCAGTTTTTTGAAGATTTTATCAATTTACGTGGATTCTAGGTTAACTGGGTACTGTGGCTTATTTGTTCCGACTTTGATAGCGTCCGCCGCATTACGGTTCTTAACTTAAGATATATTAAGTTACAAGGATTTCTTTTAGATTTCTGGGCCAATTTACGTGATAAATTTTATTAATTATAAGAAATCCTATAAAAACTTAAGGAGATATAGGCGAGACGTCGGTTCCTTAGTTAATATATTTAATAATTATTAATACCTGAGCATATGATAATGCTTAGGAAACATTCGATCAGATAAGTAGATAGGATATGGCCGTATACCACAACTAACAGTGAATCACTTTAAGATCTCTTGAGCCTTTGTTGCCGTTCTTACATCGAATAAGACTTCACCATCAAAAAAAGAACTAAACCAAAAGTCCTCACCATCGAAGCAGGCGACGCTACGGTGCTATTACAAATAATAATTCCAATCTGGGGCCCCGGCCTAGTTCCGCCACTGCAAGTAATCGAAACGCTTGAGCCGAGTAGAGAGTTATCCTAAGCGCGATATCGGCTTAGCTGCCGGGATCGTCGTTTTTCTGCTTGGAGCGGCGGAGTTGCTGCAGGTAGTGCCGCTGTATGGGCTTGTGGAGCGCCAGCTGAGCCAGCGCGTCGTCGATGGAGAACCACTGCCGCTTGCGGCCCATGAGGCGCGAGTCCTCCCACTCTGCGAGCTCTTGGGTCACGGTCATCACGTACACTTCTGTCCGGTGTTTATGCTCTCGGTTCTGGAATTCAAATAGGATTTTGTTACATAATGAGTTCGCTTGAGTGTGCTTAACGAAGACTTATAAGTATAAAGCAGGCTACCATACCTTAACTACGAGTAAGAGTAAATTAGTTTGATTTACAGTTTCAACACTTCAATGTGTACATTCAAATGCTGACATATAAGTATGATCCATATAAAAACAAGTTTAGCTTGTTATACCTGACAGGTTGAACTCGGCTAATGAGGAATGTGGACAATGAACTATAGGACATTTGTCACAAATCGTACACCTACAATGATGTCATCGACCCTGCAGCAACAAAAACGAAATTGCCGTTTTGTACATTTATGTAAAGTATGGGGGCGATTTATTTATTATGCCTCATACATTAAAACACTTACTCACAGCCCCACACTAAGTTCTAGGACTTGAATCATGAATGCTGGAAAAAATTCACATCTCGCACAGAAACAAAATCACAAATTTCCCTTGGGGAGAAGACTTACCACCAAGGATCAAAACAGATATCCGCAGTTTATTAGGCAGACGTGCAACGAACTACGTCGGATTTGTTAATAGATAACAGATGAAAAAATTTAAGAATAGAAATAAAAGTGGTATACTTCATTCCATGCCTAGCTTGTTTACCACCTAAACTACATAAATATATGATCAGGTGATAAACAGAATGTTAGCCTATGTATCAAAAATAAAAAAAAGTATAGTATAAAATCTTATATCCAATCATGTTTTAATTATATCATTAAAGAACTTAACATTTTGAAATTAATTAAATTACTGTGTAACTGATTGACAGATTCACTCTATGGTGACTCAGAGATCCCACCTAGAGATTTTATCCAATACAAAGTTTACAGCTTCCAATTTATTCAGGTATTTGAAGTAACATTAGGCATCGGTCTTTCAGCACTATAAAAACACAGAGCTACTAGTACATTGATGCAATTGCCTTAATAGATCCAGTCAGCAATTTGCCATGAGCCAGAAGAGATAAGGATACATTATAGAAAGAGAGGTAAATATATACAGTAAATTTTTTTGTGCTAGATATGCAAACATTTACTTAAGGATAATTTTACCCAATAGAAAGCTATGAGACGGCCAAAAAAGTAGCATGCTTGTAAGTGATAAAATACCAATAGACTTGCAACATAACATTGGTAATCGAGACTTAGCAATTTATACTCTAATATATAAACCAATATCTAACTATCAATGAGTCTTTTGGCTCATCGGTTGATGAACTCAAGAGCTTAAGTTTAAGCATGCAGTAATGTGCCCGCAGAATTGAACTTAATTGTTTTGTACCCAGGGTTGCTATTTATTTTAATGTCTATTCTTTGCAAGGAAAATCTTCTGTAACTATACTATTGTATATTCTTCGTCAGGCTCATTGCAATTATTAGTAATTATTATAAGCATAATTATATCGCTCTTTAGAGCAAAATTGTATTATTTATTAGCTGCAACATTGTATTTTGTAAATGAACTACTGTTTATATGACAATTTCCTTTCATTCAGGAAATTAGTGTATATAATAATACTATTATTAGTTTCTGGTTACATCGAGGTTAAACCAAGGTCACTGATTACACTAATAGATTGTAAGTTTAATCAGTAACCGATCAAAGGAGTACTTTTCTTCTAAAACCGTTTACTAAATAATCAAGTCATAAAATTATCAAACTAATAAAGCAAATAAATAATACACTTTCACATTTACAGCCACACACTGAGTTGAAGACTTGTGTTGTGGATGCTGGAAACATTCACATCACACCTAGAACCTAAAACACAAATGATTTGTTGTTTTTGAATAGGTGTTACGATGAATTCTAAATACACAACAGCTTCAGTCTAGTGGTGGCGAATATCTTTTATTATAATGTTCTTTCTTAAATTATCTGAAATATTTAAAACACAGTGTATGTGTAAGTAAGGTGTGAAATGAGGTATCTCTGTTATAGATGATATAGTTTCTTTTGGGATGACTATCCCAATAAAAGGAATGAAGAAGTAAACAAGCAACCAAACATGATTGCAATTTATATTAGTATTATAATGAACTGCCTGTTGGCATAGTTGCCCACCCACCTTCTAAGCTATGGGTATCAGGTTGGATTCCCGTAGGGAAAACATATTTTCTCTTCAATGGAAAATTATGTTTCTGGTTGTGACTGTGTGTGTGATGCGAATAATGTAATTGTTTCCTAAATCCACAACACAAGTCATGAAACGTAATATGGGGCTATAAGTGTGAAAGTTTTTATTTGAACTGCCCGTTAGCTTAGTTGAAGTCACGTCTGTCTTCTAAGCAGGGGTATCAGGTTCGATTCCCAGTGGAAACAAGTTTTCTCCCCAAAGGAATTTTTTCTGGTTCTGGGTGTGATATGTGATACTGATATTTCCAGCATTCACGACATAAGTCATCCCACGAAACAAAAATGCCTGAAGCATTACACTGAAGTATTATTAGTTTTCCACAAGAGTCTGTCTGTCTCTCACTTCAAAGCAGTCATATTTAAAAGATGGATTTTATAATAAATGTAAGAATAATAAATTTTAATATCAAGCTGGTTTGTTATTGATTGCTAAAATCTTGTACTCTGTCAGGTACACCTTTTCCAAGATATTGTGTGTAAACAATAATTTATTTCTTGTTATTGGCTATGATCCTAATGTATGTACCATTGCATAATATTTGTATGTTAGTCTATTTATTGTGGACGCCAAAATGTTGTTATTTTGTGATGAATGCCAAAAATGTATTAGTTAGTATCCATCATCAGTCCAACAGAATTTATAGCCAAACATCAGAGATGAGTGCAACTACATTATTTTATGTTGTATACGGCTTGAAACACGTAGAAACTGTCGACTTACTTTGTAGTTAACTAGTTCGGACAAGTTTTTTGTCCATCATCAGGATGAGTCAGACGTGCCATACGCAGAGGCGAGTGGCTCGGGCCTCGGCGCGTGAACGTACAAAGTAAGTCGACATTTTCTTTGTGTTTCAAGCCGTATACAACTTAAATTTTGTGTTATACTCATGATAGTTTTAATATTCATATTGCAACTATGTTGTTTTTCATGCTTCTCTAATACAATTGCCTGTGTCTTATTATATTTAGCTAATTCTTTTAGGTCAGAGATATGGATACACTATTTATGCTTTACCTGTAGATCTAACATAGCGCAAGCTGGAAATATTACCATATTCTCTTCTTTACATTTGTTATTCCATTTAACAATAGAAAACAAAGAAATGAATTGCTTCTATATAGAAGCAATTCATTTCTTTGTTTTCTTAATATGATTTATAACTATATAGTTTATAACTATATAGATTACGAGAAGCTCGCGAGACTACGGAATTAACTATAACATCCAAAGAGGCATTCCCAAAACAATTCGCGCTTGCGAAGTTATTTAAAAACCATAACATAACACACATAAGTAAGGTTAAGTACATCAACCCCTACAAGATTAACCTGGAACTAAATGTAGTCAACGCTGAAAAAATTTTGGAATGCGAAGACTTAATTGAAAAAGGATGGCGATTCCAAAGGCCCTATGAAGTAGGCTTATCTTACGGGGTAATCAAACATATCGAACCGAGTCTAACGGTAGAAGATTTGTTACGATCCATTTCAAGCGAAATTGAGGTATGCAATGCGAGGCGGCTTCAACGAAGGAATAGAGACGAGTCGGATAAAACCGAATGGATCGACAGTGAGTCGGTACGAATCGGCTTTATCGGTTCCATAGTTCCAAAAGATATTAGCATTTATGATATGAGGGTTAAAGTGGAACCATATGTGTTCCCTGTAACGCAATGCACCAAATGCTGGAGATATGGACACACACGTAGAATGTGCCCATCAAAAAAGTCTTACTGTCCTAAATGCACAGGAAAACATGAGACTTGTGAATTGACCGTGTTCAAATGTATCAATTGTGCTGGCAATCACATGGCAATTAATAAAAACTGTCCAATATACACCAAAGAAAAAAAGATACGTGACATTATGGCGGAACAAAACTGCTCCTATAGAAAAGCCATGACAATGTATGTTCCATCTCAGACCATGGAATACATTGAATCAGAAAATGCTACTATCTATGACAAAGTGGATCTAAATTGTACACCTATACCTCAGATAGTGTCACAAGGAGTTGTCTCCTGCTCATATGCACAAAAAGCTGCCACTCCTACATCACTTCAAAAGGCAAGATCGACCCAGGTGGAAGACGAACCATCGGCTTCTCAGAAGGAAGGGTCAAAGAAAAAGAAGAACAAAAAGAAGAAAAACAATACTAACTCTGAGGACTCACACATGACAGGATTTAGTGATGAGGAGTGTTGTGACGATAGTAATGGTAAAATGGACCAGTCGGATTGTGAACAATCTAGTAATACTAAAAAAAACACAGATTTCTCATTTGACCGTTTACTACTTAAACTCAAAAATATAATTCTACAACGAGACAAATCTATTTATCATAAAATACAAAAATCAATTCAAATATGTGTAGAATTTGTAATTTCTTGGTTATTTCAAAACACACCAGACTGGTCTTTTTTACTAAAGATCTTTAATGATTATGGATAAAGTCCTAAAAGTTAATATTGTTCACTGGAATGCACAGAGTATACGACCTAAGCTAGCTGCTTTTGAACAACTTTTGTGTCACGACAAAATAATCATAGCAGCGGTATGTGAAACTTGGTTAGAACCAGGTAGTCAATTTTCAATAAAAGATTACAACATTTATCGACTAGATAGATCTGATGGATACGGAGGTGTTGCTATATTGACTCATAAATCAGTTAAATCTCAACCACACCCAATACCTACAACTAATAATAACATAGAGGTAATAAGAGTTAAAATTTTCAATTGCGATTTTATAGAGAATATCTTGTCGATCTACTGCCCACCCAACGTACACACATCTCAGACTGACTGGGATTTAATTTTTTCAGAAGCGACCAGCAAAACTTTGATTTTGGGCGACTTTAATGGCCACCACTCTAACTGGTCTAACAAGACAAACCTTAGAGGCACACAAATTCTTAATAGCTTAGAAGATAAAAATTTCGTTACTCTAAACAGTGGAACATCCACAAGAATAAAATTAGTTAACGGTCATCTACAACAGTCCAGCCCCGATATTTCCATAGCTTCATTAGATATTTCATATAAATTTGTCTGGCAGGTCACCAAGGAATCTCTAGGTAGTGACCACCTCATGATAAAATTAACATCGTCACTCACATACACACCTAATCACTCAAAGAAAAGAAATTTCAGAAATGCTAATTGGGAACTCTATCAAAAATACTTAGAAGAAGCTCTTACTAATTTTCAGATTTATGACTCTAACCTACAACATAGTTACAATTCTTTTGTCGAAATTTTAAATAAAGCTGCAGATGCTAGTATACCTTACTACAAAATAAATTTAAATCCAAATAATAAATTTATTCCTAAACCATATTGGTCTCCCTCCCTTTCAAAATCTGTGGCAGAAAGAAGACTCGCATTAGCTAAATTCAGAACAAATCCAACACCCGCCAATTTAGAAAACTTACAACATAAAATTTGCAACTCTCAAAGATTAATCCGAAAAGCTAAAAGTATCTCATGGCAGAATGTTTGCTCCTCAATTAACGAAACAACGTCTGTGAACGACATGTGGCGCCGGATGAGATGGCTGAAAGGCAGTAAATGTCCTAGATTTTCAATAGACCGCACAATGGCTGACTCTCTTCTTTGTAATCTCTCTCCCGATTTTGCTACGCCGCGCCAACCAAATTTTTCTTCTAATAACCCTAACCTAGAAACTGTTCTAGTTATCAGTGAACTTGAAAAATGTATAAAAAATAAAGATACTGCACCCGGATCTGATGAAATATCATATTCGATGATAAAAAACCTTCCTAATACTGGCAAAAACATTCTTATATTATTTTATAACAAATTTTTGACTTATAATTTTGTCCCCAGCCAATGGCGAAAAGTACGTTTGATACCTATACCTAAACCAATGCGAGACCCATCCACAGTTTCATCTATAAGACCTATTTCACTGATTTCCTGCCTGTGTAAGATCTTCCACTCTATGATAAACTATAGGTTAGAATGGTTCATTGAGCACAATAATCTGCTCTACGAACATACAACTGGTTTCAGAAAAGGTCGTTCATGTTTGGATAACTTAAGCTTTTTAATTTCTAAGATTCAAATGGGTTTCTCAAGAGATCATGTTACAGTTGGTTGTTTCCTTGATTTGGAAAATGCATATAATAATATAGATATAACTGAAATTTTGATAACTTTGGATGAGCTCGGTGTTGGTTCAATGTGGTGTAATTATCTTTGGACATATTTAAAAGAGCGACATCTGAACATTGAAGGAACTAATTATAACATTACTAGATCTACAGGGCGAGGCCTGGCGCAAGGTGACCCTTTGTCACCTCTTTTATTCAATGTAGCTACTATTCACATTTGTAAATCTGTTACTAATGTTGGAATATCTCAGTATGCGGATGATTATGTACTCTATGCAACTTCCTATAACCTAATTGACGCTAAATTACAAATTCAAAACACTCTTGATTTGCTAAATATATCTTTTAACAAGTTAAATCTAGAAATATCACCTCTTAAAAGTAAGATATGCATTTTTAGGAAAGGACTACAAAGAATACCGGTAGATCTGGATATTAAAATAAACAATTGTTCTCTCGAAGTGGTGGATTGTGTGAGATATTTAGGGGTGTGGCTGGATCGTTCCCTTAGATGGCGTAAACATATTTGCGAAATCTACGAAAAAGTACTAAAATTTCTCAATGTTTTTAAAGTTTTGGCAGGTTCTGGCTGGGGTATGCACCCCAAACATCTACGCAGGCTCTATATCTCCATCATTCGAAGTCGTATTGATTATGCTAGCTTTTTATATGACAACAGTTCTAGATTATGTTTAACCAAACTTGACAAAATACAAAATCAGGCTATGCGTATAATTGGTGGCTTCATTAGATCTACCCCTATTCATGTCATGGAAAGTGAACTTGGCCTTCAACCATTATATTTGCGCCGTAGATACCTAGCTGGCAAATACTCATTACGCAATAAGGTAGCGTCAAATAACTGGTTCACTCGGACAATAGAGGAGTTGGATATTTTATGCTCAGATAGTAATTATTGGCTTAACAAAAGAAAACCATTATTAGTCCAAATCCATGCCAATTACAGCCATATAAGAATAAATTCATTCAACAATCCTAACATGTTTTCTCTACACACTTGGATAACTAATATAGATTTATCTGAAATAATTTTCCCTAACATGGAAACCTTATCAAGACCAAAACGCACTTTCAATCCATTTCACTTAAAAACATTTTGTTGTGAATACCTTAACAAAAAATACAAGGATTTTCATAAAATTTACACAGATGGATCTAAAAATGGTACATACATTGGTGCTGCGTTTTATGATTCGTGTGAAAATCTGGGTTTAAAATTCAAAATTGATACAAACATTTCTATCATGGAGGCTGAACTTTTAGCAATCGCAGAAGCTCTTTCTTACAGTCAATCAACTAACTTCAGTAAAATTGTAATCCTAACAGACTCCAAAAGTTCCTTACAACACTTGGCTCGATGCACCTCGAAATATCGAGGCGCACCGATAGCCTACATCATTCTAGAGTCATTATTAAAATTGCAAATGATGAATAAAATGGTTATCCTACAGTGGATTCCATCACACATTGGAATAGAAGGAAATGAGGTAGTTGACAGACTGGCAGGGGAAGCTTCAAGCGATGGAATTTTATCTAACATCGTACCCTCCTATTCAAATTATATACCTGCAATCAAAGCTGAGTGTTTTGACTTATTCAAAGAATACTTCGATCTAAGATCTCGAATTAAAGGGATTTGGTACCGAACGATTCAGCCACAACCCATGAATATCTCATGGATCAATAATGAGCATCTCAATAGACATGAGACAGTCATAGCATTAAGACTTCGCTCTGGACACATTCCATGTAATAAATTTTCATTTTTAATGAGGAAAGCTCCCTCACCAATGTGCAATTTCTGCAACAAAATTGACGATGTATACCACATTTTGATGGAATGTGTCCGCAACGAAGCTATAAGGAATCAACTACACTTAACACAAATGGGTGGCTGTAACAGCATTCTGGCCAAGCCTTTATCGGACTCCGCCAGAATGCTTTATAAATTAGTTAAGAGGTAACTAGTTGATTGTGTTAAATCTCAAATTGTAAATGCTACCAGGGCGGCATATTCGTTGCAACGAAAAAGCCCTTAATATTGATTAAAAAAAAAAAAAAAAAACTATATAGTTATAAATCATATTAATTTTTAACCCGACATCTAAAAAAGGAGGAGGTTCTTAAATCAATTGTATTTTTTATTATTATGCATTACCTGAAAACTTCTTTCTCTTTTTTTATTTGAAAGCTTGTGCTTCCGATGTGGTACCATTTAAATTTGATCGATATCTGACAAATTGTTTTAGAGTTATCCTCAATAATGTGTATTTCATTCATTTAATCTGATCAAGGGTTCCGAAGCTAAAACAGTGAAGTTGATTTATTTAAGCTTGCATTAAAATTATATTGTTCCAAACACTGAATTCAGTCATTACTAAGGATTTATACAAGCTATCTAAAAAAGGCTCAATGAAAGAATATGTTGGGTGTTATACTAGCAATACTTAACTGCATGCATGAATGAACTGATAATTATAAACACATAAAAACAAACAAGTAATCATTAATAATGAGCCATATCCAACTAACCAAATAAATGAGGTTAATCTAGGTACTTTAATCTAGTAGAACATGGTTATGCTATTAGATTTATTAGTGCAGTAACTCAACATCATTGCACAATAGACAGGTAAAAAGTAACCACCTGGCCAGTGACATTGAGCAACATATGTGTCAGATTTCACTCATAAACACGGCAATATTACCCTGACCTATTTCAATGTCAGCAAAGAGGAAGTGGGGCCTAGTAATAGTGCTGATACAGTGCATCGACCTGAGCAAAGGTTACATTGAAAATATGATAGATACCTCGAAGACGCCGAGGCAGCGGCCTAGTTTGCCGATGACGCCGGCCTCCTCGAGCACTTCACGCATCGCCGTCACCGAGGGCTCCTCTTCCGGCTCCACACCGCCGCCCGGCACGATCCAGTTGTCCGGACGGCGAGAGGACGTCACTAGCAGCACCTACGCACAAACACGCAATTTACTCCCAGCTCGTAGCCTGACGAGCCCTTAAGCACGGCCCGACGCCTCCGAACCACTGACCTCCGTCTCGGCGTCCGTACGCACGCAAATACAAGCCGCGCGGCGTCTGAACCCCTCGTCGTCATAAATCCGAATCGAGTTGGGCTTCTCTTTCACCATTTTTCTGTACACTTAAACACGAACTAAACGGAAGATCACGAACGAAAAGCGGACATCAAATACAAAGAAAAACTATAACCGAACGAAATTTTTAATGATCAACAAACGCCATATCCGAGGAATCCTATGATAAACGTATCCATTTTCGACTATTAAAGTTACACAACGTATATGTAAAATGAAACTATAATAACAATAACACTACAATAAGAGCAATATTTCAGCTATAACTAGCTCTTGATCGCGTATTTCGAGCCCATGTTGAATGGTGCCTGACGTTTTCTTTCTTTGCGAAAATCGAAATAGGTTTTGGAAAGCAAGAGAGTTCATCAGCTGACAGCCGGAAGTAGGATACAGTGTTGCCAGTTTTTATAAATAATGTTGCAAGTTTACTAAAGACTACATTCCAAAGTGAATCCTCAACTATCGCTACACTCACCGAGCCGCCGTATAAATAAACGATTAATTATTAATTTAGTAATTACGATTTAAGTATTCACGTAATTGTTGGGGTCATCCATCGAAGCAAGATAAATAATTATATATTTTCTTTTGGACGCATCTGATATAACTCATAACATTGACTAAACAGCTAAGACATTTCTAACGCACATATTAACACAATGTTGTCAAAATATCTATTACGTCTCTTTTCCTTATGTCGGCAGAATTACGTTCCATTAATTCGTTGACGAGCCTAATATAGTTTCCTTCATCTTTACTATTTTGGTACTCAAAAACAGCGTATAGATAGGTATGGATGCACTGCTTTTAGAGGAAAAAAATTTAATCGATTAGTAATTGTTTGTTTCAACTCGATGTAAAGTGTTTGCTTGCTAAGTGCTTCCCTACTTTACAGACCACAACACTAGCATTGACAGTTTATTTTAAATTTGAGCTTTAATTTGTTGTAATAAACTAAATAATTTTTGTTTTAGTTTTTTTTTCAGGGAAGATGGGTAAGCTGCCTCATTTAATTTTAATACCATTTCTTCTATTTGTTTTCCTAAGTATGCAGTCTTATATTTACCTTTTTCCGATGACAAAATTTCGATACATATCACGGCCGTAGTGGACGTAATAGAACACGTATTTTGCTCCAAAATATCAGAGCGTTTGCATGGCAATCTATAAAAAAGGCGTAACTTAAAGAGGTACATTTGTATCGTATCTGTAATAAGACATTCTAATAAGCCCTAAAGTCGAAAGATTTGAATGTAATGTGCTAACCACGACAAGTAGTTCCTAGTGCTTGTAGGTCAGCCCAGAATGAATGGATTACACGATGCTCACAACACGGTTACTTAAATTCTGATGGATCAGCGATATCTTAGACCCAATATAAGCCCGGGAATTTAGTCTAATCATATTACACGCTTCAAATGTATATCAAAGGTTGCCTGATAGTGATCGCTTTTAGTGTTGTGACACTATGTTTAAGCAGTCTTGTTATTACCATTACTATTAATTTCATAACACTGAATGGATTTTGTTTTTATAGCCCGGCGGTTTCCTTTCTAAATTTACTACATTTATTACAACACTATACTTTTATTACAGAGCGGCAGAAGAGTTTCGACTTTAGTGCCGTTTTGAAGAACAACCAGAAGAAACACAAAAGCAAACCGTCTCAATTTGAGAGTGTTGCTGGAGGGGTACTGTTTTAACTTCAAATTCCTTTTTATTTGACTAGCGCTGTGCAATAAAAATTTGATTGTATAAAACTGCACTGTGTATTTCAGGTTAAGAAGAGGCTTGATACCAGCTTAGTACACAGAAAGAGCAGCAGATTCACTATCTTTGATAGTATTCGTAACTTGTCACCGTTGAGCCGAGGCGAAAGTCCAGCACCCATCTCTGAAGCCAAGCAGAAGATCGACCACAGACGGCAGCAGCTAGAGAAATGGAAAGAGGAGAAAGAAAAGAAGAAAAAAGAACAAGATGCTCAAAAGAAAAAGGCCTTTCTTGTCGGAGTACCCAAAGTTCACAACCCCTTGAAGTATGTTCCTCCGCCCAAAGTCCTACCGAGCACGTCGGGACGAGTTACCAGGTCCCAAACAGCTCGCAAAAAAGAAGCTGTTGAAAGCAAACAGATTACACTACAATCATTTGCTCCAAAGAATGCTAAATTTCGTGCTCCTGAAATCAAGACTCTGTCAAAATTGCCAAAGTTGAGTACAGTCAAAGCCAAAACAGCAAAAGCTCCCTTCTCATTTGAACCAAGTACACATTTTTCACAAACTGAAGTTAAGCCTACAAGATCTACGAGATCTAGAGTTACTAAACAGAGTGTTGCAGACACTAGAATAACTAGAAGCGCTGTTGATACACGTAAGGGCAAGGCTACGAAGATTAACTCAAAACCGCCTACATTTTATTTACAAAGTTCGTCGAGCAGTGAGAAAGAGCAACAGTCCAATGATCTGTCATCGCCTAGCGACGACAACCTAACTGCTAAAATATTGAGCTCGAGCAGCGACAATGGCATTTCTAAGACCCACGATTCCGATAAACTATTGCAAAGTTCTTCAAGCAGTGAACTGGAGACATATAACATTCAGAGTTCATCTGAAAATGATTCCTATAAGTCATTGCGGAGCTCATCTAGTGAGCTGGAGACAAACAAACGACCAACGAAGAACAAATTGAGAATGTCAACTCCTATTAAATCATCACCGGTAACAAAACAAACTCCACGTAAGTCTATGAACTCACAAGTCGAACGCAGGTCTTCTAGAGTTAGACAAATGAATACTCCTAACAAACCTGTGCCTAAAAGCGAGTCCAGTTCAGAGGAAAGGCTCAGGTCTCCAAAGACCCAGGATATGGCAATGACTCCACAACAGATAGCAGAAGAAGCTAAAAAGATCAGTCCGTGTGTCACCATGTCCAGGGGCAAGGATAATGCTAGGAAGGAGATGAAAAAGAAGTTGGAAGAAGGTATAGTTTGTTATGATTTGCTTTGTTTCATGAATGATGGTTGTAATCAGTTGCATCTGACTTAGTTCACGTAGATGATGATGACCTTGCAGGCTTAGCTTGGATATTGGTTTTGAATCCTGATGGAGCATATGTTTTTTGTGATTGTTTGACTTCAAAAAGTTTATTTAAAAAAGAGAGTAAAAATTTTACTGTGGTAGATTGTATAAAAAAATATGATTATAGAAAATCGCTTTTTCGCCACTGAATATGTCATCTTATTTGCTCAGTCTAGTCCAGTCCACAAAAATACTTAAACATTTGCAAACAAATAAACACTGATGTTAATCATTACATAATTAGTGCGTTAAGAATGATAAAAAAAAAATATATTACAAAACAATGCGCCGTCGAGTTTCTTGCCAGGTTCTTCTCGAGAAGGCTGTAATTTCGCGAATCTGGCGGTGAAGTCATTAACTTTCATGAGTGCCTCTTTGGGGCCCATGTGAATAAACGATTTTGGTTTGATTTGAATGTAAAGTATCCTTATTGAGTTTTTTTTTTTAATTCTAAATAGGCAAACATTTGACCATTATCTCACCTGATGGGTATTAAAATGGATTGATCAAAATAAAGTATGTGATGTGCCATTCCAGCAACACAGTAGGTACTTGTACAGTAGACACTGTACAAATCTATGAACTTATTGCATGGCTGTGCGCGAAATATTTATTAGAATCTTTTTGTATTCCCTAGGGCTTCTGGATGAAGACACTTGCAATGTTGGAGACGTCAACCACTTCCGGAAACAGTTGGCGTCAGAGATTGAGCGCATGACCAAGATGTGCGACACCTGGGATCGCATTTTGGAGCAGGCAGATCTGCCGGATACGATACAGGTAATATGATACTTTTTAGTATAGTAATGTAGTATATGTTATCTGTAATCTGTTATAACGTTATAGTTATTAGTCAATAGTACACCCGACACTACTCCTTCTATCTGCATCTTGTCCATCCAAAGGTTGTCTGGAAGAGATCGCTTTAAGCGATAAGACCGGTCATTGTAGCCTTTCAAGTAAATTGATTTTTTTTGTACCAATTCTTTTAAGGTGTCAATAAAGAGTAATTGTATTGTATTGTATAGGTAATATGCTTGAATTATAAATCATTTCGTTATAACAATTGTATGGGCAAATCAACCTCAGCAGGCCCCTTAAGGATAAATTCGAACAGTGCTTGTCTTGCTGAATTTTGTCTCATAAAAGTGCAAAAATCTTTGAGTGATACTGGACTGTAGGGCAACCGTGACGCTCAATATCAGGCTAGCGATTAGCTCGTTTCTTTTCTTAATAATATAAAAAAAAAACCATTTCACTCACGGTTGTTTTATCGCATTGTTATATACGAGACTAGTTTCGGAACAGTCGATGCTTCTTCATTAGGCAAATACACGCGAAGACCGTCCGGCCGTCTCGGCGTGTACAATGTACATGACGACAAACAATGCGAGAAAACAACATAAACATAAAATATAAAAACAGCATGAATTTATTATCTTTGACTTCTTTGTAGTGTTCTTTATATTTCACTGACTAATTATAATTATTGTAGCTTATTCATCATAAATTACAAATATCACTAAATAATAAAAATTTGTATGGCTTGTATAATGATATTTTGTGACATTGGACGCCCGAGATGGGTCAACTGTAATAACATTACCTGCAATAAGAACTCTTGAATACTAACACTACAGTTTTTGCCAATAAAGAATCATCTTATCTTAAAGCTTTCACACTCTCTGCCCCACACTAAGTTCGGTGACTTGTGTCGTGGTTGCCGGAAACATTAATATCACACACACACAATCACAACCAGAACCAGAATCACAAATTTTCCTTGGGGATAAAACTTGTGTTCCCGCCGGGAATAGAACCCGATACCCCGGAGAACGGGCAGTTCAGACATCCGTGAGTGAAGTCGTATAAATCCTTGAACATGTGTTAATACTTACGAATCATTCAATAAAACATTTTTGAGTTCAATGCTCATGAAACCGAATATTGGGAAGAAGAGAGCGGACCCGATATCCATATATTAGTAGATCGATGGCTGGTTTTGTAACTTTTGAACAACCCGTTGGTTTATTTTGATACGCGTCCGCATTTAAAGCAGAGGTATCGGGTTACATTCACTTGATGCTAGAAGACGATGCGGTCGACGATGGAGCACGCTTGCCTAGAAAATACCTATTCACTATTGACTTGGAGACTCCAAGATTATATTTATCTGAGAACACAGACTCTGGCAAGTAGTTCTAACTCCGTTGCAGTGTTCATAATAAACGTGGAAGCGAAACGCTTCGTGCGCATTTGAGGAATATCCACCATATATCGGTGTCGCAATGCAGTCTGTCTGGTGGTTCTATGATAGAACGGGGATGGAGGAATTAGATTGTGTAATTCCTTAACATACTCTTTGGGGAAATATGTCTCTCTGATCCTAAGTGTGATTGTTTGTGTGATGTGAACGTTTCCGGCACCCACGACACAAGTCATTGCACTTAGTGTGGTGCTGTTAGTGTGAAAGCGCTTACATATTCCTTGATCTGTTTCCAGGAGCAAATCCTCAGCGCAGTAGGGCAATCCAGGCTGCTGATGTCGCAGAAGCTGCAACAGTTTGCGAAGCTAGTGGAGCTGTGCGCCCGCCCGGAGCCCGGGGCTGCCCTCGTCACGCTGGCGGATTTGCAAGGGTTCTGGGATATGGTGTTTATGCAGGTAAGACCTTAGGATCTATAGGAATAAGGTCGGTTTTTAACTGAATGGGAGGTTATCATACTTTACTGTTCGACAGTGATGTGGCCTGTATTGTATTTTTCGGATAACACAGTTGTTACATAAAATCTATTTAAATTGTGTATGAAATCTTCTAACAACAAAACAAACGTTATTCTTTTATGGTTGACATACCTCCAATTATCTCGAAGCGATTCGCTTCTATGTTTGTCATCCATACTGCAAAGGAGTGGAACTCTTTGCCCGTGTCTTTGTTCCCTGAACGGTATAATCTGGGAGTCATCAAGTCAAAAGTGAATAGGTATTGTCTAGGAAAGCATGCTACTTCGTCGGCCGCATCATCACTTTCCGTCAGGTGAAATAGTGGTAAGATATGACACTTGCCTATAAATGTATTACATTTTAGGCAAGTGGAGAAAACTAGTGTTCCCGCCGGGAATCGAACCCGAAACCTGCTTAAAAAGCGAAAGCGCATCCAACTTAAACCAACGGGCAGTTAGACTATACCTTGCGTATTTACAAACAAATAAAATATTCGCGGTAGTGTTATTGGTATTTTGTGATTAAAATAATATTTTGACAACATTCATGATTTACTTCTCAGGTGGTGAATGTAGATCTGCGCTTTAAGGAGCTGGAAGCTTTAAAAGCTCGCAACTGGGCCGAGGTGCAGCCGGAACAAGCCAAGCGCAAAGTCGTGAAGACCGCTAAGCCGGCGCCTAAGCCGAAAGCCGGAGGGCCCAGCCGGCTTAGAGATATGATAGCTGGTGAGTGTTGTGCAAGTAACATGAAATGAAATCTAATATATAAAATTCTCGTGTCACAGTTTTCGTTGCCATACTCCTCCGAAACGGCTAGACCGATTTTGATGAAATTTTTTGTGCTTATCCGGTATCTATGAGAATCGGCCAACATCTATTTTTCATCATCATCATCATCATCACTTTTCATCATTATCAACGCGGGTGAAACCGCGGGGCGCAGCTAGTGATACATAAAATAGACAGCAAAAACAGCTTACAAAGCAACATAAAAAAAAATTGGTTGTCTGTAAAGTCGGTTTACAGACTTTAGTTTGAAGTGATAACGTCATAAAGAAACATTGATGAAAAATTGCATACTTTTACGAATTGAATTGAATTATTATCACTGAATTATCATTATTTTGTATAATACAAGGAAGGAGTTAATTGAAAATTATAATTCTTCGATAAATTAATAATTACTTACACTGGTAACGACTCGCCGACACTTGGGCTGATCGTGCCTCTCTATCGCTTGTTCCGCGCTCTCGCTTGCACGCTCAGGCGGAACGTGACACTTTTTGTGCGTGCAGCCGGTGTTCATCGATTTATAAGACGTTATCACGTCAAAGGTAATTAAACAAAAAAAAACAAAGTGCCAAAAGGATCATGACTCAGCATTTTTGCAAAGTGTAACACTAGCCGCTGATTTGCAATTATTATATAAATACTTAATCGCTTACAATTAAAACCTGAAATAAAGCTATTCATATAGATTTATTTATTTATTTATTTATAAGGGAGACCAACAGCCGAAGCCAATTAATGGTCCTCACGGATAGAAACAATATATCTTACTTATTAACGCAAACATTACATTAACGCATCGATACACAAAGAAAAAATAGAAAAGACATAACAAAATTTCGAAATTGAGTAAGTATACATCCAAATGAAGACAATAATCAGAATATTGTAAATAATTTAAACAATTGAGTCTAATTATCAAAGAAGTCGCTACTAAACTACTTATCTACTAGATAAATCATTCACAAGACAAATACTTATAAACCCTACAAACTTTTTTCAGCGGCCCGTAGAGCGAAGAAAGAAGAGCCCCAGCCTCCATTGGAAGAGGCGCGCACGTTCGAGGCGGGATTCTTCCGCGTGACGTCACCCGTGCGCGCTGCGCATACGCCCAGAAATACTAACCACCTGTTGAAGGCAGTACTCTCCAGCGAAGCCAAGAAAGCATCCGCTACTAAGGTAAACATATTTACCCATGGTAGTCTAGCCTGCAATCAGAGCTTAGTAAGCACTGCGGTAATAGTTTTTTGTATTTTCCTTAATAACAAGAGAGAAGTAAATTATGTTTGTAATAAGCCTATGCGTGCTTGTGATTGGCAGATTTTTTAACACTAATACACAATTGCTTATATTTCCTGAAACTAAACTAACAAACAAACAAACGCATTCACACTCACAGCCCCACACTAAGTTCAAAGACTTGTATCGTGGGTGTCGGCAACATTCACATCACACACACATTACACCCAGAACCAGAAGCTACAACCAGAACTAAAACTATATACAGCAAAGAACTAAGTTACCTACAAGACATCGAACTTATAGGTAACTCAAGTGCTCAAGCTCACTACCGGTGGATAGCGTTCCCATCATGCTGGCGGCATTGCCTCTCTGAATTGCAATGCTAATACGTTGAGCCAAATAAGTGCCAGCATTTTGATTACGCGTCGCCTCAACCAGGCGCTCTGATTGGCCGATTCTTTGTTAGCGTCTGTTGTGGCGACGTTGCGAAAGTTGCAAGTGTCGAGTTACATGTTGAAGAAGGAGCGAGTCCATACTTGTCTCTGCTCCTGATACCAATTTTGCTTTGTCGGTCGACACTCGCGTTTTTACCGACTTCCCATAAAAAGAGGAGGTACTCAAGTCGACTGTATTTTTTTTTTGATGCGTGTTACCTCATAAATTCTTTCCACGTGAACCGATTTCTAAATTTTTTATTTTTATTTGAAAGGTGTTGCTTTTTAATTGGTCCCATTTAAATTTGATCAAGATCTGATCAGTAGTTCTTAAAATATCATCAATAATGCGTATTCTGGACTACATTGACGATGTGCTCGTTTTTGACCGACTTCAAAAGTTACCTCATAACTTCTTTCGTTTTGAGCAGATTTTGGTGATTATTTTTTTATTTGAAAGCTGGTGCTTTCCATGTGGTCCCATTGAAATTTGATCAAGATCTGATCTCTTGTTTTTGAGTTATAGTCAATAATGCGTGTTTAATACATTAAATCTGATCAAGGTTCCGAAGATAAAGCGGTGAAGTCGGTTTTTTTAAGCTTTGCTTGCGTTTAATTATTAAAGTATGACTTTTTTCAATCTCATACCAGTGCTTCTGACGACAGATTAGTTGATGTGAATTATAACTGTATTTAGCTACAAGGACATAAGCTTACTCGCCATGGCGGGGCCTCCAAACCCGATACTGCGCCACATGAGTAAGGAGTACGCGATAGAAAGGAAGGTGAAAATACATTAAGGCTTGCAGCGCTTTGCCAGCTAAATTGTAACTTATTATGTGGTGGCAATATAGGTATTATTGTTGGCATTAAAGATTATTGTTGGGAAAAAAAAAATTGTGGCTCTATGAAACTTTGAAATTTTGTATATTGTTATTTTTAACTCTTCCGACTCAAAAGGTTGCCGACCCCTGGTATAGGGTACAAAAATGTGTTGTAAATAGATTAATTCCATTCAAAACTTGAAGAACCTATTGTAAGGGCCAATGTTGTTGCAGAGCTCGGCTTCGTTCGCGATGCTGCGTGCCTCCGTGCTCGGCCGGGGCTCCGTGGAATGCGAGGGCGTAGCGCCGCTGCCGGTGAGACACGCCAGTACCTTTACCATCGATACATTTAACATACATTTTATAAGTACTAAATGGAGACACAATGTTATCGTTTGGGAGCAATATTGTACTTAAACCATAGTGACAGATTATTGAGTTCGTAAATATTTTTTTACTAGCCTTACCCCGCGGCTTCGGCTTGGAAATGAAACCACACGAGTTAGTAGTCTGTACTTTCGTCCGCGTGATACTTAATACATACTTATCCTTGTTTGATCAAATGTGGATGGAAAATTTGGGTTGGGTGCGTGTTCGCCTTCTAAGCAGGCGTATCGGGTTCGATTACCGGCAGGAACGCAGATTTCCTCCTCAAGGAAAAAGTCTTTAGTTCTGGTTGTGATGTGAATGTTTCCGGCTCCCACGACACAAGTCATCGAACTTAGTGGGGCTGTCATGTGAGTGTAAGCGTTAATTCAATCCAAGGGCAGAATGTTTCACATGTTACATCAACATAACCATGCTTTAAAAAGTAGTTATAATCATAACTTTAGTTAAACTTCGGTCGTATTCTAATAAGCATGTTTCGTTCGCTTTCTGTACATAATATATCTATAATTTAGTATATAGATTTTAATAGCAAAATGAATGTATGCTTCTCTCTTCAGCAAACACCACTAACCCAAGTGAACCTCCACGCCACTCCGGGCCGCAGCATTCTCAAACAAGTGAACGATACCACCAAACTGAACAAATCCATCAAAGTGGTGCTCTTCGAATCTGACAACGATCACAACTCTTCCAACTCATCCATCGATCATAAGCAGCTGACAGAAATAACTACGGACAGCGGTCTATCATCCTTAGACGCTGAGAAAGACACGACTAAAAGTAATATGGAGCTTAGGAAGTCTCCTGGTCTCCGTTCAGCAGAAAAGGAATCGGCTAAGGAGAATAGACGGAAGACGATAACTCGCCAAGATGGTTTTGACTTGGAATATAGTCCGATGAAGACCAGAAACCGTCGCAAGACCTTGCAAACACCACAATCGGAAATTGCTACAAGAACCTCTAAGCGAAATGTGGTTCTACAAGAAGTCGAGAACAACATAGAAACGGAGAAGACACCCAGAAGAACTAGCCGGAAGAAGAAGGTTGTGGAAGAAGTCGAGAATGTAGAGGAGAAGACTCCGAAACGATCTTCTAGAAGGAGGAAGAGTGCACCTCTTAGTGTTGCGTGAATAGATAATTGAATTAGTGGTTAGATAATATCAAGCTGTTAAGTGCTGTGCATTTTATACATTTCATTTCTCTTAGTATATAGTTATTGAGCATTTGAGGCCAGAACTTTACTCTTAGGGTAAGTCTGTGTTATTCATAGATCCATTGTTTTAGGATTACTGTTAGGGGAAATACTGGTTGCCACCTCTATCGGAATTAAATAAAGGAGATGTTTAATTTTGGGCCAGCACCATGTACCATACATAGAAAAATAGGGAAAAAAATATTGCATTTTCTTAAAAATACATATAAATTAATCTGCAGATGATTACAGCTGTACCCTCAAATTATTATTTTTCAATATGTAACCCTATTTTTGGGGCAGTTATGACAAGAAGATACTGAATGTCACTCTGTTCTGAGTTTCAATCGAGTAACATATTCTATAGTCCTATTATAATTATAACAAAACCCAAATATTTTAGAATTCATATGTTGTTTACAATAAATGGGCAATGACACGTCAAAATGACAGTTCAATATAGTCGCAATCCACCATTTGTAACAGTGTTGTGTTGCTATCAATGTACTAAGATATTTAAAATGTACATCAAAACGAAATAAAAGTAAAGCAAATAAACATTCAAAAACGGTTACTATATTGTATAGCTATATGTATGTATTATGGTACATGGTGCTGGCCCAGGCTCCTTCAATTTTGAAACATCTCCTTTCTATTAAAACAAAAAAAATTTCAAACTTTAGTAAAATTCATATTCTTTACTCAACTCAAACACCATCATACTTAGTCATCGACGTATTGTCTACCTCCAGTCTCCATCGTCAGATCAGCTTTCTGTTACTATAAAATGGTACTGTCATTATAACTTGGCATTATGTTTCAATGTTATATTCGGCTTAAAACACGAAAATTTCGACTAACTTTGTAGTCAACTAGTTTCGGACAAATTAGTAAGTAACAAGTAAGTAGAAATTTTCGTGTTTTAAGCCGAATTGAAACATAATGTGTAATACTCACGATAGTTTTAACATTATAACTTGGCAGTCACGCAAAATTTCATATTGGACAATAGGAAGTGTCAATTAACTTACAACATTATACCGCCTTTAGACAGCCTAACACGAGTTTAAAAATATTAAAAAGTACTATCTGGACGTATTGACTTTGCCTATTGTGACTTATTAATTAATCATAGTTTATTAAACGCTACAATGGTATGTCTAGTGTTAATACGATACTTTATTTTGAGCCGCCATCAAAAATAGTCTGTCGTGCTACTTACTCGCCTTTCTGTAGAAAGAGATAAACGTATAGATCAGAGCCACGTCGCATTATCTCGGGTAAGCGATAAATGATAAAATGTTGTTTTACGCAAGAACTAATTAAAATGAAAACTATTTCTATACCTACATCAATTATCTGAAGGATTTAGAAAATTAAATATATTTTCTAAATTCGGTGTATGAATGATGTAAGAGTTCCGAAAGACCCAATTTTCAACATGAAAACAATCACCAATCAAGAAGATTGGTGTTCATTTATTTAGATTACTAAGCTGTGCCCGCGTTAATTAAGTTAAAAATCCTATGGGTTATTCTGGAACCTAATTTATCTACAATCAAAATTTCATCAAAATCGATTGTATTGTTACGGAGATACGTGACAAAAATTAACAGACACACAAAACTTTTATATTTATAATATTAGTAGGATATCCTCAAGTATATATTATATAAATATGGAATCTTTATCTTTAATCGTTGGTGTATACGACTAGTTCTCAGCGGTTAAAAAAATTTGATTAGCGTCTTGAAGTTTTCACCCGTAGGCTCGAAAATTAGCTTTATAGTATTTGTATCGTAAAATGGCCGCGAATTCCAGTTTGAACAAGGTTTAACCAGATCATAATCATACATAACCTAAGTGGAATTAACACTAGATATAATAAATCATTTATGTATTTCCGCAAAGTAACGCCTAATTCAATTAATTAATCATTCGTGTGCCTTATCATTAGATAGATATCTGATTGAATCTGTAATTAGATAATAATTAGATTAATTTCTTAACTGCCATGACACAAGATATTATAATAGATGTTTAATTTGAGATAAGATTTGATACAATCAATTTCTGACACTAAGATACTAGTTTTTTTGTTTTATATTAGACTTCATTAAGAAACTAGATGTTTCTAGATATTTTCGTGTATGTACCTAAGGTCTATCATAGTTAAATTAAGTTGTATCAAATAGGGTAGTTGACTGACTATATTTCATTGCCTGATAAGTTGACTATATATGCAGTCATTAGTAAGTAGTGCATAATCCTGCAGGGGGTGGTTTAGAATTGAGAACTGAAAAGAATATTTTTTTAAACAAAATAAAAAAAGTTGATTGTGACGCAGATATTTTATTTGAAACTGTCAAGTAAACTATGGCAACTCTTAGACAGTATTATTGTAGCAGCTGTCTAAGAGTTGCCATAGTTTACTTGACTGTTAGGTACTATTAAACTGTCTGCGCTACAACTTACTTACTAGAATGTGAAAAAAAATGTTTTTTCTGCCCAGTTGTCGATTCTAAAACATCTCTTGCAGGATTTTGCACTACTTACAAATTACGGTATATAGAGCTGATCAGCTAAAACAAAAGTTAATATCGGTTAAAAATTATTATTCGAACAGCCCGTTGGCTTAGTTGGGTGAGCACTCGTCTTCTCAGCAGGGATATCGGGTTCGATTCCCGGCGGGAACACAAGTTTTCTCCCCAAGGAAAATTTGTGTTCTGGTTGTGATTGCGTGTGTAATGTGAAAGTTTCCGGCACCCACGACACCCATCCAACTTAGTGTGGGGCTGTGAGTTTGAAAGCGTTTGTTTATTTTAGAGATATTTTAATTACATGTTAGACAGAGCACAATAGGAAGGTCCATTTGTTTGTAAGTCGATGTTGAACCTGTTATGATTAACAAATCAAACCAGTCGACTATCTATTGTGATTTTTCTAATTAATTAGTTTTTGTTTTGCCATATTTTTAAACTAACCCAAAGTAGAAAAATGTATAAGTTACACGAGGCCATACAACGGACTTTGCCTCTATTAATGTAGCTTCAGAAGGGCCATAAATGTATGTGACACATGAATACTTTTACAATTTATATATAGTTTTTGTATTTAATAGTAATTATAGTTTAAAAGTTGTATATGTAAAATAATTCTCGATTTGTATAATTGTGCGAGTGAATTTGTGTTTCAAGATTATGTTTTACTTTATTATTATTTTTGGGTAGGTATTTTGTTACCCTTATATAAAATCATGGGTTTCTTATGTTACAAGTCAATTTGTGTTCAATATTTTGCTTTTGGTAACAAATACATGACTGGATAATTATAACTTATTGTGAAATTTACTTAAGTCATTACTGCACATGTGATTATGATGATAATATTTTATGAATCGTAGGAAGTACCATAAGTACTTTTCCTTGATTTCATATACCTTCATAATTTCATCAATATCGGTAACAAACAGACGGACGAACTTAGTGACGGGTACTTTCCCAATGATATTCGTGTAGATAATGGCTATTAAATATTATTCTTAATATTAATTTAAATTTTTTGAAGCATCCTATGTAATAATGGAATTGAAATAAAGAGTATTATTATTTGATGTGGATTATTTTGTGTTGGATTATATATAATACTAGCTTTTGCCCGCGGCTTCGCTCGCGTTAAGAAGTATTATTATTAATTAGGTATAGATCCCCTATTTTATCCCCTTGGGGGTAGAATTAATCAAAATCCTTTCTTAGCGGATGCCTACGTCATAACATCTACCTGCATGCCAATTAAATAATTTCTGCCCGATCCGTCCAGTGGTTTGGGCTGTGCGTTGATAGATCACTATGTCGGTCACCTTTGAGTTATATATATTTAGACTAGCTGTGCCCGCGACTTCGTCCGCGTGGAATAGTGTCTTTGCGTAGCATTTTAAATTATTTAGGCTAATTATTTTACAAATAAGACACATACGTAAGAATACTTTAATAAGCTATTTGCAGAGTTTCACTGCAAAGAGCTTAGTACATTATTTATACTTCCATACAACTTTTCATGCCCCTCTTTCGACCCCTTACAACCCTTTTTCAAATTTCATTTAAATCGGTTCAGTTGTTTTGGCGTGAAAGCTCGATATGGTTCTTCAGACAGAGATCATTCAACATATTATAGGTACTTAAATATCGATAATTGATTACTTACGGTAATATACTCCCGTGGGTTGTTAGGATGGCTTATATGTTGAATGGTTTCATTCAGAAATTACTGTTTTAATCACATTTTTTGTGGGAACGAGGACAAGTGGCAAAATTAAAATTAAGAGAATACTCCAACGACTCGGGAGCCGGGACCGGGGAGCGGCTGCACTGATTTTTATATAAGAACACTCATGATTAAGTCACCTTTCAGACTTTTTAAAAAGTCTGTTGAAATAGTTGTTCCTTGTGGCCAAACTAAATGCGAAGCCTATACATATATAGAAATAGATATGTATCTAATTTTAAAAGTGTAGGTGGGGTTTCAACTGTCAGCTAAGTCCTTAAAGGCTAGAACCAACAGCACTAAGCCATTTATCCCGAGCTGGCATCCTCCCATACGATAACAATTTGGCAGCGCGAAATGGGTCACCGTGCATATCTGGTTAGTTATGTCGCGAGTTGGCGCTCTCCGAGCACTAAGCCGGCATAGCCTGCTCGTAATTCGGAATTGGGAGAAATGAATGTACCGTGGAAATGATTGTCCCACACCGTACATCGGAAACCGACTCATACAGATCGATACATACGAGCAGACTCCCATCACCATCCTTCACATTTATCTTCTATACCAAGGGCGCTTATCAGCCGGGCGCTAACCCTCTGTGACCCTCAGTATGTAAATACGGAAATGGAACATGTCAAGAGAGTGCTGGAAAATAACGGATTTGGATGGCGTCAGTGTTTACGATTGGTGAAAGGAAGAGAACGCATGCGACCAGCTACCGTAGAAAGATTGCCTATATACCTGCCGTTTGTTAAAGGAATAACGGATAGAATCGGATACCTATTACAGCGTCGGTATGGCATCAAGACTGTTTTCCGCCCACACGGGCAACTAAGGCAAATGCTGCGTTCGTCTAAAGATAATGAACCATTCAGCGGACCTGGAGTATACAAAATACCTTGTGAATGTGGAAAATCCTACATTGGTGAAACAAGACGAAACATCGCGACAAGACTGACAGAGCACATAAGAAGCATTAAGAATTTGGATACCAACAGATCTGCTATAGCTGAGCATGTCCTTACCGGTGAGACGACACATTTCATAAGGTTTGATAAGGCTTCCGTACTTGCGAAGGAAAAGTTTTTCGTGCCGCGGAAAGTACGGGAAGCTATTGAAATCAATCGTCACCCGAATTTTAACCGGGACTCTGGCTGGGTATTACCACCCGCCTGGAAGCCAATTCTTAATGTTACCTCCACCAATACTACACCGTTTGTTCGCGAGAGTGATGCGTTATGCGATCCTACACGGTCAAGTGATGTTTGTGACCAAAACAGTGTCAGTGATAATGCACGCGAACCACAGTCTGACCGGCTGCCTTCCCCGCCCGCGCCCCCGCCGCCGCCACCTCTATCGCAGCGGGCATTACGCGCGTTGGAACGCAGTACGCGCCAGGCTCTCGTTGCCGCTACAGCGCATGCTCCCGAGGATGAGCGTCTATATCGCTCGAACACCGGTCGAGTTTCTCGATTAAATAAAGAATAACGTGAGTACAACCGGAACTAAATCAACATGAATACGACTCACGATAGTTTTAATAATAATATAGCTAACCAATACGGTACGGTTTGGCTACAAAAAGTGAAGGAATTTAGGCGGTTAAGAATCAAACGCAAGAAACTCGAGTGCAGTTTAGATTATGTTGTGAAGTGCCGGGACAGTGATGTTATACCGAAATTCGCACGAATCAAGCCTGTGCGTTGCATTAGGGATTGCGATGATTTCTTCAAAGTGGCAAACATCAAATTGTTGCGTCGTGTTATTGCTGAACACCGCCAAAAGTTAATGAACACAAACAAGAAAATGTACGAACTTCATCTTCAGCTTTCGCAAGTACTTCGTCGGGATATGTGGGAGGTACTAGATGCAATGTCCTTTAACAGAACCGAGAGTTGTGAGTACTACACTAGAACAAGACATCTCAAAAAGTTAACAATTTTACAGCGAGAAACCGGCAAGAGCCGTGTCTACCCTCATAACAAAAATGTTGATGGGGTAGCCGCGCACTTAACGGATGCCGTGGTCAACTTATCTTCGCATGAATTAAGTAATGTGGCAATCAGTGTTTTATCTCGGGGCCTTAATTTTGCGCCAACACCACGCAGAATACCAGTGGAAAATATAATTACTAGTGTAGAGGACATTGTATTTAAAAACAAGATTCCTTATCATGATGCTGAATGCATTAGACAGGATATTTCATCTCTGTTGCGTAAATCTAAACCACCTAAGAGTAATATAAACAAGGAGGAGGTTTTAGCACTGAGAGATTTACGCAAAAATCCGGAAATCCTAGTGTTGCCAGCCGATAAAGGTAACGCGACAGTGGTCGTCAACACCGAAGAGTATGAAGAGAGAATTGAACAGATGGTAAGTGACGACCAGACATACAAAAAAGTCAACTACACTCACCGGCACGAAATCTTGGCCAAGCTCTTATCTCGCAATAACAAACTGTTGAATTGTTTCTAATGAATGCAGCTTATGTAGGTAAGTCAGAAAATGTTTACCTTAGTTTTAGAGGGTAATTCATTAAGTTTGAGCGCACCTTGACGCCACTTGTGAAGATTTAGTCAAAACAGGTCATTGAAGCATCTAAGACGAAGTTTTTAATTTGTGTATTTTGAGAAGTTTAGCTTAAAGTTCACCCATTTTTGAGATTTTATGGTTATTCTTGTGTATTCAAACGTGATTTAGAACGAAAAAAATGCCGCTAACATCAGAACAGGTCGCGCAAGCCGTTGCATTGATCGACCAAGGACTGACACATCGTGAAGTGGCTATTGTGTTAAATGTACCACGTTCATCCATGCAGTATGCCTTGAAACGATATCAGGAGACTGGGCACTACACTCGAAGACCAGGTAGTGGAGGTGTTAGATGCATATCAGCTCGAGACGACCGGTTCATGGTCTTAGAGATATTGAGAAACCGCTTCCTTACAGCTGTTGAGATTCGACAGCGGCTCCAAAACGTCAGAGGCATAAATGTAAGCGAGCGCACGGTCAGGAGACGAATGGAAGAAGTGAATTTAAAAGCTCGTAGGCCAGCGCGCGGCCCATAACTCCTCAGACAGCACCGAGTAGTTCGTCTTCAATTCGCCCGAGAACATGCCAACTGGACACACGAGCAATGGTCTCGAGTTCTCTTTACAGATGAATGCCGAATTGCTTTACGAGCTCCAGACGGTCGAGAAAGGGTATGGAGAAGAAGAGGAGAGCGATACCTACCCATTACGACTACTCAAACAGTGAGTTTTCACGGCGGCTCTATAATGGTTTGGGGAGGAGTAAGTTCAGATGCTCGTACGGAGTTGGTGGTTGTCGACAATCGGCTTAATGCCACGCGATATATTGAAGAAATCCTCCAGGACCATGTAATGCCTTATTTGGGGTTCATTGGGTACGACTTTGGATTATTAATGCACGATAACGCACGTCCCCATGTCGCCAGGTGCGTGGAAGATTACATCCAAGCGGTTGGAATTCGGAAGTTGCAGTGGCCAGCTCGGAGCCCAGACTTAAATCCAATAGAGCACATCTGGGACATGCTCAAAAGAAAGATTAAGTCCGATTCCAATGTGCCACAAACTCTCAACGAGCTCCGCAATGCAGTTCTGGCCGCTTGGGAAGCTATACCGCAAGTGGACATCAAAAACATTATCCAGAGCATGCCTGACCGGATGCAGGCAGTCATCAGGGCCAGAGGAGGGAACACCTGCTATTGAAACGTGTGCAAGATAAAAAAAAAACGCTTCATTGTCATTTTTAGTAACAATCGAAATAACTGATAAAATTCTTAAAATACTGTTCAGTTACAAAAAAAGAAACTGGCAGTGCTGTGATCTGTTAAATTCATTAAAAAATTATAAGAGCATAGAAAATAATAATTTTCATCCCTCCTACCCTAAAGTTATTCAATAAAATTATAAAAACACAAGTTATCGCAAATTGCGTAAGTGGCCAAGTTTCCGTGCCGGTGAGTGTATAACCCGACTTCTAGAATTACTACAAAAGTAGTTAAACTGTTGCAGAGCTTTGATGGTGAGGACCTTTTGTCACAGTTGCGCCCACATAATCCTACGTCGCCCAAAATTTATGGTTTACCCAAAATACACAAGCCCGGTTGGCCACTTAGGCCCATTGTCAGCCAAATCGACGCTCCTACCTACAAGATGTCTAAGTATATGGCTACTATTTTACAGCCCCTAACCGGAAAAACTAGTAGCTATGTAAAGGACTCCAGGCATTTTGTACAAATGTTGGCAGAGGTTCAGATCGATCCGTCAGAATTAATGGTTAGTTTTGACGTCAGTTCCTTATTCACCAGTGTCCCGGTGGAGGAAACGATCACCATTATCTCTGGATTGATACAAGAAGCTGACTTACCTACTCCCTACATTGAGTGGGTCCGGTACTGCCTAAAAAGTGGGTATTTTGTATGGCGAGGAGACTATTACTTACAGGTAGATGGTGTTGCAATGGGTTCACCAATAGCTCCGGTAGTAGCCAATATATTTATGGAGTGGTTTGAAGAAACAGCATTATCAACTACGTCTGCTAAGCCCAGATTCTGGTGGCGATACGTTGATGATGTTTTTGCAATCATCACCAAAGACGCGCTGAATGGTTTCATGGTACACCTAAATCAGACACACAAAAACATCAAGTTCACCGTTGAAGAGGAGAAGGAAGGAGTCTTGCCATTTTTAGATGTTAAAGTCATCCGTGGTTCTGACGGAAGATTGTCCCACACCGTACATCGGAAACCGACTCATACAGATCGATACATACGAGCAGACTCCCATCACCATCCTTCACATTTATCTTCTATACCAAGGGCGCTTATCAGCCGGGCGCTAACCCTCTGTGACCCTCAGTATGTAAATACGGAAATGGAACATGTCGAGAGAGTGCTGGAAAATAACGGATTTGGATGGCGTCAGTGTTTACGATTGGTGAAAGGAAGAGAACGCATGCGACCAGCTACCGTAGAAAGATTGCCTATATACCTGCCGTTTGTTAAAGGAATAACGGATAGAATCGGATACCTATTACAGCGTCGGTATGGCATCAAGACTGTTTTCCGCCCACACGGGCAACTAAGGCAAATGCTGCGTTCGCCTAAAGATAATGAACCATTCAGCGGACCTGGAGTATACAAAATACCTTGTGAATGTGGAAAATCCTACATTGGTGAAACAAGACGAAACATCGCGACAAGACTGACAGAGCACATAAGAAGCATTAAGAATTTGGATACCAACAGATCTGCTATAGCTGAGCATGTCCTTACCGGTGAGACGACACATTTCATAAGGTTTGATAAGGCTTCCGTACTTGCGAAGGAAAAGTTTTTCGTGCCGCGGAAAGTACGGGAAGCTATTGAAATCAATCGTCACCCGAATTTTAACCGGGACTCTGGCTGGGTATTACCACCCGCCTGGAAGCCAATTCTTAATGTTACCTCCACCAATACTACACCGTTTGTTCGCGAGAGTGATGCGTTATGCGATCCTACACGGTCAAGTGATGTTTGTGACCAAAACAGTGTCAGTGATAATGCACGCGAACCACAGTCTGACCGGCTGCCTTCCCCGCCCGCGCCCCCGCCGCCGCCACCTCTATCGCAGCGGGCATTACGCGCGTTGGAACGCAGTACGCGCCAGGCTCTCGTTGCCGCTACAGCGCATGCTCCCGAGGATGAGCGTCTATATCGCTCGAACACCGGTCGAGTTTCTCGATTAAATAAAGAATAACGTGAGTACAACCGGAACTAAATCAACGTGGAAATGAGGATTGAAAGCCGGAGCGGAGATAGCGTGGTTGGTAGATGTATCAGTCGAAATTATGCAGTAGATAATAATTTTCCAATCAATCCTGAAGAACAGTTTGTCATAAGCCTTAAGAGGCCGGGGAGTCTGTGAAACGATCTATAGGCTGTCTCTGTTTAACTGCGACTTGATGCGATAGCACTGCCGACCGAACAAATTATGATAGGTACCGTAATACCAAAAAATATGAATGAAAATGTAATGTTTAGCCATTGTTTTTTGCATTAATAGTACCTTGTAATGATAATCTATGTTCCTGTTGTAATGACAAAAGAAATGTGCAAGTTTTTAATACAAAACGAATAAGTTAAAGATGCGATATTTACGTCGTAATAATGTGTGAAAATCAATTGGTTTATATTTCGTTATAGGTAATTATTTTGGAATAAAAACTATCCAGGAACCTAGATTAATATGTGTTTAATCTGAATAACAGCACAGTATGGTGGTAATATGCTTGAAATATAAATAATTTCGATATTACGATTGTATGGGCGAATCAACCTCCGCAGGCCCCTTAACTCCTTTTGCTGATATTCGGGGCCTCATAGGGAGAGTCTTAGCTATATAATTCACTTCGTGATCCAGTGCGGGTTGGTGTATGACAGATGTCTACGAAAGTTGTGATTCTTAGACATGGTCTATTTTCTTCACCGTTATTTGAACGCGTGCAAGTTCTGCTTGTAACTTAAGTAAGTCATTGGGCCGAGGGGGATTCGAAACGTAAGTATGAATAAAATATCAAAAACCTACAATAGTAGAGGAACAAAGTTGTAGAAGGAAGATTTGGATGGGAAACCGCTATTATTTACCGACTTTCCAAAAAAGGAGGAGGTACTGAAGTCGACTGTATTTTATTTTTATATATTTTTTTTTTATGTGTGTTACCTCATAACTTCTCTCCACGTGAGCCGATTTCGAAATTTTTTTTTAGTTTGGAAGATGTTGCTTTTTAATTGGTCCCATTTAAATTTGATCAAGATCTGATCAGTAGTTCTTGAAATATCGTCAATAATGTCTATTTTGTGACGAATAATGCGTACTTTGACGATGTTCTGGTTTACCCGACTTCAAAAGTTACCTCACAACTTCTTTCTTTGTGAGCCGATTTTGATGATTCTTTTTTTTATTTGAAAGTGGTGGATCAAGGTTCCGATGAAGCGGTGAAGTCGGTTTTTTAAGCTTTGCTTGCGTTTAATTATTTTATTTCCGATTTTTAATGGTTAACCCTGATTGAACAGTTTTACCATTCCCCTTCCCCATTGATGGTAACACAGATATATGCATGGAGGTGCTAATGTGTTCCTTTTTACCTACAATAGTTTTTTTTTATTAGGTAATAAAAAGAGGTTTCTTAACTGTATTCCAGCGAAATTAGAATCCGACCATTAGCTAATTCGACCAAGCTAGTCTGATGATAATGGGTTGAATGCAGAGTTACGAGTCCTAGTTCTCAAGCATTAAAAATGAGAAGGTTCTCGAATTGGAAGGTGAAACGATATTATGATAAATTAATCTTGATATTGCGTAAACTTTCATTCGATTGAATGATCCTTGTCTTCTTAATTGGATTTTGATGTTTCTTTTGTTTGAAATATACCTATGACTTTTGTGTTAAACATGTTATTTGATTCAAGTGATTTATTATTATATGTTTTATTATTAGTGTTATAAAGGAACGAACGTTTCTGCGCTCATCCGGATGTGATAATTGAAGGACTCGCATTACTTAGAGACATCTAAGAGCGGCGTCTTTTCAAAGCTTAGGTAGGTCCAAAATCTTGGACATAGCCCGAATTTAATGGCAAATAATTTATCATTCTTCTACAACGCTTGCTAGGTTATTCGTGGAAGGCGCTACACCGACTGCTGGTACTTTTTCGAATTATAGGATAACTGCAGGTAGGAATGTTCTGTTGGTAGGTCCTTGGTACCAGCCCCCCGATTACCTATCTTTGTTGCAAACGGTTTCAATACTAAATTGACAAAACTCCTAAGAAATAAGGTTCATTTTTGCTTAATTTTAATTGAAACCGCGTGCAACAAAGATACGTAATAGGGTGTCAGGTATCCCGACATATCTAGTCTCGCTAATCCCTTCTACGGGAGACGATAATGTAGGTACGACCCGATATTTCAGGGCCCGATTTTGTACAGCCAATAATGCACACCCTAATAATTAATGTACGTTGATTCGAAATATCATGCCGTGAATTCCCGAGGCGCCAATTATTGCCTGTACAAAATTGGTCCGTATTGATAATTAACGGCCAATAATGTACAGCCAATAATCCATGTACATGACTTCCAAATATCAGGGTGTGATATACTGTGCTGCGTAAAATCACTCCGTGTCGATCTTGTACGGCCAGTATTGCACAGTCAATAATTGGAAGCGAACCATAGACAAACTAAAAATACTTACGCTTTTCTTTCGAATATGAACAGTTTGTATAAATAGTTTAGGTAATATCTCGGGACTTAATCGCGCTAAAAAACTATTTTTATTTACTTCGACGTTTCGGCCAAGTCGCATTGGCCATGGTCTCGAGAAGACTGGAGAATGCGGGTGTCAGCGTGGGAAAGGGCGAGTATTGTCTCCAACTACCCGCACTTGGTCTTGTGAGAAATAATTATTACGACACACAACACTCACGATATTAGCAGATTTATCGCGGGATAAATCGCGACGCGAACACTTACTTAAAACTGGATTCCACGCGGCAGCCAGCCTAAAACCATCTTCCCGGTTGAAATTACGATGTTTTTTAATTTCAACCGCTTCACGTACAATCCTTGAGTAGCAATGACGTTCAGTGGAAAGGATTTTAGGGGCGTGGAGCTCAATCCAGTGGTTAGGTCCCGACTCAAGTAAGTGTTCAGCGATTGCAGATTTAGTCACCTGGCGGTTCTTCACAGCTGCGATGTGCTCCTTAACCCTTTCCGCGATAGTGCGCTTGGTTTGTCCTATGTATGCACTACCGCAGCTGCAGTCAATTTTGTACACACCCGGTGTCTGAAAAGGGATGACTTCTTTTGGCGTTCTCATAAGCTTTGCGAGTTTGGATAAAGGGGTAAATACAGTCTTTATTGAAAAGGTATTAAGTACAGCTCCTACCTTATCCGTCACTCCTTTGACATACGGCATATAAGGCTGTCTTTCGACATTTATACACCTTTTCTTTTCTCTGCGTCTAGAACGCCATCGCTTTTCCACCTTGTAGCCATTCTGTTTTAGAGCCTTCTGGACATGTATCAGCTCGGCGTCTAGATGTTCACGGTCACAAAGATCATAAGCCCTATCTATCAATGATCTGGTGACGGACTGTAGATGGCGGGGATGGTGATGCGACTTGGCGTTAAGTTACCCGTCTGTGTGTGTAGATTTTCTGTAAACAGAGTGGTATAATGAACTATCTGGCCTCACCATCACTTGTGATCAATTTTCTGGCAAGTGGTATAAATTCTCGAATACGTCTTCTGTAAAAAGTTCATTATAGTCCTTAATAACGGCACGAATACGACGTGTCACTCTGGCGGTAGGGTCATATGATACGGGCTTATAAATGTTTTTGTCATCTAACAAAATTCGTAATTTTGTGTCGTAATCTGATGAGTTCATCACCACGGTGGCATTTCCCTTGCCGGCTTTAAAAATTACAGTTTGTATAAAAACTTTAAACGGCTCCGCGCCCCCCCTTCGGGAAGGAAGGTCCTTGCCCTCTTGAAATTACTGGATCATGCAAACGAGCCTTTGACTTTGACATTTGTTTATACACGAATTATCGGCCGTGCATTATTGGCTGTACATTATCAGCTCGTGCTAATATTTGCCGACATGTATTGTACGGCCAGTATTGCACGACCTGATATTTCGTGTACATATGTGTTCAAATATTATTGTGTTTTCCTGGATGCGTATTATCGGGTGTACAAAATCGGTCCGTGTTGTTATTTGTTTCAGTTTAGGTTTCGGGCCGGGCTATCAACTGCCCCCCGATTACCTATCTTTGTTGCAAACGGTTTCAATACTAAATTGACAAAACTCCTAAGAAATAAGGTTCATTTTTGCTTAATTCAAATAGAAACCGCGTGCAACAAAGATACGCTGAAAGCGCAATATTGAGTTTCAAGCATACTGTCCAGTATAAGACAGATTTTCTAGACCTCTCTAAAGCATTCGATCTGGTTTCGTATGATGTGCTTTGGGGGAAGATGGAGGATAGGGATGTACCGGTAGAGATATTAAATATTTTTCATTTCTGGTATGCAAACCAGACTAAGCATGTTAAATGATCAAACAGCCTCTCCAAAGAGTACAGGTTGGAGTGTGGAGTAAGGCAAGGTGGATTATCGTATCCGAATCTTTTTACCCTGTACATTAATGACCTCATTGTAGAGCTCAGCAGCATGCGCATCGGGTGCTGAGTTGCTGGTGTTAATGTTAACAATATCAGCTATGTGGACGACATGGTGCTGCTGGGTCCTACAGTGCGTTCTCTTGTAAAGATGCTTAAAGTATGCGAGACAAACTTTGCGTGGCATGGTCTCATTTATAATGTTAAGAAAACCGAATACATGGTTTTTAACGCTAGGAAATGTCCTGATTTTTTCCCTCCTATCACTTTGAACGGAACAAATCTTAATACCAGTTTTAATATCTTGGACATTTCCTTACCGACGACCTTAAAGACGATGTTGATATAGAGAGGGAGCGTAGAACTTTAGCGGTTCGCGGTAACATGCTGGCGCGCAGATTTGCCCGCTGTTCAGACCAGGTCAAATTATTTACTTAGTTATTACCTATTACGCTATTTAAGGTATATTTTCAGGGGCTGTACACGGGCGGTCTGTGGTTTAGATATGCCAAAAAATCGCTGAACACTACGTTTACAGTATAACAACATTTTCAGGATGATGCTGAGACTTCCCCGTTATAGCAGTGCCTCCGAAATGTTTGCAAAAAACCGAACTGACACAAGCAGCTGAAAAAAGCAGCTGAGGGAGGAAAAGAGGGTCAGGGGAAGTGACAACATCATACTGAAAACTGTGGCAGAAGATCTGCGCGCGCCTGTGCTAAGGCATTTCGTGCGGGTAATGATAGAAGTTGGAGATACTCACTCCTCTGGTTACCAGTCGCACGGAATGCTTCTCAAGTACGGAATTAATTAATTAATGTAAGCAAAGTTTCTAATTATATTTTATTGTATTGGTACTAACATACTTTTAAGTTTTGTGTTACTAACAAATAGATCATGTTGTCCGAAATAAATATTTAATTCGAAATATATTTTGTTATTTCACACCCGATAATGTACGGCCCGTATTGCACAACCTGATAATTGGAAGCCATATCATGGAGTGCTGGTTGCGCATTATTTGCCGTATATTATCGGGCCGTGTATTATTGGTCGTGCAATATAGGGACTCCTTTCTACGTGTAACATTGGGCGAAGTCTTTCAATTTATTATTTAAGATTCGAGAGCTCTGTTTGTCCGTTTGTCTTTTTACAACATTACGAAATTTAATACCTACCTAGATAGTCACGGAAAAGGATATACTTAGGTAGGTAAATACAAAATTGTCAATCTCTTTAACGCAAGCAAAGATGCGGGGCACAACTAGTTTATTATAAGACTTAATTCTATACAGGGTCAAATGGTGGGTACCTAAATAATAATTGTTCCAAGTCAGCTAACTAATTCTCTTTTCCGCTTATTCAGAACAATTACGTACAATAAAATTCTCGTTCAACGTTATCTCCACAGCAGAGAGAACTTTCCGCCAGGACTTCAAGACTGCAATTAAAAGGGCAATTAAAAATGGCAATCCTGGCAGCCATAATAATAACAATTATGAGGCTCACCCGTTGTTACGAGAGATAAAACAGGGTCAGATTACGTAAATCTATGCAAATACGACGTAGTCGGTAATAGAGGGTAATTTGGAGGCTAGCAACCCTGGCTATGGTTGCAAAGCGCGGGAATAATTTCGGGTTACAGAAGTAACAGATAACATACCTACTAATAATAGATAATACCTAAAGACTGCAATAATATGATCAGTATGAAATGTATTATTTAACTTTAATTATAACTGACGCGATGCGTCTCTTTAGGGGGGTCATGTCAATAAGTAGGTACTTTGTTCAATCCCCACTTTTTTATGCCAGTGTAGGCAAACATCTGACCACAATTTCACGTGATGGAAAGTGATGATGTGGCCGAAGATGTAGCATGCTTGCCTAGAAGGTACCTATATATTCATACTTAAGACTGCTAGATTATATTATAGTGTTCCGGTAGCTATTAACGAGATCCAGTTCCATTAAAGGCCTGTAGGTAGTACGTACTACATGCGAGGACCATCATCATTTCCCAACATCTCTGAGGTACAAACTAACGTATCTTGGAGAAAAGTCACTGTAGGGTAAGTACATGTATTGAGGGAATTTTGGAGCGGTATTAAAATCTTGACAAAACAGTTACTATTCTGTTTTTAGTCCTAGACCATAGACTGAAGTCTATGTCCGAGACATGAGGGTAATTTCAGACTCCACTATTTGATTCAAATGTTTTGCTTGGAGTTTTGTTCGTTAAAGCCGACCCTGTTAAGAGCCATTTCGCGCGTTCAGTGAATAATAGAAGATTTTGAGCGCCTAATTTTCTATCTTGGGAAATTATTTCATTCTGTTTTATATTTGTTAAATAAAGATCAATCTTTGGAATTGCCACATGATGTAACAGATTTTTAAAAACATATAGTTTAGATAATATCTCGGGACTTAATCGCGCTAAATACAATTTTTATTTACCTCGACGTTTCGGCCAACTTGCATTGGCCATGGTCTCGAGAAGACTGGAGAATGCGGGTGCCAGCGTGGGAAAGGGCGAGTATTGTCTCCAACTACCCGCACTTGATCTTGTGTGAAATAATTATCACGACAAAAATTAAAAATTTAAAACTTACAATTTTAAGAACATATCTAATAATTTTATAATATTCAATTTTTAGAACTTAGTTTTACTAAAAACGACAATAGAGTAAAATTTAAGCTCCTTATATATTTATCAAATTGAATTGAATCGATTAGTTAAACATGCCTAAATATCTGGCACGTAATAGTGTTGTCACATAATGTAGATATGTTGAATTCTAATTTTTATTCACGTTGATGAATAAAAACCCTTTATTAACCTTATTTTACTTAAATTTTTTATTTAAAATAATCACATTCCTGACCCAAATCGCATGTTTATATGACTTTGGTCTTTATTTAATCTAAATAAAAAGTTAAAACAAATAATCTATTTATTACATTACACACAAAATAATATTTATCATCACTTGAAACTGCTATAAATTGCGATAGAAATGCAAACGCCGTACATTACGGCGCGAGCGCCATTTTGCGAAATGGTTCTTAAGATCCGGAATTAGGTCTGAAATTGCCCACAGATATTGTGCAGTTTACCAATAAATCGAATCGATTAATTGTGTGTCTACATGTTCCTTGCCTCGATTACTAAGAAAAGGTAAAAGTGTCGTGGAGCGTGGGCGGAGGACCATAGAGGCTACTATTTGTCAAGCCTACAAAGATGCGGTGCGGCTGATATCGCGAATAAAAACTCGTATATTTCTCAAGCACGTCTCGCGGAGATTAATGTCGATTGGCGATATGTTACGTCTCGTTTAGTGATGTGATATCATGCTATATCGAGTTGTATATTTTTTTTGTAGTCGCTAAACCATCTAGCATGGCGAGTTAACTAGTCATACGAGATTATTACGAAAAAAATACATAGTAATAATAAAAAAACGACAAAACCGAAGTTTTTTTTTAGCCATTGTAAATTATATTTAAGTAAGTCTAAGTAAAATATTATTTATGTAAGTTTATGTGTATGTATGTATTAATGTACATATATATGTTAGTTGTATTTATGTGTATGATTGTGTTTTTACACCACTGACCTCATTATTTAAAATGATACCTTTCTTGACTTGTTGACTAGAAGAGATCGCTCTTAGCGATAAGTCCGCCAATTGCACTTCTTGATTTTTTTAACTTGTTTTTTCTTTAAATTTATTTGGTGAACAATAAGGAATTTTCTATTCTATTCGGAAGTAGGTGGTACAAAAAAACTAATATCTGGAAATATCAGAGCTACTAATGACTAAGTCACTGAATATGAATATACTTAGGTTTTTAATTGACATTGACTAATTACTCAGACACTTTGTTCATGTGTTCTTATGCAGCTCTCTCACTATATGTTACACTAATATATGTACACTAAATAACATTGAACTAGTGTAAGTTCAAATGGTTTAGTTCTTCTAAATCTTCTGACTAAGTATGTTACGTCTAGAAGCTGGATTGCCTAGATATTACTGACTGTCTAGAGTCTAGACTGTCTAGACTGATTGACTATATACACAAGATCTACTAAATCGAGCGTCCACACGTTTACTCGATCGTTTTCAATAAATCGAGACATGATTAAATTTTTTTTTATGTTTGAGAGCTCCATATCGTGCTCCCAAGATACAGGCTTTGCCTATAATATAGTTTGGGGCCCACAGCACAATTGTAGTTTATTATGTCCTTCTTTGCCATATAAACAAATTGTCATTTTCATTTCTCAAAGGTGTGCTCTAAAGCAAACTATCGAGTCCTGCTACGCCTTGCTACATCACTACCAACTAAGTGACACGACATGGCATCACCAGCGGTCTCACAATTCTCACACCTTCCATCGAACGTGTCTCGGAGCACGCTTCGGCTCATTCTTTTAGTTTTGTTGTGAGAGCATGTCGCTGGCGTCAATGTAATCGAGATTACGAGATTGTGCCACATCCTTGCGTTTTAGTTTCGATTCGAATGGACTGTTCCTCGAACAATTCGATTGATTTCAACTTGTAGGTATACCTTACACGTTTAAATTAATCGAATTGTTAATACATTATTTTAATAAAGAAAGGTATACCTTTCCTTATTAAGATAATTTATTTCAAACATATTTTGTACTTAATACAAAAAAGAAATGAAAAGTATAATCGAGGTTGGTAGTATACTCCGTCTGAAACTTTCCAGTTTCATTTATGTCCATGCTAATCTAGTCTGGAAGAAAAACAACAATGAGTTTTAATGAAGCTGGCACCGATCTAACAAAATTTTGAGGAATTGCAATATAAAAAGAAACTGCTGGTACCTACCAGCATAGCAGTGCACTTTAACTTATTTACACACATTAATATATTTTGCTCTAAGTACAGTGGCGGATTTACCAGCAGGCTGAGTAGGCTGGAGCCTAGGGCGGCAAATTTGGGACCAACATTTTATACCAAATTCACATTCAAACTAATCACGGGCAAAAGGTTTTAATTAAATAAAAACATAATGATATGGGTATCATAATATTTAATTGATTAAAATATTGTAATTAATATAATTGTGAACTATGGAATTGAACGAGAGAATGAGAGGTCGGTAAGGGCGGAAAAATTTGAATAGCCTACTGGCGGCAAATGTATAAATCCGCCACTGTCTAAGTATTGGCATTGCAATTCAGAGGGACAACGTCACAAGAATAATGGGCACGCTGCCCACTGATTTAAGCACTTGAGTAACCTATAAGCTTGGTGGTTTGTATTGAGCAATATGTGCTTTACTGATCGACTTCAAAAAAAATATAAAGTTACAATATTTATGTATTTTTTTGATACTCAATGATTACTGGACCGATTTGGCAAATTCTATGTTTGTTTAAAAGGGTCTAGTTGATCCCATATAAAAATTGACCAGATCTGATCATGAATTCTAGAGATGAAGCGGTGAAGTGAGTTTTTTTGAAGCTTAGCTAATTTAGACTATATTAATTTAGTTTTAGAAACTATAATTCTTAAAAAATCTCTGCCTTTTCGAAATCGGTTCAAATACCGCCTGTGAGAAATTTGACCCCAATTAATTACGAAGGCGGATTACAGGAAGAAAATGAATAAAAGGTTTTTCAAAATGAAAATAAACGATTTCATTCACATTTCCTTCGGCAAAGTTAGAATGATGTTTTTAAAGGATTAGGGCGGTTTTATGCTACTTTTTATTATAAATGGAACAAATCTGCGGCCACTGCTGCGAGCACTATGGGGTGGAAACGCAAAAACGAGGGAACGTAAATAGAAAATATTTTCCCACTTTCGACGGGAGATATTGTAGTGTGGCAATACTTTTTGGGGCAATGATGTGTGAATATACTCTACCTGTATGTTTTGGAGTAGGTCCACGGCTTTGTTTAATTTTGGCTACGCAATTTTGTGCATTTAGCCAGAGTCAAGTGATTAATATTTTTGAATTATAAAACAATTATGAAAAGTTAATCATCCACCGCTATTACACACAATACTCAAAGAAACACAAGTTTTGAAAAATAATACAAAATTGACTACGATATTTCATTTTCGCGCCAAAAACTGTTTTAAAGCAATATCTAAGTTATATTAATACTAGATATCAGATTTCCTAGTGTCCAGGGCCCATTTTATTCTGATAGGTATCAAAATATTTTGAGCCCAAATGTTGTACTTTTTGTCCCAAATTTTTTTTTATGCTTGATAGGCAAACAGTATCTCACCTGAAAGAAAGTGAATATGGAGCATGTTTGTCTAGAAATACCTATTCACTCTAGACTTGAAGACTCCCAGATGTAGGGAACCGTATTTTGCTTACTAGCGAATTAGTGCCTTAAGTGAAGTAGTTAAAAGGATAAGTGACAGTTACTTATACAACTCAGGATATCATTGCAAAATTGCATAATTGTAGGTATATACATTGTACATGTTTTACAAAATATTATTCTTATTATATCCTGCGATTTCCTTCGTAACTCATATCCACCCACTCCCATAGCTAAGCAGAGTTTATTAAAAATTGGATTTGCTCAGACGCGGCACGTGTTCACTTCTAATAATATTGTATTTTATTGTCGAATAAATACAGCAGATTGTGTGCTGCGGGGCTGTGTTGATTATTTCTAGTTCACTGTAAATGGTAGAAAACCACTGTATTTTTAACTTACTTTAAAAAAGAGGAGGTTCTCAATTTTTTTTTTATGTCGGAACTTTTTTCGAGGTGCACCGATTTTGTTTTTTTTATATTTGAAAGCTGGTGCTTCCTGTGTGCCCATTTAAATTTGATTAAGATCTGACAAGTTTTTGAATTAGTATACAACTCTACTTAGCAGTTTAGGTCAACATTTCATTACTTATTAGTATTAAGGCTAGATCGTTATTCAGATGATGTATCAAAAGATATGGAAGAAGATACAAAAAACAAAAGTTTAATATTATAAAGTAGTTGATTGATCGCTTTCCAGCTCACAGCTTTTTGCCTACACAGTCACAAATCACAAATTTTCGGATTTATGATATTAGTAAGGAAGATCCTTTTTTGTCATAAAAAGTTTCAGCCTCGAAAGTGACGTTTTAAAGCGATCTAGTCATATCTGCTGCCTAGTCTAATAGAGATGTAGTCGTAAAGCTCCTAACCCACGTAAACTCCTTAAAAATATATATTCTTAGAAGAATTTGTTTTTATCGACTGCCCCACATGCAGCTTCAATTAATGTCGTGACACAAGGAGGTTTCATTGCAAGTCTTCTTCCTATTTCTCCTTAAGAGGCCGGGGAGTCTATGATACGATCTATAGGCTGTCTCTGTTTAACTGGCAAACTGTGCCCATGCTTGATGCGATAGCACTACCGACCGAACAAATTATGATAGGTGCAGTAATACCAAAAATTATGAATGAACATGTAATGTTTAGCCATTGTTTTTTGCATTAATAGTACCTTGAATGATAATCTATGTTCCTGTTGTAATGACAAAAAAAAATGTGTAATTTTTTAATACAAAGCGAATAAGTTAAAGATGCGACATTTACGTCGTAATAATGTGTGAAAATCAATTAGTTTATATTTCGTTTTAGTTAATTATTTTACAATAAAAACTATCCAGGAACCTAGATTAATACGTTGTTAATCTGAATAACAGCACAGTATAGTGTTAATATGCTTGAATTATAAATAATCTCGGTATTACGATTGTATCAGAAAATCAACCTCCGCAGGCCCCTTAAAAGGGCCCATTTCATGCCACTGTAAGTCACCTATTCACAAATTAGATCAAAACTTGTATAATTCTGTTTGCTCCCCGGTGCTTAACTTAAAATATGGCTGACATTTTTCATGCCCCCCCCTCGCACCCTTTGCGAGGGATAGTTGGGGCGTTTGTTTAGGGTAGATTATTTAGAGATGGGTAATAGGATTGCGCGATTGATGCAAATAGGCTTGATTGTGTCAGGTATTTGGCCCTTGACGTGGGTGGAACATAGTTAGGCCTAAAAACGCATTTATAATGTAAATAATTTATTGTAAACGTATTTTATATGTATATATAGCGTATGACTATAATATACTATCTCACCTGTTGATAGTAAGTACTAATTTTTATTCTGTGCTTTTGATGCCTAGGTGACGAAATTCTCTTTATCTCTATAGATAGAACGTGCATTAATTCTTAGATTTAACTGCTTGTTGGCTAAGTTGGGTGAGCCTTCTAAGCAGGGGCTTAGAAGGCGAACGCAATCGGGTTCGATTCCCGGCGGGAACCCAAGTTTTCTCCCCAAGGAAAATTTGTTTTTCTGGGTCTGGTTGTGATTGTGTGTGTGATGTGAATGTTTCCGGCACCCACGACACAAGTCATTGAACTTAGTGTGGGGCTGTGAGTGTGAAAGCGTTTTTATTTTTTATTTTTTTTATAGCTAGAAAATATTTTATTCTATATCCGAACGAAAGTGTACTTACTCATATTTAAATCGATATATACCTGTAACTAAAATTCTAGGAACGGGAATTTTTTTTCAAACTTACCAGTCCCTCCAATTTCAGTACCAACGACCAGAAGTAGGCATAGGGCAATGACCTCGTCTTAAAAAATACCCATTGTTCATTAAACGCCTCCTAGACTAGATTGCTTTTACAGCCTATTAGGCAAAGTTGCAGTTCTTAGGACCGATATCTCGAGCTCGACTCAAGTTCTCCAACAACAACTCCTTGCCAGAGTCTGTGTTCCCAGATAAGTACAATCTTGGAGTCTTCAAGTCGAGAGTGAATAGGTATTTTCTAGGCAAGCGTGCTCCATCGTCGACCGCATCGTCACTTAACATCAGGTGAGATAGTGGTCAAATGTTTGCCTATCACAGTTAAAAAAAAAAAAAAAAAACCGATCGATCGACAATACTTCGGTTATCACGATTCAGTTAGTAAATACCTAGTTGTTAAGTAGTTCGTGATTAGTGAACAACTCAATTAATGAGAAAAAGAACTTAATAGTTACTTAGTAGTTAACTTTCTCTTGCGTATGGCTATTAGAATGATGTGTATTATATATATATTTTTTTTATTTATTTACAAAATCCACAGCCCTTAATTAACAGAGTTTGGTTAATTTGATTTATACGTAAGGCCAATAACGGATTAAATTTTTATTAATATTACTTAATTATAAGTAGGTAGTAATATCATTAGTTAGTTATTGTGCTACCCGCATATAATATAATCCAGGGCATTCAAACTAATTCCTGAATCTTTACTTTAATATCCCAATGGCATATTTATTAATATTATTTTTCTTTGAGGTATCTATATTTCGGCAAAACATAAGTAAAAAATAAAAAAAGCATTGTAAATATCCCATTTTGAAGAATATCCTTATGTGGGTTAAAAATTTCAATCAATCAATCGAAATAATGTGTGTGTATTTACGAGTGATTGTATAAGACAGTCACTTGTCCAAGTTACTCATACATAATAATATCTTTCTAATAAAATAAGAAACACATATACATTTTCATTTTTCGTAGTCGGGTTTTTGAATGTTGACTTGTTTATTACATGGAATTGTGAGCTATCGAGTAGACTTAAATAACCGTTATGAATTGATCGCCGATCGTGAGCAATATGTACCGCGCGTAGAGCTCAACAAATATTGGCCGTTCGGTGACGATGACGCGAGTTCCATGATTTTTCTTCACCCAAAAAGTGCTCAACGCGCCTAAAGAAGTTTTCACTTCAAAAAGAAGAAATATAAATAGGAATATTATTTATTGCAACCAAAATATTACCATATTCCGTCAAGGATCTCTTTCTAAACACCTCTGAATCCACCCGCCATCGCCACCGCCTGGATAAAGATATCAATGTTGAATAAATCACCGAATCTATTCCAAGCTCAAGGGTTCCATTCAAACCGTAAAAAAGCTGTAAAAGTCCTCTTCGTCTAGGAAACTCGTAAATTTATCAAATCTATGAGAAATATTTATAAAAAGTATAACCTTGTTTATGTTTTGGGGGTTTGCTCTGTTCTAAATTGCAAAGCAAGATATTTGCCGAGGCTTAGAGAATTTTTTAAAATGATCTAGATTTTGTAGGTTGTTAAGATCATATTATGTATAAATATTTTAAGTAACATAGCAGAGCCAATTTACACGCTGCTGTCATACATAATACATATGTATGTTATTTTTTTATTTTGGCTTCGCAATCTTGTGCATTTAGCCCGTGTCAAGTAATAATATATTTTAAGTGTATTTCATATTAAAAGTCCTAGTCACAAGTCACAGTGAAAGTCAAGTATAAAAGAGTCAAGGTCCAGTCATGGTTAAGTCATGCCCTAGTAAAGTGGTAAACATTTTACTAGTACTTCTATTGGAATTTTGGAGCGAAGGCAAAAATCTCATTTTTCAACTTTGTTTGATTTGCCTACACTTATGCACGTTTCCTAAGTATAAACGGTTAATAATACAACTTTATTACATATTAACACTCGAAGAATGACAGGTTTTGAAATATTATACAAAATCAACAACGCCATTTTTTCAATTTCGCGGCAAAACTCCTAGAGTTACTTATTAAACATCTGCATTAAAAAAATGTGTAAATGAAAAAGAAAAATGAAAGTTTTCAAGTTTTATTAGCACGGTGCCATGGTTCGCATAGTTGTATATTTTGGTATCAACTTATGGACAATCAAAACATACGAAATTTTGCAGCAGAACGTACTAAAGATAAACTTGTAAGTATTAAAATATAATACCGCAGACATGTTCGTGACTGTTACTTGATATTTTTTTAGTATTCCGTATCAGTAGGTATGAAGGAACTTAATTTACTATTACTAGAGACCTGATATCATTCGATTGAAGACAAGATTTATAAAGAAAGACTGTATGATGAAATAATATAGAGGACTCGAAAAGATAACTTATTTTATAAAATAATTGCTAAGTCGTTAGACACCAATCATATCTGTCTTTTATTAACACCTATAGTGTTCCCTATTTTTATCACAATGTAGCCAAGATTAGACTCATAAATAACTTAAGTTTAAGTTATTCTGCTTACTTCAAAATAAAATCAAGTCTGATGATAATGATGATTTTACGAGTTCGTCAGCACAATACAGTTTTCTGAGAGACGGACAGACTTCAAGATATATTTTTGTTATAGTTTCTTCACCCTTTCCTAGCCGTAGTCTCGAGATAGGAGGATTTGCGGGATCGCAGTTCTCCGCCCCGGGTAGGGGATAGAACAAAATGTAGGGATGAGCTCTGTATTTTATGTTTCAAATGGAAATGTATATAGACATACACAATTAATTGAGAAATAAAAGGCTTTTTCAAATAAAGTTTCTAGCCAAATGATTTTGAAACGATGATAGCTGTGTTAGGTGTGGTGGTTTAACAGAGAACTAACGCTGTTTAGAGTCCTACCAAGAGGTAGAGCTTTCGGTGAAGGCGACATTGTGATGAAAATGGAAATACATGATAGAGCATTATCTAATTCTCGTCTTTTATGCTGGATAGGCAAATATTTGACTACTATCTCACTTGATGGAAAGTGATGATGATGCCGAAAATTCGTCTGGCTAGTTACCAGTTCCATTGTAGTCGTAGTAAAATGCCTCAACTAAATTGAAATAATGAATGATTTAGTTAATTAAATTTATTTAGTCTAACATTTACAAGTATGGTTAAAAATTTTTAGCAATGCGGTACAATATTTCAAGACTTGTAGATATTTATACCAAAACTAGGAAATTTCTGTGTAATGGTAAATAGTATTTTACGCATAGTTATGGGTGTATTTGTATGTATTATACAAGTGCATGTATTACATTTATTTTTGTATATGATATTATATATGTATTATGATAATTCTATGTGTAAATGTATATGTAGTGTTTATATATTTTGTTAAGTACTAAGTCTTGTTTTACCACACCATCATCCCTGCTTATCTACATTATTCATTTCTGTCCAAAGATTTTCTGGAAGAGATCTCTCTTAGCGATAAGCACATCGTACCATTTTATTTGTAATTTATTTTCTGTACTTTTTATTATTGGTGTCAATAAAGAGTTATTGTATTGTATTTTATAAATGCCCTCCGCCGGATATATTACAAACTGTTGTATAAAACTAGCGTTTGTGTAACTTTACATATTTAGGTTGTAAAAATTACTAAAATAAACTAATTTTATTTCTGAAATAAATTGTATGACAAATAAAAAATCGGCTTTCACTCACGTCATATGATCGGAATTGTCGACCTAAGTTTCGAGCATAGGCAATGGTCTTCTCTACGATTCTTGGCGTATTTTAATAATAATATTATCATATCTGACTTTCACTAAAACTTCAATAGTACAAATGAAAATGTTCATGTTGTCAGCAAACAAAACCATTGCAAGACAATATTTTCCTCAAAAAAAGTTTTTTCATCAAACTGTACTAAAATGTAAAACATTTATTTTTAGGTATATTTGAATATAATTTCCGGCGTAGCTCGAATCAGTCGCACAACTATTAATAAAATTATCACAGAATGTACAAGTAATTAGCAAGCTAATAAAACAACCTTCATTAGAACTTTAAAGCAAGTGAAAAACAAGTTACAAAATAGTTTCCATTAATTAAATAGCAAGTTGAAACTAAATGGATTGGGAACGTTTTAGTGAGATGAAACACTAAATTCAGTTAGTAGTTATTACAGACGGTAACGGTACCCTCGGAGCTCCACGAGGCTAATTGTTGTACAGGCGACATCGGGCTTGTGAGACACTAGAGGAAGCTAGCTCTGTGAGACAAAATAACTATCATTTATTTACTCATTGTGCCCGCGTTAATCATAAATATATCATCAAAAGTCATAATCCTAATATCCAAATTTCATCCAATTCCGTTTAGCCGTTACATCGCGCTGTATGTGTGTAAGTATGTTTATTTTCGTTTGGCAGCGTGAAGAGAAAACATACACACAAACTTTAGAATTTATAATGTTAGTGTGATTTACTAGCTGCGCACGTTAGCTTTGCCCGCATTCATCAAGATATAATGTAGACTACCTACGTGTTATTTAAGATGCCATATCTATGTTCATTTTCGGCCGCATTGTCACTTTCCAATAGGTGAGATAGTTGTCAAATGCTTGCCTATCCAGCATTACAAAAAAAACTAAACCTCAGGTATATTAGGTATACATTTCAGCGTTGTTGAGTAATAAACATATATCTACACTTTCAAATTTTTAGTAGTTGGATTGGTTTAGTTGACGTAACTTGAGATACCTTTTTACCCGGCTGCAAAGGGTTATGTTTTTCGCACGTATATTTATGAATTTCTTCATTGCCTCGTATCTTCCAAAGGGATGGATGTCGACAGTTAAAATATCGTAACAATCCAAATGTCCATATCAATATGTTTAAAAAAAACCAAAATATATCAAACCTTTCAAATGAAGGAAATTAAAAGGGCATTACATAATAATTTCGGTACGCTTAAAAAAACCGACTTCACCGCTTATATTTTGGTTTTGGTTTGATCGATTTCGATAAAATTTATATGGGACCACCTCTGAAGTATAATGTACCAAAAAAGATTTTTGAGAATCGGTCCACAAAAGGGGGAGAAATCAGTGAACATAAAAAAAAACATACAGTCGAACATATAGCATCTTCTCCTTTTTTTAAGTCGGTAAAAAGTAGGTTCACATTTTAGGCGGTCGAGTTTTTTCAATTTTAAAAATACTTTATCTTGTTGTTCGCTATAGCCAATAAGTAGCTATCATTGAGCAACCAGCCTGCAACATGTCTGATGCTGAGTGCACTGGTTTGAGGAAGCAACGATGCCTTGCCTCTGCTTACCGATGTAATGTACTCGCTCGCTTGCTTCTCTTCAGTCTTCGATTCAATGTACTACTAATGCATTGTATATATGTATACTCGACTTGTACCAGACAGCACCAGATTTACCTTGTAATGGTCATAGAAGTATTAGATATATGTGGTAATATTTAATTTCATAATATATAGAATAGAACATGATTTATTGTACACTAAATAAAGTACTATGTATCCATATTAAAACTACGGGCAAATTGCCTATATTTCCTAATTAGCATTAGCATTCACTACCTTGCCCGGCGGTAGGCTCGGATGCAAACTCCTCTGGGCCAGTGTGAAGTGGCCCATGAAGGGGTGACCTTGCTCACCAAGGCCACCCCCAGACGTGTGGGGCTGTGCAAGCTAGTGGAGAGGTGACCTGACCCTGACTCTCCATCAGTGACTAAACTCTCCAGTTTTCTCCCCAAGGAAAAATTGTGTTTCTGGTTAAATGTAAATGTGTCCGGCACCCACGACACAAGTCATAGAACTTAGTGTGGGGCTGTGAGTGTGAAAGCGTGTTTTGTTTATGTTATGTTTTAAACTATTCTTCTTAATTTTATTGCGTAAGTGAAAGTAATTGTAAAGCACACAACATTGTAAATCACACAATAGCGAATGATATCCCATAAAGGTATTCGTATAAATTTCCTCGGCTGGTTTATAAATTATGTCTTGAGAGGTCGTAGGTTTCTTTTAATTTATCTGTGACTGCAGGACCGTGCAATTGGGCTCAAGTTACTTTGTAATGGTTGAATATTCGTCGCAAAGTGAAGTCCAATGATTTCGAACCGGAACTTATAAGGGTAATTTTTTTTTTTTTTTTATTTGTGACAGGCTAGTGTTTGACCACTATCTCACCTGATGGTAAGTGACGATGTGATCGAAGCTGGTAAACACACTAGACCTGGAATACGCAGGCTCTCAAGGATAACTGCCGGAACACCGTATTTGGCTTGGCGGCAGACTTTCAACTTGATGGTGGTAAGCTACTTTGGTAGCAAGCCAGGCGAGCAAGTATATAAATGTATGTATAGTATATAATATGTAATAGCTAGCCGTACCTCGCAGCTTAGCCCGCGTTTATCAATTTAAAAAGTAGACTGTGTTAATCCTAGGTGTAATCTATGTACATTCCAAATTTCATCTAAATCCGTTCAGGCGTTACAGCGTGAAGATAAAACATACACACTTATACACACAAACTTTCGGATTTATAATATTTGTGTGATTGTGTCTGTATATCTGATATCCATATGATATAGGTGGTTCACCTAAAAAAAAAAGCTCTGAGATAACACATAAAACAAAAAGTACAGTCGAATTGCGAACCTCTTCCTTTTTTTGAAGTCGGTTAAAATAATGTGTGTTAGTTATCAGTGAAAACTTCAAACGCTGTAATCAACGTTTATTTTCATTTGGCCATTTGCGGACGGTACACAATTGCTCATAAGTAGATGTCAACATTTTCACAGTCTAGACTCCTCAAACCCCCATCGCTCAATACCGTACACAAGTCACGTCCCACTAATGCACTATAAGAGGACCTTCCTATACCTAGCTACAAAGGCTACCAATGCTGAGAGAGTAAGTTTATATCGTTCGAATACGAAATCATTGAATATAGAGATGTTGTGAATACTGTAACTCCTTCGAGGCTGAACGAGCTGAATAATAATTGAAAATATGTCAATGGATTTTATATTCGTTCTTATTTGCATTCACTGCCGTGTTTGAACGTAGGACGTAGTGTAGAGTGTAGGCGAAATCTATTCACAATTTGTTTGGAATATGCTAAATATTTTCAACATCGCCTGCCTATAGGTACTAGCTGCTACACAAAGGACTTATTTGGTTCAAACGGACGGCATGGGCAGTCGCAGTGTTGTCCGAGGAAGTAACCCTGCACGCCATCCGTTCAAACCAAATGCGTCTAGCGTGTAGCAGCTATAACATCGGCAGAGTCCCCCAGAACTTTGAGTTGCTTGGTACTAAGTACGAAGCAAAAGATTATCACTTGAGAATGACTAGACCGAATTGACTGTTTTTTTTGTTTGTTCGTATAATATTTTTTTTAGGAAAACCCACTGGAAATAGCACTTGTGCGAAGCCGGGGCGGATCGCTAGTGTACAATCAATTATATCCAGAAAATAGGAAATTTTTAATAGGTAATATTATATTACACAACACAATAAGAGCTGCGTAGCGAAATGCCAATGAGTCCAAGTAATTTTACTGTATATTTAATTCGGTAGGTATTCCTCTAGTTTATTTAAACTTATATGTATAACCCTAACATTAACACTTTCACACTTAAAACCCATGCTTCAAAGACAAGTATCATGGGTGTCAAAAACATTTCACATCCAGAGCTAAATATCTTTTATTTTACTATTAAAATTTTCGTGAGAATTAGACATTTTAATATTATTATTAAAGTAAGGCAGTCACGCCATGTCTTCGTCGCGATCTCGCGGCGGAAACTCATCCCGCAGAAGAGCATCGTACATGCTCGAAACCTAGGTCGACAATATCAATCAAATTACGTGAGTGATAGCCGTAATTTAATAATGTTATAAATCTTTTATTGTTGAAATTGTACTTCTGCCGGAAATCGAACTCAGTACCCATTCAACCCCAAATCTCTGTGCCAACAGAGCAGCTCTTAAACGTGATTCACTATCAGTTAATAAACTTAATTATAATATCAAGTTGGTTGTCAAAACAAGGCCTTCACTGGCAACAGCTTCCCGCCCGCCCAGCTTTAATAGTTTAACAGAGGGCGCTGCGAGCGACGGCCGGAAATTGCGCAACTTGCACTTCCGCCCGCCTAGCTATAGAAGCTAAAATTATTGTTATTGGTATCAAGCTCGGAAAAAAGGCTTTTATATGATAGTTTCTTGCTGGGCTAGAAGGTTTTAGAAACAGTTTTCTGGAAATCAATAAAGTTACTGTATTAAATAAAATTTCTACAAAAATCTGTCTCTCCATAATATGTTAAATTTCATATAAAACATAAACGGTTTCACACTAACAGCCCCACATTAAGTTCGATGACTTGTATCACGGCTGCCGGAAACATACACATATTCAATTCGTTGTCCATCTGTCTGTCTGTCAATCTTCTTTCGTGTCAGGAACGCGTGCAGCGTGAGGTATCAAGTTGGAATCAATATCAATTACTAAGGTATACATATAAAGTCTTATGGTCTTTTGAAGCTGTAAAATTAATCATACAGAGAGAAAGAATTCGGCCAATTATGCCGCAAAAAAACTACTAGGAAAGCCGCGAAAGTGAATGAATGCCGTTGTTGATTTTTTATTATTTTCCAAAACTTCATGGTTTTTCGACTGTAAATGTGTAATAATGGTTGATTATTCACCGTTAATACTTAGTGAACGTGGATGGAAAACTATACAAAGATGAAGAACATAATTTTTACTTTCGCTCCAAAACTCCAATAGAAGTTCTAGTAAAGTTTCTACCACTTTATTAGTTAGGGCATGATATGACTATGACTGTACTTTGATTCTTTTACTCAACTTTGACTGTGACTTATGACTAGGACTTTTTTTATGAAATGTTGTACTTGAAATATTTTATTACTTATAATTGACATAAAGACATAAAGACATATATTTATTTGTGGCAAAAAAATTCAATCGACAAAAGGTACAAATATTTTTTTTTTACTTTTTTTGCCACAAACCGTCCTCAACTCAGCATAATGCTGGTTAAAAAAACCAGCGCTGGTCTTCCGTTGAGAACGGCAGGTGACGTCGCACACGAAAAAACAACATTACACTGAACAGCGGTGACAAGAAAACAATTACAAACAATTTGTTATTAAAGTTAAGTGAAACAGGTAACATAATTTAAACACATAAACGCAGCGCAGTGAAGTGGGTAGTGTGAAAAGTGTCGTCACACTACCCGTAACAAATTAATTTATTTGAACAATGTATCCCGTGGAGTTTAAAGAAATTACATTTTAGTTAAAGAGGAGTTTACAAGTTTTACAAAATATGTTTTTTATAAATCAAACCATAACATGGAAAATAAAATAAAAGTAGGTAAGTATGAGTCTGTTATATAGCACTTGTGTCATAAATAAGAATTTCCTCGCGTTTTTGGTGCGCGCAAATAAATCTTTTTAGCTTTAGTCTAAATACATATATACTTTGCAGGTTCCTTATTGGCGGTGGAATGTTGTTCCAACACTTGGTCGCAGCATACCGGAAACTTCCACGAAATGCAGCTGATTAAATGTAATTGGTTAAATGTACAAGATTGGGGAGGCAAAATCTATATATATATATATAAAGTCGTGTTAGTTACACTATTTATAACTCAAGAACGGCTAAACCGATTTGGCTGAAAATTGGTAGGGAGGTAGCATAGAACCAGGAGACGGAAATAGGATACTTTTTAGGAACGTCAATTTTTTTTTATTGATGTGTAAAAATCATTTTCTCATATGTCACTCGGATTTGGTAAAGTACTAGGCAAACATAAACATGAAGGAGGTAATAATATAGTCACGTGGCATTGTAACGCATGCCGGGTATGGCTTCCTAAACATGCACTTTCATTGACTGTTAGGCGGAACGAAGGTCGCCGGGATAGCTAGTTACTAATAAAAATATATAGAAAGTATGCGTATGCGAGAACAACTGTTGATATATCACCCAACACAGATCACGTGTCCCTCCCTATTGTATATCTACCCTGCAATTTGTTAATTAAATCCGTGGCATCACGTGTCGCAGGTACAGATAGTAACGGATTAACACCCCAATAGCACGTATTCAAAACATTTAATTAACAGAGGGTTGCAACCCCCTCTGCAATTGGACATTCCCGCGTGGTGAAGTATTTGATTTTAAAACAAAGGGGTGTAATATAAACTGAATAGTTTGTTAAGGATTTTGCCATAAAATAAAACATAGGTAGGAGTCGAGTAATTAATGTTCTTTTACCTTTTTCTCGACTATGGCAAAGCTAAAAGGAAGAGTTATTATTATAGCAGTCTATATACGTATTACTACAACTCAAGAACAAACGCAAAGATTTTTTTTTTCCTAGAAGATGTATCTAGTCTAGGTTTTTTTAAATTTATATATTTACAAACAAAACTAATCTTTGTTCCTTCCTTTCAAAAAAATATACCAAAATGTAAATTATTTCAACAACTAAGTCTAATTATCAAAGAAATCGCTACTAAGCAGCCGCCTCGCCGTATACGCTTGTGCAAAACGAGTCTAATTTCTATATCATTACGTCTACATACCTTATTAAAGTGTTTACTTGCTCTGTATTAGTAAGAATTTTGATGATACTTGATATTAACTACTGGGATACTGAGATGAAGGTTGTATCTAACAAGAAATAAGGGAAAATTCAGATAAAGACTACTGACCAAGTCAGAACTGTCTATGCTATTTTTAATACTGTAATTTTATTCTTTATTTATTTTTTATTTTTTTATATACTCGATAGGCAAGCATTTGACCACTATCTCGCCTGATGGAAAGTGATGATGCGGCCGAAGATGTAGCACGCTTGCCTAGAAGATACCTATTCACTCTTGACTTGAAGACTACCAGATTATATCGTTCAGGGAACAAAGACGCGGGCAATGAATTCCACTCCTTCGCAGAACGGATGACAAATGTATAAGCAAAACGCTTTGAGCGAACCGGAGGAATGTCTACCATAAATGGATGACGTTTGCCAGTTTGTCTTGTTGTAAGATGGTAAAACGGGCATGGGGGAATTAATTCGTGTAATTCCTGCGCACATTCGCCGAAATGTAACCGATAGAATACCGATAGGCTGGCGACCTTACGTCGGTGACCGAGACTTTACTTGATGTTAGAGCAAACAGTATGTTCCCGATTGAGAGCATTGCCTTTACCGCATATGTACTTATTTAAGGATCTTTATTAGTAAATATCAAGATATTCTAAACCTGAACTACAGAGGTTTACCTACACGTTATCATAATAATGTTGATAAGGGATTTAAACCGAGCTGAACCTCCGGAGTAGTCTCGAGGTGGATCACAATGAATAATGCATGGGCGGCGGCGGCTTCAGAACGTGACCTGATGCGGGCTGCGACGCTTCCGGGGTTACGGCGGGAAACCAACAATGTGAAGATATCATAACAATTTAATGATATGTTTAGTCAGGGAGGCTAGACTGAGCTTAGAGCATTCACAATGTTTTGCACTCCGACAAACAAGATTTGCTAGTGCAGAGTGTAAGATTAACGATTTCACCTAAATCTGTCACGTCGTTACCTATCACTATTATTGTTTTGTTTTGGCTCCGCAAACCGAGTGCATTTAGCCAGTGTTATTAATGAAATGTTTAAATTTATACCTAGCTTCCTAGCTTAGTCTATGGTTCCTAGTCATAGTAAAGTCAAATTAGAAAGTCATTTCATAGTTAAATCATGCCCTACTCAATTGGTAGAAAATTTACTAAAACTTCTATTGGAATTTTGTTACTATGGAAATTAGAACAATCATGAATATGATAATCGAGTCGGATAATAAATGATTCAATTTAGATCAATGATAAATATTTCATTGTTTCAAATTTAAACCTTGTATACTAATTGTTATAATCAACATAATATGTTTTAATATTTTTAAATTCTACATTGGTACTTTATTAATAAACCAAAATGAGCCAAAGTGAAAAAAGTAAAGGAACACATATATCCAAAAAAACGGAATTCATCAACAAATCTTAACTCATTGAGGCAAAAAAGCTACCGAAGCTGTTAACACCACAAAAAATAAACCCATCTGTTACTCCTCCTGAAATAGTTCCGAATTAGAAATGGACATGATTTATTGACGTCGCCAATGGCCCATTTAGTCGTACACTCACAGCTATATTTAAGCCAGAACACAGAATAAATAGCAGATACAATGCAAGCAGTAAGGACTGTATCGGCATAAAAATACCGGTACCGAAACGGAATTTATGAGAACAACATAATTAATTGTTTGGGTCATTTTATGTCTCGCATATTAATTAGAAAAATTGCTTTCTTTTTCTGCTTTAAAGTGAAACACATTACGATACCTGCTCAAATTAACGTTCTAGATTAGAAGTTGCCTCTGTCATCTCATTGTTGTGGATCAAGAGCTCAGGTGTTTGATTCACAGTCTATTTTAATGTATGGTTAAAATATTACTTATTTATATGAAGTGATTCATGTTGCTGGTCAAAAATGAGATGTTTAATTTATCTTCTACATCGGTTTATCCAAATAGTTTCTCTGTTTGATCTTTTTTCTCAACAGACTGTTTATTAGTTTTTTAATTTTTCTCTACTGAGCTAACCACCTTCATATAAAAATATGTTGTGGAGCACCAAATATATGTGTAGGTGTGTAAGTATTTTTAAAACGATGTATCTCTCTTTTTGGATGGAAATTTGGTATGAAGACATTTTTCGTAGCTGTGGTAATAAAAATAGGGAAATAAAATTACCCAAGCCTCAATCATTCGAACAACTTAGTTGGACCACAGGCAACACGCCTAAACCCTGTAAAAGGACATAGTTAAGACTTTTATATGAAAATTTCCCGAAAGATATACCTGTTCGTGCTAAGTAATAAGGAAAACGTTCAGCTGTGACAAAGAAATCTCGTTGACAATATGCTCACTAATATTATTTCGTATTCCATTAAATTGTTCACGCAAAATCTCACCTCTGCTTGCATTTAAAACAATGAAACAGCACATGAACTTAACAAGTGACGTAACGTATAGGTACCAATACGCACTGGTGGGTAACTATTTACACCTAAAATACTTTCTTACATATGTGCAATTGTTTTTATTGACACAAAATATATCTAAGAAAACTGTATTTTAATACAGAATACTACATATTTTTTAATTATAGATACTTTATTGTTAAAACAATTGCATATAAAATTGTAATTTTTACAATTAGTCAAATAGACAGTTCCATTAGCAAAGGTGCCCAATATGATATGATTGCAGCATTGCCACGCTGGATAGAAATAGCCATTCTTTGCACCAAGAACAATTTGGAATCGGGGGTCACCAACCTTCTTTTTTAACCTAAACCCTATCTCCTTAATTAATCTTTTAGCCTCAGCGCCCCATCAGCCCGTAGTTTCTACACATATTGTATATCATAAATACATACCGCTTTTAACTATACTGCAGGAATCCGCTAAATCATTCCCTATCTCACAACAGAGGTGACAAAACGACTGCGCGCGCGCGTGCTAATCCGGCCTTTCCTGTCCATTTCGCGCGGCTGAAAAACGAGGGAAGGAATCTCACAGACTGATTTATTGAGTGCCTGGTATGACAACCATGTAAGTATACAACACTAAGTAGCACTGGATTCCATCCAGTGTCACTCAATCAAGAGAGATATGCCATAAGTAGATACAACAGTACCTATGACACCGAGCTACTTGCCAGATTTTTTCGCGATGGTTGTAATTTTTCGAATTTGTCAATTATGAATGAACTTTTACACTGATATCTGAACTGACATTTTATGAGTGCGTCTTTAAGGCCCATTGAGAATAAACAGTTTTGAATTCGTACTAGCATCTTACGAGTCGCAAGTCACCCAATTTTAAACAAATCGAAAATAATTAAATTTGTAAATTTTGATAATTTTAATTAGTATTAAATGAGTTGCGATTGAAATTTTCGTGTATTTTACATTACGAACCTATCATTACGAACTAACGAGCTTTCTTAGCTCGGCGGTTGCCCAGCCAGTGCCAACAGGTTCAATGCCAGTCGTGGGTATATCTTGATCAGTTTGCAATTGGCCATTGTGAATTGATCAACTGGATAATGTTTCTTAAAAAATCGAAATTTTCCGTCGTCATATCTGAATAACGGCTGCAATATTATCCAAATACAGGTAAAAACCACCGCTTGAAATAGATTGATCCAAAGATTTGCAAGAAAATTAAAAACTATTTTGTTTGATATTCTACTCACTCCTTAATTAAGCGTCAATGATGGTTCCTCATTAAAGTCTAATGTTTCATAGTTATGTAAGGATTTTGCAGTTAACTATAGGTTTGTTTCATATCTCGATGTAGTTATGTGATAACATAATATATATCTAATATGGTAACCGTTTTCTATTGAATCTTTATCCGTTTCTTCAACAGAAACTATTTTTTTTTATGTAATGTACTTTAATATATACTACACAAGGTATTTAAATTATGTTTTCTCGGAAAAATACACTTCTGCAGTTTTATATTCAGAACGCTTTAAATAATTAACTACCAGATTTACTTTGTATATGTACATAAAGTTGGGGTTTTGATGTTGCTTTCAGCTGATTTGCTTTGCTTAAGCATTAATAGACTTACTATAGCCTTTCATTTGGCCTCGAAAGTCTCAGGCAAGCTTTGCGGCCATTTATTTTTTAGCAATTTCTTCTTATCAACACTATCACTAGTCATGTTTTTAATCTTGTTATTGTTTATTTCAAATTCATAAATCGATCTTACTACCTATACCTATATTTTTATCACTACAATCTCTATCAGATTTACTCGTTGTGAGTACTTATAATTTGAGGTTTATAATGTTGCTTTCAACTGTCTGGTGTAAAGCTATAAGCAAATTTACTGTAGCTAAATGACCCTTTCTTTTCTGCTAGATGGTGTCGGATTTAACTAACATTTTGCTTCTAAGGTTTGTGGCCATTTGTAATTTTGCTACTTTGTAATGATCGTTCGTACCAACACTTATCTCGTTTTTGCTATCGACATAGGTTGTATCCGAGTAAATCGACTCATATATACTTTTCTATCACTAAGATTTACTATACCTGAATTAGCTTTTCTCTTTTCTGCACAAAAAGTCTCAAAACGGTCTTTACTTCTTGGCCGTTATTTTACCTTATTAGAATATTCTTTTTTATCTATATTGTCACTTATCGTTTAATCTTGACATTGTCATATCTGAGTAAGTAAATCAGCCTATCCTAGGTGAATTAGCCTATCGGCATTACTAGTATTATTTTAATTACAATTAGCTGGATACGATTAATTCCTAGGACACATTGGAATAAATTCTTTTAAGTATGTGTTAAAAGATACGAGCTCTTTCACGCTTGTATTTATATATGATATTTATGATGATATCAATTTTAAATTACCTTACATGTTCTAGATTTAAACCCAAAGAACGTAAACAACAGTGTGTATTGCTTATCTACCTAATTTTCAATTCTAAACATATCCCAATAAATTGAATTAAAACAGAAACGCTAGTTGCAAAACTAAAGGCAGTCGAGGTGGAAACTGGGGCGCGCTGCCCCGCGCTTATTCACCCATAAAATTACCGAAAGTATCATTAAGCTCGTGCTTAAATTAACTTACATTTTACTTAACGCTTATTAACTTAAAAACGTGATATTGTAGTTGCTTGGATTGTTGCTTGTAGTGTCAGCGTTGTACCGTTTTGAAAAGGTGAAAGTACGAGTAATTATCGGTGTTAATGTTAAACGTTCGGTTTAAGGTTAATTAATGTTTATATCGGAATTTTAGGTATATGTACACTCTATAATATTTTTTGACATACTCAAATAACTAAATATACGTCTCATAATGATGGCTGCAATTAATCTCGATGAACGAAGTCGATGTTACGACGGGGCAGTAGATGGCCCAGTGGCTTAATAAGATATATTGTAATAAGATAAAACAACAAAGATAAGATACTTATATCAAAATAACTATTTGCCTTCGAATTATGAGCCAAACATACATGTCTAAATTAAAAGTTTGAAGATAATTAGACAATGAATCAAATAAAAGAGATAAACTGTTCAACTCAGATCAAATTTAGAACCTACATTTCATCCAAACTTGGCCAAAATATGTACCGTAGGTACATTCGGGCTCGATTACCATTGTTGTAAATTTCATACGAAATTGCACGCCAGCGAGCGAGCAAGGCCCTCTAAATGGTGACCCGAGCTTTTATCTAATAGAAAATTTCACTCGAGTTTTCCCTAATCGTTGCTCAGTTAATTATAAAACAGTACCTATCGCCTGTTTGAAATATCGCAGAAGATCTATCCATTATTAGTCATCTCCCATTCAACTCTCACACAAACCTAACGAGACCATCACTTCGAGAAAGGTTCGAGTGTCGACCCATCATTCGCAAAGCTTTCCGTCAATAAATACCATCATCTTCATTCATTTGCATCAATTCTCAACACTCTTAGCTCAAGGGTTTAAGGTAGAAAATACTTTGATTGCGTTTTGGAGTGGTGTGTCGAATCAGTGCTGGTTGTTGAATGAAGTGCTTCACTCGATGACCTCTTGAGATTCATTTCCTTGATTATGATACAATGTATGGTGTTATTTGGCATCTATTGTGAACTTTTGATGGAGATTGCTACGATTGTAACAATTTTAATCTCAGAACACATAGGTAGAAAATAGATATTGCTTATAACTGTGCACATAATGGTGCCGATTCTGTTGTCCAGAATTAGATTAAACTAGCCTAAAATTAGTTTTAGTCCTGCTTTAGTCCAAAACCTATTCAGAAAATGCAAGATTAGACTAAAATTAAGTTTGACAGGACTAAGTTAGTTTAGTTACTCTATTTAGTGAAAATGACCAAATTCTTATTCCCATGTACATGTTTTACGTCAAATTAAGACTAAAAATTTAAATTTTAAACTCAAATTGGAAAAGGTCTGGATTATTTTTAATGTGATCTTATACTTGAAAGAATAACACGTGCAATTAATGAAGCAAATACTGACCTACAAAGTCTATAATGGAGGAATATGTGATTGCGGCTCTTGTGAATACAATTCAATTTGGTTGCTGTCAAAATCAATTTTAGTCCTGTCATTTCAACTTTTAAATTAAGTTCAACGTAAAATCAGAATAGCGTTTAGGTATTCTTTGACTAAAATTAGTTTAGTTTAGATTAGTTCGGTGCTCAACAGAATTAGCACCACTAGTCACATATTATATTATCAGAAGTACTTTTTGAATTATTACCTATGATATCCATAACATGTTCAACCTTGCATTATTAAACCATTAATCACAATAGGGAATATACGCATGCGATTCAAATATAGGTCAAGTTTATTTTAGATATCTTTATAGAGGTGGTCTTTAAAAAGTGATAAAATTATATTCAAAAGGCAAAAAGAAGTCGTTCTCCTGATCGTAAGCTTACAGTTTTACAGACAGACAGATCATTACAGTTCAGTGCCACCCAGAGTTCTGAAATTAGGTCTAAATCGTGCTCGGCAAAGCGCTGCCACTGATTCGTAACGTTCGTCGACACATTTTTGATGTTAATGATTGGTGAAGGATGTTAATGATTGGAAAGGTCCAGTTTTCGGCAGCACTTTTCGGCAGTGATAGTAACACTTTCTACCAAGCCTAGGCCATCAGGTGAGATTGTGGTCAAGTGCTTGCCTTTCGTGCATAAAAATAAGTTATGATAGGGTAGTCGTCCACTAGGACGTCGCAGAGAGAATCTCAATATCGCCGCATTATTATTTCGCGGCACTTTTTAATACTTATTTTGGTATCTAATGTAATGTTTTTATGAATGTTTTTTTACCAAACGATCGATTAAAAGCACAAATATGTTTGTTAATCGAATCGATTAAAAGTATAAAAATGGTCTCGTAGATCCCGTGGTATAACAACTTGGTTGTCAGAAGTACATACGGGTAGTACAGTCGCAGTTAGTGAGTAGACGATATTTATGAAGTTATCCCCACTAGGCCGTCTGTCTGCACTTGTTACGTAATTAACGTGCGACTGCCAACTAACCTGTGGCGTTACCAACGACTAACGAGCGAGACATCCTCAGACAAGCGTGTTTCATGGTGCGAATGGCGAATTATTTGATTCGTAAACATTTCCAGTATCTATCTATTTTTAGCCCACTTCAAGATTTCAAGAGGTAATAATTTTATTTTCTTTTCTATCTCGTCAGTTTATACATTGCGTGATCCGATTGCAATATGCAAAGTTTCGTAGAATTAAATCTAAAAATAAACGCTTTCACTCTCAAGCCCCACACTAATCTCAAATACTTGTGTCATGGGAACATGCTTGCTTAGAAGATACCTATTCACTCTTGACTTGAAGAGTCCAGGCCTATACAATACAATCAAATACAAATACTCTTTATTGCACACCAAGAAAAATATTAATGAACAATAGAAAAAATAACAATATAGCAATACAATCGGCGGCCTTATCACTAAGCAGCGATCTCTTCCAGGCAACCTTAGGATGGAGAGGATAAAAAGTTTAACAAAAAGTGATCGGTGGTGCGGCAATGATCATTATACATACATGCAATATTTTAAATATACATATAATTATTAATGTAATTAAACAAATCATATACATATAGTTACATACATAAATAAATTAAAGATATATGTGTCAGTCCTAGGTATAAGCTATGTATATTATAAATTTCATCCAAATCCGTCATTACACCGTAAAGACAAATATACTTACACATCAACTTTCGGATTAATAATATTAGTGTGATGTAAAATTTCCCAAAGTTAACTATTACTGTTGCATTTTTATTATTTCTTATATATTACTGATAACATATTTTAGCGGATTACGCTACCAAAATTCAGGGCTACAAATTCGATAAACTAATTCTTCGATTCCAAGAGTTAAAATGCAATGTTCCACATAAACGCCCCAGCAGCGCTGGCGAGGCGCCAAGCAGGTGTGGACAGCCGACAGCACAGCTCAGAGAAAACAAAAATAAGCTTTCACAATGCACTTTACAGGTACATTAATATCATGTGCAGTTTTATCGCAAACTACCCGTCATGACCTGGAACCCAAAAACTCATGGGTCATCATCAACAGCCCAGTTCGTTCCTACTGCTGGGACTAGGCTACTCTTACCGAAGATAGTCTAGATTACTATCCCAGTAGTGGGTTACAATTTTTTTTCTCCTTTAAAAAAGTAGAGTACCAAACTGTTTTTGTTTATATTTTTTTTTATAGATAAAACCAAAAATCACAATTTGGTAATACAGCAAATTGTTTTTATACCTTTCCCGGGGTCTATCTAAAAACGGCTTCATTTAAAAAGTTGTAATAAACAATTTTGCTAATATCCTGTACTTAAAAAAAATATTATAGCAAACTATGTTTATTTAGAGAAAAAAAACAGTTAAATGAACAGTAATCTTCACTTGGTGTCACTAGATGGCATCGCAAGTAAAAATCATTCTTTCAATCATCTAGTTTACTGCGGTCCAACACTAACGTATCAGAGACAAAATAAAGAAAAATAAACTTATATACGATTTCCTACTAATATCAATCATTACTTTTATATAAAACGCCATGTCAAAACGGCCTCAGCTGGCTATTTCAACATAATAAAAAAATGATTGTAAGTAATGTAGACTATTTATTTATTTATTTCTATTTAATCAAAAACAATCACAATATGTATGATTGTAACTTACAATTAGAACCTTATTGCTAAAAATCAATAGAACTAATTACTATAATAAAAACAAACAAGACAATAAGATGCAGCGTTAGCATTCGTGCTAGGTTGCCCTGTGTTACGAATGCTAACCTTCCGTTCCGAATATTTATCAGTTAGATATATATTTCTAAGTTCTATTCTACTACTAGTAAATTTTCTATTCTCTGAAAAATACACTTTTGCAGTTTTATATTCAGAACGCTTTTTATAATTTACTACTAGACTTACTTTGTATATGTACATAAAGTTGGGGTTTTGATGATGCTTTCAGCTGATTTGCTTAAGCATTAATGGATTTACTAAAGCTATATTAACCTTTCATTTGGCCTCGAAAGTCTCAGGCAAGCTTTGCGGCCATTAATTTTAAGCTATTTCTTCGTATCAACACTATCACTAGTCATGTTTTTAATCTTTTTATTGTTAATTTCAAATTAATAAATCGATCTTACTATCTATCCCTATGTTTTTATCACTACAATCTCTATCAGATTTACTCGCTGTGGGTACCTATAATTTTAGGTTTATAATGTCGCTTTCCGCTATCTGGCGTGAAGCTAAAAGCAAATTTACTGTAGCTAAATGACCCTTTCTTTTCTGCTAGATGGTGTCGGATTTACCTAACATTTTGCTTCTAAGATTTATGGCCATTTGTTATTTTGCTACTTTGTAATGATCGTTCGTACCAACACTTATCTCGTTTTTGATATCGACATTGGTTGTATCCGAGTAAATCGACCTTTTATATACTTTTCTATCACTAAGATTTACTATACCTGAAATAGCCTCTCTTTTCTGCACCAAAGGTCTCAAAACGGTCTTTACTTCTTGGCCGTTATTTTACCTTATTAGAATGTTCTTTTGTATCTATATTGTCACTTATCGTTTAATCTTGACATTGTCATATCTGAGTAAGTAAATCAGCCTATCCTAGGTAAATTAGCCTATCGGCATTACTAGTTTTATTTTAATTACAATTAGCTGGATACGATTAATCCCTAGGACACATTGGAATAAATTATTTTCAGTATGTGTTAAAAGACACGAGCTCTTTCACGGTTGTATTTAAATATGATATTTATGATGATATCAATTTTAAATTACCTTACATGTTCTAGATTTAAACCCAAAGAACGTAAGCAACAGTGTGTATTGCTTATCTATCTAATTTTCAATTCTAAACATATCCCAATAAATTGAATTAAAACAGAAACGCTAGTTGCAAAACTAAAGGCAGTCGAGGTGGAAACTGGGGCGCGCTGCCCCGCGCTTATTCACCCATAAAATTACCGAAAGTATCATTAAGCTCGTGCTTAAATTAACTTACATTTTACTTAACGCTTATTTACTTAAAAACGTGATATTGTAGTTGCTTGGATTGTTGCTTGTAGTGTCAGCGTTGTACCGTTTTGAAAAGGTGAAAGTACGAGTAATTATCAGTGTTAATTTTAAACGTTCGGTTTAAGTTAATTAATGTTTATATCGGAATTGTAGGTGTATGTACACTCTATAATAATTTTCGACATACTCAAATAACTAAATATACGTCTCACAATGAAGGCTGCAATTAATCTTGATAAACGAAGTCGATGTTACGACGGGGAGGTAGATGGCCTAGTGGATTAATAAGATATATTATAATAAGAAAAAACAACAAAGATAAGATACCTATATTAAAATAACTATTTGCCGACTTTAATTCATAAACATCTTCATAGTTCGATTAATTTTGTACAGCAAAAAGTAATAATTAAAATCCGTTTACGTATGTTCTAATTATGAGCCGAACATATATGTCTAAATTAAAGACAATGAATCAAATAAAAGAGATAAACTGTTCAACTCAGATCAAATTTAGAACCTACATTTCATCCAAACTTGGCCAAAATATGTACCGTAGGTACATTCGGGCTCGATTACCATTGTTGTAAATTTCATACGAAATTGCACGCCAGCGAGCGAGCAAGGCCCTCTAAATGGTGACCCGAGCTTTTATCTAATAGAAAATTTCATTCCAGTTTTCCCTATTGGTTGCTCAGTAAAATTTTTAAACAGTACATATCGCCTGTTTGAAATATCGCAGAAGATCTATCCATTATTAGTCATCTCTCATTCAACTCTCACACAAACCTAACGAGACCATCACTTCGAGAAAGGTTCGAGTGTCGACCCATCATTCGCAAAGCTTTCCGTCAATAAATACCATCATCTTCATTCATTTGCATCAATTCTCAACACTCTTAGCTCAAGGGTTTAAGGTAGAAAATACTTTGATTGCGTTTTAGAGTGGTGTGTCGAATCAGTGCTGGTTGTTGAATGAAGTGCTTCACTCGATGACCTCTTGAGATTCATTTCCTTGATTATGATACAATGTATGGTGTTATTTGGCATCTATTGTGAACTTTTGATGGAGATAGCTACGATTGTAACAATTTTAATCTCAGAACACATAGGCAGAAAATAGGTATTGCTTATAACTGTGCACATAATAGTCACATACTATATTATAAGAGGTACTTTTTGAATTATTACCTATGATATTTAATTTATTTATTTAAAAACAACGCACAAATACTATGTACATAGGAGGACTTGTAATGCTACAGCATTTTCTAAAAGTTATCCTGCTATTTCAGGAGATATATCGGCGTGCAATAAATGAAGCTATACAATAAAGAAAAGGTTCAGAAATCAAAAATTAATTGTAATATATGTGTATATGAAAATATAATACATAAACTTAATATAAAACATGTATATTATTATGCAAAAACTTTTAGAATTCAATACATACAACAGATCATATGATACATACATTCCAATATTATACGTATATATTTATATATATATAAAATATTCTATATAAATTACATATACAAGAGAAATAGTTCCTATAAATTCGATGTTTATAACGGTTTTTAGTGTAACGGTCCAATCTTGAATGATATCCATAACATGTTCAACCTTGCATTATTAAACTATTAATCACAATAGGGAATATACGCATGCGATTCAAATATAGGTCAAGTTTATTTTAGATATCTTTATAGAGGTGGTCTTTAGAATGTGATAAAATTATATTTAAAAGGCAAAAAGAAATCGTTCTCCTGATCGTAAGCTTACAGTTTTACAGACAGACAGATCATTAAAGTTTAGTGCCACCCAGAGTTCTGAAATTAGGTCTAAATCCTGCTCGGCAAAGCGCTGCCACTGATTCGTAACGTTCGTCGACACATTTTGATGTTAATGATTGGTGAAGGATGTTAATGATTGGAAAGGTCCAGTTTTCGGCAGCACTTTTCGGCAGTGATAGTAAGACTTTCTACCAAGCCTAGGCAAGCATGCTACATCTTTAGCAACATCATCACTTTCTATCAGGTGAGATTGTGGTCAAGTGCTTGCCTATCGAGCGTAAAAAAAAGTTATGATAGGGTACTCGTCCACTAGGACGTCGCAGAGAGAATCTCAATATCGCCGCATTATTATTTCGCGGCACTTTTTAATACTTATTTTGGTATCAAATGTAATGTTTTTATGAATGTTTTTTTACCAAACAATCGATTAAAAGCACAAATATGTTTTTTAATCGAATCGAGTAAAAGCAAAAAAATGGTCCCGTAGATCCCGTGGTATAACAACTTGGTTGTTAGAAGTACATACGGGTAGTACAGTCGCAGTTAGTTAGTTGACGATATTTATGAAGTTATCCCCACTAGGCCGTCTGTCTGCACTTGTTACGTAATTAACGTGCGACTGCCAACTAACCTGTGACGTTACCAACGACTAACGAGCGAGACATCCTCAGACAAGCGTGTTTCATGATGCGAATTGCGAATTATTTGATTCGTAAACATTTCCAGTATCTATCTATTTTTAGCCCACTTCAAGATTTCAAGAGGTAATCATTTTATTTTCTTTTCTATCTCGTCAGTTTATACATTGCGTGATCCGATTGCAATTTGCAAAGTTTCGTAGAATTAAATGTAAACAAACGCTTTCACTCTCAACCCCACACTAATCTCAAATACTCGTGCCATGGGAACATGCTTGCTTAGAAGATACCTATTCACTCTTGACTTGAAGAGTCCAGGCCTATACAATACAATAAAATACAAATACTCTTTATTGCACGCCAAGAAAAATATTAATTAACAATAGAAAAAATAACAATATAGCAGTACAATCGGTGGCCTTATCACTAACCAGCGATCTCTTCCAGGCAACCTTAGGATGGAGAGGATAAAAAAGTTTAACAAAAAGTGATCGGTGGTGCGGCAATGATCATTATACATACATGCAATATTTTAAACATACATATAATTATTAATGTAATTAAACAAATCATATAAATAAAGTTACATACATAAATAAATTAAAGATATATGTGTCAGTCCTAGGTATAAGCTATGTATATTATAAATTTCATCCAAATCCGTCATTACACCGTAAAGATAAATAAAGATAAAGATAAAGATAAAAGTTATTTATTCAGGAAAAACAGTGTTTGGTACATATTGATTAAAGATAAAATATTTATGTGAATAATAATTGCAATATTATGTACCTTTGTGATTCTCTGTCCCCAGCACTAGGTCTCCTAAGAGCCTGTATAGCTGGGTTACAGCAACCCTCTCCGGTTACATACTATAGCTTATTGTTAGGTATCCTTTACAGTAATTGTTGTTGTTGTTTTTTAATCTACGTATACATAATAGTAATTTCAATATAGTGTTAGTAATTAATCTGTTGGTAAAAAATTTCTATATCTAAAGGTTCATTGCCATTTTTTTGTGTAGGTTATGGTGTGTAGCAGTGTAATAAAAAAAAATAATAATAATCTTTGTACATATAAATAACTGTAAAGTGTCTTTGTATAATAATACTATATTCAGGTAATTTCCGTGAAACATGTATGATTGTAAGAGTGACAGGTGATTATTGTGTATGAAAGGGAGGGTTAGTGAGTATTTGTGCTATCAGTGATTGTGTGTGCGTATGTGTAGGTATGAAAGAGTGTTAGTGTGTAGTGTGTTTGTTTGTGTATGTGCTTGCATATTTTATGTCTTCGAAATATACTTACACATCAACTTTCGGATTAATAATATTAGTGTGATGTAATCTTTCCCAGAGGCAACTGTTACTGTTGTATTTTTATTATTTCTTATATATTACTGATAACATATTTTAGCGGATTACGCTACCAAAATTCAGGGCTACAAATTAGATAAACTGATTCTTCGATTCCAAGAGTTAAAATGCAATGTTCCACATAAACGCCCCAGCAGCGCTGGCGAGACGCCAAGCAGGTGTGGACAGCCGGCAGCACAGCTCAGAGAAAACAAAAATAAGCTTTCACAATGCACTTTACAGGTACATTAATATCATGTGCAGTTTTATCGCAAACTACCCGTCATGACCTGGAACCCAAAAACTCATGGGTCATCACTGGGACTAGGCAACTCTTACCAAAGATAGTCTAGATTATTCTAGATCATAATATATAATCCCAGTAGTGGGTTACAATTTTTTTTTCTCCTTTAAAAAAGTAGAGTACCACTGTTTTTATCCTACTAATATTATAAATCCGAAAGTTTGTGTGTAAGTATGTTTGTTCCCTCTTCACGCTTTAACGGCTGAACGGATTTAGATGAAATTTGGAATGTACATAGATTATACCTAGGATTAACACAGAGGCTACTTTTTAGCTTGATAATAGCGGGCGAAGCCGCGGGGCACGGCTAGTTTATAATATTTTTTATAGATAAAACCAAAAATCACAATTTGGTAATACAGCAAATTATTGTTATACCTTTCCCGGGGTCTATCTAAAAACGGCTTCATTTAAAAAGTTGCTACATCAACAATTTTGCTAATATCCTGTACTTGAACAAAAAATACTACAACAAACTATGTTTATTTAGAGAAAAAAACAGTTAAATGAACAGAAATCTTCACTTGGTGTTACAAAAAAAAAATATTAAATAACAATACAAAAAGTAAAATTGATTCTCTCAAGCATTTAGTTTTCCGTAGTCCAATGCTAACGTATCAGAGACAAAATAAAGAAATATAAACTTATATACGATTTCGTACTCTACTACTCTACTTTTGTAATGAATCATTACTTATATTATATAAAACGCCCGAGCTATCTGTATCTTCTTAATGTCAAAACGGCCTCAGCCGGCTATTTTAACATAATAAAAAAATAGTTATAAGTAATTTAGACTAGTGTATATTGTAGATAATATTCCTCAAAAAAGAGCCCGTTTCAACTGTCTCCAACATTCGCGGATGTATCTATTCCAATCAGCACTAAGCTCGAGCTTTTGGGCGTTACGCTCACTTCTACTCTTTACTTCGGGTCGTACATAGAATCCAAAGCCTGCTGCAAAGAAGCTAGGCATTCTATCGAAGGTTAGGCGGTATTTCACACCAGGTCAACTGCTTAACTTATACCAGACGCAAGTTCGGTCTTGTATGGAGTACTGTGGCCACCTTTGGGATGGATCGGCTAGGTACCAGCTGGAGGCTTTGGAATCTATTGAACGACGAGCTAAGAGACTCATCAATAGCTATGAATTAGTTGAGTCTCGACTACAGAGTCTCGATCATCGGCGAAAAGTAGCAAGCCTCTCAATTTTCTACAAATTGCACTACGGAGAGTGTTCAAAGGAATTGCACAATCTTATTCCCGCATCACCGTTCTACTACCGAACATCTAGACAGACGGCAATGCGGCATCCGCTAATGGTAAAAATACCGACCATTCGCACGAAGCGTTTCGCTTCCACTTTCATTATGAGAACTGCCAAGGAGTGGAACGCCCTGCCGTCTACTGTGTTTCCCGAAAAGTATAATATGGGGTTTTTCAAGAAGAGAGTGAATAGGTTTTTACTGTGCAAGTGTGCTCCATCTTCGACCGCATCGTCGCTTTCCTTCAGGTGAGATTGTGGTCAAACGCCAAGCTTAGTCGCAAATAAAAAAAAAAAATAGATATTTTATTTTTATTCATCTTTAGCACACGCACAACTGGTAATATAAATATCCTGTCGGCAATACAAATAGGATTGTCGTCCACTTGACATCCGTCATCACTAGTGCAATAATCATATCGTACGTCGCCATTCTGGCGTGACGCCAGACAGGTATTTACGAGGTACCCATATCGTAGGGATTTTGAGGTACTAACGCACTGTAAACTCTGATATAAAAGCCCATTGCCGTCTCATAAAAATAAACGATTATGACCACCCAGGATAAAAGGGCTGCCAAAGTATTTCTTTCGTGATGCAGAAAATGTTGTCATGTTTTTAAAATTTGGTACGACGTGATTTTAGGAAGTACATACAATATAAATAGATGAGTACATAATAAATCGTAGATGTTGCTGAATGTTCAGATTCCGGATATATATCTGGAGCATTTATATTTTACACATAATGAATAATAGGAATTTCCATCCTAATTTCTATCATGGCATAAGACGGTCCAAGCCAAAGTATTTGTAAAAGTATTTTGGTTCTGGGTGTGATTGTGTGTGTGATATGTAAATATTTCCAGCACTCACGATATATGAGCTTAGTGTGGGGCTGTGAATGCGTATGTAAAATATAAATGTAGAAAATGTACACATTTCACACCACTTAAAATTATCCCAAATCGGCCAGGGAACGAAGCGCGATTGTTTGGTGATGAAGTGACGATGATGTATATTTGCATCCGTCATCAGTGCGTAATGACGTGCCATTATCGCCTCGGTGCCAAGTTGGCGCGACTCCAAACAGGTGTGCGGAGACCGCGCCGACGAATATACGAGGAACAACCGATGTCGGGACGTCTCTAGAGGCAGGAGCAGTGTGCACGCATGGGTTTATCTTGTTTAGATAGATAGATAGATAAATTCTTTATTTGCACACCAAAAAAAAACACTTACAAAGAAATCTTAAATATAACATAGGAGCACAAAGGGCTGTCTTATCGCTCAAAGCGATTTCTTCCAGATAATCAAAGGGAGATGATAAAAATATTACAAACAGGAACGGTGGTGTACCTCAACACGTATTTAAATTAATAAATGTACTTATACATACTTATTAATATTATAAATAATATACATACAAAAACCTACATAAATAATAATAATATATTATAAACATGCACAAACGAATATATATTATTATATACATATATATGACCAATAAGGGACTTCGTTTAGTTCAGAAGTTCCTATGGCCATCTTCCGTCTCCACCATTAGACCAGCTTCTTGGTATCATATCATTTTATTGCATACATATCCACACCAAATTTGAGTCCAATAGGACATCGGGAAGTGGGTCTAATTTAGTTTGCAAAATGTGATTACAGACCAACAGATAGACAGACAACGGGACGGGTGAAACTAAATAAAAGCTTGTAAAATATTGCGAATTGCGTAAAATAGCGAGAGATATGTTTTAATAACGTCTAACTATAAATACCTCCATCAAGAGTCCTAAATACCAACATAATGATAATGACTTTACAATAAACATTCCCCCGTAATTTCTTACGATGAGAATTGTTACGGCATTCCCAACTTAATATGGCTACTTATCCCAACCGCTCATAATGATTATAATTAGATAGAAAAAGGTTACCAGTGCAAAAAATACCGGTGTTAGCGGCGGGAGGTGATTTCCGCATGCCATCGAGGGGTTTTCGGGACATCCAACGTTAGCGAGGGCTACACTGGTCGGCCTTAGCGGACAACTTTACCATGGTTTACTTGTAAGGATAACGTGGTATTCTGGAGATAAATGATCTTGTTTCTAGTACTATTTTGTCACCAAAATAATTAAACGCAAGCAAAGCTTAAAAAAACCGACTTCACCGCTTTATCATCGGAACCTTGATCAGATTTAATGTATAAACACGCATTATTGACTATAACTCAAAAACTACAGATCAGACCTTGATTAAATTTCAATGGGACTACATAAAAAGCACCAGCTATCTAATAAAAAAAGAATCATTAAAATCGGCTCACAACGAAAGAAGTTATGAGGTAACTTTTGAAGTCGGGTAAACGACAACATCGTCAAAATACGCATTATTCGTCACAAAATATACATTATTGACGATATTTCAAGAACTACTGATCAGATCTTGATCAAATTTAAATGGGATCAATTAGAAAGCAACATCTTTCAAACTAAAAAAAAAAAAATTCGAAATCGGCTCACGTGGAGACAAGTTATGAGGTAACACACATAATTTTATTGTTTGGTAGATTATACTTCAGAGGTATAAATTTAATCGAAATCGGTCAAGCTAAAACCAAAATATAAACGTTGATATCGGTGTTCTAACCTTTGCTTGCGTTTAAATTATTACAACTGGTTAAAGCTTATTTTCAAAAACTTTTTAAAGTGTTACTCGTTATGTATTTACTGCGGTTTAATCTGTCCTGCGTTGCTCAGTTAGAGATCGTTGATCAAGTTTAGTATGTTTCAACGAAATACGCCCCGGCGATGTATCATGAGTTGAACACAAGTGGTTTGTTATTAATCGCATAAAACGAATTATCAGCACAGTAAATACAAGACTTATAGTAAATAGTAGTATGCTCAGTAGTCTCGATACTTACGCGATTTGGTTCCGTTTGATTACGGTTTGATTGCGTTGTTGCGCCCGCGTAGAACAACGGTTGCATGACAGCTACCAAGTGCTACGATTTCGTAGCATTTTTTTGCACAGTAAACAGTTACTGTTGGTCCTAATTTTATTGTAACAGTTTTACTTGCATAGAATTTAGAAAGTAGCCCGATTATTTGATACGCAGTACCCAGAATAAGTCCGTCATACCGAGAAGGGCGTCGATAAGTAATTGTCCACTAAACGGCGCAGGGCTAGTTTTTGTGGCGGACGCGGGAGCCATACGCGCCATATATGTTCTGTGGCTTGTGCAGGGTAGTGACGAACAGAGAGTAACGTTCATACTATTCCAGTACCTATGTTGGACATCTGAAACAAAAGTGTGTTTGTTACTTATACGGTACGTATGTACCCAAACCGTGGGATTGTTTCCTTACTCGATGGTGTGTATCAAGCTTGATCAAGCTTCTCGATGTTTGTGTCTAAGAGCACTCATAATTTTGTTTCAACATTAATTAATCCTATTTCTGGTTGGGGGCAAAAGGCAATTTTCATCGAAATTTATCACCGTCATCAGCAACGCGGGCGAAGCGGTGAGATTCTAGGCAAGCATGCTACATCTTCGGCCGCAGTAACACAAATTTCTCCACGGGAGAAACCTTGTGTTCGGAGCCACTGGAACCACTGAAAATCGAACCCAAATCATGCAAACGAGCTGTCTATGTCAGCCTTCCAAATTATGAAGGAAATAAATTAAAACTCGAGATAAAAACCAAGGGCAAAAGTTCAAGATTCTGAATGGGACTGGCTTTCAAAAATAGCTTGTCGGAAGTCTTCTTTAATATTGGAAGCTACGACTCCACTAACAATAGTAACTACCACAAGCCTGGCAAACATTAGGGAAAGCCGACCACTATGAATTTTAACACGATGTCACCTTCACTGAAAGCTTAAACAGGTGGTGTTGGTATTTTACCATTACTCAATGCTTCTGTCTGGAAGAAAGTAATTACAGCCGGATGTAGGTATACTAGCTTATACATGGGGCCATTGAGGTAATTTTTTTATGAAAACGGTAAAAAAATAAAAATAAACGCTTTCACACTCACAGCCCCACACTATGTTCGATGACTTGTATCGTGGGTGCCGGAAACATTCACATCACACACACAATCACAACCAGAACCAGAAACACAAATTTTCCTTGGGGAGAAAATTTGTGTTCCAGCCAGGAATCGAACCCGATACCCCTGTTTAGAAGGCGAACGCTTACCTAAGCCAATGGGCAGTTCAAATTATGAGTAACAAAACGAATGACTAGTAAAAATGCCTATATCTAATTGACCTGAATTCACAGCACTTATATTTACATACAACAGTCAGTAAAGTCTCTGGCCGCTCCTACTCTGCTCTCGGCCATATAGGGTAAGGTAATGCCACCGATTAGTCGCCATCTACCGGTTTTTGCTTCCCACAATCTATCAGATGGCATCACGTACGATAGCTGCGCGCTTTACCCTAGGCTCAGTTATGTCATTTCACTTGCTAAGAGATGTTGGCAAGCTGATATTGTGGTTTGCCGTTATGGATGGTAAAATTAAGTAATTATTCAATTATTATATTGCAGAATCAGCAGAAAGCCTCGAAGTTAATCTGATAGCGGGTATTTGTGCCTGTCGAGACGCTGTGGGACCGTGGGGACCAGTCGCTCATATATACAAAGAATAATTGGTGGAACACGGGACAGGATCTTTTTTTTCGTATCCAATGCAGTCAGTATTTTCGAATCGTAGCCTATATTATTATTTAAAATGTTTGCTAATACTAAATATACTTAAAATATACTATTATGTTTTGTAATTATTTAACATTCGGGTAATTATTTCAGTGTAATATCTTAGAAAAATACTTATTGAGTCGACAAGTGACAAAAAGGCTGGACTGTATTTTGCTCAGCAACTATGTCTCGCTGTTCAACACGAACGAGGTAACGCAGCCAGCGCTTTGGATACAATGCCGACCAACGACTTTTTGCATTAGGTAAGTATGTAGTTGAGTTTATATAAAACTAGCGATCCGCCCCGGCTTCGCCCGGGTGTGATAAATCAAGAACCGCTCGACCGATTTTGTGCAAACTTCACATAAACCATCTACTAAATAGTCCGAACAAAGCCTAAACATTTGGTTTGGATAGGTGAGCCCGTTCTTGAGTTATAAAATAACAACGAAAAGTGGCATTGATTTTTATATATATAGATTAGCTACATAAAGGTTTGTTACACACGCGCGTGCATACTTGGTCTCTGCAATACTCTACACGCAAAACTATAGAAATATTAGAATTTTGTGTGGGGCTGTGAGTGTAAATGCTTTTTATATCATCATCATCATCATCATCATCATCAGCAGCCTATTTTTGTCCACTGCTGGATATAGGCCTCTCCTAGTGAATGCCACTGAGCCCGATCTTCGGCTCTTTCTCCAGTTTCTGCCGGCCTCCTTTCGCAGGTCGTCGCTCCACCTGGCCGACGGGCGTCCTGTGCTACGTTTGCCGAGTCGCGGTCTCCACTTAAGTTTTCTTCTACTCCAGCGGTTATCCACCCTTCTATAGACGTGGCCAGCCCACTGCCATTTCAGCTTGCTAATTCTTTGAGCTATGTGGCGACTTTAGTTCTCTGTCAGATCACCTCGTTCCGGTCTCGATCCTTCAGAGAAATGCCGAGCATAGCTTTCTCCATAGCTCGCTAAGCAACCTTAAATTTGTGGACTAGTCCTACTGTCAGTGTCCACGTTTCGGCTCCGTAGGTCATAACAGGCAGAACGCACGTATTGAAGTTTTTTTTTTTATATATATACTTCAATTGAATTATTTCACTTCTACATTCATCACTTTTGTAGGTACAGCAAAGGAGTGGAACTCGTTACCCGCGTCCGCGTCTTTATATCCCGAACGGTGTCTGTGATCCGTTCGAATCTGTGAGTCAAGTCTGGCGAAAAATAAGTAGTGGACAAACAAACGTTTGAGAAAGATCTCGGTAAGTCTAGGTTCGGGTAGCATTGCTCTACGACATGACGATGAGTACGTGTCCTATGTCCAATCAATCAATATTCTTAAATATTTTATTAATATTATAAATCTCATAGTTTGTGTGTTAGTTTGTTCCCTTCTTCACGCTGCAATGGATTTAGATGAAATTTTGCAGTTTAAAACATAAACTCTTTCACACTCACAATGTGGGGACATTAAGTTCGATGACTTATGTCGTGGATGCCGGAAACATTCACTTCACACACAATCACAACCAAAACCAGAAACACAAATATCTATATATTCTACGCAAAGAAGGTATCTATATAGATATTTATCAGTATAAACTTGAAGACTTCCGATACCGAGATACCGTTCCGAGAACAAAGAGACAAACTGGGGTCAAAACAATATACTTAGATAATGTAAAAGTCTACTCTCGTAACAAATTTCATCACCGTTCCCTACCTATAGACTGGAACAAGCAGCAACATATGCAGCGATGTAACGCGCACAAATCGTATTTCCTTCTGGTTAAACGCTGGTCTGGTTCTCTGAAGCCCGACGAATATCTTTGCATTCTGATTTGATGATATTAGAATTGAATAGGTAGGCTTGGAGTCTGGATTCTGAATGCCTAGACAGGCAAAAAGAAAAAAAATGGAGCAGGTATTTTTGGTCTGTTTACCCACATTATATCGAGCAGCGATTTAAAATACCAGCAGTGACCGGCGGAGTTTAAATAACATATGCCCGGATGATAGCTGCTACATAGTGGATCGGTGTGCGTGCTTTTAACCAAATGCTTCTAGCATAAGACTTGATGACACGATGCAGTAGGCGCAGCAGGTCTCTGCCCTCTGCGTTGTGGGTTCTGGGTTCGATTCTTGGCAGGTGCACAATATTCCTTCTTAAGGGACATTTGTGCTTCTAGTTCTGGGTGTGATTGTGTGAGTGATGTAATTGTTTTCGGCACCTACGATAGAAGTCTTTGAACTTAGTGTGGCGCTGTGAGTCTGAATGAATGCGCTTGACTGCAATGCACTCCACTCCAGTCTCATCTTACATTTCCGTGTTCTGTAATATGACATTGTAATTACATTAAAAAAACACCCTGTTTTTTTATGTAATTACTTTAACTTTTTCTATTACTGGGCAACATTTTAATTACTCATCACAGTGTTACCCCCACCACTTTTCGTCACACGAAAAGGTTGCGGATCAGAATTTCAAAGTGCTCCAATTTAGAATGTGTTCCCAGTCCCCACGGGTCTAGTGTCTCAAGTCCAAGAACAAACGGTAATTACGTTATTCACAATTGAAATTCCCCATAATCTCATAAAATCAAACCTTTCAATAATAAAACTACACTTCCGCAGTGGGCAGGTTATTTTACTCCCCAATCTAAGCTGGCATTCGGGAAGCGTACGGAATGTTCCCGAAAATGTTTCATTAAAAAGAGTACGATATACTGCCTCGCAGGGGACACGGTAACTCAATTAACGACCAGATACGTGTGGACGAGCCCTTAGCCCTTAGGAACGAGAGGTGATTGCGCCTTTGGGGTCTTTATATGTAGCGACTGTTATTAGATATAGGTTTTTTAACAAAGTTTGCAAATTATTGGTCTGCACATTGTACTCGTCATATATTTGCTTACACGCCATAGGTTAATATTTGGTGTAATTTGCTTCACTTGTATGTATATAACTAACACTATGGTGATAATTCTAGGAGATACATTTACACAACTTCAAAACGCAGCGCAAGTGCAAAAGTCTGTTGCGTTTTGAAACTATACGCGCGATTGCTTGTAAACGTAGCTCTCAGAAGAAGGACATCGGATTTGTCCGAAACCTTTTTTTTAATGCTGGATAGGCAAGCATTTGATCACTATCTCACCTGATGGAAAGTAGCAAAATGACCTGGTCGGAGCATGTTTCTTCGACAATAATACGTTAGAGATTAATTAAATTAAAATTATTTATTTCAGGTTAAGACCCATACATTTTACATTGTCTAGTGTACAAATTAATAAAAATAATAAAAAATCAAATGACAAATTGTAAGTTTTAATTAAATAATAAATATAATGTCTGATAAAAAAAAGGTAATAGTTGAACACTAAAAAAATTAAACTATAGATGTCAGATTTTGATGTCCCAAAAATATTATAATAATTATGTATTATTATTATTTTAGTGGTCAAATGCTTGCCTATCTATCATAAAAAAAAAATGTATATAAGTCAAAATTCAGTCATAGTCCTAAAATCTAAGTTATTAATCAGTCAATGTATTATTATTCTGTCCGGCATAGGTACTGCTATACGTCTGTCGCAACAATGTCGAAATGATGAATAACTCTTACGATAGTATTCATACAAAGATACCATTTTTTGTTGCACTGCGCACTGAAAAGTTCTGAAATGTTTATGCTGGGAATGTCGCTACGTGTGAGGCCTCATAGGCCGTGGTGATCGTGCCTGCCTTTCGGCGGAGTCAGCGGTAATTACTACTTCCTGAAGGGTTGATGTCGCCGCTTAGACAATCACAAGCTAAGGGTGGAAAATTACATAATATCTAGCTGGGAAATGCAGCTTTAAGTTTTTACTACGTGCCATTATGACAGACGGACAGTAAGTTCAGCAAGGACGGTACAGCGCTTCATCTGGATAAGGCTGCAGTTGACCAATTACAAGTCCGTTCATGTATGTGGTACTGTTCGTGATGGTGCAGCGAAGTATAAGCTTGAAGCTCTTGACATTGATGCGAAGAGCCAAGAGACTCATTGACAGCGAGCAGTTGACTGATGCAAAGCTCTAAAGCTTAGGATATCGTCGAAAGGTAGTTCGTCGAAAGTTGTTGTTTTACTTGAATCTCTTAATGTTCCATCTTCCGAAGAATGGAACATTAAAGTAGGTACATAGAGATAAACATGGTACATAATAAATAAGTGGTTCCTAGATGCTATGTGTGAAAGAGTGCAGATGAAACCCACTCAAGCTTTCTCAGAATACACTACATTAGCATGGAAAGCTCAGTGTCAATAACACAGTCTGAAAATGATTTACACTAGACCGTACCGAGACCGGGACGTACACGACAAAGTGGATATTATATAGGCAATTAGAGCCTTAGATACCGCCCTGTAGATATAATGTGCGATATCATACTTCACGCTAATATTATAAAAGCGAAAGTTTGTGAGTGTTTGTTATTTCTTCATGCTCAAACGGCATCTACATACCTAATTTCATCAAAATTGGTCTACAATTTTGATGAAATAGGGTATTGGAGATAGCTGACACCATGGATTATCTTCTTCTTTATTATTATTATCTTTAGACATAACGCTATCTTTAAATATCCTAATTATAAAATGGGCATCATTTATGCCTTGGAAAAATCTGTAACAAAGTAAAAAATTTGGAAAATATGTCAAACAAGTACGATAAAATAATTAAATGGACAAAAACCCAAGAGTGTTCAGGAAATACAATGGCAGACACACAGCGAAGGAAGGCACAAAGAAACAGGTCAATGATGACGTAAAGGGCTTCTGCAAGCCATCAGTGATGGAGGTAAGAGACCTCTTATGTCACACCGAAAGAGCATAAGAATCTCCGGAGCGGGAGCACGGACTGCTGCAAACATGCAAAAACTGATTTCCGATCCTAAACAGAAACCTTACTAATAATTTACTTCGACTACAACGACAAGCCCGTCCTGATGGTTGGCCTTATCACAGGACACTGCGAACTAATTGGAACTGAAACTCCTTGCTTGAGTCGATATTTCCTGATAAGTAGTGTGAGAGAGTCTTCAACACGAGTGAATAGGTATCTTCTAGGCAAGTGTGCTCCTTCTTTGATCACATCATCGTTTAACATTAGGTGAGATAGTAGTCAAACGTTTGCCCGTATATAATAAAAAATAAAAATAAACATATGTATACGCGCTCTTGTATACATGGTTTTTTTGGCGCCAAGGACAGTCCTTTGGGACGCTGGTGCAGACCTTATCGCCCCCATTTAGAATTATAATAAGAATAAGCTTTATCTGATGTCTACCTACACACAAATATTAAACGTTCAATGTAACCAATAACTCTCCAATAACATCAATCCCATTCAAATTAATCAAAACTTAACCTGAGATCAGACTAATAGTACCTACGTATTTTCTATATTATTACACAATCTAAAAGAACAAATAGACAGAGCAAACAGTATTTTATCTGAGAGGCAAATTATCATAAACGTAAATGCTTTCACACTCACAGAACCCCACTAAGTTCAATGACTTGTGTCGTAACTTGTATCCAAAGATTTCGAGCCGGAATTTCGAAATTATCGGGTAGGATGGAAATCGCGTTCCCATTTCACATTGAAAATGAATCCTGCCATTACGTATAACGTCGATGGCTCCATTAAGTCTCGGTACGGCGGTGCAAACGTCTCTAAAGTGCAAGTACTAGGAACCCTGATGGACTAGTCATTGTCGGCTCATTTGCTTAATAACAGCACTCAGACCGGCGTCTAATTGTCAGCAAAGCTTGTCACGCGCACGAACTGTCTCCATGCCTTGGATGCTCTGATGCTGAACCAATGGGAAACTGATGTTTTATGCAAAAGTATATCTAGTGTGGCTTAGTGAACTTGTGTTACTTTACTACGCAGACTGGGTCGAATCCCGCTAAGCTCAGTTTGTCTTTATCCAGATTGATCTGGTAATTTTGAAATGGCTATCAAACGAGTACACTCTGATTATTTCCGTATAATTTAAGTGCTTCAATACATTGTACGGTTGCCGACTTTTTAGATATTAGTAGATTTTGTGCCTTGTCTTCTGAATAAACCAATTTCTTTTTGACGACATTTTAAAAAAGAGTTCTAACTATAGTAAACCGGCATATACTAGAATAACCAAATTTGTGTAAATTCATATTTACCTAATAATTAAACGCAAGCAAAGCTAAAAAACCGATTTCATCGCTTATATTTTGGTTTTAGTTGGACCGATTTCATTAAAAAACCAAAAATCATCAAAATCGATTTATAATTGGCGGAGATATCGCGTAACTAAATACAAAAAAAAACAACTTACAGTCGAATTGAGAACCTCCTTTTTTGAAGTCGGTTGACAAAATAAACAGTTGACTTTAATTTCCGCCTTGAAAACAACATCAGAATGAAAATAAAAAATCAACATTCGGTAAACATACATAAAAAAAACATACCATCGAACATAGTACCTCCTCCTTTTTGGAAGTCGGTAAAAAAATAAGATATTGTTTTTTCTCATGGCAGGCTCACCCTCTGTTGCCTGCTTATCGCTGAATTTTGGGACACGCTGTATAAAAGAGCTGATGATAATGGCTGGCTAAGAACAGTTAGGCAACCACAGTTACAAAGTTACAACCCCGCTCTCAGTTCAGATTGTATCACGGCATAGTATTATGTACACTATATAAGCAACCCTGAAGCGCCAACCCTTCTAATAACCGCAACATCTGACCGGGACACCGATACAAGCCGACTCCAAGTATTTACTAAACTTAGCTAAACTCTGAACCAGACAGATCAAATATCTAGTTCAACTAGCTTTTATAAGTCCAGTGAACTCTATATAATTTGACGACTTGTTAGAGAGAACTTAGGAACTTGTGTGAGGTTGGTTGGAATGAAATTCTCATTATCTTTCCTTCTTGTTTTATGTATCGTTGAATAAGCTGTTTGTAGTTCTAGTTCTAGCTGCTTGGACTTGCGGCGGTCTTGTTGGATTTTCCGACTAGTTTCGGGCATGTACGATGATGATGGAACATTTATTTATTTGTGTTATAAAATCCACAGATCTTAAACATTTGTATTACATATGTATTATACATCCAATTACGGATTTACTTTATATAACATTAACTAAGAGAGCAATAAAATGTTTACATATAAAACTTATCAACATTTATGGTTCTTACTTCATTTTAATTTATTTATACATTTTACGAAACATAGAAAGAATTAAATCAAATTTAAAGTAACAAGTAAAATCATTTGGGAGATGGCCGATCGCAACGTTCGCGTCGTCGCCTCGATTTTTTTAATGATAGATAGGCAAGTAATTGACTACGATTTCACCTGATGGAAAGAACTAAGATGACTAAGTTATTGATGACCCATTTGTCACAGTGGGCAAGTCTTAGTTTTCTAAGCCACAGATCCTGGGTAAAATTTTCCTTCTAAATTTTTTGTGTTTTCAGTTCTGGGTGTGATTGTGAGGAGTAAATCAACAATGACATACAAAGGTTGTCTGGAGAAGATCGCTTTAAAAGATAAGGCCCATTGTATTAACAATGAATGTAATATTTTATTTGTCATTGTTTTTATTTGTTGGTATACAATAAAGCGAATTGTAATGGATCATGGATCATGTAATGGACAATCGATTAATGGTATTTGTGCTGCTAATTTTGTTATGTTTGCAAAAAAATCAATCACACTCACAGCCCTACACAAATTACGATGCCTGCTTCTTAGGTGCATGAAACATTCACATCGCACATAGTCTCACCGAGAACCAGAAACACAATTTTCTTTTTCCACTGAAAAATCGAACTCGATACCCGCTACCTAGAAAGCGAACGCGCGAACTACGCCAGTAGGTAGTTTATACACCAAGAAAGAAAGAAATAATAATAATAATAATAGTTTGTAAATAAATATCGATTATCAATTTAACCGATGTATACAAACCTTTGAATCAAATTAGCCAGTTAAATTACTCAGCAAATATAAATTACAGTTATTTACGAGAAGAATAAAGTTTATGGCTTTCATATAAACAATTATAGTAATTAGCTAATACTTTATGATTGTGGTAGTATTACGAGTATATTTATTGACTGTGTTTGTTTGTCAAGCTAAGTTTGATTATATTAGTCACTTTTAGGTTTTTTTTTATTCTCGATAGGCAAGCATTTGACCACTATCTCACCTGATGGAAAGTGACGATGTGGTCGAAGATGGAGCATGAAATATAATATAACCAGAATAAGGATATAACTGGATATACAGGGTTATTTGTATTTTATCCTGTATATCCAGTTACATTCCGTTATTTACCAGAAAGCTACTCTTACACCATGATCCTTGTTCTAATCCTCATTAGTTCTTCGACTCTTTCCTGAATCCTATATTTTTCGTAATATTTCAGATCTATACAATCTTTAATTGATAGTTGCTTAAACTACACTCTCCCGTAAATAACGGCATCGACTCGAATCGTTATATGCACGCTAACGCCAGTAACCAATTGACACCTAAGACTTAACAGAGAAGATACATTTTTTTTTGCTTTTTTGAAAAATTATATAACAGACTTTGCAATAGCTGTACCACGAAAGACGTTACTCTCAATGCAATAGTTGGAATGATGTACCAAGAGGTTCTTGGTATTTTATAAATTACCCTGTATGTATATTTTTTGGGTGAGATCATTGTAAAAAGTAGCCAATCTATTGAAAATTGTAAATCAATAAGCCAATAAAAAAGCATAAAGATAAGTAGGTTCACGGAATTATAGACCTAGGTAAAGATGGTAGAGTAAGGTAAAGATGGTAGGGTACGTTTCAAATTAGAGCCTAATGTATGGATTTTTAGGGATGGTCATCCTATACACATATCCCATAACAAATGGAAAAATAAAAACTGCCATGAATTTGTATAAGGAACATACACTTGTACTAGGGTATATTTAAGGGGCAAAAAATAAAGCCCTCGCGAGGGAGCTAAAAGCTCGCAGGGGTGAACTTTATGAATTACTCAGGTACACCCTACTGCTAGTTATTCTGTGTGTAATGCATTCCAAGTGACTGGGAGACGTCTGGGAGGCTCTATTGTAATGTTTGTGATTGTGACTGGGCCATGAATTAATGCAGGTAGATGTTGTTGTGCGATTGTGGGGAACGATTGTCGACCTAACAATTAGTATTTGTTCCATTAAAAAGGTACCGGAAAACGAGGTGACTGAGCGGTCGCAAAACTTTTGTAAAATTAGATGTCAGAATTGATTATAATAAAATCGGATCTCGGACAAATGTTACATCAGATTAATTTATGCTCAACCGCGTAGCACAATGTCGTGGCGAATAAAAACGAAAATGACAAATCGCCTGTAAAAATATAAGTGTCATTTTACATTAGCGCGTCCACCGCGAAGAACTTTCACTGACAAAAAATTCAGCGCCGAGCGAACCGAGTGCGCGACCGGCGACCGGCGACTCCGGCGAGCTTGCAAGCTCCCCGCGCCAGTCCGCCGGCGGGACCCGAGCGGCGCGCACGTGTTCCCCGCCTCAGCCGTGACATCGAAACTTTCCGCGAGTGCAGTGCAGTGACGAGCATGGTGTCCCGCGCGCTCGCCGTGCTGTGCAGCGCAGCGCTCGCGCTCGCCGCCTCCGACCCGTGCGTGGAGGAGGGCCGGCCGCGCCGCTGCATCCCCGACTTCGTGAACGCCGCCTTCGGCGCTCCCGTGGCCGCCTCCTCGGTGTGCGGCCGCCGCGGCCCCGAGCGCCTCTGCGACCCTCCCGGAGACCAGAGCCCCGACGCCGCGTGCCGCGTGTGCGACGCCGCGCGCGCTGACCGTCGCCACCCGCCCGCGCACCTCACCGACCTCAACAACCCCAGCGAGCTCACCTGCTGGCGCTCGGCGCCGCTCCTTCCGGCCTCCTACGACTCCCCTCCCGACAACGTCTCCCTGACCCTCTCCCTCGGGAAGAAGTACGAACTTACCTACGTGAGCCTCCAGTTCTGCCCGAAGGCGGCAAGACCCGACTCGGTGGCCATCTACAAAAGCGCGGATTATGGAGTCACCTGGCAGCCGTTCCAGTTCTATTCGAGCCAGTGCAGACGGGTGTACGGTCGGCCCAACAAGGCCACCGTCACTGCGGCGAACGAGCAGGAAGCCCGGTGCTCCGACAGCCATAGATTGGCGGGGGAGAGCAACGGTGGAGCCAGATTGGCCTTCAGCACTTTGGAAGGCCGTCCGAGCGCGGCGAACTTCGACCAGTCCCCCGTATTACAAGACTGGGTAACCGCCACCGATATACGAGTGGTCTTCAATCGCCTTCACATGGTGAACGAAGGAGATGAGGTTGACAGCAAGAAACAAGCCTCTCCCGGGAGCCAGCACTACGCGGTGTCTGATTTTGCGGTCGGCGGTCGCTGCAAGTGCAATGGACACGCCTCGAGATGCATTCCGATGAAAGACGGGGAGGTGGCGGCGAGTGGAGGAGGAGTTCCGCAGCTGACGTGCGAGTGCAAACACAATACGGCAGGACGCGACTGCGAGCGCTGTAAGCCCTTCCACTTTGACCGCCCTTGGGGCCGCGCCACCGCCAAAGAAGCCAACGAATGCAAAGGTAAGCTTCGGCACATTCATTTGCCTTAATTTGTATTTCATTTGCGACGATTCTGTTTGCGGCTTCTTTTCAAGCGATGATTAATGACGATTGCATTATTCGCATTGATTTCTCAAGAAGGTGAACCTCCCGACTGAATAAAAGACGGCAAAAACTGAAAGCAGTTACGAGTATAAATCATAATACAAAGCTAGATTGAATGGAAGACGATATCAAAGGAATGGACCGAAATGACGTTAATGAATATAAGATACTTACTACCGGTTTAATCGTTATCAGAACTAAATTACTCAGCAACACAGTGTGAGAACTTACACCAGCAATTATGCCACCTAATTTAAATGGTAATTAAGTTAACCCATTAACAGACAAGAGAGATAGGTGCGATGCAACAGCGCGACCAATTTTTCATAAAACGAAAAGAGAATCAATCATGGCTGACACGGTACAAGTAAATTGATATTGTGTGTATAATGCAGCATAAAAATTTATATCTCAGTCATAAAAAGTAATTAAGTGATAGCTGTAGAGTTATAAATCAATTATGTTAAGTGGACGCAACTGGTTATATTATAATAATAGTATAACGAAGGGAAGGGTCAGCAGAACGTTAAGTTAATGATGTTGAGTACTTCTGATTCCGAGGGGTTATTAGACCCTAAACTAAACTATCCGAAGACATGTTATAGTATAATTAAGTTATATTACGGACTAACGAGTTGTGGATGTTTGTGATGTTGTTTTCCTCTAGGATCATATTTTAAATCGAAGGGGCTTATTATAATACCTACAATCATGGCTGTATCTTGCACTAACTAAAAAGACATACCTACTCTAACTGGATCGAGAACATTTGTTATTTGCTGTAATTCTACCAGTACGTAATTTGAGTGTGAATAATTAAAATTAAGTCTGTAAACGCTAAAAGGTTTTAGATTAAATGGGCGCAGCTCGATGTTGCAAAACATTCATACGTTTATAAAGTGTAGCATTATTTAAATGAATAAATTGTTTCAATATTTTGTTTAGCTATGTGATTAATATTGAATTTCCCTCGGAAAGGAAACGAGTGTGTTGAAATGCATCACCAAATAATAAATCTATAAATTCTTTAACAGCAGATGCTTTCTTACTTGATATACCAAACACTGATTAGAGGATCTTCAAACTGATTAGTAAGCCATAAAGAGTTATTTAAATTGATTAAGTTTACTTTTTAACTAGTATCGCTGCAAGCAAGCACCGCTTGATAAAGTGGAGCAATGTACCCTTAGTTACAATTTGGTAGAGAAATTGTCTGACTTGATCCTTGACAGCAATAAAGACTTACTTTTATTCCCCTATATGTGCCACTAATAACAAAATCGTGATTTATGGATTCTGACTTTATTTAATTGTATACTCGCGTTTAGATAAAAACCAAATAAGTCTTTTTAGGCAAATAGGGTTAGATTTTATTACAAAATTCTTACTGTAACGGAATTACCAATGGGAAAGTTTAATTTAATAGTAAAAAGAGTGTTGATTTAGGAAGCTTATTACAAAATCAGTTATTATGCTTATGACAAGCATGCATGGAGGTTAACTGCACTTTCTGGCGACTAAAAAATATACATAGATAAATCTAGGTAAATAAATTATGTATTAGTAGTGTAAGAATTATTTTAAAAAAGTGAAAAAAATGCGCTGACGAATTTATTGCCAGGTTCCTCTCGAGATGCCTGTTGTATGTTTGCGTATTATACGTAAGTTAATGACTCTAGCTTTCATGAGTGCCTTTATGGATAAACAATTTTGATTTTATTTGTATATCAGTTCCTACTGCTGCTCAAAGAACATATTTCGAACTATTCCTAATTATTTTCAGTTTGATGTAAGTTAAAAATGAAAACAAAGCATAAAGACCACCTACAAAAATTTTGGCAGCCCCCACAACATTATCCGAATGTTTCTCTGTTCCATTTGTAGATAAAGGACAACACAATAAAAATGCTAGACACCTTATCTACACGCGTTGTCGTGTTTTTATGGCCATTTCTGTCCCCAAGTGGCCATACTGATTACTTTTAGTGGAGCTATTTGACCCAGCGGATTGTGGTAAAGATATCGCTAATGACAGTTATGCAGGATGTTTGCAATTTTATATTTCATTCTTTGCGAAGAATTGTTAGTTTAATATTGTACCGTTATAGCATTTGCTTAGTAATGTTAGATAAAGTATTGCAAAGAAAACGCTGTACGCTGTAGGCGTGGCTGCAAAAGCTTTGCATCTAGAATGCATTCAAATCTCACGCATACAGTTTTTTTAAGCTCGGTGATAGGTAACTTAGGTCTTTAGTTGTATATAGACTATAAGAAGGCAAACGTTCTCCCAACTGAGCTAACAAGCTGTTTAATAGTAAGAATTAAACAAACTAACAATGGATGGTTAGTTAATGCAATCAATAATTTCTGAGTGGCCAAATTTTTATATCACACACATCCACAACAAAAACGTATGCATCAGCTAATACTGCTTGTACACTTTCGACACCACCTTCACTTTCTCATATTTCATCACCATCATCATCGAAAACACCTACTTTGGAACAGCTTAGTCGGCGACCCAGAGCCATCCTACGCTACATAAAAGAGCTGGGATGGCTTGGGTAGTTGCCGTCAGAGGGAAATGCACAATACCCCAAGCGGGACGTCAGTGCAGGACATGTCACCCCTACCAAAAATTAGAATAAGAATTATATTTTTTAGTAAACTTCATTTTAAGCTTATCACAGCCACCATCTTAATAAAGAAGATTGTGTGATAATGGTACAGTAGCTTCTTGGATGTTCTAATCAGTTTACAAATGTTTCCAGATTGATTGCTACTGAAGGATTGATGCGATACGTCCAGTTTCATTAGCGCAGGAAGTAGTTAAAGGAATACATTATTGCTTTGAGATAGGATTTCTATTTATTTGCTTAAAGTATCGTGCTGTAGACGCAGACAGTGACACGCTGATTGATGGAATGCAAGTCTTTAATGAATTATTCATATCAAGGATCAGCTGTGGCAAATTAAAGTTAGTGATGACAAATATTTGGGTGGTAAGTTAAACTATTTTTTTTTTAAATAAAGCTGCTCTAAATTACATTAATGTTTTGAATTTAAACGTGAATCTGTATAATAGGTTTTCTAATTAAACTTGAACTTTTACGATAAAAGTAGTTAAGTAAAACTCACGAAAGCTAAATCCAATAAAATCGACATACAAAGAATCCAAATATAAAGCGCGCGAATTGTAGCTTCCTTTATTTTTAATGCGCTATCAAGAGATATTACTTACTTATTTTGAAATAAAATTCTGTAGCAAAAGTTTTGAAAAATGAAAAAGAAAAACGTATCTTTCGACCTGGTCGTTAGCTGAATTGGGTGCGCGACCGCCTTCTAAGCCACCGGGGACACCGGGTTCGATTCCCTGCGGGAATACCAGGTTTTCCCAAGGAAAATATGTGTTTCTGGTTCTGGTTGCTATTGTATGTGATGTGAATGTTTCCGGCGCCCACGACACAAGTCTTCGAACTTAGTGTACATTCACAGGAGTGTGAAAGCATTTATGTTTAGCGTTTTTGGATTAACTATTTTTATTTGTAGCTGATATTCTTTGTACTTTTTCGTCTGGTCCGCATTCACTTTTCGACTTTCAAAGTGTCCGTAGTCGACAACTGCCTCTGTTCCTATACAAAAAACTGTTGTATGTTAAACTTTACATCGTACGATTTTCAACGAAATAAATATTTTCAAACATTGTGAGGGAAAATAATTACATCTACATGTTCCGGTAATCTCTGCATATGCGGCGCGAATGTATAATTTATCTGTTTTTGAAGTTATCTTTTTATTTCTTTTTCAAATCAAATCAAATCAAATCAATAATATATTTATTTCCCATAAGTAAAAAACTACAAAAAAAAAAGAAGAAGAAGAAACACAAAGAAGAAAACATTTTCAAAATTCATGTGCATACATGGGGTCATATTCTAAAATAGGGCAATAGGGGTAGATTCAGCGTATGCTGTGCGTACATTTTCATGTGCTTTTTTCTAAAAATGAGGATTTTTTCTGCAATTTATGGGGACTCCGGTACCTTACGACACATTGGATAATAAGGAAACAAGACGTTTATAATTATTACTGTTTCAAAGTACTTCATACCGAATTTAAAATGTTAAGTGGTTATTCTTGGCTCATTATAATAATCTAATGTTTGGCTTTGTTTTTCCTTATTTTAATCATAATGTAGATAAGCTCGTTACGAAATCCATTAAACCTCTTATTACTCTCCTGCAGCTCTACATTATAACATTTTACATTATTATTTTTCCTTATATTTGAAAATCCCATAGCTTGAACGTTCCAAAATTATAATTTAATGTAGTATTAGGAAATATAGGCAATTGGCCCGTTAGGCTAGATAGATACGTACATCTTTAAATATATAACTCTTCTGTGCGTATGTGACTGAACTCGTTATGTATGGCTGGACCGGTTTTGATGAAATTTTTTGTATGTGTTCAGGTAGATTTTAGAATGGTTTAGATTCACAAATATAATGCTTTTTATAATTTACGCGAGTGAAGCCGCGGGGAATAACGAGCTTACTCTAAACATGTATCAAACTTTGAAAGCAGTCTATCGTAAATTATCCTTAGTGCGACCATCATTTGTCGTAGAGTTCCTTATCAATGCGTTATCTTATACTCTCGTATAGATAGAGATAAACTGTAGACTGTTTATAGAGTAAAGATTGTAGTAATAAGAGTACTTTCCTATAAAGTGGACATGATAATTATTATTAATAGTAACTACGCGATAATTGACTCTACCCATTGTGCCATTGACGTTATAGTTGTCCAGTGAAAAACTACCAAAAGTCCATAGTCAGAAAAAGTGCTCGTAGAGTCTATGTCCACTATTTTGTAGAGCACAGTGGCATAACCCCCTTCTCCATCCGTGACTGATACATAGTCACGGATTGAGAAGGGGGTTATGCCTCAATAATGCTCTCAAATAAATGAACCGCCTTTTCAACCGACTTCAAAAAAGGAGGTCTCTGGAGGATTTTTTTTGTATGTATGTTACGCGATATCATCGCCAATTCTGAATAGATTTTGATGATTGTTTGATAGAGTACACTTCAGAGGTGGTCCCATATAAATTTTATCGAAATCGGTCCAGACATATAAGCGATGGAGTCGGTTTTTTAAGCTTTGTTTGGGTTTCAATTATTCCAAATGTTGACGTGTATTTTTAACCTCCGAAGAAAGAGAGTATCTGTGTATCTATTTGTGCCATCGTAACTCACAAACGGCTAGACCGATTTTGATTTAGTTTTTCTTATGACTTGATCTAGATTGTTCTTAGCTATGATTGGTGAAAATCGATGGAGCCATTTCCTAGAAGAGGATAGGAGATATTTTAAAATTTTGAGTATTCCGCCTGTTATATTTATATAAGAATTTCATTATTACATGGTAAATTGAGCACTATTTTAGTGTATTATTTCTGTATATTATATTATCGTCTTAACAACTGATAATGTTCATTCATGTTCACGCTAAATTATTTGTTAAGTTCGACATTGGTTCAGCATTTATTGGTTATCAAGTTATATCAAATTTTATTCAGTTTAATTCGTAAGTTACGCCTAACGCTTTATTTTTTTCTATAGATAAAACATTATGTTCAAGACCAGCACTTTTCCGAAAAGCTTGTATAATAGAGCCGTAGTTTAGGTGATAGTTGTAGGCTATAATAACCTCGCCCACGTGGTCCATAGCGATGATTTGTGGCCTATCTCCACATTATCATAAATCCAACGTTTTGGACAAACGCGACGTCTCAAGGATTTTTTGTGTAACCTCCATTATGTTGTTAGAACTTATTTAGAGTTTATGTGCGTATTTGGAATTTGATAGTTTTTTCTTAATATAACTAAATTTGGGATGACCGAGATTAGTTTGGTGTCTGCGATGCTGTGAAATTGAAATTGTGAAACAATGGAACATCTTTCGTAACTTCTAGTTTAGTCCAGTTTTATACCTACTTAAGAATATGTAATTTAAACGCAAGCAAAGTTTAAAAAACTGACTTCATCTCATCTTTGGAACGTTTATTCAGATTAAATACGCATTATTGAAGATTACTAAAAAACTACATGATGATCATATTTAAGTGAGACTACCAGCTTCCAAATAAAACTATAATCATCAAAATCGGTTCACGTGGAAAGAAGTTATAAGGTAACACACATAAAAAACATACAGCCGTTTTTGTTTGCGCGTTGTATACGCGATATCTCCGCTAATTCTGAATCGATTTTGATGATTCTTTTTTTGTTTGGTAACTTCAGAGGTGGTCGCATAAAAAATTGGTCCAGCCAAAACCGAAATATAAGCGATGAATTCGGTTGTTTTAGGCTTTTCTTGCGTTCCAATTATTACTTTTAACATATTACTTAGGAAGGAATTAATTTTTTTATACGAATTAATTAAACTAAAAATTTAATTAAAACTAACTAAAAATATCTATAACTAGATATAGTTGGCAAAGTACCTGAAATGCGCATTGCCACGTTGAATGGCAATGCTCAATCTCTGTCCAAAATATTTGCCAGCATTTTGGTCACTAAGTATAACTAGTCGTTCGCGCCGAACTGAGATCTCGCGCCTACATTTTGCCTCACAGAGAAAAACTTTTGAGGTTATTTGCTTACAACTTTTTTCTATATAATAATTGTTTAATTTCTGTATTTGTTGTTCAAGTACAGGAAATAACGTATATTATACGTTAGTTTCAGCGTACAGTGTGAAGCCGTTTTTGTGATAGACCCCGAGACAAAATAGGTCTAAAAACAGTGGCTTTGGTTGTCTAGCAAATCGTTATTTTGTCAACATAGGTTTTTTTAAACCGGTTTCGTACTTTGCTTCTCAAGCCCTTTTCAACGATACTCACATGGGTAGATGAAAACATAAAAAATATTTTGCTCTCCACTACCTTTACACCCCATACATGTAGTATGGGAGCCCCCTTAATTTTTTTTTATTTATATAATTTTAAATGTCATTTCTGGCTTTAGGCCGTAGTTTTACACATTTTATTTGAAGTCATTCGCTAATATGGTTTAGATGGTAGATGCCTCTGACAGATGGACGGACGGACGAACAAAGTACTGAACTACCCGAATCAACTTAGAGATCTCGCTTCGCTCGATCAATTATACTTCTATAGAAAGTATGTCACATCAAGTACAAAACCATACACAACCCAATTCCGGATCAAGTTAATTATAGTGAGCAAAAAAAATTACTGTGAATGCGAAATAATAATTAAAACATTAATTTTACGACGTATTTAACAAGTGCCAATAAACTTACGTAAATTTATTAATTTAACTCTGGTTCGGTTATAAAATAAACTTAATTTGCTTCACTGATGTGCTACTAATTGGCATCGACAAGTTATATTAGTAGTAAATCTTTTTGTTTTATTAATTAATTTACTTTTGTGTTTCGAAATTGGCGGTGAATTAAGCTGTAAACTTACGAAATGTTTATCTAGAGTTGAGTTTTGTAAATTGTACTAAAACTGTGAGAACTAGGACTTACAAAATGGTTCCCTTTTGAAAGTATTATATTAAAATCTTCTTAGAAGCAAAGAGATAGAAAGAAAAAGCTCCTTAATCAATGATATTTGTTTTTTATCGGAGGCTTGTAAATGGCTACTTGTTATATATATTAAGACTTATTTTATATCATTAGACTTATTTAAGCACCTCAAACAACATTAAAAAAAAAACAATTATCAGGTGCTTGCAAGCAAAGCCGCGAGCTACAGCTAGCAATATCTTTAACTATATACGTAATTCTTTCTGTACGTGTGTATTTGACTGAACTCCTTCTAAACGGCTGGAACGATTTTGATGAAATTTTGTGTGAGTTCAGGTGGATTTAAGAATGTCTTAGATTCAAGCAGAATATCAATTCACAAAAAAACATGCTGGGGACTGCCGATAGAAGTGAAAACTATATGTATACATAGTATACATATAGCTCATGGAAAGCGTTCGGCGACGATGACGCGAGTTCCATGATTTTGTTCACCCAAAAAGTGCTCAATGCGCCTAATGAAGTTTTCACTTCAGAAAACATGTGGGGCAGTCTTTGGGGACTGCCAATAGAAGTGAAATCTAAGTACATATATACTGTGCATTGTAACGCCTGCCATTGCTTGTATCATATTTATTTCAAATGTGTCCATAGAGCTTTTTCTTTTGAAACTCAATACCATAGAAAAGAATTAACTTTACCCGAGCTCAAAACTGCGTTACCAAAAACTTTTTTTATGTTCACTCTATATGTTTTGTGTCTTCGATTACCCGCGATATACAATTTAATGTGACGTCACAGGCTATACCAGCAGACAATCAAGACGTGGGATTGATATCCCCTCATACTGATATTTAAAACTAGTTGCGCCCCGCGGTTTTACTCGCGAAGTCCCAGACCAGCGTGAAATCCAGGATAAAAAGTATTGTAATAATAATATATATGTAATATAAATGTTAATCCAGGGTGTCAGCGACCATACCGTTTGAGTCCAGTTGTTGATGAAGTAACAAACATACAAATACACTCACAAACTTTCACTTTTACAATATAAGTGTGATGTGATATGTAATTTCCCAGTAATTAAATTGCATCAAGTCTATTGTCACAACAGTTATAGACAGCCGTGGTCCTAACTCTGAGCGCGTCTCAAGCTCTCAAGCATCGGTGCCAACCGGTTCCGAGCTATGTGCGATTGAGGTATAAAGAATCAAGTTTTATCGTTTATTCCGTGTTTGTACGATTATCCTGGAGTATCGACATTCTACATACATACAGTCACGCCCCTTTCCTACCACTCCTTACACGCCCATTTTAATTAATAGAGAGTAACGTCAATTAACTGCTCAACTTACCTTTACGGCAACTATGATTGGATCGCGGACATCGCAGAAGGAACCAGCCCCCGATCTACATTTTATTCGAACCGGGGCGGAAACTTGATAGTGGGGCCCTCTGTCCAGCGTTTTTGATGATTTTTTTAATAGCTAAATGACGTCAATTTTAGTAAAAAGACTCAAATTGGCATCTCGTTTTGGTGTGGGCCTCTGTGGTGACTTTTTCTTACAAATTATATTATGATTTTGGCGCCCCATGAACCTGCCGTCCGGGGCTGGTGCCCCTAGATCCGGGGCTAGAAGGAACGTCCAAACAGCTGCGTTTAAAATTGCACGGTCCTGGTTGCATTTTTACCCTACTGTGTAATGTGTAAACATCTGACTTGGCTAATAAGACCATCAACGTAGCATAAGTTCCTAGATACCTAAGTCACTCATCATGTAGCCTTCACGCAATAAATACCTATCCATCAATATATGTCTTCATCAATGCCTACCAGCAACACCACCTAACCTAGTATACCAACCCCTATTATAGGATGACGTCCCTTGGGCTCATCCTATATCACAACTGCCAAGGGTTATGTTTTTTGCGCGTACCATTTTCAGCGTTGTACGTCTATTTGAATTTTTTTTATTACCTCTTCCAAACGGCTGGATGTATTTATTCGTATTAAAAACCGAAGTGGCCTTAGAAAGGTGATTGAAAAAAAATGGTGGACTTTTGCGCGAAATTTCAACTAAATTAAAAAAATTAACCAACCAAAGGGGATTACATAAAAAGTTGGTTCACATTTTTTGTAGTCGAGTTTTATTTTAATTTTATGTACATTGACTACAAATATTTATTTTGTTATGAAATGTAATGTTTTGATGAATGATTTTTAGTGACAATGCATTCTATATGCTACAAAAACATATTTGTGTTTCTGGTTCTGGTTCTAATTGTGTGAGTGATGTGAATGTTTCCGGCACCCACGACACAAGTCACGAACTTAGTGTGGGGCTGTGAGTGTGAAAGCAAATATTAATATAATTTAATATATAAAACGTAAAAAATATATTTCGTATTACACAGTGATCTCGTCCCCGGCTCTACATTTCCTCAGTAAAGTAACGAGACCATCGACCCAGAGCCACCGGACGTCTACTTTCCTCTTGGGGTTTGTCAGAACTTAGCGTTTACTGAAGTTGTGTTTTACTTTTCTGAAGTAAAGTAGGTTAATTAAGAACAAAATTAAACTTGCTTTTTCAGACTAACAGCGATGTTTACAAGGTTTTCCTCGAAACTACGTGGATTTTTCTAATGGAATGTTCGATATTGTCTGGATGCTTCCTTTGTTACGTGAGAAAATCAGCATTGAAAGCAAAATGCACAAAATATTTATGGAACAACAAATGCCTCTGTTGTATTTCGTTCTGTACTTTACTTCTTGAATCAAACGTCATCTATATATGGTTGACATACCTCCAGTTCGCTTGAAGCGTTTCGCTCCTACGTTTATCATCCGTATAGTGAAGGAGTGGAACTCATTGCCCTCGTCTTTGTTCCCCAAACGGTAAAATCTGGGAATCTTCTTATATTCTTTATTTTACACACATTGATAAAAAATTTTACAATAAGGCCATAACAAAAGATGTACAAAGGCGAGCTTAACCCTTCACAGAGTTTTCTTCCAGCAAACCCTTTAAGTAGGATATAATTTATAGGAGCGAGTAGGTTGTTGTGTGTTAACAATACAAGTTACTAATAATAAGTTACAAATATACATTCTAATTTTTTATACTAATAGACAACATATAAAATATAAATAGATAAATATAAACAATATAATAAAGTAAGAATAAATACCAATATCAATAAATAAATATCACCTATATATATATATATATATATATATATACTTAATACCTACAATATATATAAATTTAAACTTTACTTTGCTTTCTTCAAGTCAAGAGTGAATAGGTATCTTGTAGGTAACCATGCTATATATCTTTGACTACATCATCGCTTTCCATCAGGTGCGAATGTCAAATGATTGCCTATCAAGCATAAAAAAACAACGATAGTACAATTAGTCAGACAAATATTGAAAACAGGAATGAGCTCTATCTAACTTTTGACTAGGTTTACTTTTTTTTTTTTTTTTTTTATTTGTGACAGGCTATAGTTTGACCACTATCTCACGTGATGGTAAGTGACGATGTGATCGAAGCTGGTAAACACACTAGACCTGGAATACGCAGGCTCTCAAGGATAACTGCCGGAACACCGTATTTGGCTTGGCGGCAGACTTTCAACTTGATGGTGGTAAGCTACTTTGGTAGCAAGCCAGGCGAGCAACTCACAAAATGCTCTACCACCTCTCAAATGTCACCTGATTAGCACCACCCGGGGACCACGTGTAGGGAGTCAGACTTAAGGGGTATCCTCCTACGGACGTGGGTGACTCAGCCCCCTTACTTATATTAAGGATCTTAGTAACAAAGCAAAAAAAAATCTCTGAACAGGTTTCTTCATAATTTATGTTATATCCGGCTTAAAGCACGTAAAAAAATACAACTTACAGTGTAGTCGACTAGTTTCAGAGAAATTTGTTGTCCTTCATCAGGATGAGTCAGGATTCTTCAGTTGTAGAGTCAATACTGTCAGTCTTCTCTTCACGTCCGTGATTGAAACAATAAAAATAAAAATAATTTCAAAACCTTCTTTGAAAGTCTTAAAAATAGGCGCAAACGGTGACTCTATAGCAGAGAAAATAATATCTATATAGACTCTACAGTCAATTAACAGTATGGATTCTCTAATTCCCGAGCAAATCACGCTTTTTTTCGACCTCAATCAAGCGCATAGTAATTCCAGTAACTCAACGATTAGATCTGCGTAAACGGCATCAATCCGATCGTGTTGTATTAAGAGAAACAAGGCGTCTGTAACGAATCGCGATCTGGAGCTCAGATAATTTTGTTTTATTACAAGATTTTAGTGTTAAGAGCCTTGTTTTGTCACTTTGTACGGATTAATGTTACTGCTTCTTTTTTGTTGATGTGTTTTGAGAAACAGTGCTGCAAGTAAAAAGACAAGACAGAGGACTACACAGCTAGGCAGCTTCTGGCTTCGCCTGCGGTAATTTGAGTAAAATGCTATTGAGTTTGATTTGTTGCCATTGAAAATAATATTTATGCTGTGCTATGTGTTGTTATTTTTTTTGTGCAAAATTATATCTGATGATAAAATTGCAAAATTTCTAGGAAATGTATCAAACTGACACAGGCATTTTTGCTCACGAAAATCACATGATTTTTGATATTACTTAAATTACATTATTATCAGTATAAAAGAAGTAGAAAAACATAGACATTTGTAAATATTTTTTTTACAAATAGTGTTTAACTTAGGTTTTCAGTAGAAGACATGCTATGTTACCCTCTATTTTGGCTGCTACGAGCTGTCTGAAATTTTCAAAACTCTGTTTTCATCTTTATTTTATGCTAGATAGGCAAGCATTTAACCGCTATCGCACCTGATGGAAAGTGACGATGCGGCCGAAGATGGAACATGCTTGCCTAGAAGGTACCTATTCACTTTATTATTATTATTTCTATCTTTTTTTTCTCGAACTTTTTTTTTTGTAATACGTGCATCAGATCGCAATCTCGCATGACGGTAAGTATGGAGTTTGTGTGGTAGAAAACATCGAATCTAATTTGAAACTAAACTTACTAAAAACTTGACTAACAATGAATTTATATTCTGTGACGCTGCTGCTCCAAATAAAATGTCCATACGTGCAATATCTATATAAGTAGGAATGTGTGCGTATGTAGGTTAATTCATTCGTATGAAGTTGTTTTACCGCTTCTATACTTATTTATTCGGATGTGATTGATTACAATGTACATTACCAGGCATGAGCGGTTGTTTTATTGCCTCAGGAAGTAATAAAAAATATCTTTAGGGATTTTAGGGCCATTGTTTCATAGTTTATGGTGCAGGTACTTCGATGGACATGATCGAACAGAGCACGAGGTTTATAGCAGTTCGTGCTTCGAGATTTCTTTGAAAGTTTTCGTGCTTTGGTTCTTTTGGAAGTCCTACTATAGTAGTGTAGTGTTAAGTTCTTGCTACGGTATACTAAGTATACTTACATACAGATTGGATATTTTTTGTTTAGAGACCAGATTTTAGATGTTTTTGATAAACATATTCAGTTCTATTTTTTGTAAATAAATATATAATACAAAAAAATACACTAAGTTCGAAGTCTTGTATCGTGGGTGCCGGCAACATTTACATCACATACAATCATACAAACAACAAAAATAATAAGAACGAGAACCGCATGTCTTTTGGGATATTGTGCTCCTGACCGGAATCAAACCCAGGACCTACGGCGCAGAATGCAAAGTCTTGCCCACTGCGCCAATTGAGTGTATGTAGAAGTCATCGAATATTTTTATTTTTTTTTTGTGACAGGCTAGAGTTTGACCACTATCTCACCTGATGGTAAGTGACGATGTGATCGAAGCTGGTAAACACACTAGACCTGGAATACGCAGAATATGAATGTCTTGTTTTCGGCTAAGATGTGTTAAAGTAAACAATCGATTAAAAGCATTAAAAGCATTAATGCATAATATTCCCTCAATTGCTGCAAGTGTGCTAAACTTAAAAAAAAATTACGTAGCTTACAATCTTTAAATGTCGCGAACTCTACAAACCTATAATAATTACCAAACAAAGCTACTACATCAACATTTGTAAAAACATCTATACATACCTATATAATACATATACAGAAGAGATAGTGGGCAAACGTGAAAAAAAATTGTAACAGGCCGATGTAAGATATTGAAAAAATCTCATCGTTAGAGCAACAGAAGCGAAACAACCTTTCTATTGACCCGAAAGCCTTTTGAATTCAATAATAGTAGTAGAGGTAAATAATGTTATAAGGAAAAGTTTCACCAATCACGCTTTGGCATTCTTTTGTTTGTGTTTAATTAAAATTATTATATTTACTGTTACACACGCGCAAGAACGATTCCGATATATCAAAATCACTGAGCAAATCTCAAGAGATACGGTGCCACCAACTTATTTGTACAGTTCAGTCGACAGCGTCACTCTAAAGAGAGGGTCTTAGCAACTATGACATAAGGTCGACATTGTATTGTAAGAAATAGACTTTTGGCAAAAGAATACTGTAAAAATAAGTTTGTCGCAATGCACATTGTATATCCTACCATCTTCTCCCCAAATCTCAGGGGATTTTTAAACACCGATTTGCCTATTCCCAAATATCCCGGAACGGCCCCTAATCCCTCTTTATGACGTCATTTCCGAAACGACGTCAATCAAATCCTGTCATAAATTCTGAACAAAATCACCAAATATCTTAAATTTTTGAACGGAATCTTGAGCTTTCGTTTGTGTATAATATGCAGGGATTTTGTAGCAACCGCAGGTTTTTTTCTTTTAATTTTGGCTTCACAATCTTGTGCATTTACCCAGTGTCTAGTTTTTATATATTTCAAGTGTATTTCATATTAACAGTACTCATACTATTATATTCATAAGTCACAGTCAAAATCAAGTAAAAGAGTCAAGGTCCAGTCATAGTCACGTTATGCCCTAGTAAAGTGGTAGAAACTTTACTAGAACTTCTATCAGAGTTTTGAAGGCGAAAATCACGTTTTTCAACTTTGTATGATTTACATACACTTATGCACGTTTACTAAGTATTAACGGTTAAAAAACCACCATTATTACACATAAACACTCGAAGAATCACAGGTTTTGGAAAATGATAGAAAATAAATATTTTCATCTTATTTGTCCACGTGTGTATAGGTTTAAATTGGTACACTCATTTCATGAAGTTTGTGTTAGACCGGAGGTCCAAAATAATATGTTTGTAGGTCGATGTGTGGCACTTAAGATGTTACAGGCAGGCGAAAAGCTTGCCGTCAGACAAAATCATTTTTATAAAAAAATATAAGAGTATCTAAGTGCTGTGTGTAAATAAAGTATGTAAATATAGTGTGTAAATCTAAGTAATTAAAATGTAAATGTAGTCTGTTAATGTGTTAGTTAGTTTTTTTTTTCATCCCATAACGGCTGAACAGAATTAGATATTCAAAAGGATTAACATGTAGGCTACCTGCTGTTACAAACTACGCTTTCATACGCACGGTTTCATTATTATGTCGAATGTATCGACTCGATATCGAACTTAAGCAAAACTTAAGCTATCAGCTTTTTCGGCTTCATTTCTATGTTCCGAGCGTTGTATCTGTAGTTTTAGTAGATCGATGGATAGTGATAAATGTAGGAAGGAAAAATTATCGCTTGAGCTAGGGATTGGACCCGCACGGCCATAGGGTGTCATACCCTATTGCTCTAAACGCTGAGCTACTCAAGCCCTGCCTGAAGCGACGAATCCTTTCTTATTATTAACGTCTTACGGGGACGTAAATAAACAATCGTCGATATAAAACATATTTAATACAAGTATATCAACGGTAAACTTATTACAGTATTATACAATCGATTTAGTTCATTGTTCTGTAGTTGGTGCGCTGCCAGCTAGTCAGGCTCTGGTTTTATTTGATTCCCACTCGTTAGCGGAGCCACTGACTCGTTTGGCTAATGTCAGACGTTTTTTTAGTCGTCTGACGGTGACGTAGATATTTGATGTGGAGTTTATGTTGTGATCATTCATAATCACGTCTAATTCACGGGATTGCAAAGGAGTAATTTCAAACTACTCCGCTAGATGGCGTCACACGTTCACATAAGACGTTAATAATAAGGAAAGGATAATTTCGTCGTTTGAAGCCGAGCTTGGGCAGCTCAGCGGTGAGCAATAGGGAAAGTTTGCCTATCTTGAATTATATAAAAACCCTTTTACCACGGGATTAAACCCCGCCTTAAGCGATATTTTTCCTTTTCAATTTACTAAGTATTTTTCTCCAATATGTATGTACTTCAAAAATAGGCTAAACTGGGTTTGGTCAGTTATAGGGTCGAATTTAAAATACCGTCGTAACACCCTCGACCACATCATCACTTACCAACAGTGTGGTAAGTTGATAACGCTAACCTATCAAACAATACAAGTGGCAAATACAACATTTTGAAAATACCCCGACCCTCTATCTGGCAAACGGCTGCACTGATTTCCACCAACTATAGCTTCTTATCGTAGCTACCACTGACACAGCTACCCTCACAGCTAACTTGATCGAGGGTGTATGAACACTCTCGATTAAGTCACTTGGTAGCTACGATGACACACATATAGACACTACAAACGTATAACACCCCTCTTTTTCGTCAAGGCTTAAAAAGAGAAATTAATCTGTTACCCTAACCACTTAGCAGGTTGTCACATTATATTGCTCAATATTGAGTCTTAGACGTCATTTGTACAAAAGTATCATCAATTACTCTCGCTTTCAGTTTTAAAACTTTTTTCCCTGCCGTTCAGATAACACAAACAAGAACTACTTAGTATGGGCACAAAAACATACGCCATAAAAAGCTCCAAACGAGGCGAGTAACTGGCTTCAGCAGCTAACATTGTTGTTTTTTTATATTTGGCTTCGAAATCTATGTGCATATACCCAGTGTCAAGTTATAAAATATTACTAGTTATATACTTCAAGTTTAGAGTCCAGGCATAGTTAAGTAATGTTAAAAATACCCTAGTAATGTGGTATAAAGAGCTTTACTAGAACTTCTATGGATTGTTTTAGAGAAAGCGAACATCACGTTTTTCTACTTTGTATGATCAACGGTTAATAATCCACCATTATTAGGTACACATGAACACACGAAAATCATTTGGGAAAATGATGCTCCTGTCGGGAAACGAACCTAGGACATACGGCGCAGTGGGCCGACTCCAGCCCACTGCGCCAACTGGGTCGTGTCCTATACTCAATTTATTTGTCCATTTATCTCAAGTTTATTTTATTTGTATAAGAACGAGTCAATATGTAGTTAGATGTAACGACGAACAAACCTTTAATCGTAAATAATACATTCGATTATAATAAAATATTATGTTAATAGTTATTGGTACATATTATTTTGTAAATACGACCAATAGCTATCTTATATTTTCCTTTCTGATGACCCAGATAGCGCAGTGGACAAATCTCTGCTCTATGCGCCTTGGGTCCTAGGTTTGATTACCGACAGGAGCACAATTTTCGTTCCCAAGGGACATTTCTGCTGTTTCTAGGTGTTGGTGCTGTTCAGGTTGTTCTGGTTCTAGGTGTGATGTGTGTGGGATGTAAATAGTCTACTCACGAACATGATACAAGTCTTTACGTGTGGGATGTAAGACCTGCTAGAGCTTATATAAAATTTGATTTGCCCGTCGGCGTATGTAGCATGTTGGCCTTCTACGCTGCAGGTACTCGATTCCCGGCGATAGCAAACATTTTATGTTCTGTATGTACATAAGGCTGTGAGTGTGATAGCGTTTATTATACATTAACACTCGAATAATCACAAGTTTTGGGTAATAATACATTATCGACACAAATTTTTTTCACTTCCGCGTCAAAACTTTCTTCCAAGTCCTCCTATTACCTTTTATTCTGTTATGTTATACTAGCTGTCCCGGCGACCTTCGTTCCGCCTAACAGTCAATGAATGTGCATATTTAGGAAACCATACCCGGCATGCGTTACAATGTCACATGACTATATTATTACAACCTTCATGTTTATGTTTGCCTAGTACTTTACCGAATCCGAGTGACGTATGAGAAAATGGAAAGCATGTCGAAATGTAAAAAAAAAAATTTAAAGAAATGTACGTTCTTAAAAAGTATCCTATGTCCTTCTCCTGGCTCTAAACTACCTCCCTGCCAATTTTCAGCTAAATCGGTTCAGCCGTTCTTGAGTTATAAGTGGAGTAACTGACACGACTTTCTTTTATATATATATATAGATTTCTATCTCATCTCTAAACTAAAACATAAAACCGATGGGATAAAAACTCTTTAGAGACTGGATTGAGAAATCCCAAGGAAGTAATAATTCATTTGTTTACAAATGACATTACACAAAGGAGATCGCTTCTACTTTTTATGTTAACTTCGCAAACTTGTTATTTGCTGTCCAATCAATCATCCTTTATCTTATGTTTAATACTGTAAGATTGAAAGTGGTTTGTTTTGTTGTTTTTGTTGAGTAATTAGTTGGTAGGGTATTGTTTGATGTAAATGTGTCAAGCAATTGATGTTTATGTCAGGATCTGACCGCCCATAGGTTCATACCGCCCATACTGTTGGGCCGCGCACAATGCTTGTTTTTGGGCGGGTTCAATAACTTATTTGTTTTTTGTGTGCTGTTTTCTAAGAATTATAGTTATAAAACTTTGTTTAAAATTGTTTTATGTCGTTATTTTTTTTAAGAACCACACTTGGTTCTAACATTTGTATCGTGGGTGCCGGAAACATTTATATATCACGCCCATAACCAGAAACTTAAATATCCCTTGGGAAGGAAAAGTGAGCTCCTGCAGGGAATTGACCGGTTACGGTATGAAATTCTTATTAAAATAGATTTTCTGTATTATATTTTATACTGTAGTAAGCTGCGAGGCACGGTAATGTGTTAATCCCGGGTATAAGTTATGTACATTCTAAATATCGTCCAAATCCATTCAGCCGTTAGGTACAGCGTGAAAAGTAAACCAACATTTACACACACATTAGCATTTATAATATTAGTTAGTGTGATGGGTTATTTCATGTTTATGATATATTAAATATAAAGACTGCATTAGGAAGTTGAACGGAGAATGAAACAGAAAGGACAAGTAGTCCATAATCAAATTAATACATTATAATTTAAAAAACCTGCCTTGTTTCGGTACTTAGTTTCGACCTAACATACAATATTTTTTTTATAAATAATAAAGCTATTGCAAAGTAATCAGCTTCGTCTACTTTCTTTGAATTAATAACTACAACAAATATTAAACTAAAGCTTTTCACCTACTTTAGCAGACAAGACTAATAAGGAACCTGGTCGCTATAAAGATTAAAAAAATGCTTCTTGTTTCCAAGTAATCGTAAAACTTTCTTATTGCCACAAAGTGCTACAGTGTTCAAATAATTACCTTGTAAGTTTTCTTCATGCATTCTCTCACGCAATTCCTCAATTACTGTCAACCAGTATAGCTTGACCCGTGGCTTCTGTCCCTTTAAGAAGTAAAATGGAAAAGTTGTGGAAAATTGTGAGGTCTTTAATGGGTCAGTTTATTTTGGTGGTGGAAAGTAAACATGACTTTGATGACCATCTTTATCAAGTCTCTCTTTTAGGGTATATATTTTGATGGATTGAGGTATTTGTTTTGACAAATAGCTTGTTTTGTAGTTATGGAAAATCAAAGGATGCTTTTTTACAAGCTTTTTTTAGCTTCAGCTGTCCCGGTGCATGAAGACCACGGCCGCTCTGTCATGAGCGCCAAGACTAAGAAGAAGAAGAAGACCCTAGAAAATTCAGAAATGTTCTGTTTTTTTTAGATATTGTCTCAATGGCAGAAACACTTTTCACATTTCATCAAGAAACTTGTTTTCTGGTTTTGGGCGTGATTGTATATCGATATAAGTCTTTGAACTCGAGAATCGAAGTAAAAAAAAACATTTGTCCGCCCGTGGCTTCAATCTGGTAGAACGCTTTAAGCGGCAGTCTAAAAAAAACTTCAAAGCGTCAGCGTCTCGGATAGTGATATTTTGAAAGATATTTCTTACCTTTGCTATGCCTATCTCGGTCCCAATGAGTTTATAATAATTCTATCATCAAAAATCATCATAAAAAACCAAATCTCATCACATTATGTTTAACAGCTATACTAGTCCCGTCGGCGACTCTCGAGGACTTTCATTTTTATTTTTTTTATCCATAACAGGAAGCTGTAGTGTTGCCTGCTATAATATAGTATAATAATAGTTTTGTGTCGCGTATGTTTAAAATAACGATACTTCGAGTCGAATATCGGCCGTAAAACCGTCGTTGTATTAATAACCGAGTTTAGCTAACACGCGGTGGTGGCGAGGTTGGATAGGGTTGTCATTACGGGAAAAAATACTAATAACTTGGACTGGATTTGGTTCTACCAATCAAATTAAAATACACAAATCGGCGTATATTATATTACTCATCTCTTAAATTATATCAATACATTTTTGTTAAAGATTACAATATTTAACTAGTCTAATAACGCTTGTTAAAAATAAAATTGACTTCGCAAGCAAAGATTTGATGTACAAAGAGAGGAACGGTAATTATGGTAAGTAATAAAGTGTTACTTTTCTTATTCTCTATCTCAACTCTGCAGTCATTTACTCTTGATAGTGGACACGATGATGGTGGTTGGTATAAAGGGTTGTGCTCCTGGTTACTGCAGCCTTAGAGATTTTTCTCCATCTACTCCGATCGCTTTTCTTATTTAGTTAGTTGCTAGAAATATGTAGATATACGATGAAATATGCACATTTTCCGGTGACTACTTGGTACGTTTAATTCGCTATTGCGCTAAGAAATATTAAAGTGAGAGCAATTTCGAACGAACTGCGATCTTGGGAAGCATTTGGGCAGTCTCAAATTATTTATCTCATTCGTACCAACCCTACTCCCATCTCTCGCGGTTATGTTAAGATTTATGAACCGTTTTGTAATCTGAACACTTTTTAACGCCGACTTGAATGAGAACTGGAATTCCAGTTATAGTGCCAGTGACTATTATGTAATTGGTTTAGTGAGGGAACTGGTGCTGAGCTAGTGGAAAGTTACAGTCGAGTTTTGTACTTACATGAAATGTGGGAAAAGTAACTTCGTGGAACTGGTGGGAAAGTAAAAATGACGCTCTTAGACGTATAATTTAATAAGGTAAATCTGTCTTCATTCTTTCAGAGAACAGCTTTAGAAAGACGTTAGGTTCTACTTTTAATTTGTTGTTTCTAGGCTTCATGAGCGTCCAGTCTAGGTAACGCGAACGTAATGAATCCATATCATAGGTAGGACTCGATTACTGGCCAGCCAATCCATCAAGAGAGTATGCACTGAACAGAATAGCTGTGTTTAGCATTTATAAGTAAAAAAATGTGTCTACAAGCACCAAAGTTGGTGCCAGCAGCTATCCATGAAAACAAAGTCTCTTTCTTAAGGCATAGAATATATCTATATTTACCAACAGATGAGAATTGACCGACTCAAAGATGATTATTTTATGAATTTTTCTCGTTTTTTCTGATAGGCTAGCGTTAAAGCATCTCACCTGATGGTAAGTGATACGGCCTGAGGTAGAATACTGGCTCTTGAGAATAGCTATTGGAATACTATATTCTATATATATATAACTTTATTGAGCTTGTCTTTTCCATCCCGAGCCGTAACAAAACTTTCAAATAAATCCATTCTCAACCACAATGGTTCCAATTCACCTATTCTAAATTGGAGCACTCCAATGCATTCCGATCTGGCGCCCCGCCAACAATTAGTTTTAGTCTGTGCTTTAGTTTTGAGAACTGCCTATTTGTGGCCGACCTCACCGTTTTCAGACTGTCTTTTGCATTTAAACTGTTTTATTAGTTTCTTCATTACCATTTTATAGGAGGTGTCCAAATGGCTAAGCATCGTATTAGGCGACCAGATACGGCGAACGTTACTCGGGTGACATGTGTGTAATTCTTGTCGAAATATATATGTATATAATTATATGCAAACATAACACAAACGATTATACACACACAAAACCACATTAAGTTCAATGTCTTGTGTCGTGGGTTCCGGAAGCATTCACATCACACCGAGTACCAAAACACAAATTTTTCTTGGAGAGAAAAGTTGTGTTCCCGCTTGGAATCGAACCTGATACCCCTGCTTAGAAGGCGAACACGCGCCCAACTAAGCCAACGGGCTGTGTCAGATTTCGTGTAATTCGTGTGATAATTTAGTGTAGTATGTTTGTTGTATATTAGTATTTTTTTCAAAAAACATTTTTAAGTTACAATTTTGTGAGGTTGAATAGGTACCTTGCAGTCATTATTAAGTAATTATAATATAGTTATTATTTTTCGTTTAGCATTTGTCTGTCTATATAATAGACACTTCCTCCAGATCCCGCTTTACGACCAAACTGATGGATATATCGCAGGATTATGGTATTAAAATATTTTGATAAAATAATATTACTTAATAAAAAAAATATTGGCAATATGACCAGTATATTATTTAAGATGATAAAGTTAAAAATAATAGACCAAGGTCTAGGACGTTGGCAGTGCAATGACTAGCTCGGCAAAGAGAATCGTTAGGTTGCTGGCGACAGCCATCGCACGAGTCAAGACGAAGAGCCAGAAGAAGAATGGCAGTTTTGATCTTTTCTGACAGGGACGGTCCACTAGATAACTTAGCCCACCTATTGTCACGGTCAAGGCATACCTATCTTTTTCTAGCGTCCCTAATATCCCTAGGGAAGGAGGCTAAGCACCCAACTAAGCCAACGGACAGTTCAGTAATACTATAATATATCATACTAACCTGTTGGCTGGTTAGTAGTTGGGTCAGCGCTTGCCTTCTAAGCAGGGGTATCAGGTTCGATTCCCGGCGGGAGCCCAAGTTTTCTCCCCAACAAACTTTGTATTTCTGGTTCTGGTTGTAATTATGTGCGTCATATAAATGTTTCCGGCACCGACGGTTCAAGTCATCGAAATAAGTGTGGGGCTGTGAGTGAAAAAAAAGAGTGTGTGTACATATCTAGGTGTAACCTACGAATAAATAGTACTCCTTTATTTGTAGGGTGTAACGTATACCTACTTAGGTTAAATGTCCCAAAGTATAGTAATTATAGACTTATCATGCCTGCGCGAGAGATACCTTTTACCTTTTAATTACGTAAATAGTTTACGTGATTATTAAACCTATCCATAGAAGTACGTAGTAATTTGACAGATGGTATCAATAAAAGCATTTGCAATCATCAAAACCTAATTTACACAGATGCTAGCTACATCCGGCATATAATGACTTATTGTATTGACCTCCATTTGCAACAATAACAATACAAAATGGCCGCCCCCAACTGTCAAATGCATTCGAATTTAGAATTAGCACGCGTTCATTCATTTCGCAGTATTGCCCTATTGTTCGATTTTACACAATTTTGGGGAACCTACCGTAAATACGACAGATAATTTGATGTATGAATAGAGTTAATTACGCCATTTATTTATTGTATCCATTTCATTGTGTAGGGGTGGGGACCGCCCCCGTTTTTATTAGTAATACGCGCCCTTTAATCTACTGGTTTACGCTAGGGTGAGTTCCTGCTGATTTATTTCCTTTGCTAGCATTGCAACCGTTCGAAAAAGAAAAAAAAATGGACAATGAAGGCTCGAAAAAAATGGTTGCGTTTTATTGAGGTTACGTTCAAATTGCCGGAAAATATGTTTTGTTCGGTTTGCAATGTTCTGTACTGATGTTTACCGGACACAGTGTCGGAGATTATAATAAAAAAAATATGTACCTATGTTCAATTATTGATCAGTTTAGTCAGTCGTAGTTGAGGATAGGTTCATCAGGTTTGCTTCTTTGTGAACGACGTATTATGCGTGGTACCAGTGGGTATAATATGCAGAGCAATTTGCGTTAAAAACCTCGTTTATCAAGCATCGTTAATTTATTTAATAAATCAACGTTTGGAGTGCTCCGGGACAACCATTAGTCAAACGGGGCGTCCCGGGGCCGATACGGGCCGGCCCCGGGCAAAATGGCGGCATGGCTACAAATGATGCAATATGACGGAGATGGATGGCTACCTCCACCTAGGACAGTTGATATAAACGAGAAAGCTCGGTACTTACACTTAATTGAAAAATGCAAAAGGCTTTATCGAAGATAGATTTGTCTCTGTGATTGAAGTGAACAAATTTGTTCAAGATTTATTGTGAGACAGTGTTTTACGAGCTTTCTAATTGGAGTCGATTGTTGCCAAAGTGTCGGAAACTTTCTATTTACGAGTATCTGCAGTTTTTTTGTTCCTGCGGCCGTGATGTTTACATTCCAAAACATTGGCCATTGGGCCAATTTGGGAGACGCACTGTATTGTCTACAAGGAGAAAAAAAAATTGGACAACTAAGTCTAGTTGTCCAAATTTTAAGTAATAGTTAAGTATGTTTTACTACTAAAGTTTGAAACAGTTTTAGTCAAAAATAGTTACACCGTTCTTTTTACAAAATGAGCTAGTTATTACCAAATAATTTAGTGATTGTTACTAAATAATCATAGTTGTCACATATAGCACTAGAATGTTTAGTAACAGCAACGAAACATTTGTCTCGGTGTACATTTGAATGCTTTCGGTTTTGGAGCTTATAAAGGTAACACTGCTCTCTTATATTGGTACATTTATGCTTAAAAACTTCTTGCTTTATTTACTGATCACTTTCATCGATCACTCGTCGCCTTTCATTATTATTTTTTAATCCGGTCAGCTTTTTAAGGGCACGTCAGCGTCACGCTCACGCACGTCTCGCGCGGATTAGCGCGGCGGCGCTCACAAAGCCACGGAAGCAAACACGATCACCCTTAACCACCCTTGACATTGGAAATACAACTTTATTAACTCGCGATACAGCATAAATTATCCCAGTGATATAAGATTTTTGATTTCGGAATGTGTATCAAAATAAGCTCCAGGTTTTTGACTGTAAATAAAGTTTTAATTTATTGGAAAATCGATCATTCCCAACGGAAATAAGAACCGTTTTAGATTGTTGGATGTAAGATAAACATGTGGACCCGCACGCGTGTCTATGCATAATATCAGTGACACCACACTTAATGCTGATGATTTGTCAACTCTGAACTGTGCGTCTAATTTTGGACTTCAAGTTGTAGAACAGAAAGTGCAATTTGATCTGAGCTGTAATAGTTAAGTATGTTTTCTTTGGAGGCAAAGTTTAAAAAGTCCGTGCACGACGTGATCTTGGCAGAGGGAACAGGAAATGATCAAGTTTTGCTCTTACGCATGGACGTATGAAGAATCTTAATTTTTCGAGTTTCACTGGTTTTTGTATTAGCCATTGTATAAAAAGCTATTAAAATGGTATGTAAAATGTATTCCAAAGCGCATTTTTATGTCGCCGCCATTGTTTCTAAAATAAAACCTACACAAAGAAAACCCATCAAAGATTTAAAATGCAAATTATGAATATAAACCTACATGCTAACAAGTCACTAATTGTACTCTACATTAACAACAGAATCGTTCATAATATATGCCTACCTATTCGCATTATTAATAGAAGAATTAAAACCATTCCACAAAACTCCATTTACACGTCGAGGCACTGGCAACATTCCCGCCAACTTAAATAAACGAAACGTCAAAACCGTGCAAAACTTCAAACGCATAATGGCGCGCGCTTAATTGCGAAATGCATGAAAATCCGTGAAATACGGACGTCTGCCTCCTCCCCTTAAGTTCGGGGCTTCCAAATGACACCTTTTATACACTCAATGAATACATCTCATTAAACCGGAAGAGAACAGGATGAATAAGTCATGGCGGTACTTCCGGTGCGACTCATTTCACCTTATTAATTTTTTTCGTCGCCAGAATTGCTAATTTTGTGATCCCTTCGGTAGAATCGGATGAATGGAGTAATTTAGTTTTTTCTTTTCGAATTGAATTGGCTTTGGAAGTGATTAGATTTTGAAATGTTATTCGAATTTCAATTTCGTTTTTAACAAAGAGTATAAGTGAAGAGAATGCACAAAATACCTCATGAGTTATTAAGCCAGTATATTTTTCAGTTTGAATATGTTAATTATGTTGCATTGCTTTCAAATTCGAACTGATTATATAAACATTACTTGCACGGATTTCACCCCTATATAAAGCGCACAAATAACCTCTTTCGTTATGAACCTAGCCTTACATTTAATTAATCTGTCAAAAATATTATAAAGATTAATCAGAAATAATCGCTGAAAAAGATCAATAGATTATTAGATTCAACTCACGTGGTTTTTTTAAATTTAATTAGTTTTGCGACTCATTTTTTATTTGAAGAAGTACTTAGCTCATCAGTCTAATAGAAATAATGCTAAAATTATTTTTTAAAGTCCGCTAGAATAAGTGGCTACTGGCTTGAAACCTGAACCCATTAGCCTCCAGGTGAATTTTTTTTTTTAAATATTTATATATCTACAACCGATAATGCCGTCGACGGTGGAGCATGCTTATGCTGCATTTCTTTTCACTCTCGACTTAGACTCCAAAATTGAGGCGTCTGTTTAATGATAAAAAAAATATACGCAGTTGCATAATACACAATACATAACTATGGTGTAGTGTTAGTACTCGATTAAATACTGATGCCGCTCACTAAGCATATTTATGAAGCAAAATGATTTTTTTGGCTATGAGAGTGGTCAAAGGTTCTAGAATCTAGAACTCTAGAGTTTTTGACCACTCTCATTTGTTACTAAGTGATATTATGATTGAGGGAGATACATACAATGACTGCGTCTTAAGGAAAGCGATTGGAAAATCCAAATCAAAATCGTTTATTCAATGTATATCTAATATATAAATTTCGGTAGAAAAATTTTATAATCTCGTTTTGACAGTTCACTCAGTTCTAATGGGTTGATACCTTTAATTTGCATTTACAACTTATAAATCTCAAAAGATGCAATCTCCCCGCTTCGTCGTATAATTATGTTACCAGTAAATGGTTAATAATACAATGTTTAACCAATTATTGCCAAATGATTTGTAAATCGACGAGATTTCCGTCAGAATAAGCCTCTTTTGACATAAACCGTAATTACTGTCATTTCATATTTCCTCCGACAGTAGGCTCGAGTAGGCCGGCTGCACACGGTCCAGCAATTCGATGATTTATGTCGACATTAACAAATTTAGGTTACTGTTTGACAATTCCACGATTTATTCAGTAAATTGTATAATTAATGAAGTTATAATATCAGTGGCTACTATTTCAATCGTAGTTTTGCGCGAAAGTGTAAAATTGGTTTTAGATTATTTTCCAAAACCTGTGATTCTTCAAGTGGTAATGTGTTAATAAACATAAACGCTTCCACATTCACATCACACACACAATCACAACCGGAACCAGAAACACAAATTTTCCTTGAGGAGGAAACATAATGGTGGATTATTAACCGTTAACATTAAGTGAACGTGCATGAGTGTAGGAAAATCATACAAAGTTGAAATACGTGGGTTCGCTTTCGCTCCAAAACTCCAATTAGAAGTTCTAGTCAAGTTTCTACGGTTTTTCTAGGGCATGAATTGACTATGACTGGACTTAGACTCTTTTAAATGTTTTTTTTTTTTTTTGTTTGTGACAGGCTAGTGTTTGACCACTATCTCACCTGATGGTAAGTGACGATGTGATCGAAGCTGGTAAACACACTAGACCTGGAATACGCAGGCTCTCAAGGATAACTGCCGGAACACCGTATTTGGCTTGGCGGCAGACTTTCAACTCGATGGTGGTAAGCTACTTTGGTAGCAAGCCAGGCGAGCAACTCACAAAATGCTCTACCACCTCTGTCACCTGATTAGCACCACCCGGGGACCACGTGTAGGGAGTCAGACTTAAGGGGTATCCTCCTACGGACGTGGGTGACTCAGCCCCCAAAACTGACTTTGAATGTGACCTGTGACTAGGACTTCTATAATGAAATATGTTACTTACACCTGAATTATTTTATAACTTGACATTAGGCGGAGCCAAAAAAAAAAAAAACGAAAATCTAAAAAACTAATCGCGCTAGTCTTTGTTTCCCTGACGGTATAATCTAAGAGTCTTTAAATTAAGAATGAATAAGTACCTACTTGGCAGGCAAGCTATATCTTCGGCTTCATCATCATTTTCTGTCAGGTGAGATTGTAGTCAAACACTTGCCAATCGGGCATAAAAAATTTGATGTGTAGTATTTTTTATACAATATTTAACTGTTTCAAATCAATATGTAAAGGTTAGTTTAGATGTGTGAAATCAATAAATCTATAAAGTTTTATAAGTGTTAATAAAACCTTTTATGTTCGTGACCTTAATCCTACTTCAATGACGATTGTTTTGGGACATAACAATAAATCAATCGATAACAGTTATAGGAGTGATGAATAATAACTTGAACTGCCAGTTGACTTAGTTGGGCCCGCGTTTGCCTTCTAAGCGGCGGGAATAGGGTTCGATTCCCTGTGGAAACAAAGTTTTCTCCCCAAGGGAAAGTGTTTCTGGTTCTGGGTGTAATTGTGTATGTTATGTTAATGCTTCCGGCAGCACCCATAAAACAAGTTATAGAACTTAAGCGTTAAAAAGAATACATACCGTATGAATGTAATTATTAATCTGTTTAAGCTACGCACATTCCAAATTTCATCTAAATCCGTCCAGCCGTTGTAGCATGAAGAGAAAACAAACATACTTACACACGTACACACAAACTTTCGCATTTATAATATAAGTGTGATAAAATAAATCAAATCAAAACCGTTTATTCACATGGGCCCCAAAGAGGCACTCATGAAAGTTAATGATAGTATTGCTAGATTCGCAAAATTACAGCCACCTCGAGAAGAACATGGCAAGAAACTCGGCGGCGCATTTTTCATTACATTTTTTTTAAAAACATTCATAATCTCTAATACATAATTTTATTAACCTAGGTGTTATTATGTAGTCGCTAGAAAGCGCTTGTGCAGTTTGTCTCCATGCATCCTTGTCATTAATATATAACATATCTCTTTTTAGTCACATTTTCACAGGATCTTTATTTTATAACAAGGCGTATTGTATTTAAATTATAGGAAAGTAATTGAGTAGTTAGTAGTCAGGATTTAGATTTCTTTTGTGTTGTTGTTATTATTGTGCACTACCAAGTATTGAAAGTCGTCATCGTGAATCAGATGTATTAGATAGGTTCTTATTTTTACGACTTCCTGGAGAAATGAATAGAAATGACTCTAATTTATGTTCGAATAAGATGGAACAGATTCTAGTAACTGTTAGAGAGCCGGTTAAATTCGTTCTACTTAGGTATAATTGTCGGTAGGCCGATATCTTCAAACGATTGAGTGTCAAATCAAATTATTCGTAAATTTGATTCATTTTTATACTAGACAATCTCTTCTATTGTAAATATCTGATATACCTCTCATAAAATGCTAACATGTAAATCTCACCTTTAAAAATATACTATTTATGTACTCCTTCCAGTATTCCTACTAAATAAATATAGTTGAGAAAGATGGTTAAACATATTATGTTGATTGTTAATTTAGAGATCGTTCTTTCGTTCACACACTCTCCTGTTCCGGCAACTTAAGTCAGTTCTTTACGTGCTTGTTTTTGGTGCAGAGGTTTACTGCGTCAAAAGTTACGAAGACGAACTGTTAAATATTTATAAAAACACTAGCCGTGCCCCGCGGCTTCGCCCGCTATTATCAAGCAAAAAAGTAGCCTATGTGTTAATCCTAGGTATAATCTATATACATTCCAAATTTCATCTAAATCCGTTCAGCCGTTAAAGCGTGAAGAGGGAAAAAACATACTTACACACTTACACACAAACTTTCAGATTTATAATATTAGTAGGATTCTTACCAAAGCTATAATGATGATCCACGATTCATGGTGGTTTTTGTACTATTAGAAAGTAAATTGGCGAAAAAGTAATTGATCAAACGAAGAAGTTGACTCGGGTGGTTTATCACTTTGTCCATCCGCCCATCCGTTGGTCCTTCTGTCAGAGACATTATAGCCTTTAGACTATTCAAACGAATAACTTCGAGTTCTGGGACAATATGTGAAGCTGTGGCCCAACGTAAAAAATAACAATTAAATATCTTTTTTTTAACGGCAATATAGCATGAAAGAAATAGATGATAATTATCACGTAAGTGGGAAGCAAAATATTTTTTTGTGAGAAATTTTGCAAGTAGTGTAAAAACCGTTGTTTTAATATTTGTTGGAAAATAACAATTGGGCAGGACATCATAGTCACTGTTTTGGACCTATTTAGACCCAGGGTCTATCTCAAAAACGGAAACATATTTCAAGCTGAAACTTGCAACAATATCCGGTATATCCTCTAATTAAACAACAAATACAAACACCAAACAATTATTGTTAAGAATTTTTTATAAGCAATTAACCTTAAACATTTTTCTCTGTTCGGCAAATTGTAGGCGCGAGATCACGGGATGAACTATTAGTTATGTTAAAATTAATTAGTAATAACGTATGATTTATACTCCGAAATCAATATTTATGCAAAATCATTAACTGTTACGACCTCACGATTCTCGTACGAGCACAATTAGCTAGCTAAATCCATCCAACATGTCGGCACGTCTGCACCCAGCCTTACCTATTGCTGCAATCCCATCGAAGTAGTAATAAATTGGTTATACAAGTCTATCGTACAGCAGCCTATTTTCCGATAATTTATTATTAATAACCGTTTGTTTAGGAATACATTAATAATCGACATTATTGTGACTGTCCAGTTGAATAACAGTTATCGTTCTGCTAATGTTGACGTCGGAGATTTAATGGCGGGCTTTTTTGTTCATACTTGTTAGTTGGTCGGTTAACTAACTTGAATGAATGTGTTGTAATTATTTATAATTTAATGTATATTTTCATATTGTAATAAAGTGAAATATATTTTTGTTTTGTAATGCAAATCTCTTACAATTTGTTAACTATTGACAATAATTGCGAGTTTTGATGCACGAGCGGTTTGTGATGTGTGTATATTAAAAAAAAATCGAAACGGGCATAATGCACATTAATTACTGATTAGTTAGTATATGCTATAGTAAAGGCTGAAATGTTGCGAATCCGGCAATAGAGTCATTAACTTTCATGAGTCTGAACGCGTCTTTGGGGCCCATGTGAATTTTGAAGATTTTGAATTTTATGGGCTATATCATATAGCTATACATTGGAATGTTTAATGTGCAATGGTGACATGTGATCCAAATGGTACTTATTTGGCACACTCAGAGCATTGCGCTTCAGAAAGGTAAAGCCGCCGTTATGATGATGACGCTATCCACTGGTATTTGGCTTGAGCACATACATTTTTATAAGAGTAGCTGCATTTTTTCTGTACTAACTACGGGCCAATTGCCTATATTTCCTAAAACTAAACTAAAACTATGTACAGCAAAGAACTAAAGTTACCTACAAGACATCGAGCTTATAGGTAACTCAAGTGCTCAAGCCCACTACCAGTGGGTAGCGTTCCCATCATGCTGGCGGCATTGCCTCTCTGAATTGCAATGCTAATACGTTGAGCCAAATAAGTGCCAGCATTTTGATCACGCGTCGCTTCAACCAGGCGCTCTGATAGAATTTTGAAAATAGAATGAGCTCCCGGTCCCCACGGACCCAGTGTCTCAACACCAAACGGCTCAAATATGTAACCACTGCCAAGGTTTCCATATTTGCGCCGTTTACGCTGCTCTGCCGAAGTTGCCGCGACGCCAACCCCATTCTGTGTTTCAGGAAGATGTGACGGAGCTAAAGTATCGACACAAGTTGCATCCCATACTAAAGGCCGTCCCATCTTCCATGGAATTAAAGTCATGCCGTCGGGTCTTTTACCATCGTCACGCATCAGACCATTCGGTTCGAGAATGGCTGGAACGTTGGCACTGGTAAAAGCCCGGCGAATGATATCGTTGAGGCTGGCGTGGCGGGAAATTCGGCCAGCACTTTTCTGGCACGAGAGGCCGTGGTGACCGAGCTGGTCAACAGCAGTACCACACTGACAGCTATGGGCAACATAGCACCTTGCACCCAAACGTAAGCATATAGCGAGACGGAAAGCAGATGGATCTATAAGTGTACCAGTATTAAAAGAGGGAATGGCCTGCAACCAAAGCCCTGACTCCCATGCAGAAACTCCCATACAAGAGTAGCTTGTAGTAAGTTCTTTTGCCGAATAGGTGGGTATGTAATAAACTTAAGTCGCCTTTCAAACAAAAATTAAAATCAAATTCAGTCCAGCCGTTTTTGCTTGCACACTTCAAACTTATAGCAGTCCTCTTTTTCGTCGGGGGTTAATACAAACAGTTGTTTAGATATGCAATACTAGGACCATAGCTCGATTCAGCTATATTAGGCAATAAATACCTCCTATGGTTTATGGCATTTGAAGTTTATGGCGCGTACGGCTACTTTATAGCTCCGAGCATGGCAACTTTATAGCAAGGTGTAGGACCGACCATTATCGCAGTTGTGCAGTGTAGCGCGGCCCTTAAAACTTGAATAAAAGGTAAATTATAAGGGCCAATTATTCTAGGTCTAGCGTGTTTACCATCCTCGACCACATCATCACTTACCAACAGGTGACATTGTGGTCGCGGTAGGGCGGGCGGGCAAACGATAAGGGCGGTTCATGTTAACGCTCCCTTGCTTTATTCTGAAATGATTTTCACTTACAGCCCCACATAAAGTTCGATGACTTGTGTGGGTGCCGGAAACATTCACATCACACGCGATCTCACCCATAACCAGAAATAAAGAAAAATCTCGGGGAGAAAACTTGTGTTTCCAATGGATATCGGACCCGCTACCCACTGCTAAGGCGAACGTGCACCTAACCGACAGAACATTCTGCTGTTAAGTCATTGTCATTTACCATTACATTTTTGACAGCTATTCAACATGGCTATTCAACTATGGAGCATGTTTGCCTCGAATCTAGAAGATGCCTATTCACTCTCGACTTTTGCTGACGTCGATCTGGTATCCGTGTGATAACCTTAATACGAACTTTATTTATATTGTTGTTGTTCTACTATAGTTGAAATAATATTGAACCAGGCTTCGCGCACCTTACCTACATTACATCTTGCCAATATATAAAGCAATGGTATCTGTATATGATGATATGCTGAACCGCTACAGCTGACTTTAGAGCTTTTACACTGCACATTAATGTTTAGCATGTAAATCGCGGGGAATCATGGATCGCCTTGTAAACCGCTCCCAAACTACTTATAGCTTATGTTTAATAGTCTAGCACTAACATGGCAACGCAATTTCTATCTTGCAAATTAACTTGAAGTTTGTATAATACCTATTGCCATAAACAGCATATTAAAATATCAGCTTTGCTAATATCACGTAAAACTGGTATTGATGCGGAGATAAAATGTTACAAAATATATTTTGTAATCAGCTTATAATAATACTTTAGCGTTTATCTATTGTTGCTTTATCCTTAATCTCCTGGTTTATCATGATAATCCAATTAGTTATATTATTAAAAAGCATAGACAAAAAATTCTTTGTTATTCTAATTGCATATTATTATTCGTTTTTTTTTATTTTGGCTTCGCAATCTTTGTTCATTTGGCCAGTGTCAAAAAGTGTTTCAAGTGTAGGTATTACATATTTCGTAAAAGAAGTCTGTCAAGGATTCAAAGTCAGTAATAGTAAAGTCATACTCTATTAAAGTGGTAGAAACTTTACTAGAGCTTCTATTAGAGTTTTGGAGCGAAATCGAAAGTCACATTTTTTACTTTCTATGATTTCCCTACACTCATGCACGTTCACAAACTATTAACAGTTAATAATCCACCATTATTACACAAAACTCGAAAAATCACAAGATTTGCAAAAAATATAAAATCAACAACGCCTTTTTTTCACTTTCGCGGCAAGACCTACAATTTGTTAATACGTTATATAAAATTTGCCAGTAAATAACTGCAAGTTCAATTAGATCACCGCCATTGTGTTGGGGTAAATGTGGGTGAATGTTCAAAGGAACCCATACATCATTATTTATTAGATTACGGGAATCAGACCGTCCAACTCCTGCATTAAGTCCAGTTATTTTATCTAGACACACAATTATATAATACTTATGCATATTATATAGTTTTCTGTAAATTGTTTTGTATGTACTATACTGAAAACATTTTTTTTGTATGAGTAAAGAGGACGAGGAAAAATGTATCATTGGATTGTGGTAGCTGACCAGCGTCGGTTGTGAACAATCATAACTTCCGAAAATGGTATATGATTTTTTTTGTATTGGTTTTTTAATAAAGAGTATTTGTATGGTATTGTATTACTCAACTGTATTTTTTTTGTGTGTTAGGTACCTCTCATCTTTGTTCCACGTGAACTGATTTTAACATTTATTTTTATTTGAAAAATGTTGCTTTCCAATTTAATCCATATTTAAGTTTGATCAAGATCTGATCAGTAGTTCTTGAAATATCGTCAATAATGCGTGTTTAGTGCGTCTAATCTGATCAAAGTTAGAAAGAAGTCGGTTATTTTAAAGCTTTGCTTGTGTATAATTATTTATGTTTTTAATCGATTGCTTACTTTAATAAAAAAAAATAATTCATAATAAGAAAATAACATAACCTTTATTTTTTCATATGGGGAATATGCATAAGAATTGGTGCTCCATTTTGTCTGTGTTACTAATTTATATAAGTCATTACACGTTACATGATACCCTATGGCCCCGGGTTCAAACCCCGCCTCAAGCTATAATTTTCCTATCTAAATTATTCTAGGTACTTCCTTTAACAATATTTTGACACGAAGCAGTAACAAATAAACAACTTTTCACTTTTATACCACTAGCTACGTATTTAATATTCATAAATTTGTCTAAAGCCTTTGGTGCTTTGGTTATCTATTTCATTTACCTAGCTTATTAATCTGAGCATTAGATTGTGTAATCTCTGTAATCTAAATATTGATCTGAATCGAATCGAAATCGTTTAAACGATTAGTATTGCGATACTGCAGACCTACCATGAACTTTTTAAGCCTGCCAAGTTCATTTATTGAATCGATATTTGCTCTGCTAAAATTTGTACTTATTTTTTTTATTTATTTTATTGTAAGTACAGTAAATCTACGGGCCAATTGCCTATATTTCCTAAAACTAAACTAAAACTATGTACAGCAAAGTACTAAGTTACCTACATCGAGCTTATAGGTAACTCAAGTGCTCAAGCCCACTATTAATTTAATTAATTTGTACTTACCACGAACCTATAATTGCTGAACCGTTTTGACCTGCTTCGGGCATCACAAAGTAATTTATCTAATCTTATACACATTTAGTAGGATAAATGCCGATCCAATATATGAACTGCCCGGAACTTGGCAGGCTTATAAAGTTCATGGTAGGCTTGCTGGCCGGATTCGCAAAACATACCGATCGACGACGTGAAGTATTTATAAGTGGGCGAAAGGAATATTTGCGGTTTTTAGCAGAATGTCTCAAACTAACTAACTATTGCTTGTGGTAACCAACTAATTCATGTCACTTGTAGCAGGTTGTTTATAAAGCATGTTCGCAGAGCTAAGTTACCATTCTCAAGTAGAAAAAATTGTCGCCAGAATCACTTAAAATAATGTTCCGAAAGTTATCCTTCAGAGCCAATTACTCTAGCCCTCGTTGTACCATTCTCGACCAGATTATCACTTATCATCAGGTGAGATAGAGTCAAAAAGTAGCATATCAGACAAACATATTGTTTACTACCTACTTTATCTGAAAAATATTCTACATAAATTATAAATAACACTCTTTTTTTGCCAGCTTAATGTACATAGTTTGCGGAGCCAACAATAAAATAAAATGAGTGGACTTGGATAAGTCTGGCAATAGTAGTGAGTAAATGTAGTGAGCGGCAGAAAGCTATAACTTTTATTTAATCAACTAAAGTCTATCATGTATCTACATCTCATCGATCTTCATGTACTAGAATTATTTGATGCGATAGACTTAGTTCACCATTCATTACTACAAGAAGATATATTTCCACATAAGCTTTTCTTCTTCTTAGTCGGGCACTTTTTAATGAGTGGTCATGATTGGGCAGATGGATGCTTTGTTGACGATGATGATGATGATAGATGGGGTGGATTTTGTACAATTCTTCGTTCCGATGGACATTGTATGTGCAATGCATCGCCATTTATCACGGTTAGTGGATTTTCGTCAGCACTGTATCATAGTGGCTTGAGTAACTTTTTTTTTAAGGTCCGTCCAGCGAGTTTGTGATCTACCACGAGTTGTTTTCAACCGACTTCAAAAAAGGAGGTTCTCAATTTGACTGTACGTTATGTTTTTGTATATATACGCGATATCTTCGGCAATTATGAATCGATTTTGATGATTTTTTTGTTTGTCAGAGTATACCTCAGAGGTTCCATATAAATTTTATCGAAGTCGGTCAAGCCAAAACCGAAAAATAAGCGATGAAGTGGGTTTTTTTAAGCTTTGCTTGCGTTTCAATGATTCCTTCTACGTGACCCTGGACAACAAGCCTTTCTAGTGGGTTCTCGATTCTAGAGACATGGGCACAAAACTTCAAAATTCAGCATGGTGGACGAAAGTCTAAAGTCTATAAGCGTATAAGCTTTTCTTAAGATACTTCAAATCCACCCCAGCGTCCATAAAGTCCAACAAGATACTTCTACGACATCGTCGCTCGGAGTCGAGCCATTCATGTAATTATTAATGTATTCATGGAATTCAGTGCAAGTGTTACAACTGGCACTTGGAACACTTGGCTAGTTAACGTTGGAGGAGTGGACACACTGCTCTGGAGACTATCCAACATCACACTAAAATTATAAAGGCGAAAGTTTGTAAGTGTGTTTGTTTGTATGTTTATTACTTCACGCTTAAATGTCTGGACCAATTTTGTTAAAATTTGGTATGGAGGTAGTTGACAACCTGGTACTTCATTGATTCACTTTATAAGATGAGATAAAACAAAGGTAAAAAACAAGCTTATACGAGTAAATAAATTGTCACAGGCGGCCTTATCACTATAATAGCGATCTCTACCAGGCAACCTTCAGATGGAGAGAACTATAGAATGTAATAGACGGGGTATAATGATTGGGTGTATGGAATACCTAATTAACTTAATAAATACCTTTACTTATACATGCATAAATATGCATATGCACGAATACAATATTATGAACATATATGAATACAATATTATAATTTATACATAAAAGAAAATATGGAAACCTTGGCAGTGGTAACATAGTTGAGCCGTTTGGTGTTGAGACACTGGGTCCGAGGGGACCGGGAGCTCATTCTATTTTCAAAATTCTATCAGAGCGCCTGGTTGAAGCGACGCGTGATCAAAATGCTGGCACTTATTTGGCTCAACGTATTAGCATTGCAATTCAGAGAGGCAATGCCGCCAGCATGATGGGAACGCTACCCACTGGTAGTGGGCTTGAGCACTTGAGTTACCTATAAGCTCGATGTCTTATAGGTAACTTAGTTCTTTGCTGTACATATTTTTAGTTTAGTTTTAGGGAATATAGGCAATTGGCCCGTAGATAGCAAAAAAGTAACATAAAAAAGTAACATATTATTATATGATAGATGAAATACACTTCTGGACACATCTATTGGCCCACCTTGCATTTTCAGTTTCGTTTGGTCCTAGCTAAAATTTTATATTAGGCCGAGCAACGTTTTATGCAGTTTTGAACCTGGCACATTCATAATTTCATTCAATAGTCTTTTTTTGAATTTTGAACACAGATTTTAAAGAAACAAAAGACGATTTGGAGCCTGTTTGTTGATATCAAACAATCGAATACTAAGAAAAATTGATTTTATTGGTTTACTTGGATTTAATTCTTGAAAGTGTGATTGATCTCTTTGGTTTTGCAACAAACATTACTTATTCTTAACATTAAGGTGAGGTTCTATCAATAATCTATAGATACTTCGCCTGAAGTCGCCGCCCAAGCTGTGGCACTTATCCTGGCCGGACACAGCCAAAGAAATGTGAGTGCTCAACTTAATTTAAGTCGATCTGCGGTCCGAAATGTTTATCGGACGTACCTAGAGACTAGCGGCTTTGTTTGTCGCCAAGGAAGGCCACGATTTCGGGTCACAACTGAAAGGCAGGATCGATTTATCGTGACGACGAGCTTGAGAAATCGTCACCTTACTTCCATTGAGATACAAAACCAACTTCGCGACTTCCACGGAGTATCTGTGAGCACTCGAACTGTTCGGAGAAGGTTAAAAGAACGCAATATGGTACCACACAAGCCAGCTAATGGCCCCAAACTAACGCGAGCCCACCGAACAGCGCGCCTTCATTTCGCGCGCACTCATTTAAATTGGACTCAGCAGCATTGGAGCCGTGTACTTTTTTCTGATGAGTCTAAAATTGTGTTACATGGCAATGATGGAAGGAAGAAGGTCTACCGACGTAAGGGAGAGCGTTTCGCACAATGCTGCTTTGAAGAGAGGGTTGCTTATGGCGGTGGCTCATGGACTGTCTGGGGCGGTATATCCGCGAGCGGCAAAACTCAACTTGAGGTTGTTACGGGACCACGGCTGCCAACATTAAATGCTGAAAGGTACATTCGTGAGTGCTTAGAACCTCACGTGATGCCATACGCGGACTATGTGGGCCCAAATTTCCTTTTTATGCATGATAATGCAAGAGCCCATACGGCCGGCATCGTCAGGGAATATCTTCGGGATGTGAACATTACAGTTATGGACTGGCCAGCCAGAAGCCCAGACATGAACCCCATTGAGCACATGCGGGACGAGCTAAAAAGACGTGTTAGGGCTCGTCAGCCAGTTGCCCAGACGATGCAGGAGTTGAAAATTGCCATAGAAGAGGAATGGGAGATGATCTCTCAAAATTTCATAGAACGGTTGATAAACTCTATTTCTAATCGTATGAGAGCTGTGGTAGATGCCCATGGAAGCAACACGCGTTATTTAAAATAAATTAAACCTTTATTTGATAAAACATGTTTTTTATTCAAAAATCAATTTCCTTTATCAAAGAGCATACCCGACTTGTTAGGGGTAGCTCCATGTCGTGTGGTATTCTGAATTCAAAATTAAAACAATACGATTGAAAAAGATGGTAAAATGTATCAGGTTTAAAACTGCATCAATAGTTTTTGCTCGACCTAATATAAAATTTTAGCTAGGACCAAACGAAACTGAAAATGCAAGGTGGGCCAATAGATGTGTCCAGAAGTATAGTTATATAAGATGTATTCCTAATTGATGTGATAAATATGTTAGTCGAGCATGAATGCACGCTAAACTTGTGCATTCAACCCTTTGGCATTCGGTGTGATATATGATATGGGTCCGCGCGAATCTCTCAGGGAATTCTTTAAAGAAACAGGCATACTTACCATGACCTCGCTTTACATCTTTGAAAATGTTATGCATGTTCGCAAAAATATTAGTAAATATAAATTAAGAAGCGACGCACACAATTTTAATACTAGATATAAGCTTTAAATTACAGTGCGCGCATTTAGATTAAGCAAAACGAATAAATCTTTTATGGCAAATGGGGTTAGATTTTACAATAGAATTCCTAAAATCGTAACTGAATTACCACTGGGAAAGTTCAAATCTGTAATAAAACGGGCATTAATTAAAAAAGCTTATCATAAAACGATCGACCATATTAATGACAAGGATGCATGGAGGCAAACAGCACAAGCGCTCTATAGCGACTACCATAATAACACCTAGGTTAATAAAATTATGTTTCAGAGATTAAGAATGTTTTAAAAAAAAATGAATGTAAAAAATGCGCCGCCGAGTTACTTGCCAGGTTCTTCTCGAGATGGCTGTAATTTTGCGAAACTGGCAAAATCTGGCAATAGAATCATAAACTTTCATGAGTGCCTCTTTGGGGCCCATGTGAATAAACGTCTTTGATTTTGTTTTGATTTTGGTGATAGTATTTTAGGCTCGACAGTGGTAAAGTACCTACGACTGCATTTCTGTACCATTGCCACTTGCACTCCAATGTCATGGTAAAATTTATGATTCGAATGTAATTGTTAATATTTTCATAATGTACTAGATTCGAGCATGCTACCATTTTTAGAGTCAACAAGTAATTCTAAAGCTCCCAATGTTTAAGCGCAGTGTGTCCCCATATCTCATTACCGTATCTTCATCATATCACGCCATTACGGCTGTCGCCAAACACTTTGAGCTATAAACACCAGGGGTCCTTGAGTACCTATGACTCAGTATCACCAGCTAACTGTATGTGCGAACAACCCATTGGCTTGATTGGGTGAGCGTTCGTCTTCTATCGGGTATCGGGTTAGATTCCCGACGGCAACACAAGTTTTCTCTTCAAGGAATATTTGTGAATTTTTCTGGCACCCACGACACAAGTCATCGAACTTAGTGTTGGGCTGTGAGTTTGAAATCTTTTATGTTCAATATATGCACCTCTATTTCGGATTTCTGTGGATTCAAAGTACTTAATTCCATTTTCAAAAAGTGATATTTTTTATGCTAAACGCATTGTTATAGTATTTAGACAAAAAAAATATTTTCATCAGCCATAAGGAATAATTAAACGCAAGCAATGCTTAAAAAAACCAGCATCAACGCTTAAATTTCGGTTTTGGCTAGAACGATTGATAATATAATGAACGATGATAAAATTTATATTATTATGGGACCACCTCTGAAGTGTAATCTACCAAACAAAAAAAACATCTAAATCGATTCATAATTGGCAGAGATATCGCGAAATATACATTAAAAAAAACTTACAGTCGGATTTTGAAGTCGGTTGAAAAAGGGTAACATATTGTCGAATTGAGTACTTTTCTTATTTTTGGAAGCTGGTAAAAAAAGAAAATAAATTCAACGTAAATTAGATTCCAAGTAGGTATCCGTCCACAGTAGAAAATGATAACTAAATATAAGTATAACAGTTATGACTACACGTGGGTATCACCCACCTACAACACTTGCAATATTGCCGTCATTTTGCGAACAGTGTAATTTTCCAAATATGTTATTTGAACAGCGTGTTTATGACAACACACCATGTTTCACGTCAATATGTATGTTTGGAAGCAATTTGTGAGGCTGGATGTTCAGTCGGGTCGTTACACGCGTTTTGATGGCCCTTATTTGAATGTTACCAAACAATGTGGGATATTTCTACATATTTTATTTGTATATAACAAAATATATTAACTGTATTTATATTCAAGGCAAACTGTGACATACCTCCAGTTCGCTCGAAGCGTTTCGCTTCTACGTTCATCATCCGTACTGCGAAGGAACTCATTGCCCTCTTCTTTGTTTCCCGAACGGTATAATCTGTGAGTCTTCAGAGTGAATATGTATCTTCTAGGCAAGCATGCTACATCTTCTGCCGCATGATAGCTTTCCATCAGGTGAAACTGTGGTCAAATTCTTGCCTATCAAACATAAAAAAACAGTAAGTAGTCAATTTTAGAACGGAAATAATATCTCTTATGGCGGTCTTGAACCCGCGGCCATAGGATGTCATGGCCTATGCTCTAATTGTTGAGCTGTCTACGGCTGTTTCAAGTGATAAAATTATCATTGTCTAATAAATTAAAATAGACAATGATGCGACATTTACGCCAAAATTAAAACTAGATAATTAAAATGAAACTTATGCGTTTGCAAACACCGTTAAAACCTTTTTATTTCACTTTCGCGGCATTTCCAAAGACATTAATTTTCCTACAACTCAGCAACTGCGCGACAGTTCCACATGACAATTACCGTCAAACATCGCGTTACTAAACGACGGCAAACAGTGCATCATAGCTTGAAGATAAATGTTTACTCAGTCTATATTGCACTTTAGGTCAACAGCTTGACTAAGCTTGGAGCCGATGTACAAATATTACAAGACTTGTGGATAAGTGTAAACTTGCAACGTTCCAAACGTCAGCGTACAAGTCAGCTAAACTAGTGTATCGGTTATAACGCTTTTGTTAACGCTACACACTACGATAAGTTCGATGACGTCATAGGTGCCGGAAACATAAACAGACCCCGAAACACAATTTTCTTTTGGTTAAACTTATGTTCCGCCAGGTATCGAACCCGATATCCGCCGCTTAGAAGGCACACGCGCACCCAACTAAGTTAACGACCAGTTCAGTTATGATACATTTTATTTCCCCCATTTGATTGTAAATGCTGTCAAACAATGTATTTGTTATTATTTTTGGTAATGCCATCACAAAAGCCCCCTTCACTAATCTTGTAATTGTAGACATGTGTACCGACCCCATCCTAGTTCACATGTTTACAATCATGTGTCGCATTTGTGACAACAACGGACAACACTTGTAGATTTGTGTACACCGTCGAAGGAGGCACGTAGTTGTCACAGAGACGGCAGACAAACAGTTAACAAGACTTGTATACTAGAACCGTCATACTTCGCATATTTACAATCAGCAGCTACATACGGGTGTTACAGGCGGTAAGCAAACAGCAGTTGTACTACTGACTTGTAGACTATAACAAATTCTAGTTCGCATGTTTTATAATTATATCAGCGACAGGTAGATATAGTAATATACAGATTTGAGACAACTAGACTATCAGAAATACTTTAGAAACATATAACCTAGTCAAAATTACATTACTTTTACAAAATAAGCTAGTTATTACCAAATAACAGGACGTTTCATTTATATAACAATAAGTTTAGTAAAAACTTACAGGATAAGTCAATGTAACAAATTTTTATGTAATCGATTTAGTCAATTTTGTAAACACCTCAAGTCTAGTTGTATAAAACTATTAGTACTAGGTAAAAATCTGGTAATATGTACTTTTTCTGGTTGGATTTACAAAACCTTCATATTACTAAGAACTAGGACTTTAATTTTGTGATTGCTTCTAAATAATTATAGTTGTCACAAATAGCACAAACATGTAACGGCAACGTGACATTTTTTTCAGTCTAGTTCACATTTTTCCAAACAGTTGCGAAATACAGTTGTCACAGAAGCGGCAGCCAGACAACTGACAATGCCTGTAGACTTGTGCACTGGTTTATAAACTGGCCCCATCCTAGTTACAGTGTTTACCAATCAGCATCGACTACCAGTCGCGGCAGACAAACAGACTACGTCGGAACCATCGTATTAATAGGTTTTGGCGACTTGCCATATAGTTACACATGAGATTATTGAAAGGGAAAAGTATTTGTTGTCATTCTGTTTGATATAACTTTTGGTGATAAACACTAAAGAAAAATAAAGAGTTTTCTTTTGTGTCATACTTGCATAGTAAGGGCTCCTTGGAAAGCCCGCCAAGGATACGTACATGTTTGCGAGTCTATGAACCGCCAAGCTGTATACAAAAATATTCCGGATTGAAGTAATGTTTCTCATAAAATTAAAGATCATAAAAAGATAAACCACTTATAACATAAGGTGACGCATTATTACGGCATTATTGCTGCGCAGGCTCAACTGTGTGAAGTCAACATTCTGATTTTAATTTTTTATGTGACATTGCATTTATGTCTGTAAAAGCTACGGGCCAATTGTCTATATTTCCTAAAACTATATACAGCAAAGAACAAAGTTACCTACATGACTTATAGGTAACTCAAGAGCTCAAGCCCAACCAGTGGGTAGCGTTTCCATCATGCTGGCGGCATTGCCTCTCATTTTGATCACGCGTCGCCTCAAACAGCGCTCTGATGGATTTTTGAATAGAATGAGCTCCCGGTCCCACGGGGCCAGTGTCTCAACACCAAACGGCTCAAATATATAGTACATGTAACCACTGCCGAGGTTTCCATATTTTCGCCGAAATTCTGAGTGGCACTGAACTGTTATGACCAAACGTCATGCTTACCATCAGGCGAGCGAAGTCACGTAACGTCACACAGTTGTAAAAAAAAGTAAAACATCACTTGGAAAAGCAAGACCACAAAGTACAAGGTGTGATGTTGCTCGTGCTTTTGCTCCTCGTGCCAGAAAAATCGTCTACGCTCCTATACCAATGAACTCCCCGTTGGCTTAACACGCGTGCGCCTTCTAAGCAGGGTATCGGGTTTGATTACAGGCAGGAACACAAGTTTTCTCCTCAAGGTAAATAGGTCTGGTTCTGGTTGTGATTGTTTGCGTGATGTATTTTTTGCCGGGATAGTGATCCGTTTAGTGTGGGGCTGTGTTAAAGGGTGTATGTACAAAAAAGCAACCGAATGTGATGACAGTTTGGCGAGTTATTGTTCGTACAAAAACAAACAAACGCATTCACACTCACAGCCCCACACTAAGTTCAAAGACTTGTATCGTGGGTGCCGGAAACATTCACATCACTCACACATTACACCCAGAGCCAGAAGCACAAATATCCCATGGGAAGGAATTTGTGCTCCTGCCGGGAATCGAACTCAGGACCCACGGCGCAGAGGGCGGACACTTCCATCGACGTCCACTGGGCCAACTGGGTCGTCAACGTACGTCTGCTAAGTTTACTGACATAGTGCAATCATCATCAAATCGAGCGAAGGCGAAGGCAATTCATAGTCATGATATAAAAACTCAAGAATTTAACCAAGCTTTGCAAGACTTGCAAATCGTAAAACATTCCAACAATATTCAAAGACAATTATCAACCAATAAGAAAGCTGCGCCCGCCATACTCACAAGGTACTTGTACTTCATTTCATAAACCGAAATTATTATTAATAAATACATATTTAACGATTCTACTTTCCCGAGCAGTTATTTCTAAGACATTATCGTGCAATAAATCGTAAGTGTTGCTAAGGTTATAAAATATGGAGTTTCTCATTACGTGTTGGTCTAGTATTTATATGAGAAAGTTAAATTGACACATGATACTATTGGCTTGGGTACAGTAGGGTTAATGGACATTAGCATAGCGTTATTGATAGGTCAGCGGCACACGCTTTCAGCGATCATAGGCGGAGATCTCTCCCTGCCGAGCGTGGTAGACGCCATGCTCGGCAGTGAGAGATTGTGGCAGGCGGTAGTCTCCTTCTGCGAAGCGGTGATGGCGCAGAAGGAGGCCGCGGAACGGGCCAGAGAGGTCGATCCCCTTTCTGACCCGATCCGTCGCAGACGGATGGGGGGGAGGAGGAGGCAGTTCGCCCGCCTCCTCTCTCCTCCTCTGTAGTGGGGTCACCGGTGGAGAGTCAGGGAGCTCTCCACTGGCTTGCACGGCCCCACAAGTCTGAGGGGTGGCCTTGGTGAGCAAGGTCACCCCTTCATAGGCGCAGTGGCCCGGTTGTACTCGGGCCTACCGCCGGGGCAAGATAGTGACTGCTAGCGCGACCCTATCTTGCCCCACCTCGGCGAGGGACTGCTCACGGGGGGGTTTTTAGTGGGTTCGAGCCCCACATACCCCCTTCCTTCACCCCTGGGAAGGAAGGGAAGTGCAAGGCATTTTCCCCCCACAAAAAAAAAAAAAAAAAGCGTTATTGATAGGTACATTCTCGTTACATTTTCTCTTCTGAAGCTCGCTCTACTACTTCGTGATGTCTGTTTCTACTGAGATGTTCAACCAACCTTGAGAGTCATAAACTTTCAGTGTGAGTGCCTCTTTGGGGCTCAATCTCACCCTAACCTCAGGTCCGAGATCACAAAACTACGGTTGGATCTATCTGTCGTTTAACTGGAGATGATTGTCGAAAGTATAACGCCATGCACCGGTGAAAAAAAAAATGGCGTCGCTTTTGTATACTTGTCTAAAAATTTGTGATTTTTAGAGTGTTTATGTGGATTATTAATTTATTAACCATTTATAGATCATGAAAGTGCATGAGTATAGGCAAATAATACAAAGTTGAAAATCGTGGTTTTTGTTTACGCTCTCAAACTATAACAGAAATTCTAGTATCAAATCTACCACCTTCAATTAGAACATCTTAAAAAAAAAATTGATAATGTCTTGAACATGACTTTTCATTTGACTTAGACTGGTTACTTATTTGGCTAGTTCTTAAATCTTTGATCTTTGAACCTGCATTGTTTTTTAAACTATAAACTAATGTCGACGTTTTTTAAACGTATGTAAGTACAATGTCAGGTTGCACCCAAGTACTAAGGTCTCACGATCTGACCCTCGGCACCAATTGCAGTAAAACACCACCACCGACTGGGCTGGCCCACGTCCTTGCTAATGTCGCGATTTGCATAATTTGCGAGCGGTTATATAACACCATTTCCTTGTTCTTATTTCTAGTTTGAAAAAAATTAAGACAATATAAAAAAACAAATACCTACTTCGCCGCCTGTTTCTCGGAAACCGTTCTTAACATTGTATGGGTCCATCTAGATTAACAAAAAAATTAAAATATATATTCACATGGGCCCTAAAGAGTCATTAATTAAATATAAACAACAAACAAAAAAGTATTCACACTCACAGCCGCACACTAAGTTCAAAGACCTGTATCGTGGGAGCTGGAAACAATCACATATCACACACACAATCACACCCAGACCAAAAGCACAAATATCCCTTGGAAAGGAAAATTGTGCTCCTGCCGGGAATCGAACCCAGGACCCACGGCGGAGAGGGCAGAGACTTGTCCACCGCGCCAACTGGGTCGTCAAATTAATCACCTATAATCACTGTAATTTCCAGATTCGCAGAATTACAAGCATCTCCAGACAAGCGCCGGACATATTATGAGCTCAACAAAGAGATGAGGCCATCTACCGTGTGAACTTACCTCTATGATAACGCTTGGCCTAGAATTACTGGCTCTCAAGGATAGCTACCGGAACGTTATTATACAAATATTGCTGGGCCTTCCATCTAATAAATAATCAAAGTAATAAACAGTTTTAAAGTAAGTTGTCACATAATTTACTACTAAGCACTACTGGTTCCATCTAATATGGAAATATCGGAGCGTGCCAAGTAGCTACGATCAAATTAACACATTTGTGAAATTATTATGCGAACATTCTAAGGCTCCGTTTCCACGAACGGGATTGGGGCAGTTAGAATGGAAAACGGGGTAAATCTGATGAAGCTCTCTAACTTGCAAAATTACAAGAATTCTAGTAGGTTCTAAGTTATGACAAGGTTATGAATGGCTTGAAACGGTTAGTTAAAAAATCACTAGGTTTTACGGTTTTCCCGCTAACTTTTCACACAGTAAAATGTCTAGGAAATCAAAAAGCTTTTCTAATGATGACTATTTGTCTATGAATGTCTTTAAGTCGCGAGTGAATAGGCATCTTCTAGGCAAACGTGCTCCATCGTCGACCGCATCGTCACTTACCATCAGGTGAGATGGCGGTCAAAAGTTTGCCTATCTGGTAAATGATGATGCGATCGACGATGAAGATGTTGACAAAATGATACCTGTTCACTCGTGACTTAATGTATCGTATGATAATACACCCGGTCTAGTTAAGTTTGGCACATCGTCTGTATGCAGCCGGCTTCCAGCCAGGTCCAAGATAACTCGACAGGGATTAGACGAGCCACTAAAAATTTTTTTTTTTTTAAGGGCTTTCAGTGATTGCGACTCTGTCAGTCCTATTGGTACACTCCTTTGATGCGTCTCTACTAAATATTTTAAATCATGACGTACAAAAAAAATACCAGCCGAACTGTTTTAGGGTTCAGTATGTTTTGAAATACGCTGCCAAATACGGTGTTCCGGCAGTTATCCTTGAGAGCCTGCGTGTTCCAAGTTTAGTGTGTTTACCAGCTTCGATCACATCGTCACTTACCATCAGGTGAGATAGTGGTCAAACACTAGCCTGTCACAAATAAAAAAAATAAAACGCTTCGATCATGAGAATTAACTAGATGATTTGATCCCTCCTCATAACATATCCTATATATTCTGCCTAATGGGGCAGTTGGTTGCGTGTCTCCTTTAAAAGCAACAGGTATCGCATTCTATTCCCAGTATTATAACAAGTTCGATCCCTAAAAGAAATTTCTGTTTCTGGTTCTGGGTGTGATTACAGTAGGGCTGAGAGTGTAAAAGCGTTGATGGTTAAGGTTAAGTTATATCATAGACTAGCTTTGCCCGCGGCTTCGCTCGCGTTAAGAAGTATTATTTTAAAATTGACAAAGTTTCATACAAATTTTCATCCCCTATTTTATACCCTTGGGGATAGAATTAATCAAAATCCTTTCTTAGCGGATGCCTACGTCATAACATCTACCTGCATGCCAAATTTCAGCCCGATCCGTCCAGTGGTTTGGGCTGTGCGTTGATAGATCACTATGTCAGTCTGTCAGTCACCTTTGAGTTATATATATTTAGACTAGCCGTGCCCCGCAGCTTCGCCCACGTTAATCAAGTAAAAAAGTAGCCTATGTGTTATTCCGGAACCTCACTACATTCTAAATTTCATCTAAATCGGTTTATTCGTTACGGAAATACGGGGTTACAAACATTCACACACACACACACAAACTTTCGCATTTATAATATTAGTAGGATAGGATTTGTCACAAACTCCTTGTGTCTTCCCCTCCTTGAGGACTGATATAATTTGCAAACAGAAAAAATCGTAGCAAAAAGTTAGACGACAGGTTGAATATAGGCATGAAATAGAGCCCAGAGCGAGCCAAATGGAATCTGCATCTAATTATATAAACTACACTGTAACATAACTAATTTATTTACTCGACTTCGTTCACATTATCGCGGAAAATTAATAGTAGCAAACATGGAAGACGACGTTTATCGGAGAGCCGTTTCATTGCTTGATTTGTTTATAGCCTGGACTAAAGCCTTGGTCAGACCACGACGTCGAGGATAAGACTTAAACATAAACGCTTTCACACTCACAGCCTCATACTTAGTTCGATAACTTGTATCGTTGGTGCCGGAAACATTCACATCACACAAAATCACAACCAGAACCAGAACCACAATTTTTTTGGGGGAAAATTTGTGTTCTCAGCTGAAAGCGAACCGGATACCCACTGCTAAGAAAGCAGACGCGCACTTTATTAAGCCAGTAGACAGTTCAAGAACATTATGTAATGAGTGTAGGCAAATCATATAAAGTTGAAAACGTGATTTTCGTTTACGCTCCAACTCTCCTATAGAAGTTCTAGTAAAGTTTCTACCAGGGCATGACTTGACTATGACAGGAACATGACACTTATACTTGACTTTGAGCTTTGCGACTAATTTTATGAACTTCTTCTATAAAAATGAAACGGCTTGACTCACGATTTCAGGTCGATTCTTGCGACCTAGGTTTCGGGGAGGTCCATCATCAGGCGAATTCACGAGCAAGCGAGTGAGCGTCGTGACCTTCCGTCGTGAACTTGCCTGATGACGGGGATCGGACATCCCCACTACTACTACGGATCTAACGAAACTGTAATAGTAAAATTCTTATATAAACCTGAAATATATGTTCTACTTGAAACTGGCACATAGTTGAGCAACCAAAAATTTTAATCTAATAAAATAATATATATTTTCCTGTTGATTTTATTATATCACATTCGTTATTAGCATGTTTTTAAGTACGCCTATGACCAATAATGTATGTAATTTAATAAACATGGTCGTCATTTAATGATCAGTGCATTAGTCTCGAAAAAACTCTAAAATCTAAATCGATCGATTGATTTGGCTAAGCTCTTTTGATGTCTTCGTTATTGTCAGGATGTTAGATATTTTTTTTGTAAATGCACTCGTGTTAAGCCATAGCAAAACCTTAGTACTAAATAAAAAAATACCGAATTATATATATATTTCGACTACAAACAAAAAGCTCTGTGCGACTACAAACAAAAAGCCCCGTTTTACACCCGCCAAAAACCATAATATTAAGTAATCCTACTAATTAAATTAACCAATATAATAACAAACAAATTCAGCAAAATATTCCATTGTACCAGGAAGGATTCCCTGCGTATGGCAGACCCCGGGGCAGAGCTTTTAAACCCATTACGTTTGAACACAATATTGTGTCAGCACCAATGCTAAATGTAAATGCTACTACAGTTACTGCAAAAGCCCATTTGGTAGAGAATTTCCCGTACATTTCGGCGAGGAAATATTATTATGGATTGTCAAAGGGATATTATTGCATCTGGCAAGTCAAAGTGGCACTAGCTATGACAGAATTTCATTAATTGTCAATAAATTACAGAAATAGTACGTGATAAAGAAGTATTTCTTGCGTTGAAAAATTACGCAATGAAATTTCCCCTTACTACCGATTGCACTTTGAACGAATTAGTTTGCGCGTAGTCAGCAATGACAGCTGTGATAACGGCGTCCAAGAAATGTCAAATGTTAGTTATACATTATACGGCACATTTATTCCTTTTGGTCAAAATATAGGTTGACTTCTAATTGTAAAACTTAACTAGGTTAAACAATAATAGAGTTACGAGCACTTTCGAGCTCCGATGAAGCGTCAGTTCTGTACGTCATTTTGGGTCACAATTTTCACTATATTCTTTTATAGAGTTACATAAAACTCTTTTTTTTTATTACTACACGAACCATAATTTAAGTATACGTAGTAAAAAGGTCTAATTGCTGGAAGAATTTTCCGCCACAGCATCCTCAACGATATTATCAGCCGGGCTTCTAACAGCGCCAACGTTCCCGCCAATCTTGAGGCAATTGGTCTGATGCGTGACTATGCTAAAAGACTGACAGAATGACCTTGATTGTATTAGACGTATACTAAACACAAGAATATGAATATCGTGATATTTAACGTATTTAAAATAATGGTAGCCTTTAATTACCCCGCTTCTGTATGTACTTGTGTGCCTGAAAAAGAGTTCAACGCGCTAAGGCTTGCGTTAAATGATTTTCTTTTTCTTAATCATTTATTTGCTTTTAACACGGTATAAGGATGGGTGAACGTTCGCGTTTTAAGCAGGAGTATCGGGTTCGATTCCCGGCAGAAACACAAGCTTTCTCCCCAAGGAAAATTTGTGTTTCTGGTTCTGGTTGTGATTGTGTGCGTGATGTGAATGTTTCAGGCACCTACGACACAAATCGACGAACTTAGTGTGCGGCTGAATGTGTGAAAGCATTTATGCGTTTATGTAAAAGTCAGTTTTAAACAAAAAGAACCACACGGAAACGTACTACTACAAATCCACACGTAAACAAAGTCAAAGCGCTGAGCGGGTAACGTATCCACAGCACTTACTTCAATCCACCCGCCTCAATGATGGCTTCATTTATCAAAGCTGTTTATCACAGAGTATACAACGTATGATACATCTCGCTAATGCGGTCTCTTTGCTGCAACTAAACACACTGAAATAGGAGTGTATGAGAGATGAAGAGATTGCTTGTTACTCAAACCAATTTGTTCGTACTTACAATGTTTACCAAAAATATTGATCGAACTAGTCGACTGTAGTGTATTTTTTATAAGTTCTTTTTATAAAAATAAACATAAACGTTTTCGCACTCACACTCGACTTGTGTCGTTGGTGACGAAAACATTGATATCACAAACACAATTACAACCAGAACCACAATAACAATTTTTCCTTGGGGAGAAAACTTGTGTTCCCGCCCGGAATCGAACCCAACTTAGCCAACGGGCAGGTTAAATTTGTTCTACTTAAAATGTTTACAAAAAATTTTGATCAGACTAGTCATCTGCAGTACGATTTACAAAAATAATGTTACTACATCTTTGTTGCATAGAATACTAGCCGTGCCCCGCGGCTTTGCCCGCTATTATCAAATTAAAAAGTAGTCTATGTGTTAATCCTAGGTATAAGCTATTTACATTCCAAATTTCATCCAAATCCGTTCAGCCGTTAAAGCGTGAAGAGGGAACAAACGTACTTACACACAAACTTTCGGATTTATAATATTAGTAGGATTAGAATTGCGCGTTGGCGGGTGCGCGCCTGTTTAGTAAGGCTATATTCCCGACTGGAACACACGTTTTCTACCCAAAGAATAATATGCTTCTAGGTCTTGTTTTCGTTGTGTATAGCTACGTTTGATTTTGCTCCTACCGGGAATCAAACCTAGGACCGACAACACAGAGCAAACCTACCCACTAGGCCAGCTGGGTCGTCAATAGTAGGTGTTACCACGATTGTCGTACTAGGTATATAGAGGGACGGCCTGTACGTAAGTGGCATATGTACACAAATATGGGCAGGTCTCGGGCGGCATGGAAAGTGGTTCTCTAGTAAAATTTCTATCTCGATACCGTGTTAGGATTTACTGTATTGACATGTATGATGTAGTAGCTGAACCACCCGGCGTCGCCCGGGTAAACAAAAGCTTACACATAAATGCTTGCACACCCACAGCCCCACACTAAAAGTACTGTTACTTGTGTCGTGGGGCCGTAAACATTAACACCACACACACAACATTCACGTCATACCCAGAACCAGAAACACAAACTTCCCGTGGGGAAAAAGCTTTTGTTATTGTGTTCCCATCGAGATTCGAACCCGCTGCTTTGAAGACGAACGCGCACCCATCTACTCCAGTGAGTAGTTCAAAGTTCAAAGATTACCCACCCTGCGTCGTCCGGTTAAAATATACACATAAACATTTCCACATTCACAGCCCCACACTAAGTTCAATAACTTGTAGTGGGGCAGTACTTAAACATCTAAGATTCACTCAACATTCACAACATATTTAAAACCAGGAACACAAATTTCCTGTGGGGAGCGAAAGTTCACGGGAGCTAAATGACCTTACCCCGCATTAACATAGACTGGTTTAGAGACGGATCTGTGACACTCTCCTTTATCGGTAGCATCGAAGCGCAGTCTACTCTTAAGTATAGGTATTTAAAGTAGGCCTAAGGCTATTATATTTTGAGGTGGTAGAGCATTTTGTGAGTTGCTCGCCTGGCTTGCTACCAAAGTAGCTTACCACCATCAAGTTGAAAGTCTGCCGCCAAGCCAAATACGGTGTTCCGGCAGTTATCCTTGAGAGCCTGCGTATTCCAGGTCTAGTGTGTTTACCAGCTTTGATCACATCGTCACTTACCATCAGGTGAGACAGTGGTCAAACACGAGCCTGTCACAAAAAAAAAAAAAGAAACCTACAAGATTCAAATTAAATGCAAATGTGAGCACGACTGAACCACCTGGTCACATTCCAAGTTATAATTTCTTACTTAACAATTCGCATTACAAGCGTCTTGCCATCGTCCACACTTGTCACTTGTCAATCGCGCTGACACTTGTCAAGACGATCGAGATATATTTATTAAATACTGTGAATAAAAAATAAATAAGTTCGTGTCGTAGCATATTTACGACGGAAGGCATTGGCTAAGGATCGGTATATCGTTGACTCGTATAAAAATTGAATATCGCCCTATTGAAACCTTTTTTTGTGGGAGGAAAAATGCCTTGTACTTCCTCTCCTTCAGAGGGGTAAAGGAAAGGGGAGTGTAGGGCTCGTATCCACTAGAAACCCCCCTGTGAGCAGTATTTCTAGGTATGGTACGATAGGGTTGCAGAAGCAAGTCGATATCTTGGCACCGGTATGCCCTGATACGACCTACCACTTGCAAAATCTACTAGCTTATTCCTTATTTTACTATTTATACTATAGAAACAAAAATGACATATTTTGTGTATGACAAGATAAAATTATCATAATCCACTAATCAATAAAAACATAATAATACACCTTATTAAGTATACAACTTTTTATTAAGTAGTCTTTAGTGTGTGTTAATCTTTAGTGACTAGGCTTTTTAGTGTTAATATAATATATCTTAGATTCCCTTCACCTATTTTGACGGCACCCACGGAAGAGGGAACATGCTTTTAAGAATCTGCTCAGTCCTTAGAATATCTTAATATTAGCTTATAAAAATTATGGTATCTATTAACCATTGTTTAATCATTTTTATTGTTTTGTTACAGGTACTGTGATATTACTTCTAGCAACTCTACAACAGTGATGAGGATTCTTTTACCGCTTGACATGGTATGATTAGTTAGTTAAAAAGTTTTTATTAAGAAATGTTTGTTTTTGACGACTCAGTTGGCGCAGTGGGCAGGTCTCTGCCTTCCGCGCCGTGGGCCCCGGGTTGGATTCCCGGCAGGAGCACAATTTTCTTTCCCAAAGGACATTTGTGCTTCTGGTTCTGGATGTGATTATGTGTGTGTGATATGTAAATGTTTTCGGCACCCACGATACAAGTCTTTGAACTTAGTGTGGGGCTGTGAGTGTCAATGCGTTTGTTTGTTTTAGATTTCATTGGTGAATTTTAAATATGGTTTTGAAGCTAAAGGGCGCAGGTTAGAATTTTGTCAGCGCCATAAAGTTTATTTATTGCGCATAAGTTTAATTATTCTTCAATTTATTTTTTACAATAGCGAACTTTAACTTTGATCGAATCCAAACTGATACGCCATCGCCAGTGGCAATGTGTCTGCACAGAAAATACGGGTGAGATTACCTTCTTTTGTTCCTCAGAGTAGTAGAAGGAAAGCCTTTAATTTAAGCACATATTCTCTTTTGTTTTAGTAAAATACTATTCCACTTCCAAATTCCCCGCGCTTTCGATTTATTCCAGTCGTCCAGCTAATTTCGATATACCGAAGCATGTATTCCATTGTCAGTTTGGAATGAAGCTCGTTTAAACTCGTTTCACATTCTCATTGTGAAACTTCTCATCTACTTTCATCATACGAAGAGCTTAATAAGCTTAAATTAAGTGCGAGACTAAGGGTAACTTATTCTGAATTAAGTTATTTGTAATTCCGTATTTACAATAACATATATACTATACAACGCTGTTCTTTCCATACCAAAACAGCCTTACATGCAATAAAGTTTTCTATTTTATCCCTAAAAGCTTGTAGATAAAGTAGGAAATCGTGTGAATCGAGTGAGATAGATGTGGTGTACTAAATTATTATGTAATTAGAGATGGTACATCAAAGTGTGGTAACCGCAATAGTTAGGTTGTTAGATGACTAATTATCTGTAGAAGTTTTGTAATCATGTTGATAACTTAAGCCATTTATGTAGGAGGTATGGCAAGAGGTAGCTTATGGTATTTAGTAATGTAATTTTAACTTGTAATTACAGCCCTGTTTCACCTTTTAATAATTCCCCTCCAGCCAAAGGTTGTCCGGAAGAGTTCGCTGTTACAGATAAGACTGCCGTTGGTACATAATATAAGTTATTCATTTTTTTATAGTATTGTGTACGTATATAAGATGGTATATCACACTAATATTATTAACCGACACCAAAAAAGGAGGAGGTTCTATGTATTTTTTTTATGTATGTTCATCGATTTCTCCCCTATTTGTAAACCAATTCTTAATTTTTTTTTTGTTTAGTAGAATATACTTCAGAGGTGGTTCCATATAAATTTTCTCCAAATCAATTAAGCCAAAACCAAAATATAAGCGGTGAAGTCGGTTTTTTTGCGTTTAAATTATACATCATAAAGTTTGTGTGTAAATATGTAAGTATGTTTGTTTTCTCTTCACACTATAACGGCCGAACGGATTTGGATGAAATTTGGAATGTACATATCTTATACCTAGGATTAACACATAGGCTACCTTTTAACTTGACAAACGCGGGCGAAGCTGCCGAAAACTGCTAGTACATAATAAGTGGCATCTATACAGCTAGCTTATTTCGCTTTGTCTTTTGTCACACAGCTATAAGTACCAATATCGTATGCTTGCCTGATTAGCCTCTTTGAAGTAGATATTCCGTCGCAATACACCGGCTTCCCTCGGGAGTAAACTTACTACAACTCAAACTTACTACCTCCTAGGAGGTAGGAAACTCAGAGGAACAAACATGACTTCTGCCATTACACTTCATGGCTTATTCACTTCATAAATAGACATACTCTAAAAATAAATAAATAAATACTCTTAATTGGTCACCTTAAAATAACATTGCAATTTTTATAAAAGTGGTCTTATCGCTGAATGTTATTTCTTCCAGACAGCCTTTGGATGGAGAGAAACAACAAAGTAATATGTAGGACGGAGTATAATTTATATATTTTATATAAAACCTGTTATAGGGGCTGTAAACACCTCCCACATCAAGATTTGCAATCACAAGTTTGTGTGTAATTTTGATTGTTTTCTCTTTACTATATGTATGCCACATCTTCGGCCGCATCCTCACTTTCCATCAGGTGAGATGGTGGTAAAATGTTTGACTATTTAGCATAAAAAAAATTACTCTGTACCGGCTAAACAGATTTGGATGAAATTTGAGGAAAAATAAAGGATTGACAACTAGTGGCCTTTTTAACTTGATAACTACGGGTGAAGCCGCGGGCTATATATACGGCTAGTACCCGCTATAGTCATTTTGTTTTTTTTACTTATAAAAATCCAGTTTAGCGCTATATTGCATACTGCTATACATATCACCGCAGAATATATTACCAGCACAGTTTTACATAATTAAAAAGAAATTTAATTAACGAATGGTAAAGGTAATTCGTTAGGCAGTTTAAATAGTTATTAAAATGTAATAATAATAATGGCTGTTTTCACCTTTCACCAATACTGATTAAATATAGTTAAATATGCACGAAGCCCACGTTGTTGGTAGTTTATGTGTTGTCCGTCGCCTCACCAAGTAATAGGCGAGGTGAGGACATAAAAAACAAAGCCTATCGATGGTTTTACTCACACTGTCTGTAGAATCGACAGGCTTAAAGCATAAGCGGGAGCGGACAATATGCGAGGAATATTTTGCTACAGTTGAGGTTGGACTACACGAAAAAAAAGCCATGTGTGAAAGTGTGAATTGACGGAGACAAAATTAAGATGATTCATGGTGTTCTGGTGTGACCGAATGGGGATTTACAAAATAAAATTGATTCTTGGTACCACTTTTATATTTTAACAATAATCAACGTAAACGTAGTATAACGTTTACAGGTGTTTTCTCACTGGCTTCTGAAAATGTTCAGAAATAAGTCATAATCTGACCACTTAAGAATAATTATGACCTATTCTGATCATCTGAGCAAGCAGAAGCAATGTCCAAATCGAATTTTGTTTTATATATTTTATAGCTTCAAAATTAAGTTATATTTGTGCCCATTTTGCACTGTTAGATTTTTAGGTATTCAAATAGTATTAGGAATTTATGACTCTTGCTATTCCCATCGCACACAAAATATATTAAGCTAATCGTGCAAATTATTAATTATAATTATATTCACATTATAATATTAAGCTAATGAACGTTAGATGTCTATATAATGTAGTGATGAACTGGCATGTTTGTGTATTTTAAATTAATAAATTTTGCTGTAACGTTACATCAATCAAAGAATGCTACGATTTAATAATATTCCACTATAAAATAATTGACATATAAATAAAGAATTTCACAAAAACATTCACTTTCACTTAGGGAACCCGTAGGTTTGAGATATCGTTGACTCAATACAATAAGCGATCAAAATTCGTTCCCGCCGGTCGCTTCACCACTACACCACACGCTTAACCACAGGGGTCTTATTATTTATTTGAGAGCCTATTACTTGTTGCCAACCGATCGAGATATACATTTTTTATTTTTAAATTTGCGTAATAACAGTATTTACATATCGATGCATGCAGAAACTATTTAGAAGAAAAAGAAGCGAGCGTTCTAATATTTCTCTATTAGACCTTTTATACGACGAAATTGCTTTCATAAGGTCTTATTATTATGTAGGTACGGGGAATAAAATCGTTAACTGTATGACTATTTTTGTGCGTGGGTATCGTTTGGTTTTGTTGGTTTATGTACAGTTTCATACAGTTCTCATAAATGCTCGAGTTCGCCTACGTGCTTGTTGTTTGTTTATTTCGTTACAATGAAAGGTTTCTATGATCGACCGTGTTTATGGGATGTGTGAATGAATTCCAAGAAAGTTGTCTTGGAATATTTTTAAAACGAGTTTTTTACCATCTTCGGGATTATTGTGGATCGATCGTCGTGAAAGGAAAAAGGCTTTTAATTGACGCGAAAAAGTGTTAAAATTAGATGTAATCTTTTTTTAAACCCCGACTTAAAAGGAGTGGTATTATGTGAATGTGAGTGTTTATCTGTGGAAACATAGCTCCCAAACGTCTAAACCGATTTTGATTTAGTTTTTTTGTTTGAAAGGTGACTTGATCGGTGGTGAAAATCGGGGCTGCCATTTTCCAGATACAGCATAGGGGGGATGCTTTCAGAATTTAGGTAGAACTTTACCTCTTTTATGGTATGTCTAATTTATATTCTTATTTAATAAAGAATCTTATAAATATAAAGGTACATTTTTTCATTTTGATAGATTGCGTTTATTCATTAGTTGATAACGATTCTTTGAAATAGGCTAGATTTTTTGAAACTTTTTTTGAAGACCTTAATTGTGACTAAACAGAACAGAAAATAATGACTTACAGAATAAGTGTAACAATAGGCGGTCTAATTGCTAAAATCAATCTCTTCCAGAAAACCTTTGGATGGAGAGGAATTATGCAATAAAGTTGGACGTACGGTGTCATCTATTTTGACTTTTGACCATTATATCCTCCTGGTAAGAGATGGGGAGGGTGTAGAGGGTGACGTATTTGAAATACAATGTTATTATTTCGTTAAGAGGGTGCGCTAGACCTAGAACTGGTAATGGAACATCGCTCGGTGTTTAGCGTCATATTCTTCAATATTATGATAGTATAAATCTTCAGAGATTAAAGTACTGGCAAAGTAAGCTTTACAAAATGCTCTACCACCGTTGAGAAATGTCTTTATTGATTATTGTAAGCGGAAAATGTTACAAAAGTCCATTTGGCTTTAGCTAGAAATAGTAAAGTAGTAAAATAATCAAGTCGTGCCCGAGTCGACAGATGTAGATAGTCGGAGCCAATTTCCTCTCGGAGAGCAATCTACGAACATGCTTATTAGGTACTAAACTATAACGAGATCGGCACCGTTCACATTTGATAGGATAGTTTGAATAACAATGTTTAACCCTCGACGCAAAAAGGGAGTTGTAAGTTTGACCGCTGTATGTGTGTGTGCGTCTGTCTGTGGCATCGTAGCTCCCAAATGGCTGGATTGTCTTTCATAGGTATTTTTTGCTTGTAAAGCGACTTAGTCGAGAATGTTTTTAGCTATGTTTGGTAAAAATTTGTGCACCCTTTTTTCCAGGGCGTCGAGGGTAATTTAAAACTGCCACTGCCACATGTAAAATAATTTAAACAAGACAAAAATTGAAATTAAAACATGACTACTTATTCGACTCTGGGGAAGCAAATAGCAGGGTTATAATTATAGCTCTGTATGTATGTATCTACCTAACGTATGTTTTGTTTCGTATTCCTGTCCATGAGAAAAAAAATTTTTTTTCGTAATTTTTCGGTGTGAGTTGTTGAGTTATAAATGGTGTAACTAACCAGACTTGTTTTATAAATCTTCTAATATATAAAACTCTCGTGTCACGGTGTTTGTGGTCAAACTCGTCCGAAACGGCTCCACCGGTTTTAATGTTTTTCTTTTGTATATTTAGTAGGTATGAGAATAGGTCGTAAAGAATTTTTCACCCCTCTACCCCCACCCCCATTTTTTAATCGTGATTTTAGTATATATTGGCGGCCCAGTTGGCGCAGTGGACAGGTGCCCGCCCTCTGCGCCGTGGGTCCTGGGTTCAATTCCCGGCAGGAGCACAAATTCCTTTCCAAGGGATATTTGTGCTTCTGGTTCTGGGTGTAATGTGTGTGTGATGTGAATGTTTCCGGCACCCACGATACAAGTCTTTGAACGTAGTGTGGGGCTGTGAGTGTGAATGCGTTTGTTTGTTTATTATGAACAATATTCAAAAACTTTTTAGCATAGTATTAAAGTACTATGAGACCATAAACATGAAAGTGGTTTAAATTTTTTTTAAACGTGGCAGCGTGCTGCTCGTACCGGACACAGCTAGTTTATAATTATATAGATATACAAGATCCGTAATATATCTGTCGAAGTCATTTGTACGACATAATGAGTACAATTTGACGGAAGCGAAGCAGACGGCAATCTTGTGTTATAAAAACAAATCTGAACGTTGCTCCATAATCAAAGAGTAGACAAGTGACGTGATAGCGGAGGTAGACGATTATGTTCGTGGTTGTTATTGTAGAGTGGTGGAGGTACCAGGAGAGCATACAGAGGAGATGATTAAAATATTATACAACAAAATTAAAAACAAGTGTTGGTAGACTGTATCTACATTTTATGTGCTTTTAATATTACTAGCTATTATTCTAGGCTTGGAAAAAGCTCAATAAGCCTAGATAACTATTCTAGGTCTACACACATAAAGTTACATGCAAATCCGTCCAGCCATTGTAGAGATACAATACAATACAAATAACTTTTATGACATAATTAGTAAGTACATCTTACTATTAAAGTTTTCGTGAGAATTAAACATTATAATATTATTAGATTACGGCTATCTCTCACGTCATTTGATCGATATTGTCGACCTAGGTTTCGCGCATGTACGATGCTCTTCTTCGGGATGAGTTTACGGCGCGAGATCGCGACGAAGACCTCGCGGCGTAAACTCATCCCGAAGAAGAGCATCGTACATGCTCGAAACCTAGGTCGACAATATCAATCAAATGACGTGTGTGATAGCCGTAATCTAATAATATTATAGTAAGTCATCGTTAATGTTGAATCCATATGCTCCTGAACTAGTTGAAAACTGTGTTTCTGGAGCTGCGATTTCTCCCATAATTATTTTTTAAATTACATTATGCCTTAAATATATTTTTTAACTATTTATAACGTTTTCATTTAATAGTTTATCTAATAATTAATCTTAAATGTATATTGTATGTGTGTGTTGACTGTATCTATGTGTGGGTCCAATGCGTGTAGGAGTGTGTTTCTGTCAGTTTGTGTGTAGTTATATCAAGAAAAAAACAATCTTTTGACTCTAATATAGAAATACGACCACTTACTGAGAACAAGTTGAGTAAACTTAACGAAAATGTCGATTTAAAACTATCCCTTACCAGTTTTCCACTTGATGACCCAAATAATGTCCACCAAATGCTGAACTCGATCATTTGTAATGAATTCAATAAAATATGCCCCAAAAAATTAATAAAAGTGAACACTAAATTACAATGATTGGGCCACTAATGGTATACGGAAAAGTAGAGATTTCATGTACGAGCTTTACTATAAAAAATCTTTTACATCTAATGAACATTTTCACAAGTATGTTACTAATTATTCGAAAATTTTTAAACGCGTTTGCATCCAGGCCAAATCCAAATTCATAAGTGATAAAGTCTCAAAATCTAATAATAAAATAAAAACGGTCTGGAATATTATTAACACAGAAACTGGTAAAAATAAAAATAGAGATTGTGATTACAGTCTAAAAATTGGAAATAGATTAATTTCTAACAAAACTGACGTAGCCAATGAATTTAATACTTTTTTACAAAAATTCCCCTTGAAGCAACAAAATCCCTAGACTCATCTCCCGAATTAGCTGCAAAACTGTTGCAACAAAACTTCACACAAGAAATTCCAAATTTTTGTTTCCGTCACATAACGGCTAATACCATAAAAAAGGCATTCAAAAGGATAACTATAAAAAACACTGAAGATTTGTGGGGTATTTCAGTTAAAGTTATTGGTTCCATACTAGATACTATTACGCCTTACCTTGTCGTTGTATTCAATCTCTCGGTCGATCAAGGAGTATTTCCTGATCTCATGAAACACAGCAAAATTACTCCAATTTTCAAATCGGGTTGTAAACATACTCCCTCTAACTATAGACCAGTTTCTGTATTACCTGCCCTCAGTAAAATTTTTGAAAAAATTATCCTAGAACAGCTACTCTCCCACTTTAATGAACATAAAATATTACATGATCACCAATTCGGATTTACTAAATGTCGATCTACAATAGATGCCGGTGCTAAGTTAGTGTCACACATTCTCGGGGCTTGGGAGGGATCGCAGGATGCAATTGGGGTATTTTGTGACCTCTCCAAAGCGTTCGACTGCGTGGACCATAAAACGCTTATTAGCAAATTAAACCATTACGGTATACGTGGGACTGCTCTTGATTTGTTAGATTCATATTTATCGGGTAGGCAACAAAAAGTAGGCGTTAATGGTGTGACATCTGACGGGTCTACAGTTAAAATTGGCGTGCCTCAAGGTTCAATATTGGGACCCTTCCTATTTTTAGTGTATATTAATGATTTACCTTATATGACAACTTCGCTAGCATTAGATATTGTCTTGTTTGCTGATGACACGTCACTTATTTTTAAAACAAATAGGAAAGACGTAGAATTAAATGAAGTAAATTATGAATTAGATCTAGTATCGAAATGGTTTGCTGCTAATAACTTATTGTTAAATGCTAGCAAAACCAAATGTATCAAGTTTTCCCTTCCTAATGTTCCTTTGGTAGATGCAAATGTTACACTTGAAAACAACAAATTAGATCTTGTAAAGAAAACTGTTTTCTTAGGTCTGACTATGGACTCAAAACTGCAGTGGGGTCCTCATATTGATGTGCTTGCAGGTCGCTTGAGTTCCGCTGCTTTTGCGGTCCGTAAAATTAGACAGCTGACTGATGTAGCGACGGCAAGGCTGGTTTACTTTGCATATTTTCATAGTTTGATGAGTTACGGAATCTTGCTATGGGGATCTGCTGCCGATGTTGAAACTATTTTTATTCTACAAAAGAGAGCGGTTCGTGCAATATATGATATGGGTCCACGCGAATCGCTCAGGGAATTCTTTAAAGAAACAGGCATACTTACCATGCCTTCGCTTTACATCTTTGAAAATATAATGCATGTTCGCAAAAATATTAGTAAATATAAATTAAGAAGCGACGCACACAATCTTAATACTAGATATAAGCATAAAATTACAGTGCGCGCATTTAGATTAAGCAAAACGAATAAATCTTTTATGGCAAATGGTGTTAGATTTTACAATAGAATTCCTAAAATCGTAACTGAATTACCACTGGGAAAGTTCAAATCTGTAATAAAACGGGCATTAATTAAGAAAGCCTACTATAAAACCACAGACTATATTAATGACAAGGATGCATGGAGGCAAACTGCACAGGCTCTTTCTAGCGACTACCATAATAACACCTAGGTTAAGAAACTTATGTATTAGAGATTAAGAATGTTTAAAAAAAAAAATGATTGAAAAAAATATGCGCCGCCGAGTTTCTTGCCAGGTTCTTCTCGAGATGGCTGTAATTTTCCGAATCTGGCAATAGATTCATTAACTTTCATGAGTGCCTCTTTGGGGCCCATGTGAATAAACGATTTTGATTTGATTTGATTTGATTTGTGTATGCGTATGTGCGTTCGTGTAAATATTAGTTAGAAATGTGCGAGTTATCCTGTTAATAATACAAATATGATAACATTTCTTCAATGCCTTCATAATCATAATTTTTGAGATATATTATTATAATGTGTATATTTTTTTCTTTATTTATATTTTTTATTATTAATCATATACCTCGTCAGAAACATATATACAGACACACATTTAGATTTATCATTATCACGTATTAGTGAAATCTTGGGCCGCTTCTTCGTCTCATATCTCTGTTGCTGTCTGTTTTAATTTGAAACCGATATAACTCAGAAGAAATAATGATCTTTTTTGACTAATTCTAATATGAATTGATCGCTACAAATGTAGGTAATAAGGCTTTATGTTAGCTTAAAGGACTAATGTAATTGCTACAATATACTTGTGGTTATTTGCTTGTATATATTTTTTTTTTGTTTTTTTTTTTTTTTTAATATAAACCAAATGATTTTCATTCCTAACTACGGGCCAATTGCCTATATTTCCTAAAACTAAACTAAAACTTTGTACAGCAAAGAACTAAGTTACCTACAAGACATCGAGCTTATAGGTAACTCAAGTGCTCAAGCCCACTACCAGTGGGTAGCGTTCCCATCATGCTGGCGGCATTGCCTCTCTGAATTGTAATGCTAATACGTTGAGCCAAATAAGTGCCAGCATTTTGATCACGCGTCGCTTCAACCAGGCGCTCTGATAGAATTTTGAAAATAGAATGAGCTCCCGGTCCCCACGGACCCAGTGTCTCAACACCAAACGTTTTTAAATGTTTGATTTTAACTTTGTTAATAAAGCCATTTTAAAATAGATCCCGGAACAAAAGAGGTCTAAAGTAGTGACTTTGCTGTCCTATCGAATTACATATTTTTTACGTGTATGGGTGCCTCTCGGCGAGATAAACACATAACGTTAGCTACAAAATCCTTGGTGCCTTAACATTTTAATTTACATAATTTTAGTGTCATTTTTTACTTTGGCCAGCTTTACATATTCTCTGAGAATTTGAAACTAGTTTTTTTAGTGTTTGACGCTAAATGCCTCTGACAGACAAACGGATGGACGGTCGGACAAAGTGCTGAACCACCCAAGCCTACTTAGAGATTTAGCTTCACTCAATCAATTTATAATTGACATTCAATTGCCCCAATTAAACTAAAGACCGCCGCTGCAATACATAAACCCATTTAAACGTTTATTTATATGAACAACGTGGAATCCAACGTTCCATTGAGCAGTCCGATGTAATCAGTAAATCTTGCGACAGTCGGCGAGATAGCATTGTTCCTAACGAGATATCTGGTGTCTATTGCTTTATTAGGAGGTATTTAGAGAGAGCCGTTTGTTTTAGATTACATTATTTAGCTGACTTAGTAAGATAATATAATTAAAGCAACACTATAAACTGAAAGTAGCTCAATTTATATAGTATTTGATATATTTTTGTTTATTCAAGATATACATTTTGATTACCATCTCACCTGATGGTAAGCGACGATGTGGTTGACGATGGAGCAAGTATAGAAGAAAAAACTGCTCGTTGGATTAGTTGGATGCGCGTTAGTTTTCTTAGCAACGGGTATCGCGTTCGTTTCCCGGTGGAAACATAAGTTTTGTCCCCAAGGGAAATTTATGTTTCTGGCTGAAATTGTGTGTGTGATGTAAATGTTTTCTGCACACACGACACAAGTAATTTACAGGTTAATAAAGCGATATTAATAATATTGGACACCACCATATTTGTACGCCTACTCATAAAAATATGTATCGACGCTAACAAAATTTTCCAACAACTTGCATATAAGCATTTCACTTATATGCAAACGCATGTAAGTAAATAAATCATCCTTAAACAAACGGCTAAGTATTTTTTTCATGAAAATCCCCAGTTCTCACACCTATTAAGTTAAAGTCGCGTGCCGGGAATCGAACCAGCTATCCTCACGAACGCATTAACGATAGGTTAAGCTGATCCCATCGGATCGCTATTAAAACCCATCATTCGTGACTGGGAGAACAAATTATGCATTTGGCGATTGGTGCAAGTTATGGGAGAGTGTTGATTGAATTTTCAAAATTCTTCCCAGATGGCGCCACAGCAAAACAACTGGAAAACAATGTCCTGGCATAATTGTAATCCGTTTTCTGTTTTATCCATTTAAGGTTTAATTTCGCCAATTTTTGGTTAAGGATGTAACGATCTCTTTATCGGTAGGTTGCGAAGCTGTCAAAATTAAACATGCAACGGAGGTAAAAGACTGCAACAAAGCGTTCAATTGTCTTGATAAATTTGAGCCTTTGCGACAGCCCTATAGCCGCCATAAAGAAGTTTCATTCGAGCCTTACGCCGTTATTTATAAAAAGGAAATAAGAATCAGAAACAGAATATATTTATTGTTTAAAATTATGTTCATAGATCTTAAAAATTAAAATGTTTCAACAGTCTGCCCTTTTCGGGGGTACAATAGTTAAAATACATTTACAAAAGTTAAAATATATGTTAAATTAAAATTAATCTTCTAATATATAAAATTCTGGTGTCACAGTTTTCGTTGCCATACTCCTCCGAAACGGCTTGACCGATTTTGATGAAATTTTTTGTGCTTATCCGGTATCTATGAGAATCGGCCAACATCTATTTTTCATCATCATCATCATCATCACTTTTCATCATTATCAACGCGGGTGAAACCGCGGGGCGCAGCTAGTAAAATTATAATATAGCTAACACACATTACAGCGAAGCAGAGTATATCTTTTGCATGTGTGTATGTACATACTAACATAAACTCGCTATAATTAAAATATATTTTGTTATATTTTGACGCGTTACATATTACATTTTTCAAAATATATTATCACTATTAAAAGGTTTATTACATGTATTATCTTTTTATGAATAAGAGGGTTATATTTGTAGCAAATGTACAATAAAACTAGAAATTTTCTTTCTTGTAATTTCATGTTAATAGCCTACGCTGCCGATCGATTATGATCGTAAGTGTTTGAGCGTACGTTTAACAACCAACGCCGATGCACGTCACATGCTGAAAACCCGTCTTTTGCCTCCGCTTCCGCGCATCGCTTGATCCACTCGGATCGAAGTCCGCTCAAGGCAGGGTAACACCTCTTGGCTATCGACACGATATCTGTTAAGAGGCGTGGTTACCTGCAGGTACTAAGTGTTAACTTGATGCAGCGCCTGCACTCATTGTTATTGTTTTTAATAAGGGTTAAGACACTATGTATTTTTATTTGAGTCGCTATAGTTAGTCATATTCAGTAAAAAAAAAATCCTTGAGAGTTGTCAAGGGACACCCGTATGGAACAAAGTTCAATTTCCGTCTAGCCCCCTTTCGCGACGCGCGATAAGGAACTTTCGTTCCAAAATTAAAAGAAACATGCAAAAACCAACATCACGCGGTGTTCCCAGGCGGTCACCCATCCAAGTACTGACCGCGCCCGACGTTGCTTAACTTCGGTGATCGGACGAGATCGTGGTATGGCTTACAACTATAGCAAAAAGTGTCGTTACAACTTTTGGTCTTAATTTTTTTCCGTCTAGCCCCCTTTCGCAACGCGCGAAAAGGAACTTTCGTTCCAAAAAAAAGTTTTCATATGTAGACAATTATTTATTAAAAATGAATTTGGTGAAATATTGGAACCTAAAATACACCAGCTCAGGAGCCTATGAGTTAATTAAGTATGTTCTGCATACTATATCAGTAAATAAATGTTTTATGCAAGTATGTAGTTGTAGACATGCAAGTATGTGGTTGTTTAGTTTGTTTATATGTATACCGAATGAATCATGCGTTTTCTTGAATACTCTACATATCTTGCACCTCAAAGATAACAACTCTATCTACTAAACATTACGGTGTAAAATTTAAGACAGTCAGATCTTACAAATAATTTAATACTTAGCATCACGTATCCTGCGCGCCGAGTTACCTGCTTTATGTACAGTCTCGTACTCCTCTCTATGCATAACTAATTTTGGATTTTATAACAGAAGACGCAGGAGTAAAAATAAAAGAAATTAGATCCCGATAGACTACAGAAATATGTACAAAAATTTCTTTTTTTGTATTTCCAAAAAAGCACATAGATCTGACCCCGACGTGATTTGAACACGCAACCTTCTGATCTGGAGTCAGACGCGCTACCGTTGCGCCACGGAGTCGACGATAGTCGGCTCGAAAGTGCATTTCGGTTACAACCCATTATTTCTGCATTTATATCCTTGCAAAGTCGAGTGATGTTACAAAATGTGTAACCAATATAATACGAGTTTAAAAACTAATAACACAGACTTGAATCACTAATATCTCCGAAACTCTGTATCACACCTTGATCAAATTATAATTTTACTTATTAATATTATACTTATATAATATATTAATTTATTTTATTAATTAAACAATAATTTTCCGAATCAATCAAGTGACGGAGTCCTAAGATAATAATTATTAAAATACATAAATAATTAAACGCAAGCAAAGCTAAAACAAACCGACTTCACCGCTTTATCTTCGGAAAGTTGATCAGATTTAATGTATTAAACACGCATTATTGACGAAAAACCGCCATGTGCCTGATGTACGCGACCGCCTTCTAAGCTAAGGGATATCGGGTTCGATTTCCAGTGAGAAGAGGGTATGATTGCGTATGTAATAGGGATGTTTCCGGCACCCACGACAAAGTCATTAAGCGTGAGGCTATGAGTGTGAAATATTAAAAAACACATAAATCTCGTTATTATAAAGAATAATATTTTCACACGTTTATGTAACACCGAGCAAGAAAAAAGATAAATTGCCTAAAATTAGGGGCACGTTCACAAAAACCTTGTAATCATTAAAAGCTGTCGTCCGACGCGGTAATTTACTCGCGCTACATGTGGATACAGCTTTAATTCAATTTATCTTTGGCTAAAAAACGCGCAAAAAATACGCTAATTTCCTTGACATGATATGAGTAAAAAGAACTGGCTAAATGTGTGTTGGGCACGCCCGCGATAGGGTTCCGCTGTAAAATTGTGACTTACACACACTTTCGGTTGTTATCTAGTCTAGTTGTTATATTATTAGTATAGAATTACTAGATGTGCCCGGCATGTGTTGCAATGCTACGTAAAGAAAAAGTGTTTAACCTCTTTCACGTTAATGGTCGCTTGGATATTATTTAACTTTTTGGATATTATTCATACAAAAATGCTAACATTGCGATTAAAATATGAGGGTGGGGGTAGGAGGGTGATACATTTTTTACGATCTATTCAAAATAAAAACAAAATTTTATTTTTGGTCGGTCTAGCCGTTTCGGAGGAGTGTGTGTTCGGTGAACTATTATTGGCCAAAAAAATATAATTATATATTACTGTGTGTGTGAGTGTGTGTGTTTGTAGGTGATTGTGTATGCATATGTGTTTGTAGGTGTTTGTGTGTGTGAGTGCGTGTGCTTTAGCTTTTTTTTTAGTACGGGTTGATAGAGGAAATAATGTCCTCCATTGTTGTGATGCTTGGAATTAACGGTTATATTACGATTTTTTTTTTCATCAATGTAAGAGCGATTAAAAGATTGGTTAAAAATTCAAACTCCGAGTTCAGTTTGCTGTTCCGTTATTCGGAACCCTAAAAGTCACGCTAAAGTCATAGGTCATTCAGGTAACCTTATTTTTTTACATTTATACTTGAAGTCTAGCCGCTCGCATATATTGTTTTTTTTTTGTCTCGTTAGGCAGGTAGTAGGCTAAGTAGTACCTAGATATCTAGTTTGATCTAACTGGTTTTTATCATAGTTTTGCGATACGTTTTAATTTAGAACCAATTTAAAATATTGCTTCCAAGCCGGAACCGGATATAGAATAATAAACGCAAAACGCTATAAACCTACTCACACTCGGAGCATAAAAGTAGTTCAAATAGTTGTATCGTGGCTGCTTGGAACATTTACATATCACACATTCAAATAAGATTGAAATTGAAAGAACAATAATGTAATACAAAAAAAAAAAACAATAAGGTGAATTTAAATATATGGGAAGTAGTTTTTTTAACATACGCGAATGTCTAGACTGATCCATGACGTTTGTGTCCGCGTTTTTTATGTCAATAACCTGTCTACTTTCGTTCACGGCAGTCATTGGGTCGTGGACTCTTACGTCACAGAAAGAACATCGAAATAGTAGCATAATTTTCAAATATTTATTTTTATATAAAATGCAATGTTTTATGTTTTTTCATACCAGCATGTTTGTTTAAGCTTATTTCTAAAACAATCGACTAAAACAATATTTTGATTCCAAAGTCAATCTTACCTCTATGTTGTTAAACGAACGAGACTTTGACGTCCGGCGGGCGGCTGTTCATAAAAAACTCCTTTCAAATCGTATTCACAAAAGGAATATAAGTAACTAAATTCTTCACTATTACTCTTCCTCTAGAAAGAGTGTGCTGACTCTATATAAAGGGAAAAAGAAAAATCAATCAATCATATCATACTGATCAATTACTAATATTATAAACCCGAAAGTTTGTATGAAAGTATGTTAGTATCTTCACGCTGGATTTGGGTGAAATTCGGAATATACATAGCTTATACCTAGGACTGACACATAGGCTTCTTTTTAACTTGATGAACGTGAGTGAATCCGCGGGGCACGACTAGTGATGTCATAAAATTGTATACAAGATCTGTTACAGTTTATAAGATGTTGCCGTGTTACAAATTCGTGGCATAGCTGTAGGTTCTGTTCCCGCCACGAACGCGCTCATTCAACTTAAGATATCCTACTAATATTATAAATCCGAAAGTTTGTATGTAAGTGTGTATGTATGTTTGTTCCTTCTTCACGCTTTAACGGCTGAACAGATATGGATGAAATTTGAAATGTACATAGCTTATACCTAGGATTAACATATAGGCTACTTTTTAACTTGATAGTAGCGGGCGAAGCCGCGGGGAACGGCTAGTATATTATAAATCTTCGACGCCTCTGTGATTCGTAAGGCTGTGCCTCACTGGGTGGAAGCAGAACATCGCATAGGATTATCAATAACAAAATAACTAAGGGTAATAATCTACCGCTTATTATTTATAGTCATTTACATAATTAATAAACGCTATCACACTCACAGCCCCACACTAAGTTCAGTCTTGTATCGTTACACTATATACACAGTCACACCCAGAACCAGAAGCACAAATGTCCCTTGGGAAGGAACATTTTGCTCTGCCGGGAATGTAGTGGAAAAAACATGCCAACTGGGTCGTTAAATAAATAAAAAATAAAATTAAAGACGAGAAAACAGATAAAATGCTACTATTACAAATGAAATGCGACAAAAACAAACGAAAGTTGACAAAACGAATCAAAAGCTAACTAAAACAGAATAAGTCGGGAAAAGAAAATAAATGCTACAAAAACAGAGTGTGTCCTAAAGACACATTATGTTACTTTCATAATGTGTCTTTAGGACACACTCTGTTTTGACTTTGTATAACTGAAAAACATTTAAATTATTCATCACAGTGGTTACCCTCATCACTTTTCGTCACGCAAAAATTGCGGATCAGAATTTCAAAGCTTCCATAAGAAGTCTTACTTCAATATATAGATATTTGTCTATTGTCTCCCTCAAGATTCGCGGTTAAAAATATCTTAGCTCTCGTAACACCACAACCCTAAAATTAAAAATAAATCCCGTGCATCGGAACGCAGCGATCATAGTATGACAAATTAATTGGAACGCGACCGCTTTGTAATAATTTGAAAATAGAACACGTCTGGCCGAATTTCTAGCGGTGAGACTGGCCATGTTTACGGAAAAGAAAAAAGTAGTGGTGCCATAGACAAATAATATAGTGGGCGGCCATGGAACTAACTTGTATACCTACAAGACAGTACTTGTTAGTTCCTTGGTTGCGGCCTTTTCGAGCGCTTACATTATTTTTTATAGGTGATTAAATAAACGCTAGTGTTTTTTTAATTTAGAAAATTGCATTTTATATTTTGTATTATATTCCAAAACTTATGATTCTTCAGTGTTAATGTGTAATAATGGTGTATTATTAACTATTAATAGTCTGTGAACGTACATGAATGTATTCAAATCATACAAAGTTTTATTATTCGGGATAGGCACACATTTGAAAAAGATAGTTTTTGTTTTCTTTTCAAAACTGCACTAGAAGTTATAGTAAGTTATAAGCAATTTACTAGTACATAGATTGACTTTGACTAGACCATTACACTACTTGACTTTGACTGTGACTGGTGACCATCAAGATAGGAAACAAACCTACGGTTTGTAAAGCTACAAACTCTTTGCTGGTGACCACTAAGATGTATGATGAATAAATTATAAACTTCAAATTAATGGACCGCAAATAAATGGAACTCCTTGCCTGAGTCGTTGTTTCCTGACGAGTACAATATGTGAGTCTTCAAGACGCGAATGAATAGGTATCTTCTAGGCAAGCTCGCTCCAACGTCGACCACACCGTCGCTTACCATCAGGTGAGATGGTGGTCAAAAGTTTGCCTATATTGAATAAAAAAAAAACTTGTCACAAATAGCCAAATGCACAAAGTCTGTGGTGCCAACCGAAATAAATATAATATAGTTCTATGACCATGGAACTAACATGTATTTATTAACATACAAGATAATAGGTAGTCGTTAGTTCCATAGTTAGACACGTGCTTTTTCACGCTGTGATTAACGCATTCACACTCACTGCTCCAAAAACACTAAGATCAAAGACTTGAACAATATAATTATTTTCTATGGGCGATAAAATATACGCCAAAAGTTCTTCGCTAAAAAAGACTCGAAAAGAGGAACTCTAATCCCTACAAAGGGCATGTGAAAATATATTTCTGTTGTTGGAAAATAATACCGCTCAAGGTTTTGTAGTAAACCGACCGAATATATAAGGATATTGAAGAACAGGTTAACAACGGAAAGTTCTGGTTTATCATGCATTAAATAATAGACAAGCTGTGTTCCGCAGTTTTGCCCGCCTGCTTTGCGATAAATATTAGGCAAAATATAAGGGAACTCCTACATGTTATATGCAAATTTCAGCTTTAAATATATTATACTAGTTGTGCCCCGCGGCTTCGCCCGCGTTAATTTAGTTAAAAAGTACCCTATATGTTATTCCGGAACCTACACTATCTACATTCTAAATTTCATCAATATCGGTTTATTCGTTACGGAGATACGTGGTAACAAACATTCAAACACACACACAAACTTTCGCATTTATAATTAAGTTGAGCCCCGCGGCTTCGTCAGCTGATGATAATGATTAAAGTAGCCTATGTTTTAATCCAGAGTATAAGCTACCTACACTCCAAATTCCATTAATATCTGTTATGTAGTTACGGAGATACGTGGTAACAAACATCCACACACAAACTTTCTCATTTATAATATTAAGTAGGATAGGATAGCCGTTTTTGAGATACACCCTAAAAAAGGGTTTAAAATCAGTGACTGGTGAAGCGTCTTTGCCTTTTATAATATAAAAAAATAAATGTAAATTATACATCTGTGAATAAATACTTCACGTTATATACCTAATATTCATATTGGCAAGAATCTTTGGATGTTTGAATGCATTTGCAGTGTATTGGGCTCTCTGCTGACCACTGTTAGAGATCGTTCAAGGACGATCCTAGAGATGGCGCTAGTTGTATCGAGTGACATTTTTTGCACTCGCGACTAACTTCACAGACTTAAAAAAGAGAAACTTCAGTCGTGTGTGTCACCTGATCCGTGTGGTCGAAAAACGCTCCGCTATTGAATTTTGTGACGTAGAAAACTAATTAAATAATTATCATCTAATTAACCAGGACTTAAAATAAAAACTTCATCGTGTTTATTGTGATCGACCGCGTGAACTGTGAGGTGATTGAGTGTTCCGTGCCTCGTACCCTCTCGGATTTCCTCGGATTCAAACTCGCCGGCCGGCGCGACGTGGAGTTGTGTGTGTGCGCTTAGGCATACATACAGTTTGCTGTAGTTCCTTTTTTGGGGAGCTCCGGAGGCGGTTTCGAAGCAGTCTAAGGTACGTGAGCTTAAATAAACACTGTAAATTGATTCGTGTATCCCTACTGATTTTTGCCAATGTTTAATCCAAAATAATTTACCGCTATCATTAAAAATATTAATACGTAAATGGTGGGCTATTTACACGCCAGCGATTTTACTCGCGCCACCAGTGACTTTATTGTCTTACCAAATTAGTATTTTTCAACATATATAATATATTTTTAAAACGGGTTCGAACTTGCTTCTTTTACTACTTCATATCAAAGTTCAAAGTTCTTATCAAAGATACCTCACACAGGCAGAAAATAAAATTACTTCCCACTTACATGTACACATTCTTAATATTTAAATTTATATCACTTTAATTGCCATTTTTGGCTTTGGGCTATGACACTAAGAATTTCAAATCATTCCATTGTGAGATTTAGACGCTAAATGACTCTGACAGATTGACGGACAAAGTGTTGAACCACCCAAATCAACTTAGAGATCTCACTTCGCTCGATCGTAAGAGATAATTCGTTTATTTCCATTCATATGATACAGTCTGTTTTGAACTAAATATACCGTTACACTATACTGTGCAGTATTTAATAAACTTATACTATCTATCAAAGAAAGAAGGCCAAGAGAAGGCAAACGCAGCGTCGGACGTCCAGCGGCAAGATGGGTTGACGATATTGTTAGCATTGCGGGTCGAACCTGGACAAGACTAGCACAGGTCCGAGGCGAATGGCAGAATATGAGAGAGGCCTATACCCAGCAGTGAGATCGAAAGGGCTGTGGATGATGATGATGATACTATCTATCAATTTATTATGTGCATATAAGATCTAATATATAAAATTCTCGTGTCACAGTTTTCGTTGCCATACTCCTCCGAAACGGCTTGACCGATTTTGATGAAATTTTTTGTGCTTATCCGGTATCTATGAGAATCGGCCAACATCTATTTTTCATCATCATCATCATCATCACTTTTCATCATTATCAACGCGGGTGAAACCGCGGGGCGCAGCTAGTAAGATATAAGTGAATTTACAGGGCTTCAAGATATTTAACGTCTATTATCTCAGAGGAATTCGAACTATATAAGTTCAAAGCTCTGATTGGCACTGTACTGAAATAGACAAGCGTGACGCTTACTATCAGGCGACCTTATTGCTCGTCTCGGCTCTCAATAACATATAAAAACATAGGGTATCGTTGGATTTGTCTGAATTTTAAGGGTGTTCTAGGTTTCTTTAACAATAAAACAATATGGCGTCCGTAGTACTTTTTTATGTTAGACTAGCCGTGCCCCGCGGCTTCGCCCGCTATTATCAAGTTAAAAAGTAGACTATGTGTTAATCCTAGGTACATTCCTAATTTCATGCAAATTCGTTTAGCCGTTAAAGCGTGAAGTGGGAACAATCATACTTACACACAAACTTTCGGATTTATAATATTAGTAGGATAGATAAGCAATCATTTGACAGCTATCTCACCTGATGGAAAGTGATTCATATAATTTAAACGCAAGCTAAGCTTAAAAATCTCCCTGCTTTATCTTCAGAACTCTTGGTTCACCGCTTTATCTTCAGAACCCCTGATCAGATTAAATTAATTACATACGCATTGTTGAAAATAATTCAAAAACTACTAGAACATGGAAAGCACCAGCTTTCAAATAAAAAAAAAAAAAAATCCCCTAAAAAGACGTTATGAGGTAACACATAAAAAAATTACATTCGAATTGAGAACCTCCTTTTTTGAAGTCGGTTAAAAAGTATGTCTTGAATTTCACTTTCTCCAAAGACGTATAGCTCATTGTAAGATTATAAATATGACGATCAAAAGGTTATTGGTTAGCTCAATATCTATAGTGAGCTTTAAGCGTGGGTGGTAGACGGGGAGACAAAGGCAATATAATTATGTAGATTAGTATAGAGGAGAGGTTCACGTGAAAGGAAGTTATGAGGTAACACACATAAAAAACAAAAAAAAAACAGTCGACTTGAGTACCTTCTCCTTTTTTGTGACGTCGGTAAAAAGAATATACTCTCACTAGATATCGAACGCGAAGGGAGATTTTGATGATGCTTACGTCAATCTGTTTGTCTTGCTAGTGTCACTAAAGACATGACAGTAATGATAATTCAGTATGGCCACAACCAGACGCCATATTGGAAATATAAAAATAATTAGTTGACGAACTGCGTTAAGTGGGCTATCATTTAGGTATTAAATATAATCATATTTAGTATTTATTACCATTTTTCATTTCAAATGATCGTTTGTTGAATTAAAAGTAATTATTACACGAAAAAAAATAGCTTAGCAACTATTCTTACTAAAATGTTCAATATTAATTTTTAAAATTCTTAAAGAAAAACGTATAGCGTAAAAAAAGTAAGTTCTCTTATTATGCAGTCGAGTTTTCAGATTTTTTTAGTGTTTTGACTTGTTAAATAATTAATTTATTAACAAGATAGTAAGTAAAGTAATCATCACATGCTATAATATTTTAAAAAAATCCGTTGATTTTTTTTTTTTATTCAATATTGGCAAACGTTTGACCGCCATCTCACCTGATGGTAAGTGACGATGCGGTCGACGATGGAGCACGTTTGCCTAGAAGATGCCTATAGTAACATGTTTCTCATGTTAGTGAAAAAAAGACGAGCAAGAATTTCTTCTGATGGTAAGCGACATAGCTGTATTTGAACATCTGCAGTGGCACACGGAACTAGATTCTGTTGTTATTTTCACGCACACAATGGTTGTTGCATGGTTGGGCGTTGGCACATACTAATCAAGTTTAGGTCTTTCCTAATTAATTAATAATCGCGAAGGAAAGGCTCTCTGCAACACAATGGAATTGCTTAAGGTCAAGCTCGCTATTTCTCTTTTTTTTTTTTTATTTAAGATAGGCAAACGTTTGACCGCCATCTCACCTGATGGTAAGTGACGATGCGGTCGACGATGGAGCACGTTTACCCAGAATCTAAATCTCACCGGTTAAAAACGTCATATTTTCAACTGACTTCAAAAAAGGAGGTTCTCAATTCGACTGTATGTTTTTTGTCTGTATGTTACGCGATATCTCCGCCAATTATGAATCCATTTTGATGTTTTTTTTGGTAGAGTATTCAATAATACTATACGCGTCCCTTATTTGGTCCGACCATAATTGAAACGCAAGCAAAGCTTAAAAACACCAACTTCATCGCTTATATTTCGGTTTTGGCTTGACCGATTTCGATAAAAGTTATATGGGGCCTCTGAAGTATACTCTACCAAAAAAAAAACATCTAAATCGATTCATAATTGGCGGGATGCGTGCGGGTGAATTCTTGGCCGTGAAGGAAGTAATAGATAACTATGATTTCACTCTATTTATTAATTAATTCTTTTAAAATAGATATTTATAATATTGATGAGATGATTGCTGTGAACGGACGGCTCTCGCTGCTGATAGAGCACTGCCGCGGTCGCGGTTTCGGCGAGCCGCGACCATTTAGGTCGATGCTAAGTCAGCTTTAACAGCGTTTGAGAGTCTCGAACAATTTTAATTATTCATCACAGGGTTAACCCCACCAGTTTTTTTTTATTTTGGCTTCGCAATCTTGTGCATTTTGCCAGTGTCATGTAATAATATATTTTAAAGAGTATTTCGTGTTAAAAGTCCTAGTCACAAGTCACAGTCAAAGTCAAGTAAGAGATTCAGGTCCAGTCTTAGTCAAGTCATGCCCTAGAAAAGTGGTAGAAATTTTACTAAAACGTTGTTTAAAAAGTTTTGGAGCGAAGACAAAAGTCACGTTTTTCAACTACCTATGATTTGCCTACACTTATGCAAACAAAATTCACCATTATTACACATTAACACTCGAAGAATCACAGGTTTTGGAAAATCAACAAGGCCATTTTTTCACTTTTTTTTTTTATTTTATTTTTATGCCACATAGGTAAGCATTTAACTTTCGCGGCAAAACATCCCCACCAGTTTTCGTCACACAAAAAGCTTGCGGATCAGAATTTCAAAGTCCTCCCATAAAAATATTAATTTCAATAAATAACTTGGATTTATAAAATCAACTTAAACAAAACGAATGACCAAAAAAGTCGAAACCAATTCGTCGATCGCTAACAACCGCCACAAAAAGTGCCAAGTGCGCGTGGGTTGTGAATCGAAATGCGAGCAATTTTAAAATCCCATTGGCCGTGTCGATGCCTTTTACGACCTGCACTTAATGAATTGCTTATTGTTCAAGCAAACGTTTGAAATGCTACGTAGAATACCGAATATACTGGCTGAGTTACAGCTGGCTTTAGTAGCCGCTTTCTGTGCGCTGTCGGCACTAATGATATAAGGTTATTTAAATAAAACCGGACAAGTGCGAGTCTGACTAGTGGTCCGAGGTTCAATTATTTAAAAATTATTTAATAAATAAAAAAAAAATGTTGACTGCCAAAATTACACATAGAACATAAAAGAAACAACTGGGTGGGTACAATAATAAAATAAATCAATAAATAAGTAATAAAATAAATAAATAATAAAATAAATCAATAAATAAATAATAAAATAAATCAATAAACAAATAATTAATAAAATAAATCAATAGATAAATAATAAAATAAATAATTAATAAAATAAATCAATAGATAAATAATAAAATAATTCAATAAATAAATAATAAATAAAACAATTTGCTATTTCTAATATGCATACTTTGGCAATCGGGATCTGTGATGCGCAAACTACGTTTACGCAGGGCTGGTTTTCAGTGCACCCCATATTGCTCGAGCTCAGGTGTTACAATACAATACAATACAAATGCTCTTTATTAAAAAACCAGTACAAAATAATCTTAAATCTAACTAAATAAATAAATCTTAAAGAGGTTTCACAATAGGCGGTCTTATCGCATAAAGCGATCTCTTCCAGACAAGTGTTAGTCGAGTTGAATAAAAAATGTAATCAACGGGCAGCAGAAAATACAATGTAATGAGTTTTTTAGAAACAAGAAACAACATTATTTTTTAAATAATATTTTTAATTATACTATCCAATAAAATAACCTTACCATTAACTACGAAATGTGTGGTGTGTATGAGTGCGTTCGTGCGTGTCTGAATGGGTATGTGTGTGTGCAAAGATGAAAAATAAATTATTTTGTTAATAGTTAGTAGAAGGTTAGTCAGTTCATTCATTATGGGATGAATTCGCGAGGATTTTTGCCCGTTTATTTCGTATTGTTCTTCCCTTTTAAGCCACGGAACTTTAAAGTAAAACAGAATAGCTATCTAAACGTATTTAAGTTATCGTGTCTTTACTTGACAATTGTGACATGGGAATTTAGCGTAATAGCTCTCCTTTATTAAGGTTCTTTGTCGAAATAAGTGTTCAGTCATCTAGTGATAAAACTTTATAGGTTTTTGCTTTTTACTCGACCACCACAGATGAGTATTGCGTGTGCGCAACATAGCATCAGAAAGAAATATAAAGGCGCATTCAATAAAGGTCAGGCAGGTTCAAAAGTTAATATTAAGATGTGAAATATTGGCCATTGTTTGGTAAAGAGTAATAATTTGTAGAGACGAAAGTTCAAAGTTGTTAAAAAATTATTGAAAGTGTTCATTTGGGTTACGAATGAAAAATATGGAATCTTTTGGGATAGTATATTGGATTGTTTCCCAAGAGGGCTAACCAAGAATTATGGAACCAGTGGACCAGTTGTTTTCGACCGAGTACAAAAAAGGAGGTTCTCAATTCGTTTGTTTGTTTTTTTATATTTATGTTACGCGATATCTCCGCCAATTATTAATCGATTTTGATGTTTTTTTTCGGTAGAATATACTTCAGTTCAGAGGTGGTCCCATATAAATTTTATCGAAATCGATCCAGCCAAAACCAAAATATAGGCGTTGAAGTCGGTTTTTTTTAAGATTTGCTTGCGTTTCAATATAGAGTTCGTGATTCGAGCGCCATTAAGTATTTTTCTTACTTACAGCCCCACAATAAGTTCGAAGACTTGTGTTTCTTGCAACCATAGCTTCAATTCACCATACCTGCACCACCAGAGGGATGAAGAAGAATTTATTGCAGTTTCCCGAATGCAACATGCCAAAATAAATTGGAGATGTTATGGGTTAGGTGTTTCTTGCCAGGTTCTTCTCTAGATGGCTGAACTTTTTCGGCTGAACAACTGATAAAAAACTATATTTTTTAATAATTCGTATTTATTTACGAAACAAGGCTAAAACCAACTCCAAGAAGCATCTAAAATAAACAAGACATGATTTACCTTGTCGACCTTGTTGTCGCAGTCGGCAAGTATTTATGCTATAGGACCACAACATCCTCCCCAAAAGAAATTTGTGCTCCTGGTTCTGGATGTGATTGTGTGTAATGTTAATGTTTCCGGCACCCGTGCTACAAGTCTTTGAACTTAGTGTGGAGCTGTGATTGTGAAATTATTTATAACATTTATTTACTAATGGATTTCATCGCGATATTAGCTTTCTCGAAAGCTCTATCCTTGTTCCGCAGCAATCTGTTCACTGCTCTATCAACGCTTCATCTAAATACTATAATATTCATCGGAATCCTACTAATATTATAAATCCGAAAGTTTGTGTGTAAGTGAGTAAGTATGTTTGTTCCCTCTTCACGCTTTAACGACTGAACGGATTTGCATGAAATTTGGAATGTACATAGATTATACCTAGGATTAACACATAGGCTACTTTTCAACATGATAATAGCGGGCGAAGCCGCGGGGCACGGCTAGTATATAATATAATCTTATACCTTTAAACGAGCAATTTTATATAATCAGGATCTCGGAAACGGCGCCAACGATTTCCATGAAATTTTGTATGCAGGGGGTTTCGAGGGCGATAAATCGATCTAGCTAGGTTTCAATTTTAGAATACCTCGTTTTATCCGTGTTTTCAGCCGAGCAAAGCTCGGTCATCCTGGTACTTATAGATCATGAGATCAATCATCAGTCATCGTCCTAGACATTGACACAATATTATAAAACCCAATTAAATTAAACATTAACCATAATTAGTACACTGACATACCAAATCTACTTATGTAGTCTATATGTCGTCACTTCACAATCCACTTGTCGGAGAAATGATGTCCGCCGCAAACTAACCAACCGACGATTTGATTTCATCAGTAACCGAGACAAATGACTTTTTGATTAGACGCCATATTGGATCCGGGTAGGGTTGACACGTAAAAAAATGGATAAGATTAATTAAATCAGGGAAATAAAGAAAGAAAGAAAGAAATATAATTATTACGTTTTTTAAAAAAAGAAGCTTACATACCACTTTTACCTGCTCATTGGCTAAGTTGGGTGAGCGTTCGCCTTCTAAGCAAGGGTATTGGGGTTCGATTCCCGGCGTGAACACGAGTTTTCTCCCGAAGGAAAATTTTAATCTGGTTCTGGTTGTAATCGTGTATGTGAATGTTTCCGGCACCCAAAAATAATTCATCGAACTTAGTGTGGGGCTGTGAGTGTGAAGCGATTATGTTATCTTTATGTGTTATTTGTTAGTGTTTACAATCTTTTTATAATCTTCGTACGGTTTGATGTACCTCACCTAGACCTCACCTGCTCGGGGTACCTCTGCTGATTAACGACCGAGGCTAATGTTTACTCAAAGCCAGCGTTCTTAAGGAGGGATTAGACCTCTTATATGACATTTAAATTATTTCCGGGAATGGAATTTTTCACCAACTTTTAATAAAATTGTTATTTGAATTCAAAATGGTAGTTGTTTAATCAGTTTACATTCCAGAAACAAAACCTATCGCTTTTACATATGTGTATCGCAAATTCTAGTTACTGATTTTGTTAAACATCAATATAATTAAATACGTTTATTAATGAGATAGTTTAATATGACTCAACCTGATGAAGGACAACTAATTGTCCGAAACTTGTCGACATTTTTACATGATTCAAGCCGTATATGACACACAATGATTCAATTATGTGTTATGCCCACGATAGTTTTAACTTTCAAACTAAATGTCTTCACCAGATTTACATTTTTGAACACAAATATGGCTAAAAGTTTCTGGGATTCTTAGTTATAAGATTCAAAAAATCTTTTGTCAATTGACAGCCCTACTCGCCGCGAAATACTGTGTTGTCATCGCCGATACCGTTGATGTGATGCTTGATCTAATAAGCGCATCGGGTTGATTGTCTGCCGCGGGCCTTTTTGTGATCTGTGGGCATGACCTAACGTGACCATGATCTTTGGTGGCATTTTTTGTGCCGTCATTTTGACCAACATGGTTCATCTTCTTGGGAAGCTGTTGGACTTACCAAGTTATCGTAAATTTGTCTGTAGGACTTTTTATACACAGTATATACATATTATTATAGGTGCCCGTAGGCTTAGGTGCAAGTCCGCCTTCAAAGCAGGGGTATCGGGTTCAATTCCCGGCGGAACACAAGTTTTCTCCCCAAGGGAAATTTGTATTTCTGGTTCTGGGTGTCAATGTGTGTATGGTGTGAATGTTTCCGGCACCCATGAAACAATTCTTTGAACTTAGTCTGGGTTGTGATTGTGATAGAGTTTAGGTAGCCTTCTCATGGGGTCAAGACTATCCTATACCTTTTATCCAAATCGTTATAATTATTATAGTGACTTCGTTTCAAACACACTTACACAAACAAACTTAAAACAAACGCATATCAATTCCCCACACTAAGTTAATCTTAAATCGTACCTATGTGACAGAAACAAAAACATATCACACACACAATCACACCCAGTACCAGAAGCACAAATATAATAATAATAATATAATAATAAGTCATTTAATTCAGGCAAAAAACCAATATCCAGTACACAATTATACAGCTAAAAACGCTGAAAGACAATATGACTAAAAAAAAAAGAAATACAGCTAAATATTAAAATACAATAGTACATAAAAAAATTACAATTAAACATCGCAAAGAATGCCGAATCGTAATTTTTTTGACAAATATACATATAACAAAATATCATTTAGAAAGAAAATTTGGCTCCTGCCGGGAACCGAACTCCTTGATAGATATAATAGATATAACATCAATTGATAGATATAATATCAATGTTTTAGATACATCTTGAATATATTACAAAATATGAATAATATATCTAACTCCAATTATTCAGTCTGTCACATTGCCTGTCCGAGTCGTCGATAACAGCTTTATCTGGCTAAACAATGAGCGATGCGGCTCAAGTGCCTGTCTAGTTAGCTGGTCATCAATACTGCGTTATCTTGAATTTATTTACGATGACAGAGTGGCTCAGGAGTGTTTCTCTTTTGGATCTATGTGGCCTATGTACTTTACTAGAAATAAAACTCACTAAGTGAGAGTTCAACTCTTGCATCGCGAGAGAGAGAGAGTTAAGTGATCTTATGTTGATCATATGTTCTTTTCGGGATGGCTGTACATTTTTGCAGCCATCTCGAAAATAACATAAGAAACTAGGTGCAGTGGTGATATTTTTAAGCAATGTTAGCATTGTCCTTACAATACTACTAATAGGTACCTAAACGATGTTATTTTGCAGTCAATTCATTCTGAATCTCTAATAGGAAGTACGCAAGTACAAACAACCGTCATAACCATCATCTACCTAACTCTATTTGACTTCCTAGATTTATCCTTAATCAGCACCATAGAAAAGAATTAACTCTACCCCGTCAGCACAACATGTTTTCTTTTTCCACTCTCTTTTGTTAGTCGTCATCTTAAAGAAAGGAGTGTTTCTTACACATAGTAATTTTTTTCACATTCTTTTATTTTATTTTGCTTTCCTCTCCTTCAGTACTTCCAACAATATTTAACTCTGTTTTCGTTACACAACTCTAATCCCTCATAGCGTACATACCATGCTACCTGCGACTCCTCACCTTGTCCGCCAATAGCGTAACTTTAAATCCTCCTCTGGTGTTCTCATTTCATATTGTGTCCATTATTTCAGCTGTAAACATCCAAAATACTCATATACATTATTCATAACTTTAGGTATGTATTCATCCCGGGTAATACCTACTGCCAATTTGATTTACGGCCTCACCGGATCTGCGAAGCCATTTTGCAATTAAGTCGGCGATACGAGGTTCATTTAAACGCCGCGATTATCGTCTTTTAAATAGGTTATCATTTTTATAAAATGTTTTATGTAAACACGTGAATCTGGATATTCTTAAGTCCACAAACAATTGACTACTATTTAAGATTTAATCCTACTTTATTTTACTCAAATTTGCATGCAATCTACGGAACTACTATCCGATCTTACAAAAGATAGAAATACCACGAAATTTCTGAAAAGCCTAAAACGATTGCTAATTATAAAAGCATAATACTCAAAACATAACAATATATTAAGTTGTAGGAAATACGAGTACAGGCAATGTGCGCATAGATAGCCAAGATCCAATAAAACAAAATCTCAATACATGACTATGTAAAAGATAAGGTTTCAATTTTGTAAATAATATTGAGTTAAATTGTAAGTTGCTGCGAGACTTTGTACCTACCTTTTGTAATGTAACAATTTGTACTGTATAATATATGGAGGCAATAAACGATCTGAATCGGAACTAAGATGGTGAATGTTTGTATTAGAAAAGGAATAAGTAGAAGTTTCATTGTTATTATATAAAAATATTACATATAATTTAAAATGTATTTTGTCTAATACAAACATAAAGTGAAAGTAAACAAAAATTATATTGTATGATAGTTATTACTAGTTTCGCGAAAAAGCTTAGAAATTTCCTTCAGGAAAACAGAAAATTAATGTCTTCTGATATAAATGTCCTTTAATTAAAATCGAGGCGGTCACCGGAGGCAAGACTATCGGGTTACGTTCAATCGATACGTAATGGAGGGTATGTATTATGCAATGCCTCGACCGCGGTCGCTGGCACTGCTCCTGTAAAATGGAAAGTGGAAATGGGGGAAAACTCAGCTTTTCCATTTAAAACAATTGTTTTAGAATAACCTGATTACACTGAAAACATAAACGCTTTCACAGTCACAGCCCTACACTAAGTTCGAGGAACCAGAAACACAAACTTGGAGAGGAAATTTGTGATCCGGAAACAGATCTAAACCGGAACAGGGAACCTGGAATCGAACCCGATGCCAGCTGCTTAGTGGGCACACGCGCAACCAGCTACGCCATCACGCAGTTATAATTTAAGCGCTTCCGAAATGATCGAGGTTAGTTACTTGAAAAAATACAGTTGTACAAAACTGTCACCAAAATCACTAAAGAATTTGTTGCGGCAGCTATCCTTGAAAGCCAGCTAGTCTAGACCTGGCGTGTTTATCATCCTCGAACACATTAATTCTTACTATTAGATAATCGTACAACGCTAGCCTGTCAAATATAAAAAAAAATTAAAGAACACATTAATTCTTACTATTAGATAATCGTACAACGCTAGCCTGTCAAATATAAAAAGAAATTAAAGAAAAAGCTTTTAGCTTTTACAAATAAATACTTAAAATAATGAAAACTAACACTCAAACATCGCGAATTAAATAATAGTTTGTAAAAATGTCTTTAATGTATTGCTTAAAAGAAGGAAAAAACAGTTTTTTTTTAATCAAATCAAAATCTATTTAATTTATATAAAGAGTTTACAATTTAGTTGTTAAGGTTTAGAACGTCTCAGTCTATCTTGTCATATCATGACATATAAAATACTGCCATGCCCCGCGGCTTCACCCGCTATTATCATCCTAGGTATGAGCAATGTACATTCTAAATTTCATACAAATCCGATCAGCCGTTGAAGCGTGAAGAGGGAACAAACATACTTACACACAAACTTTCGAATTTATAATATAAGTAGGATAGTTGAGTTTATACAACACAATAATGTTATACAAATAATGATGTCAATGTTTGTTGCCTATCTGAAATACAAAACTAAACATCAAATAACCTTTAAAAATCAAGTTAAATTAAACTCTTTATGTTTCAATGTTATATTCGGCTTAAAACACGAAAATTTCGACTTACTTTGTAGTCAACTAGTTTCGGACAAATTAGTTGTCCTTCATCAGGATGAGTCAGACGCGCGATACGCAGAGGCGTGCGGCTCGGGCCTCGGCGCGTGACTTTGACTACAAAGTAAGTCGAAATTTTCGTGTTACTTTGTAGTCAAGCCGAACGTCGCCGTCTTCGTTTTAAGCCGAATATAACATTGAAACATACTGTGTAATACTCACGATAGTTTTAACATTAATTATCTCTTCTAGGCTAGTGTGAACATCCTAAAATAGTAAAAGGGTTTGCTGCTATTTATAGAACAATCTATTCCCTCCCCTAAAACTAATTCAAAACACAATAACCCGGGATCTCCCCCCAAAAGTCCTGAAAACTTTCCAACAATCCAGCTAGCATCTATTATTAAAATGACCCCTTATTTGTTATTATCACAATCGCGTTGAGCTAAACTACATTTAAACCGTGCAAATGGAGTTCAGTATAGTTCAGAGAAGGGTTGTAATCCCGTACAGTGCAAACAAGGGGAGGTAAATCAAACCGGGCTTTGAGCATTGACGCCATATTGACGCGAGTGAACTAAAATTCAGACTGACAAAAACTTTGTTCCACTATTTACTGATTTTACTATTGAAATGCGTTTTCTCGACTACTACAGCGCAAATAGGGGGGTTAATTATTATTTATTTACTTTAATTAAAACTTGAAACAATTATATATTAAATAAAGGAACATTATTTCTAGATACAATAATTATCACACCACCATCCCTATTTATATATCCCTCTTTTCGCTTACATTTCCATCCAAAGGCTGTCTGGAAAAGATCGCTCTTAGCGATAAGAAGTTTATCTGTAAGTTGTATTTATCTTTTGGTGGCAATAAAGAGTTATTGTATTGTATTATCATTATATAATGATTAATTAATATCACATACAAAATAAAAGAGTTCTCATACCTAATAATATTTTTATGTTAGATAGACAATCATTGGACCACTATTTCACCTGATCGAAAGTGAAAATACGGCCGAAATTCGATCGATTTAATGAAATGATTGTTTTTAACTCTGATAGGCTACCGAGTTTCCGCCCACGTGTTCCGTGTTAAGATAGATATAACTGAAACATTTTAATTTGCACCAAGAAGATGAATTTTTACACCGCTACACTTAGTTTGATGACTTGCGTCGTTGATAGATGCATTTTTACACCGCTACTTGTGTCATTAATGCTGGACACATTCACATCACACACTCATCATAATAACAACAAGGAGATCCTAATTTCTCGTGGGAAGAACTAGGCATCGAACCCGGTGCCCGCTGGTTAGATGTATTTTGTTCACTACTAGCAAATTTAAAATATAATAAACAAAATGTTCTTTCCAAACGAGTTTTACTCTTACAGCGCTAAAATAAATCACACTTATTTCCAATACCTATCTCAAAAGATAGCAAAACAAAACGTACAAAAGCTTTACGTTCAAAGATAGAGCTTTTCTGATCTATTGCACTATTGCTCATTGCCGGCGGGCGCGTATCCCGACATTTCATTAACAACCCTATCCATCAACCAGAAACACTTGACCCCCCGACCCCTACCCAAAACCCCTCCTCCAACCTTCTACTGCTTTCACTAGAGCAACGCGGGAGTCCAACATAAACTGGCTGATAGTTTACACGCGCGTAATTTCTAACCATTCAAACCTGATCCATCAAACAGGACCACTTACACTTTTAATCACCCTATTTCGTTCGATCCAGAGGGGAGGGGCAGGTCTAGATTTTCTGGTAAATATGTCTAGTTGCCCGTCAGTCTGTTTGAAGGAATTTGCATAGTTATTAGCTGGTTGTTTATTCGATATTTTATTTGAAGCTTCAAAGGGCTTTGGGGTCCGTTCACATAACTACGGACGGTGTTAGAGCGGGAGCGTTTATTTGCCGCTAAAATGAAGAAATGGCGTTAGTGATTTTGTATTAATTTTCCAAAACGTGTGGTTATCTTACTGATAATATGTGTTTTATTAATCGTTTGACGGTTAGTTACAATGTGCATGAGTGGAGACAAAACAAAAGTCGAAACACGTGTTTTAGCTTTTGCTCCAAAATTCCAATAGAAGTTCTAGTAAAGTAAAACAAACAAAACAACAAACGTATTGACACTCTGGGCTGTGAGTGTGAATGAAACTAAGTTCAAATACTTGTATCGTGTGTGCCGGAAACATCACACACACACATTACACCCAAAACCAGAAGCACATGTATATATCCCTTGGGAAGGAATTTGTGCTCCTGCCGGGAATTGAACCCAGGACCCACGGCGTAGAGGGCGGAGATCTGTCCACCGAGCCAATTTTTTTTTATGTACAATAGGCAAGCGTTTGACCACAATCTCACCAACTGGGTCGTCAAAGCTTCTTTTCACTGATGACAAAAGATAAAGCTTTCATATTTGGACAATATACCTGAGGATATCTCTCCCATCCGATATATCCATAAATGTCCATACTCTCTGTCTAAACAAACATGGTTTATATCACTTCACTCGTCGCGCCCGTTTTCGTCCGCCCTTCCGTACGTCGTAATGTGAATACTCCTTTAGTTGGCAGATTTGTTTCATTAGTTTCGGATTTAGTGAATGGAGTTGAAGGGTTTTATTATATTTAGCGCACGTGCGAGTTATTTGTATATGTACTTATCTCTATTATTCGTGTACGTACTCTTTTATATATTAAAGTTATATGGAAATGAGAGAACTGTCTGGAGCTTTGCTCGTTCAATTGGAACGAACTTTTGGCGATTATGGGTGATTCACACGTGTATATAGCAGTAAATGTATAAGAAGTATCGGGGTCGATTCCTGGCAGGAACACAAGTTTTCTGCCAAAGGAAAATTTGTGTTTCAGGTTCTGGTCGTGATTGTGTGTGATATGAATGTTTCCAGCGCGACACAAGTCATCGAACTTAGTGTGTGGCTGTGAAAGCGTGAAAATGATTAGTTAAAAAAAACTGTTAAGTGACTTGATGTATAACATATCGTAATAAGTTGCATATGTCACTTAAAATTAAGTTGAAATTTTGTTCATTACTTGACTAAGTAAGTAATAAGTGCGAATCAGCTTTTAGGTACGTGAATTAATCTCTAAGTAGATTCTCATGCCAGTGTTGCCTGCATCACAACATCACTTATCAACTTAAGAGAATATAGCAGAAAATTGGTAGTCTATCAAAATTTTAGATATTTAGATCTATCGCATCACTCAGTAGTACTGCGCGTTTTTGAAGTTTTGCCCTATCTACCAGGTTTTTTGGTTATATTAAGCCGCGTCTCTATATAATTTGGTAGATAGGGCCATAATCGGCTACACCGAGACTTAATTTTTAAAGATAATTTTGACTTTTTACAAGCTTTTATTTAGTTTCACCTGGCCCGTTATCTGTTGGTCTATAATCAAATCTTGCAAGCTAAATAATATTCTAATAGATATACTTCCCAATGCCCGACCGGTCTCAAATTTGGTGTAGGTACTTATGTACCTTCGGTGACTGGAGCTGGTTTGATGATGGATACTGTATCTGTATATCTTCGGTGATAATATAATGATTTGGTACCATGGAGCTGGTCTGATGGTGGAGACGGAAGATTATCATAGGAACTCAACCCAAACTCTACTAAACCAAACTCAATGTTTGGTCTCGTTTTATTTATCTGACAAGTTCTCTGGTTATATAACTTTTGAGTCCTTTTTATATTTACAACTGGTAAAAGCTTGATTTAAAAACCTTTTAAAAGTTTTAGTCGCAATATGACAAAAGCGCAAAATGACAAACGGTCGCAAATTGTCCATAGAGCAAAATGTTCAAAAAGCATTACGTCCAAGGCGCACAATGACCAGGAAGCAAAATGTCCAAAGCTCAAAAAGACCAAAGTGCAAAATATCCATAGCGCAAAACGTCCAAAATTCCAATTGATACTATAATCTGCATAATGAAATGTGTCGAACTAATAATCTCCTCTTTTTAAGTCGGTTAAAAGAAAAACGTGGATGATATGTATAAATTTGTTTCTGATTGGCTCGAAAAGTTGTGATTGATCCAAAACCTCAAAATCCACCAACGACTTTGTTTATCGAATTAAACAGGCATATTTACTATTAAAATCTAGACCAGTACTTATTCTTCTCTGTCCTTTGTCCGCAGTACCGCAGACCTAAGTCTCGTGCATCCGTTTGTCATTGGGGCCCATTGTCCTGTCCCATGTGACATGGTACGCCGCCCGGCTCGGGCTGCGTGGATGGTTGGATACTGTACATTTACTCATTTTAGTATTAGAAAGATCGCTCGATCTCTGTGTTTGTCTTGGGAAGGGACACAATAAGGAATACGCATTTTTTTTTAAATTTAAACTTCTTTTGAAATATGAGTGTGAAAAAATTATCAAAACACATCTTTTTTTATATAATTGATAAACGAAACGAGCAAGTCGCTCGCCTGGTGGTAAGCGTGACGCTTGCCCGCAGGATTACATTTCGTATTAAAATAAATCCTATCTTAATATTATAAATGCGAAAGTTTGTGTGTGTGTGTGTTTGTGGGTGAATGTTTGTTATCACTTATCTCCGTAACGAATAAACCGATTTTGATGAAATTTAGAATGTAGATAGTTTAGGTTCTGGATTAACACATAGGCTACTTTTTATTTTAATTAACGCGGGGCACGGCTAGTATTTGATAATGCAATCAGGTTCGGGTAATTTTAAACGCGGCTATTTTGACGTCTACGTAATCATGGCTGCCGTAAACGAAAGTTCACCAATCATTGACATCAAAAATCTGCATACTGACGTCACAATAGCGTGCGTTTTGCCGTCTTGAATTCCCCATGAATATTTATCACTTTTTATTCATTAAAATTCCTAATTAAAAATGTATACATAAGATAATGTTTTTATTTCACTGTTTTTAACAAAGGACAGTTTTGCAGTCTGCCTGGGGAAGTATGTACCACACTAACGCCGCCGGTCATTCAATCAGCCCCTAAATTTCTATCGATTTCATTCGATTCTCTCGCTTAAACCGTATAATATAGGGGCGTATATTGCTTGTCTAAAAGCATTACGTAGGGCCACACGACGCGCGCTTTGGTTTTTGGATTATCCCTGCTCGATCCAACTACTTACCAACACGGGTCCATACTACAACAAACAAGTAAACTAAAAGACTAAAACCTATTTATCAGCCGGTAATTATATGCGCGTGCGCAACCACGCATGCCCCGGGTGCGCACGGTCAGCGCGCAAACCGGTGCCGGTGGTGTCGAGTGTCGCCCACGCTTGTCTACTGTTGACTATTGTCCTAGGTGTAGGTCGTGCTGATGCTAACTATCCTATGTCTAGGACATTACCCTATGTCAAGTCTAGATATTTGGCTCAACGTATTAGCATTGCAATTTAAAGAGGCAATGCCGCCAGCATGATGGGAACGCTACCCACTGAGAGTGGACTTGAGCACTTGATTTACCTATAAGCTCGATGTCTTTTAGGTACCTAAGGTCTTTGCTGTATATAGTTTTAGGAAATATAGGCAATTGACCCGTTGTTTGAGTTACCTAGGTTCATATTGGTAGATCTATGTAAGGGATAGAGAAATAATAACAAACAAATAAAAAAAACCAAGCCAGGCGACCCAGTTGGCGCAGTGGACAGATCTCCGCCCTCTGCGCCGTGGGTCCTGGGTTCGATTCCCGGCAGGAGCACAAATTCCTTCCCAAGGGATATTTGTGCTTCTGGTTCTGGGTGTATTTGTATGTGATATGTAAATGTTTCCGACACCCGCGATACAAGTTTTTGAACTTAGTGTGGGGCTGTGAGTGTGAATGCGCTTTTTTTTGTTTATTTAACTAAGCTACACTATCCTAGAGTGTTACATTATTATACGTATAGAAATATGCATGAGAGTTAAAAATAGGTTAGGTATATTATTTATTTTAATATTTCTAGCTATAGGATTATACCTGTAGCATTACTATATTATTTAAATGCTTTTTAAGTAGGAGTTTTATTGAATAAAATGGTTTAAAAGCATGAGAGCTTAAAATAGCAAATTCAATCGGCTAAACTGATTCGTGACGTCAGTTCACACATTTTTGATGTCAATGATTGGTCAAGTTTCCATGACGGCATCTAGCGGTCAATTTTCCTTGACAGTGATTTGATTGTGGATGTCATAGAATGTCACTGCATTTTCAAATTATTATTTTGATATGATGTACTGTTTTTATGAATGAAATTTTATTTACAGCAATTCTATATTAACGTAAACAATCGATTAAAAGCATAAAAGAATCCATATTTCTTATGGTAACATTTATTTCAACTAAGAACGGGTCGATTGCCTATTTTTCCTAAACCTAAACTAAAACTAAATGAGTACATCTATACAGCAAACACGTAAGTTACCTACAATGCACTGAGCTTATTGTAACTCAAGTGCCCATCATGCTGGCGGCAATGCCTCTATGAATTGCAATGCTATTAGCATTGCAATAGCAAATGCGTTGAGCCAAATAAGACAATAATTCAGAAATGTTATGTATATGTTTGTGTTATTAATGGATGCATTTAAATCGAGAAATCAATCGAAACAAAGCAGTCACGCGTCACGATTAACATGTGACCTGATGAGCCCTCGAAGGTCGCACCTTGTACCTCGTTAGGTGAGCAATCATCGAATTATCTAAATGCCAAGGTATCAGAAGGGATCGTTTACTGCCACTAACACAATAACGCAAACACCAATGTTTTATATCTATACTTCTATACTAATATTATAAAGAGGTAAAGTTTGTTTGTTTGTTTGTTTGTTTGTTTGTTTGTATGTAAAAGGTAATCTCTGAAACTACTGATCCGATTCTGAAAATTCTTTCACCAATAGATAGCTACACTATCACTGAGTGTCATAGGCTATGTTTTGTCGGGATAGAAGTTAGTTATCAGTTCGAAATAATAATATTCGCAAGACAAGTCGGAGAAAAATTTGCTAACTTTCCGCTTTATCGGCGTACGCTGACTAAACGGTAAGACATAGTTGAATACAATGTATGGCAAAAATGTTGGCCTTCATGAGTTTTACAAAAAAGTCCGCGACAGCATATATCTAACATGTATGTATAGCTCAGAAAAAATACTTTTCTTTGTTAAAAATCTGAAAAAAAAGCGGCCTATGTTTAGTTGGCTTTTTGAGACATTCAGTATTAATCCTTATCAAAATAAACTATTTCATCGTCTTACGTAGTTCATGTAGATACATTTTGCTTTTTACTGCATATGATTTGGATAAATAGTCTATGAGAAATCGTGAAATTAGTTTCACGGGAGCCCGCCCGTGAACGCGACGGGTCAGAAATGTACAGAAACATACTACGAATTCCTGCACATTAAAAAATAGCGGCTTCTATTTCGTTGGCTTTTTTAAGTATTTAATATTAATCTTTATCAAAAAAACCTATTTAATCGGCTTACTTAGTTCAGGTAGATGCAATTTGCTCTTTACTGCACATAATTTTTATAGTCTAGGAGAAATCGTTAAGTTTATTTGAGGGTGAAAACGGTGGATCACATAATGGAACAGTTACTGCGTAATCCGGCATACGTCTATGTTTTGAACCGACTAACATAAGAAGGGGGATATAAATTCGACTGTTTTTTTTTGTTTAGTCGGTTATAACTTATCATTGAACTTTGAACTGCCCGCTAGCGTAGTTAGGTGGGCGTTTGCCTTTAAAGCACCGGGTTTGATGCCCGGTGGGAACACAGGTGTTTTCCCACGGGAATTTGTGTTTCTGGTTTTGAGTATGTTGTGAATGTTGTGTGAATCTTGGATGTTTACAGCCCCTTGATACAAGTCATTGAACTTAGTGTGGGGTTGTGAATGTGAAAGCGTTTATGGGTATGTTTTTTTAATATTTACTACCCGGCCGACGCCGGGCGGGTCGTTCCTGAACTTTGAATTGCTCGCTGGCGTAGATGGGTGCGCGTTCGCCTTCAAAGCAGCGAGTTCGATTACCGGTGGTAATTTACCTAGAAAATTTCTCTCCACGAGAAATTTGTGTTCCTGGTTTTGAGTATGTTGTGAATACTTTGTGAATCTTGGATGTTTACGGCCCCCCGATACAAGTCATTGAACTTAGTGTGGGGCTGTGAATGTGGAAGTGTTTATTTGTATATTTTTTAACCGGGCGACGCCGGGCGGGTCATCTTTTGAACTATCTACTCGCGTAAATGGGTACCCGTTTGCCTTCAAAGCAGCGGGATCGATTCGCGGTGGTAACAGAAGTTTTCTCACTACGGGAAATTTGTGTTCCTGGTTTTTAATATGTTGTGAATCTTGGATGTTTACGGCCCCACGCTACAAGTCACTGAACTTAGTGTGGGGCTTTGAATGTGGAAGTGTTTATGTGTAGATTTTTTAACCGGGCGACGCAGGGTAGGGAATCTTTGAACTTTGAACTACCCACTGGCGTAGATGAGTGCGCGTTCGTCTTTAAAGCAGCGGGTTCGAATCTCGGTGGGAACACAATAACAAAAGTTTTTTCCCCACGGGCAGTTTCTGTTTCTGGTTCTGGGTATGACGTGAATGTTGTGTGTGTGGTGTTAATTGTTTACGGCCCCACGACACAACTTATAGTACTTTTACAGAGGGGCTGTGAGTGAGAAAGCGTTTATATGTAAGCTTTTGTTTACCCGGGCAACGCCGGGCGGGTCAGCTAGTTAGATATAAAAACATGATACGTTCTTACACAGGTTTACTAACTTTTAAACTTATTTCTATTTTTAACAGGCTTAAAAAAAATTAGGTTCTAATGTAGTAGGACTCTTTTGCATAAAAAAAAACAATCTCACATAGGTACAACGATGTTGGACATATTATTATGCTCATATATAATAACTAGCTGTGCCCCGCGGCTTCGCCCGCTTCAGTTAAAAATTGTGGTTGAACTTTTATAGGGTTTATAATTTTGGATTGATAGATTAATGGTTTGAATACGCAGTCTCGCTGTTCGCAGTTCACACACACACAAACTTTCGGATTTATAATATTAGTAAGATAACATATGCTTTTTTAACTGACTTCAAAAAAGGAGGGTTCTCAATTCATCGGAATCTTTTTTCAGAAGTAATTCATTTATTATCCCATTTGAAAAATTATTGTTTTGTGCAAATGGTATACGTTCTAGTTGGTCCCATTATATTTAAATCAAGAGTTTCAGAGACATTTGCGATTGAAGTCGGTTATTCGATTTTTAAACTCGTATATTTATTGGTATATTTTTTTTACAAATTGACGAGATTAGCTTTGTATGTTTATATATATAATTCTACTGTACGTGTGTAAGTGTGTATGTCACTGAACTCCTAAACGGCTGGACCGATTTGAATGATTTTTTTAATGCGTTTGTGTGGCGCCCCGGATAGTTTAGATTCACCAATCAGCCCAACAGATGGCGCTGCAGGGGTTGCACACGGGCGAAGCCGAATCATTAGTATATATATATATATATTGATATGTTCGTTGACTTCTGAAGTATGTACGGGGTTCGATTCTCAGCGGATATAGTGAAAGCTCACGTCCGTTTTCAAGTACAACCATGTCGACTGTTCAATATTACAGCACATAATTAAAATAGAACTTTTCAAATACTTCATATTTTTTTATTTATTTTTTTTATTTATTTGTGACAGGCCAGTGTTTGAGCACTATCTCACCTGATGGTAAGTGACGATGTGATCGAAGCTGGTAAACACACTAGACCTGGAATACGCAGGCTCTCAAGGATAACTGCCGGAACACCGTATTTGGCTTGGCGGCAGACTTTCAACTTGATGGTGGTAAGTTACTTTGGTAGCAAGCCAGGCGAGCAACTCACAAAATGCTCTACCACCTCTCAAGAATATCATCCAAATCAATTATAAATCATAAACGAACCATCTGCCCCATAAATAACCCGTTCGTTTAAACTAAAAACACATAAAACATTCCAGTTCAGTAATCCTCTTATTCTACTCCATATAATTTTCTGGGGCAACTATAATAACTTAATTAAGTGGGTACTTCCTGAGCGTGCGTCCCATGTAGACGGGCTACTTCGGCCATTTCGGGCCACTTCGGGCAATTCGGACCACTTCGGTCCCCATAAAATTAATTACGACTAAGTAATTTATTTCGCTAATTTATGGCGTCCTTCGGCTCAAAAGAATGCTTTATCGCGTCCGCTGAACGTTTTAAATGCAAATGAACCGTCTAATGAAAGTGATAAGGGATGTTTGGGGATGTTGGGAGCTGGGGATGATACCGTTTGGGAAATAAGCCAAGAAATACGTGGAAATGTCCCAATTTTGTTAACCGACTGAAACTGAAACTGTCAAAAAAGGAGGTACTCAAGTCGACTGTATTTTTTTTTTATGTGTGTTACCTCATAATTTCTTTCCACGTGAACCGACTTCAATTTTTTTTTTTGTTCGATAGATGTTGCTTTCCAATTGGTCCCATTTAAATTGGGTCAAGATCTGATCACTAGTTTTTGGGTTATTGTCAATAATGCGTGATTAATACGTTTATTCTGATCAAGGTTCCGAAGACAAAGCGGTGAAGTCGGTTTTTAAGCTTTGCTTGCGTATAATTATTAAGTTTTGCTTGCGTTTAATTATTTTATTTGTATGTATGTTACGCGATATCTCCGCCAATTATGAATCAATTTTGATGTTTTTTTTTGTTTGGTAGATTATACTTCAGAGTTGATCCCATATACATTTTATCGAAATCGATCCAAACAAAACCAAAATATAAGCGGTGAAGTCGTTTTTTTAAGCATTGCTAGCGTTTAATTATTATATATGAGCATAATAATATGTCCAACATCGTTGTACCTATGTGAGATTGTTTTTTTTTATGCAAAAGAGTCCTACTACATTAGAACCTAATTTTTTTTAAGCCTGTTAAAAATAGAAATAAGTTTAAAAGTTAGTAAACCTGTGTAAGAACGTATCATGTTTTTATATCTAACTAGCTGACCCGCCCGGCGTTGCCCGGGTAAACAAAAGCTTACATATAAACGCTTTCTCACTCACAGCCCCTCTGTAAAAGTACTATAAGTTGTGTCGTGGGGCCGTAAACAATTAACACCACACACACAACATTCACGTCATACCCAGAACCAGAAACAGAAACTGCCCGTGGGGAAAAAACTTTTGTTATTGTGTTCCCACCGAGATTCGAACCCGCTGCTTTAAAGACGAACGCGCACTCATCTACGCCAGTGGGTAGTTCAAAGTTCAAAGATTCCCTACCCTGCGTCGCCCGGTTAAAAAATCTACACATAAACACTTCCACATTCAAAGCCCCACACTAAGTTCAGTGACTTGTAGCGTGGGGCCGTAAACATCCAAGATTCACAACATATTAAAAACCAGGAACACAAATTTCCCGTAGTGAGAAAACTTCTGTTACCACCGCGAATCGATCCCGCTGCTTTGAAGGCAAACGGGTACCCATTTACGCGAGTAGATAGTTCAAAAGATGACCCGCCCGGCGTCGCCCGGTTAAAAAATATACAAATAAACACTTCCACATTCACAGCCCCACACTAAGTTCAATGACTTGTATCGGGGGGCCGTAAACATCCAAGATTCACAAAGTATTCACAACATACTCAAAACCAGGAACACAAATTTCTCGTGGAGAGAAATTTTCTAGGTAAATTACCACCGGTAATCGAACTCGCTGCTTTGAAGGCGAACGCGCACCCATCTACGCCAGCGAGCAATTCAAAGTTCAGGAACGACCCGCCCGGCGTCGGCCGGGTAGTAAATATTAAAAAAACATACCCATAAACGCTTTCACATTCACAACCCCACACTAAGTTCAATGACTTGTATCAAGGGGCTGTAAACATCCAAGATTCACACAACATTCACAACATACTCAAAACCAGAAACACAAATTCCCGTGGGAAAACACCTGTGTTCCCACCGGGCATCAAACCCGGTGCTTTAAAGGCAAACGCCCACCTAACTACGCTAGCGGGCAGTTCAAAGTTCAATGATAAGTTATAACCGACTAAACAAAAAAAAACAGTCGAATTTATATCCCCCTTCTTATGTTAGTCGGTTCAAAACATAGACGTATGCCGGATTACGCAGTAACTGTTCCATTATGTGATCCACCGTTTTCACCCTCAAATAAACTTAACGATTTCTCCTAGACTATAAAAATTATGTGCAGTAAAGAGCAAATTGCATCTACCTGAACTAAGTAAGCCGATTAAATAGGTTTTTTTGATAAAGATTAATATTAAATACTTAAAAAAGCCAACGAAATAGAAGCCGCTATTTTTTAATGTGCAGGAATTCGTAGTATGTTTCTGTACATTTCTGACCCGTCGCGTTCACGGGCGGGCTCCCGTGAAACTAATTTCACGATTTCTCATAGACTATTTATCCAAATCATATGCAGTAAAAAGCAAAATGTATCTACATGAACTACGTAAGACGATGAAATAGTTTATTTTGATAAGGATTAATACTGAATGTCTCAAAAAGCCAACTAAACATAGGCCGCTTTTTTTTCAGATTTTTAACAAAGAAAAGTATTTTTTCTGAGCTATACATACATGTTAGATATATGCTGTCGCGGACTTTTTTGTAAAACTCATGAAGGCCAACATTTTTGCCATACATTGTATTCAACTATGTCTTACCGTTTAGTCAGCGTACGCCGATAAAGCGGAAAGTTAGCAAATTTTTCTCCGACTTGTCTTGCGAATATTATTATTTCGAACTGATAACTAACTTCTATCCCGACAAAACATAGCCTATGACACTCAGTGATAGTGTAGCTATCTATTGGTGAAAGAATTTTCAGAATCGGATCAGTAGTTTCAGAGATTACCTTTTACATACAAACAAACAAACAAACAAACAAACAAACAAACAAACAAACTTTACCTCTTTATAATATTAGTATAGATAGTATAGATTAAACGCTAGCAATGCTTAAAAAAACGACTTCACCGCTTATATTTTGGTTTTGTTTGGATCGATTTCGATAAAATGTATATGGGATCAACTCTGAAGTATAATCTACCAAACAAAAAAAAACATCAAAATTGATTCATAATTGGCGGAGATATCGCGTAACATACATACAAATAAAATAATTAAACGCAAGCAAAACTTAATAATTATACGCAAGCAAAGCTTAAAAACCGACTTCACCGCTTTGTCTTCGGAACCTTGATCAGAATAAACGTATTAATCACGCATTATTGACAATAACCCAAAAACTAGTGATCAGATCTTGACCCAATTTAAATGGGACCAATTGGAAAGCAACATCTATCGAACAAAAAAAAAATTGAAGTCGGTTCACGTGGAAAGAAATTATGAGGTAACACACATAAAAAAAAATACAGTCGACTTGAGTACCTCCTTTTTTGACAGTTTCAGTTTCAGTCGGTTAACAAAATTGGGACATTTCCACGTATTTCTTGGCTTATTTCCCAAACGGTATCATCCCCAGCTCCCAACATCCCCAAACATCCCTTATCACTTTCATTAGACGGTTCATTTGCATTTAAAACGTTCAGCGGACGCGATAAAGCATTCTTTTGAGCCGAAGGACGCCATAAATTAGCGAAATAAATTACTTAGTCGTAATTAATTTTATGGGGACCGAAGTGGTCCGAATTGCCCGAAGTGGCCCGAAATGGCCGAAGTAGCCCGTCTACATGGGACGCACGCTCAGGAAGTACCCACTTAATTAAGTTATTATAGTTGCCCCAGAAAATTATATGGAGTAGAATAAGAGGATTACTGAACTGGAATGTTTTATGTGTTTTTAGTTTAAACGAACGGGTTATTTATGGGGCAGATGGTTCGTTTATGATTTATAACTGATTTGGATGATATTCTTGAGAGGTGGTAGAGCATTTTGTGAGTTGCTCGCCTGGCTTGCTACCAAAGTAACTTACCACCATCAAGTTGAAAGTCTGCCGCCAAGCCAAATACGGTGTTCCGGCAGTTATCCTTGAGAGCCTGCGTATTCCAGGTCTAGTGTGTTTACCAGCTTCGATCACATCGTCACTTACCATGAGGTGAGATAGTGCTCAAACACTGGCCTGTCACAAATAAATAAAAAAATAAAATAAAAAAATATGAAGTATTTGAAAAGTTCTATTTAAATGATGTGCTGTAATATTGAACAGTCGTGATGTTAATTGAGGATTACTTCAAGGCTAGACGACATGGTTGTACTTGAAAACGGACGTGAGCTTTCACTATATCCGCTGAGAACCGAACCCCGTACATACTTCAGAAGTCAACGAACACGTAATATATATATACTAATGATTCGGCCCGGCTTCGCCCGTGTGCAACCCCTGCAGCGCCATCTGCCGGGCTGATTTGTGAATCTAAACCATCCAGGGCGCCATCGCCACCCAAACGCATAAAAAAAAAATTATTCAAATCGGTCCAGCCGTTTAGGAGTTCAGTGACATACACACTTACACACGTACCGTAGAATTATATATATAAAGATATAAAACTAATGTCGTCAATTTGTAAAAAAAATATTCCAATAAATATACGAGTTTAAAAATCGAATAACCGACTTCAATCGCAAATGTCTCTGAAACTCTTCATTTCATTAGATCTTGATTTAAATATAATGGGACCAACTAGAACGTATACCATTTGCACAAAACAATAATTTTTCAAATGGGATAATAAATGACGTACTTCTGAAAAAAGATTCCGATGAATTGAAAACCTCCCTCCTTTTTTGAAGTCGGTTAAAAAAGCATATCTTATCTTACTGATATTATAAATCCGAAAGTTTGTGTGTGTGTGTGTGTGTGTGAACTGCGAACAGCGAGACTGCGAATTCAAACCATTAATCTATCAATCAAAAATTATAAACCCTATAAAAGTTCAACCACAATTTTTAACTGAAGCGGGCGAAGCCGCGTGGCACAGCTAGTAAATTAACATTTTATCTTATCTTAGGGATCCTTTCGGCTCACAATAATTAAATAAACCACCGATTGTTAAACTTTTTTATCCTCTCCATCCTAAGGTTGCCTGGAAGAGATCGCTGCTTAGCGATAAGGCCGCCGATTGTACTGCTATATTGATATTTTTTTTCTATTGTTAATTAATATTTTTCTTGGTGTGCAATAAAGAGTATTTGTATTGTATTGTATTGTAAACCCCACGGTATCACGCTTTAAGTCTGCCAATTGTCCGCCTTACTGCAAATAGCTTGTAACCCGATATGGCTCGTTCAGGCGTGAAGGGCCAGATGGTCCGTGTTCCTGGATGTGTCATACACAGGTACTTCCTTTGTTGATCAATGACATTGGCTCTCGGTGGGTGGGGCAAGTAACTTGATCAACTTTAAAATAAAGTCTTGGGATTTCAAAAGTTCACTAGTAGGGTACTAAATGAAAATGTACATGGAGTACGTCCAGTACCAAATATTAAAAAATAGTTATTCCCCGCTGCTTCGCACGCGTAAACCAAAAATAATTAAACACAAGCTTTAAAACCCGACTTTACCGCTTTATCTTCGGAACTTTGATCAGATTAAATGTATTAAACACGCATTATTGACGATTACTCAAAAACTACTGATCAGATCTTGATCAAACTTAAATGGGACCAAAGGGAAAGCAGCAGCTCTCAAAAAAAAAAAAAAAAATTATCGCAAGCAAAGCTTAAATAAACCCGTATTCATAGCTTATATTTCGGTTTTGGCTTGACCGATTTCGATATAAATTTACGTGGGACCACCTCTGAAGTATACTCTACGTAACAAAGAAATCATCAAAATCGGTTCGTAATTGGCGGAAATATCGCTTAAAATACATACAAAATAAAAAAACATACAGTCGAATTGAGAACCTCCTTTTTTGAAGTCGGTTGAAAATCGGTTCTCCTGGACATAAATTATGAGAAAACACACATAAAAAAATTTAAATACAGTCGAATAGAGTACCTCCTCCTTTTGTGAAGTCGATAAAACACAATTCGTTTTAGAAATATTATTAAAAAACCCTTTTTTAAAAAAATCGGTTCAGCCGTTGTTGAGTTGTAAATTGTGTAACTACCCCGAGAAGCTGAGAAGAAGAACGTCTTTAAAACGAACAAAGAAAAAACTCCTACTTAAACTGCTCCAACGCTTAGCTAGATTTTATAAATCTTAAATATCCCTAATGTAGGTGTTAAATTTCCTAGTAACACAAGAAGAGTTAAAGACGATATGCGTGACGCTAAGAAGCAAAATTACTTACGCACTCAACTGCCCATCATTGGGGAGAAAAAAATGCTTGGTATAGAACCTAGGACCCGCTGTGAAAGCAAAAACTAACTGCGCCAAGATGGTCAGATTAATTGCCAGGAATGTATGCACAAGCTCGGTGTACGGGCACAATACTGAAGACAGTGATCATATTCCAAATGGACTCACAACGCAAGCGTAACGAAGCGAACCGGGAACTATTGTCTAATCCCGTAGACGGAGAAACAGTACCCACAGATAACTTAAGGGGACTGTAGCCTCTAAAATAGCAACATTTGTAACTATATTCGATTCTCTACCTTACACCTTGTAACATTAAGTATTTTCCGTGTCTAAGGTATGGAGGTTATGCAATGTCAAGAGACGGTCGCGCGCTTTGATTTTTCGGGATTTTTTAAATATCATACAAACTCGGTAAAAACAAGCTACGTACCGATATTTATGTTTAAAACTATAATTAACATTGCTACGTTGTGTTTTTTTAACGCATTATAAAAATAACTATTTATAAAAATCCTCATAAATGGAATCGACCATAGATTCTATTCTAACATGGACTTTTTTTCAAACGGTTTTTACTCTACACGGGTAGTAAAAAAAATTGTTGTCCACTTACGTGTATTTTCATTTATATATAATTGAATAGTATTTTTTGGCTTTTTAAGGCTTTGCATTTTCTCTGAGAATTAGAATTTATTTTTTGACACTTGTATGGTTTAGACACTAAATACGGACAGACGGACGGACGGATAAACAAAGCGCTGAACCACCCAAGTAAAATTAGAGTTCTCGCTTCGCTCGATCAAAAACGTCGTTAACTGGGAGCTACAGTTTCCTTAAACCAGACCTGAACAAAGCAAAACCCCTCTAAATCTACTGGTCATATTGTGAACAGGGAATGGAGGGACAGTTCGCTGTAATTGGCAAGATCATAACTGTCGCAGTTTGTTTGCCGCTGACTGTACCGCGGTCATGGGAGGTCTCGAACCAGTCTCGAACGTTATTAAATGTGCGTTCTAACTTTAATGTGATAGTAAATCTGTTGGTTCTAGCCACGTCTAGCTTATTCAGTCTTTGTTAACTTGTATAGGTGAATAAATCATAGAAAAGTATTGTAGGATTTGTACGTTCTCATGGACGTCAAAAAGCAAAATTCTGTAATAGTAGGTTAATTAATGTTTCAAACGCCGTGTAATAAAAAAATTTAAGCACAGGATCAGAAAATCTAAAGAATCTGTACTACATAGAATCTATATTTTAGTATCTATATACGTTTATCCTACTAATATTATAAATCCGAAAGTTTGTGTGTAAGTGTGCAAATGAGTAAATGTGTTAGTATGTTTGTTATCAAGTTAAAAAGTAGCCTATGTGTTAATCCTGGGTATAATCTATGTACATTTTAAATTTAATTCAAACCTGTTCAGCCGTTAAAGCGTGACGAGGAACAAACATACTTATACTTACACACCCACTTACACACTTACACACAAACTTTCGGATTTATAACATTAATAGGATAGGACTAGCGACTCTCTGTGCTGAAGACCTAGCGTATTTTTCGACATGGCTGAAAAATATTTTTTTTAACATATTCAACCCTTGTATCTTTCAATGTTATATTCGGCTTAAAACACAAAGTAAGTCGACATTTTCGTGTTTTAAGCCGAATATAACATTGAAACATAATGTGTAATACTCACGATAGTTTTAACATTAAAACAACCTTTGTATCTCCGCCATTTTGAATTTCCAATAACTGAATCGAAAAAATATCCATATAATTATCGAACATTTTCACGAGAATCGCTTGAAAATGCGAACTGTAGAGGAGACCGCCGGACATCCGGACATACGAAAGTATTTATGCTCGAGCTTAACAGAGACGCTTTGCTCGCGCTGCTCGTTGGTCAAAAATCAGTAATGCACTGAAAACTATATTTTGAAAACTATTTGATCCATCAAGCTTTGGAGAGGGTGAAATAGGTGTATGGAAAGATTATTATGCCCGCTCGGGCAAAACAGAGTGGATCAAGTACGAGATAAAGTAAGTGATATGTTGTATCTCTTTATGTTGTAGAGTAAGTCTCCATGTAAATAATTAGCCTTATCAGCTTTAGCGGCAGCAGTGCAAATTCATGCGATAACCTATATTTTCTGTGTCCCAAAATGAATGCCATACGATACGAGTATGTATTTAATTGTCGATTGCTATCCTGTAAGAAGTAATAAGGATATATCTGGATTTGAATGTTTAGTGAGAATAAACAAAGTGGAGGCAAACTGCACAAGCGCTTTCTAGCGACTAAATAATATAGATACACCTAGGTTAATATAATTATGTATTAGTGTTAAGGAATAATTTAAAAAAATGAATGAAAAAATGCGCCGCCGAGTTTCTTGCCAGGTTCTTCTCGAGATGGCTGTAAAATTGCGAATCTGGCAGTAGTCATTCACTTTTATGAGTGCCTCTTTGGGGCCCATGTCAATAAACGATTTTGATTTAAATAAAGTCTAGAGTAAAAAATACTTTTTATTTTTATTTATTTTTATTTGTGACAGGCTAGTGTTTGACCACTATCTCACCAGATGGTAAGTGACGATGTGATCGAAGCTGGTAAACACACTAGACCTGGAATACGCAGGCTCTCAAGGATAACTGCCGGAACACCGTATTTGGCTTGGCGGCAGACTTTCAACTTGATGGTGGTAAGCTACTTTGGTAGCAAGCCAAGCGAGCAACTCACAAAATGCTCTACCACCTCTCAAATACTGATACTACAATATAAAACCCTCAATACAAATTAACTCTAAATGAATGTACGGATCCGCAAATCCTTTACTTTTTTTTAATTCATTAATGACAAGCGTCAACTATCTCACCTGATGGTAAGCGATGATTACTCTTCTTCTGGGACTTGCCTGTCATGATTTCGTCCAAGATGCCTGCGATATAAGAAGCGTAAATCCGATATCCCATGGGCATTCGTCCAGTGATGCGTGCGGCATGCCTAATCGGTCAGATGACTGCCTTGTGTCTTCCGGCGGTCGCTTCGTTTGGCGGCTTTGTAAGTAGCTAGTGTTCATTAAGTTCTAAACCAATCCTGTATTGGTGCAAACAAAACAAGAAAATAATCAAATCCATTTGCAAGTTTTTGCGAGACTAACGTACGGCTATTGATTTGTATATGTAATAATTAAATACAATTATGTACAAATTTAAGACTAAAAAAGGATAATAAAACAAATAGCACTCAAACATTTTGTAAACCGCTTGCCGAAGGAAAAGTGTCCAGGACATTGGCTACGATTCCACGTTGAATAGCAATACTAATTGTTTGTGCTAAATAAGAGCCAGCATTCTGGTCACTTCGGCAAAAATAGATATAGCCCAATCGGTGACTACAGGCTCACAGCTTTTTAAGAAGAGAAGAAGAAGAGTTCTTGCTAACGTGGGCTTTTATAATTCGTTTTAAAACGACGTAAAATAATTTAAACACAAGCAAAGCTTAAAAAAACAGACTTCCCGCTTTATCTTGGGAACCCTTGATCAGATGAAATGTATTAAGTACGCATTGTTGAGGATAACTCAAAAACTGCTGGTAAGATCTTGATCAAATTTAAAGGAGTCCACATGGGAAGCACCAGCTTTCAAATAATAAATGAATCACCAAAATCGGTGCACATAGAAAGAGTTATGATGAATAATAACTACTAAATGAGTCAATACAAATGGGACCCCCTCCTTTTTTTGAAGTTGGTTAAAAATAGGAGGCGGGTCTTAGTTCGACGCTATATTTTTTTATATGTGTTTCTCAATTACTTGAAGCCGGCTTTTTGTAAATATTTTTGTTTGGAGGGTATCATTCTATTACTTTTTTTTCTACAGTTTTTTTGATTGTCATGTTGGTTACACATGAAAATTGCCAAGATATAACCAATGGTTCCGGAGATGTAAAGTTGTTTTTTTTAAGCATTGCGTTTAAATGATTAGGTTTCCAAAACCTATTTTTCTCATATATGCGTAAATCTTCCCAGCGTTAGAATTGGCTTCACAAATCATGATCATTATCAATTGTTACTGAATAAGTACAACTCATGTCATGCTACTCGTAGTAACGGGGTGTAGGCGTCTCAAACCATCGAGATACTGAATAATATTCACGCTAAAACACTTCACCAACAAATCTAGCCCTTACAACCTGAAAAATAAAGCGAATAATCGGTTGTACTTCACCGGAAGATGTCTTTGCAAATCCGAACACATTACACACTTGTTAATTATCGTCGTAATTAATTTTACGATGTTGGTACATCAATTTAGATGTCATGGAGATCAAGAGTTAATGAGGAGCTCGTTTAAGTTTTATAGTGTTCTTTAGTTGGTAGTTAGTTTAAGTCTTGGAATCTCGTGAAAGATCAAGTATGACGTTAATTAGTAATATAAAAGTTTTCACTCGCGGCCCACACTAAGTTCGAAGACTTGTGGAGCTGAAAGCTTTCGCATCACTTTCACAATAAGGGGCCATCCATAAATTACGTCACACGTATTTCATGATTTTTAGACCCCTCCCCCGTTCTTGTCACAGTTGATCACATTTGTGAGACCACTTCCCTACCTGGTGAAACGTCACATATATTGCGATTTTACATTTAGAAATTTATAAAATGCTGTGGTGGATTTTGTTTTTTTTTTGTTGGAAACCTGTTGCTTTCCCATTGGTCCCATTTAGATTTGATCAAGATTTGATCACTAGTTTTTGAGTTATCGTCAAAAATGCGTGTCTAACACATTAAATCTGATCAAGGTTCCGAAGATAAAGCGGTGAAGTCGGATTTTTTAAGCTTTGCTTGTGCTTAATTATAAATAATTTAATGAGGTCATTATTATGTTGTTTAGTAGGTATGTAGTTTAAATTTAGTGATGTAATACTTACATGTAAAATACTAGCCGTGCCCCGCGGCTTCGCCCGCTATTATCAAGTTAAAAAGTAGCCTATGTGTTAATCCTAAGTATAATCTATGAACATTCCAAATTTCATCTAAATCCGTTCAGCCGTTAAAGCGTGAAGAGGGAACAAACATACTTACACACTTACACACAAACTTTCGGATTTATAATATTATAGTAGGATTATATTTTGAAAAAAAATGATATGTCACATTATTGAGTACCCCTCCCCGCCTCTTGTCACACAATGTCACACTTCGTCGACCCCCTCCCTCCCCCTTAACGTGTGACGCAAATTATGGATGGCCCTTAAACCAGAAACACAATTTGTGGAGGAGAAAATTTGTGTTCCCATCGGAAATCGAACCCGATACCCCAGAAAGCGAACGGTCACCTAACTAAACCAACGGATACGGTTAAAATCGCAAAAGTTTACTGTCATGAGTCTCTGTCATAGCTATACACATAATTTTAGCCTAAATTAAGTGTAACACTATTTATATTATGTGCCTGAAGTATAATTTTAAACTACACAGTGACACTGTAATTTGTATTATAAAGTCTATGCCCGGTATCGCGATCGCAGACAATGAATTTACAGCTACTATAAAATCTATTATTTCCCGGCCGACTGGGACATAAATGAATATTCCTTTTGTTGTTTTGTTTTACGGAACCTCTGGGGCTCGATTTAAGATCTTGGGGTCAGTGCTGAGTGACATATCGGAAGCGTTTCTTGTTTATTAATAAAATATCGATATTATTTTTTATTCTAGTTTAACTTTTGACCACCATCTCACCTGATGGTAAGCGATGGAGCAAGCTTGTCTAGAAGATTACTCCTCAGGAAATACCGACTCGGACAAAGAGTTCCTTTCCTTCGCTGTGCGGATGATAAATATAAAAGCAAAACGCTTTGAGCGAACTGGGGGTATATCAACCATAATTGGATGACGTTCGACGGTATGTTTTGTACGTAATTTATAAAGTTATGTCTTAAAAAATATTTTTTATCATAAAATACTTATTTTTAGTGTTCGCCTAAACGCTGCGTCACTTCTTATCTCGTACGAAGGGTCTTACGAAATATACCTCCCTCGGCCTCTTGGGAGCCGTTAACGACACTGAAAGATCTAAGAGAACATTTAAAGTTGTTTTAGAGCCGGGGATGAAGAACGGGACATAAATAATATAGGCAGTTTCTCATTGTTTTTAAGATATTTTTATGGCTTTAAAGACTAGTCCTGTTTAATACCATGCACGATTCCACCGAGACTGATATATTTATAATATACTATAAGATTAATTTTAATAAATAATATAATATCACATAAATTCGTGTCTAATGTTTTGTTGACGACCCAGTTAGCGCAGTGGACCGGTGTCCGCCCTCTGCGCCGTGGGTCCTGGGTTCGATTTCCGGTAGGAGCACAAATTCCTTCCCAAGGGTTATTTGTGCTTCTGGTTTTGGTCGTAATGTGTGATTTTAATGTTTCCGGCACCCACGATACAAGTCTTTGAACTTAGTGTGGGGCTGTAAAAAAATGTACATATACTGAACTGCTCGTTGGCTTACTTGGATGCGCGTTCGCCTTCTAAGCAGTGGGTATTGCGTTCGTTTCCCGGTGGAAACATAAGTTTTCTCCTCTAGGGACATTTGTGTTACTGGTTTTAGGTGTGTTGTGATGGATGCTGGAAACACACATCACACAACTGTGAGTGCGAAAGCTTTTATATTATGTAATGTTAACTATCGTTACTTATTGTCAAGCTCTTCTAAAATTATCCCAGATAAAGGAAACAGGTTGGACTGCCTCCGCTCCAGCCGTTCTGAACCATAAACTTTTTAGGTTCTTTCCAGTCGTCGCTTCTCAATGGATCACGATTTACGGCAGACATCGTGGCTACAAAAAGAACCTACCTGACTTTTTTTCGAACGCTGCCGTGCTGGCCATTCATACATTTACACGACAAAAAGTTTCCATGTCATGATTTTATTGCAAAAGTATTTATGCGATGAAATGCGAAGCTTTCGTGTTTCGAATAGCCATGTTCTTTTTGTGGAAGTTTGTTTAGGACTGGATTGAAACGATTAGGGTAACTTGCGGTTTTATATGACAATATTAGCTTAGGTTTTTATGACTGGCAACATTTTGTTTTTTGACTTGCTGCTACCCGTGTCTTCGTCCGCATTGGATAACTAATTGGGCTGTTAACTTAATTCTTATTGAGCTTTTAAAAACAGCATAATTATTATATTATATAAACAAAAAAGGTGCGCGAGCGCAAAAATGTTTGTACATAATTAGTTCGATGACTTGTGTCGTGAGTGCACATTAACATCACACACACAATCACACCCAGAACCAGATACGCAAATTTCCCTTAAGGAAAAAACTTGTTTCCACCGGGAATCGAACCCAAAAGGCGAACGCGCACCCAACTTAGCCAACGACGGGCTGTTCAAAATGTACCTGGTTAACATTTATTGGATAATTCTTCAGTTGATTGGTATTGCTATATCTAAAAAACCAACGTATTTATCGGGAGAAAATATAGCTTATGACTGTGTTGATTCTGGGTATAAGCAAATTATATATTTAATGGCATTCAAATCGGTTTAGCGTGAAGCGAAAACAAACATACTTTCAGTCCTTCACACAAATTTTCGCATTCATAATATTAGTGTAATTTCTTGTCTGCATCGTGATTGTTCGTGACCCAAATCCTCTCTTTCTAACGGCTATAAAGTTCTATTGGTGCACTATCTTTACAGTTTGGCGTGTTGCCATTATTCGGATTTTACCCAATTTAATTTGCAGTTAACTCGTAGTAAAGTAACCGCGTGTATCCACTAGTTTAACTACAAAACGTATTACGAAAGCAGATTTTATTACGTGTGTGTAGTAGTCTATTACAGCCGCTCCTTGTGTGGAGGCTAGCTTTTAGATTAAATTACATGCAAACGTAAAATCTGTAATTGAATACTCAGCTATATATTATATGAACTGCCCGTGTTGGGTGGCATTCGCCTTCTATGCAGGAGTATTGAGTTCGATTCCTGGCGGTAACACAAATTTTCTCCCCAAGGGAATTTTTTGTTTCTGGTTCTGGTTGTGATTGTGTGTGTAATGTGATTGTGGGGCTGTGAGTGTGAAAGCGTTTATGTTTTATGTTATATTCAGGTGTTTAGTACTAGTTATATATCGAATCAGGATTTTCAAAGAGCTGTTTTAGTTATGAGCCGGGTTGAATATGTATTAATAGAAGACGTATATTCTATATGTTTTGAGGTTTAAGATATTTACCTATTTCTTAAAATAATGAGAAACATTATATTAAATATATAATATTTGATGGACTTTAGCGTACTTTATTAGTAACATGAGATGATGTAGCTTTACTCATGGAGCATTTGCTCTTCTGGTTTGTTAGCAATTTTTCCCATAATTTTATTTTCACTCTAGAATAATTTCGTGCATCATCAACAAATACATTATCTCCAATAAATATTTTTATTATTGGTGACTGAAGCATTTCATAATAAGCATACAAATAATTCAAATGCTGGAAATGAGCCAAAACAGCAACATGTTTATGGCAACATTAGCAAATGACCAAAGACAATCACAAATAGCTCTCCTTTCATGTGTCATTCATTCAAGTGTGGATTCGAAATAGACGCCACATTGCCTGTTGTGTGCGGAAACTGGTGCTGAGACCATTGACGTTTACTGATCCCTGGTTAATGACTGCGCCATATAAGGGCAATGATGAAGGATTTTTGAAGTGAAAACTCCTTTAGCGACGTTGTGCACTTTTTAGGATGGGTAAAAAATGTTAAACTCGCGTCAGGACACGTGACCTGATCGAAAATTCGTAAGACGAAGGGAGAGTAGGCCGGTGCCGTAATATCCCCCTCTCTTTCTAACACGTTTCTATGGTGACGATGGTATTTATGGTATGGTTATTTCAAAAATGCACAACGGTAATGTTCAAGTTTTCACTTCTGCCGACACTCCTGGAGTGCAACCCGTTGTTTTTTTTAATCGCGGGCCTTGAGCGTTGAGACCGCATCCAGAAATTCCGTAACGAAAATAACCTAACACCCCCCACTCCGACCGGCACAGCGGTGATACTTTTTAGTTTTGCCATCTATCGATGAATAGCAGAACTTTTAATGACTTTTTTGAAATATCACGCTTGTCTCTTTAGTTCAGCAACTCGGCAGGTGGCAGGAAAAAAATACTGCATAAATAAAATAAATAAATAATTATAATTGCATAAGTTGATAAAAAATGCTATGCAATAGCTTTACCACGGCAGTCCCCGAGTGCCACACGTCTTTTTTCTTATAAGTAAGACGCACCTGGTCCTAACGGACAGCGGAGCCCGCGCCCGCGTCCCCGCATGGAACCAAATCTAATCTAACAAATCGAACCAAATACGACCTGTGTTGCGAAGCTTTAATATTAACTATGAACCTTTAATTCCTCAGAGAATATGAAAAACCAAATATGTGTAACCAAATCCAACAACGGCAATATAAATTATATAAATGAAAAAATATTAAGGGACCACCAAAAGTTTTTCTGTGTTAGGCAAAATGTAGGCGCTATAATCTGAACTGAGTACACTGAGTTTGGGACAAGCTACTAGTACGAATAACGGGTCATATTTGTGACGCTGTGCAGTGTTCGGGCATGTGGGCACGGGAGCCACTGAGGCGATACCACCGCGGGGACCTAACGCGTGTCATAGTGATACAACCAGTGACTTGTAGAGTATCAAGTCGCTGGTCGCAGCTATAAATCATCGCATGCGGGCTCATAGCAGGCTCGGCTCACTTCACGCTTTCAATGGCAAGCTACATGTACTTACATCGGAGCACCCGCCTTTTAATTATACATATTATATCACACTAATATTATAAAAGCGAAAGTTTGTAAGTTTGTATGTTTTTACTTCTTCAGACTCAAACGGCTGGACTAATTTTAATAAAATTTGGCATGGTAAAGGTAGCTGTCAACCTTGATTAACACAGGTTACTCTTTGTTCCGGAATTCTCGCGGGTCTGGCACTTACGCGGGGCGCAGTTAGTATTATATTATTATAATAATTATATTCTTATATTATTATTATATATGCGAAAGCAATTTTGTCTGTCTGTTAAGCTTTCGCGGCTAAGCCACTGATGAAATTTGGTATAGAGATAGACTAGAGCTTGAGAAAGGACATAGGGCTTTTTTTTAGCCTGGAATTCCGCGGGTCCGGGACTTACGCGGATTAAACCGCGGGGCGCAGCTAGTAAGATACCCAAGGAAAATGTTTTTGCCTCTCGCCAGAATAGATAAGAGTATTCAATAGAAATTCATCATAATCTCATGCATATCCATATTGCACTTTATGGGGGGCATTTTGTTCCGCTATGTTATATCAAAATGATGTGAAACAAAAATGTATTTCACTTACGTATATGTACCTACTAGATCAATGATTTCTTCAGCTTATTTTTTTTTTGAGGCGCGTTTTTACGAACTTTGAAGAAAACCATAAAAAATCAAAGCCTCCAGTGACCTTGCGTAACCGCCACGATGTAATTTACGCAACATGCACCTTTATGGGCAAAAGTTTAAGGGGGATAATCGCCTATGGTTAAAAAAGGTGCTCGCATTGACGTATATCGACCTCTTAACACGTTCGTGGCAAGATTACTTTACAGACTGAAGCTTCTGTAATTGTCCTTATATTCTGTGGCTATAGTAACAAAGTTGACAGTCATGTTTACGTTTAACAAAGTAACAGACGAAATGTTTACGTTACTCGTTACTCAAACATACGGGTAACGTGTACCTCGTAAACTTGTGGCTTGTAAAGGTGTGTAACTGTACAAGTTACTGATAACAATTTCTTTGGCTTATAGTTTTTTTTTAGTTTTTTGTACTGGGTGCTTTTTAGCAAGCAAAGTTCAAGGGTGCAAGCAAGTAAGGAGATTGTTTACATGGACCACTAAAATATGTACTTAGGATGTAATTTTGATAAATATAACTCCTGACGCTTAATTATATAACTAGGCCAAAAAACAAATGCTTCGTGGTCGGGCCAGGCAACCCAATTTTTTTAATAGCTAGAAGACCGGCGCTTTCGATTGGCATATGTCACATCTTGGTACAGTATAAGGTAATTTTTACCAAAAAAAAACAGTTTTTTCTCTACCTAGGATCAGGAATCCCTGAAATTTTTAGTTTAACTGTTTACAGACCACACTCCTATATTGGTTTCATTTTGCACTCGACGAGGTAGGGTTCCCGACAACCATCCCACGGTCTAAACCAGCAAATCATAAATGTCGAGGATATGACGTATCGTCCGCCAACCTGTGCTTTGCCAACGTTGTGGATTACAGACTCAACCAGGTCTCGAATCCCAGCAATTCAGTGGGGACGAAAGCAGCTGATGTTCAATTGTCAATCCGATTTCTTTTGTTTCGCCGGAGTCCATATATTTTTATAAATTTTCATTTGTTTTACTGAACTAAGTAAAAAGTATTTTCCCGTGCTTCCACCAGCCCATGTAATAACATGGGTAGACGATTAACCCGTTCAACTACTGTTGGTAAAACTTTGTAGTAGTACGGGAAATAATAATAAACATTTAGTTCAGCCACGTACCGTCGTTACAGAAAAAACTTCCTTGATTAGTGTACTGTTTTGACAAAGATAACGTTATAACCATTAGAGATACGTTTTGTACAAGATATTATGTATTTAAGTTTTAAGGTATGTGTCAAATTGCTTAATATATTTTATTTTTAGTAAAATTGTGCCGTGTAACAATCAACGTTTACGTGTGTATCATTACTTACACTTATATTTATTATTTACACTATTATTATAAAGTTTGATGTTTTGTGAGTGTGTTTGTATGTTTGTTACTTCTTCACGATCAAACGGCAGAACCAATTTTGATAAAATTTGGTATGGAGGAAGCTGACACCCTGGATTAACACAAAGGCTATTTTTATCCTGGAAATTCCGCGGGTCCGGGACTTACGCGTGTAAAACCGCGGGGCGCAGCTAGTATAACATAATTGAAGTCTTAAATCATGGAAGTTAAGCAGACACATTATAGATGGGTCTTTGTAGACCTAAGTAAACATACACATCAGCAATAAGACAATCCACATGCCCTCAAATATTCGCAACGCGCAACACGCTTTCCCTCAAACAGGTAAACACCGGATACACAGGAGTCCTGGATGTTCACCAGAAGACGTGTAAACTAATGTTATTGTAATGTAATGTAAACTTTACGATCCTTTGTTTAACGTTCATTGTTTGTTTGTGGCCTGCTGTGAGGTATTAGGTGTATTTTTCTATTTAGGTCACAGGATATATCTAAAAGGTTATAAGTGACGCTTCTTCCTAGCCCTGATTACTTATTGAAGACGCTGACAAGATTTAAGAATGGGGACTCAATAATTATACGGTACTTGTCGTTTTGTACCAAACAAAGAGACTGGCAATAAGAGTAGTAGTAATTTAATTAAAATAAATATTTATTGCTACAAATTGTATTGCAAATGTATGCAATACAATTGCTAAAAGTACATTATTCTCATTTCACAAAGGTGTACATGACTTTAAAACATTGACGTTCCGTTACAATAGGAGTATATTCAGCATGTGCTCTATGTGAACAATTAATTCCATGGACATCCGCTGTTTTTCAATATACCTTGAACTCCAGCTAAGATGTTGGCCGAGATGATTGTAAGAAAGAAAAAAAAGTTAATAATCTATTTAAAACATTAACCAACATGTGTCATCATCATCTCATCCGCAAGAACTGCTGAAGATAGGCCTCCTCCAAAGATCTCAAAAAATAACGGTTGTTAGCGGCCTGCAACCAGCGACTTTCAGCGACCTTCATTATGACGTCCGTCCACCTTGTGGGCGGTCTTCCGACACTGCGCTTGACAGTCATTGCGTTTACCAACTTGAATGTCCATTATTAATTAATTTATTATTTTTTTATTTATTATATTTCTTAAGCAATTTTTTTTTCTTTACATAATTCATAAATAATTGAGATTTTTTGCCTGAAGCATGTTTTAAAAGCTATTTAAAAACTGTTCGAAAACATTTTGTGAACTAATATTCAACTCTTTTCCCTAACAAAATTTAATATAGTCATGAAATATTATTTACGCTATGTTAACTACGTGAATTTTACTGAAGCCTAAAATGCACATTTGGTTTTTGTTATCATCATATGACAATTTTGGTCACAAAACACTACTCTAATTTCAATATATAATTTCTAACAAAAAACCTACCAAAATCCATGAAAATATAATATCAACAAAAATGAAGATACAATCATAATTAAATAAATCGAGAATCCTCGAACGACATCGCAACCTCGACAGTCCCGAGCAATTTAGTCGAATTATCGTCGGATCAAAATTACAATCGAGCGAAAAAAGCGCTTTGAGCGAGACTCGATTGTTTGGGACAAAACAATGGGTTATTAGTGTTTTTGCGATGGATAATAATGTCTGATGATGGTCAGCCGCCGGAGCGTGACCGGGAGCGATGGGAAATACAAATAAATACATTTCAATGCTTATTTAAATACCTTATTTAGATACTCAATTACTGATAATAAATTAATATGAATAATATTTATTATCTCCTGGCCAATGGCCTATATTTCCTAAAACTAAACTAATATTATAAAACATCTATACAGCAAAGACACAAGTTACCTATAAGACATCGCCTGGTTGAGGCGACGCGTGATCAAAATGCTGGTACTTATTCGGCTCAACGTATTAGCATTGCAATTCAGAGAGGCAATGCCGCCAGCATGATGGGAACGCTACCCACTTTAAGTACCTAGAGGTTCATTTCGTGTAATAAATACATTGGGTATTCTTTTGATCACACAATGATCCGTTGGGAAATACCCAAATATTCAGATCACACATAATCACACCCAGACCCAGAAACACGAATTTCCCTTAGAGAGAAAACTTGTTTCCATACCGGAAATTGAACCCGATACCCGCTACTTAAAACAACTACGCCAACGGGCAATTCTAGCATGTGCTAGATATTTCAATTTATCTGTATGCCGTAAATTCTAACAATAAGGGCTTGAACCGGCTTGAACTAAAGTAGTTAACAAAAACACTCACATTGAACTTTTTTGCGCACCGTACTGTCAGAGTAAAGGCGCGGTCACAATCATGCCACTGTCATTACATCTGAGACTCGAAGCATTCTTGGGATTTTACACTCGACATGATATCTTTCTTTTAACGATTTGATGGCTTCAGGCCTTATTGGTTTTCTTAACAAGACAATACTAAAAAAATAAATCTCGACAGCCTAAAAAAGTGAACTTACTTTTTTTTAAGTACAATTTTTTTTAATAAGACCGATGTCACGGTTTTATTCATCATCTTAAAATCGCTATAGATCCTAGACGGTCGTCGACATGAAATGGTAAAAGAATTAATAATAATAATTTACAAATAACACTACTTAACGTATTAATTACTAGCCGTGCCCCGCGGCTTCGCCCGCTATTATTAAGTTAAAAAGTACTCTATGTGTTAATTCTAGGTATAATCTATGTACATTCCAAATTTCATCCAAATCTGTTCAGCCGTTAAAGCGTGAAGAGGGAACAAACCTACTTACACACAAACTTTTGGGATTTATAATATTAATGATATGGCGTCTGGGTGACGCCATATTTAATTTTGATTGTCAAGACTTTAATGACTCTTACAAGATAAGACAAATTAACGTAAGAATCCTCAAAATCGGATCACGCGTTAGGTCTCTAGAACGCCACAAAGGAACAAGCATACATACAAGCATAGGCTGATAAAGATATTACACTCCTATGCGTCGTGCAGTAGGATAATATATCAGTGGTATTGAATTTGTTTAAGTAATCGTGTAGAATATCGGTAGAGTTGGCTGTATTTGAATGCAATTAAAAAATTGGTGGCTGTACCCGTCTTTGTTAATGATATTTTTGCTTATTATTTATGGCGTCCTTTTCATAAAAATAAAAATTAACACTACGCGGAAATTATTAGTAATTCTTATATTATTTTACGGTTTCTTCCTAAACTTTTTACTTCGAGGTTCCGGAAACCGGATACTCAGCATTTTTCCGAATAAATAATATACAAAATTGAATCTCTTCGGAATAAAATATAGAATTGTCTGCAGACCAACTTCGTTGGCTAAACCAACTAATTTATATTAGTAATTATTTTAACAATTTCTTTTATTACATTTAATTTGTTCGTATCATCAACTAGTAGAGAAATCAACTATTTAAAAATACACCGATGCTTTACTTGGAAAACAGTTGCACAGATTTTCAACAAGCGTAGTTTTGAACACTCCCGATCAAGTCACCTGTAAAGAATAAAAAACTAAATCAAAAGTTTGTATTAATAACGGGATATTTACCATGTATTGTTGTGTTTTGAGTTTTCGATATTTCAGCACTGTTGCAAGCACCATGATCACGGAGTAACTCAAATTGAAAACTTACAACTAAATCAAAATTCATCCAGCCGTTTGGGAGCTACGATGCTACAAACCGACACACATATACAAACATTTAGCGCCCCTCTTTTTCGTCGATGGTTAAAAATCGCTTAAACCACGCATATTATGAACGTACTTTTCTCACTAATGACAATTCCATTCAGATAATGACAAAACAATTTCGCCGTCCGTCAACTCAACAACATTGTGGCAATTAAAAAACCATCCGTCTCTAGCAGACCGACAGACCGACAGACTGAAGGTACATTGTTCCAAGGGAGAATATAAAACATTCCACGGATCCATCCGCGTTCACTGAATCCATCGTACTCGTAAATCCATTACGGTGTAGAGCGTAGACTTAGTAGCTGTCTTGATGGTTATATGTCTGCCATCTACGATCCAGTGATTGGCGAATGGGTCCCAAATAAGACGACGGGCAGATCAAACAATTTGAGCCACTTAATCGTTGGTCAACAAGTCTTCTGGTTCTATAACGTTTTATTGTTATTTTTGGAAATCGCGCGTTGCGAAAGGGGGCTAGACGGAAAAAATTACGACCAAAAGTTGTACCGACACTTTTTGCTATAGTTGTAAGCCATACCACGTTCTCGTCCGATCACCGAAGTTAAGCAACGTCGGGCGCGGTCAGTACTTGGATGGGTGACCGCCTGGGAACACCGCTTGATGTTGGTTTTTGCATGTTTCTTTTAATTTTGGAACGAAAGTTCCTTATCGCGCGTTGCGAAAGGGGGCTAGACGGAAATTGAACTTCGTTCCATCCGGGTGTCCCTTGACACCTCTCAAGTTTTTATATCCTTTAAGTGAGGAAACGAGCAAGATGCTTGTCTGAAGGCGAGAAGAACACTCTTGCCCATTGCAGTTTGGTACCACCCAGAGTTTTGAACTTACCCAAAATCCTGCGCAACAACGCACTGCGCTTGTCACCCCTTCACGTCACCACGTCACCCTTAGATGTTATATCTCTTTACGCCTTTTAATTTCACTGCAAACATTGCCTTTCAATCCGAAATACAGTAATGCTTGCATACAACTGTTTGGCTGTTAAATGTCTGGCACTGCCCCAGGCCGACTCCTGCCACTACAGACAATAAACGTTGTTTTAAAAACTTTTCTAAGTGTTGCTTGTATACTCCTATCACTCCTCCCGGACGAAGAGTGGAGAGTGGAGAGACGAAAATCGACGTTAGTACCAAAATCAACATGTTGTTTTAGCACCGCGACCTATAAAGGGCTACTAACTCTCAAAATAATATAAACCGGCCAAGTGCGAGTCGGACTCGCGCAAAAGGGTTCAGTACTATATATAATACGTACGTATATAATACGTATTATCTATAAAAAATCAAGTTTGTTGTATGGGATAACCCCCCTTAAATATTTATTTTATTGTATTTGTTATAGCGGCAATAGAAATACATCATCTGTGAAAATTTCAACTGTCTAGCAATCACCGTTCTTGAGATACAACCTGGTGACAGACGGATGGACGGATGGACAGCGAAGTATCATTAATAGGGTCCCGTTTTTACCCTTTGGGTACGGAACCCTAAAAAGAAATCAGACACGGTCGTAACATTTCGACAATATTTTTGCATGACTTTGGCGGTCATTTCCTTGACATCAAATTTAGTACGAACCTATTAATGCTGCTTTAAATACTCTAACAGTACTTTTGCTATGATACATAATGGTTTGCTCGTTATTTTTCTCTGATAGGCTAATGTTTGACAACTATACATCGTCTTTGGTCAATGAGTATAACAACGGGTCGGTCATGTTGCGAGTGACACAGGGTACACAGGGGCGGAGCAGGGTTAAGATTGATGTCATTTTTATTATAATAACAGGTCGTTTACATGGTTGGGGGTGCTGTTGACAACTCCCAGTAAAGTTAGAGTATTAATATATCTGTGGTCGTTGCCCTTTAATGATACGTCTAGACATATTATTGGAGAAAATAAAATATAAAAATACAACCAAAATATTAATAAACTTAAACTCAATGAATACTATAACGTAATTATCAACACTGAAACTAAAACTCAATATAAAAAATAACGTAATTATATAAGAACATTATAAATGTCAATAAATTGATAACACAATAAAAATTTTTTTTCTAAACTTGTATTTACACCCCCGTTTCACCGAATTATTTAAAATCTTCTCTATCTAAATGTTGTCTGGAAGAGATCGCTTTTATCGATAAGACCGCCGATTGTACACTATAATTTAAGTTTTGTTTTAATTGTTTTGAGTGATTTATGTAAGGTGTGACAATATAGCGTTATCTATCTATCTATCTGAATGAAAGTATTTTATTAATACCAAAATTACCAACCAAAAGGAAGGATATAAAATGGCGCGAAAGTGAAAAAAAATACGGAGTTGATTTTCTATTATTTTCCAGAACTTGTGTTTTTTAGTGTTAATGTGAAAGAATATTGGATTATTAACAAATCTATAGTTTGTAAACGTGCATGAGTGTAGGCAAACATATAAAGTAGAAAAAACGTGATTTTCGCCCCAAAACTCCAATTGCAGTTCTAGTAAAGTTTCTACCACTTTACTAGAGCATGACTTTACTATGACTGAGCATGACTCCTTTACTTGACTTTGACTATGGTTTTTATGAAATAACTAGCTTGAAAATTACTTAACACTTGACACTGGCTGACTACATAAACATAGGTTGCGGAGCCAAAACTAAAAAAAATAAACGTAACGTAACACAGCGTACATATTCGTATATATTCTGTGACACAATATTGTGTTGGGATAGCCGACGTTTTGTCGAGATGTTGCGATCGGTCCGCGAACTATTTGTGTCCGATTTATTTATAGTTCACTGTTCTAGTACGCAGTTTACGATGTGACAATGCATTGAAATGCGGAATGAGATAATATTTATGTATTATGAATGTTATCCAGTTACAAATATGTAATATGGTTTTGCTGTAACCTGTCTCCTGAACAGCTCAGTAGTGATTTCTTCTTTAGCGTTGATATAAATGTTTCATCGTTCTCATCAATAAATTATTTAGAGTAAAAATGGTTTCCATTTATTTAGGTACTTTAATAATTTACAGGATTATGTAAGAAATATTTTTTTATCATTTTTAAAGTCGGAGATTTTGTAATGTTAGTGTTTCGAAAGACCCAATTTCAGAGATTAATTCTATCAAGAGAATTTTAACCAATCACGTTTTAGGTTTACATTTGTTTAGATTATATCCTTTAATATATAATCCTACTAATATTATAAATCCGAAAGTTTGTTTGTAAGTGTGTAAGTATGTTTGTTCCCTCTTCACGCTTTAACGGCTACACGGATTTGGATGAAATTTCGAATGTACATAGAATATACCTAGGATTAACACATAGTCTACTTTTTAACTTAATAATAGCGGGCGAAGCTGCGGGACACGGCTAGTTGACCATAAATTAAAGCTTTATCTTTTGTCGTTACTGAATACCATCAGGTCATAGAGGCTTAATTTTTTTTATAAAGTCGAGATTAGCTTCGGGACAGAGCTTGTGTTATTGTAAATTTAACATTATTTATAGTAACTGTAGGTATATTTTAATCAAGTAGCCTGTAAGTATGAGACTAGTATATCTCACTTAAATTATAAAATGATGAGCTACTTATTCATATCATTTGTACTAGGAAGTTACCAATTAATTATCTGTCGTCATAATTTACGTTACATAGTCGAGAGCGCGTAGGTCTGTTTGTCTGTCCGTATAAATATTTGCAACAAATTGTGATATTATTATGAAGTACAAATAATTCTGAGGTTTCGATGATTGATTTGTCTAAATATTGTAATCAGTGTTAATGACAAACGTACTATAAAATAATCGCTTTCACACTTACAGCCCTACATTAAGTTCAAAGATTTGTATCGTGGGTGCCGGAAACATTTATACAACACACACAATCATCATACCCAGAAGCATTAATGAAAATTGTGCTACTGACGGGAATCGGACCCAGGCTCAGAGGGCAGACCAGCCCACCGCGCCATCTGGATTGTCAATAATAGAATAAATTAGGTAGGGGTATAGGTTATAGATTGTATGTGTTTTAATTGCCTATCTTGCATTATAATGGATACTAATAAAATAATAGCAATAAAGCCAAAACTTATTTCAACAACAATCCACGACTAACATTTTCGGAAGAGAAATAAATTCACGTATTCACAGAAAAATCCAACAGAATGTTTGACCAATAAATAGCGACAAATTGGCCACAAACTCTGGCCGACTAACGAGCTGTCAATTTCTTTAATCTCCTTTGATTTAAGCTCCAGGAAACACTTCAGGAATGCCGGCCTGGAAATACGTCGAATTTGTTCTAGAAGTTTATTAATATCTCGGATTAAAATCTCATTTGGAGAGTTTTCGGTTTGGTTTACAAATACCTATTTACTAACAATTATTTGTTAACCAAAATATTTAATAGTAAACTAATGACATTAGAAAATGTAATTATGTATACATTATTATAACTGTAATTAATACTGTAAGTCGACTTGGACTAAGTTGACTTGTTCAGGTCTGTCAGAGGCACGTAGCTTCTAAACTATTTACTTACTTGAAATTCTCAGAGTAGGTATATGTTAAGTCCAAAATGGCCCAAAGCCGAAATTAGTATTTTAAATGATATAAATGTAAATTTTAAAAAGGTTTTTAAACATTATAAGTTTATTTTTTCAGCCCTTGTGAGGTCATCGTTAATAGAAAAATTTTGCAAGTAGGATCCGATGGTTTTTCTTAAATGTTGAATTAAAATGCTGTTTTTAGTACTGAGTCTATCTCAAAACTGGGTCTAACTACATATTAAAGCTGAAAATTGCATGTTAGATACGGGAGTCATTTATGCAATGACAGACCCTTCAGCTCCCGGAGTAACTAGTAATTATTAGTACAAATAAAAACAAAACAAATAAACGCATTGACACCCACAGCCCCACGCTAAGTTCGTCATTCAAATTAAACTAATATCCCTATGATATTTTTGTTATTAGGTAACTCCTCGTTATAATCCAACAGTGTTTTTGAGCTGAGGCATATGTAGCTATTTAGATCGACTATTTGTTGTTTTAGTATAGTTTTTTAAATAACAGACTTTTATCAAAATATGCTGCTGACTAAATTTTATTACCAATTTTAAAAATAATTTAATTTATTATAAATTTTCCAATGAGGTTTTGTGTTTAAAGGTGAGGAATATGCATTGCCGTTAAGTTTGTTTGCTCAGTGTTGAGTGATAGACAAGCTGTCAAACGTCATGCTGAAGTCTATGTAAATTCAATGCCTTTAAGGATGTGGTGCTACTGATAAGACTTAGCGTTTACTTGATAAATAGTGCTTATAACTGTAAATAAAAACAACAATCCTATTAATATTTTAAATCCGAAAGTTTGTGTGTAAGAGCGTAAGTATGTTTGTTATCTCTTAGCGCTTTAACGGCTGAACGGATTTGGATGAAATTTGGAATGTACATAAATTATACCTAGGATTAGCACATAGGCTATTTTTTAACTTGATAATACACACAAATCTTTTTTTTTCAATTTAGCAATTCTAGCAACTCAGCTGAAAAATTTAAACGATTATGAACCTTAGGTTGGCAGGGTATTTATTTTGAATTATGACCATTTCATTTTTATTTGTAACTGCCTGAACACGTGGCAGTTATTAAAATTTCAACGGGTATAAATAATAACGACATATTGTTTAAAGTATTTAAAATAAAAAGCTCAAATTAGTATGAGATTATTTCTAATTTGAGCCTTTACAAGTTTACAACATAGCAACTGTGTTTAGATTTGCATTTCACGATAGCAATTAGAAACTTGCGAGTTGAGTTGTTCCTCCATAAAAAATATTTTAGTGTTTTTCGCTAAATAAGACTATAAAATATATTTTGTGAAAATATAAGAACTGTATACGTATTGAAAATTTAAGGGCCAATGGTTGTTAACCAACTTTAAATTGTCAATTATAGGTAATCGTTATAGATCCTATGTGGTCTACTAAACTAATGTCTACTCATATTATTTTATTTAGACAATATTTTGATAACTGTCATGTCTTTAGTGACACTATCAAGATTAAGACATATCGATTGACGTGAGACTCATCAGAATCGGATTAAGCGTTTGGAACGCCACATAAGAACAAACGTACATGCATGGGCTGATAAACATATTACTCTCCTTTGCGTCGCGCAGTCGGGTAAAAAGCACGTAAATAATAAAATCCATATCCTTTATAAATAATCACCGTCTGGATCTTACCACTTAGCCCGTATTTAACCCTTATATTTTGACAGCTGTCATTTCACGCACATCGCCTCGCGCCGACGCGCCGAATACTTTTGTTTTTCTTTTGTATTTTTTGTCGTTTGACACGTGTAAGCGAAGGTAACTGTATAGTTTGTAAGCGGTATTTTTGTCTCGTCTATTTTTGTAATGCTATTTGGGAGCTGAAATGTTAATTCAAGAATTTTATGTGAATGTTTATTTTGTTTCAGGTAAGGGTTTTCGAGTATTTTGGAGACGGCTAAAATAAGTAAGTTGTTTTGTTAACAGTGACTGATGAGCGAAAATATAACTCATTGGGGATAAGCTTGAAGAGTCCAAATTGTAGAGTCTCGGACACCGACATAAGTTGTCAGCCTACCGGTATTCTATCGTTTACATTTTGGAGAGTGTGCGCAGGCATTACTTGACTTAATTTCATCATGCCCCTTTTTATCATCTAACAACAAGACTAACCGACAAACGTCATCGATTTATGGTTATCACCAGTTTGCTCGTAGAGTTTTGCTTCTACGATCAACACTGATGGTCTTCAAATCAAGACTGAATAGGTATCTTCTAAGCACGTATGTCACGTCTTCAGCCGCATCATCTCTTTCTATCTGGTGAGATAGTGCTTAAATGTATAAAAAAATACAAAAACTGCTTATTATTGAATAATTACTTTGAGCTCGGTACTTACTTGTTTTTCTCATTGCAAAATAAATGTAGAGATTGTCTAATATAAAACTAGACATAACTTAAGTGTCTAGTGTACGAGAAGTAAATGTATCCGGCAAACATTATACAAAGTCTATGAATTTAGTGTGGAGTTGTGAATGTGAATGCAATTGTGATTTGCTTTTGTTTTTCTAACTTGTTAATATTTGAAAGATGTCTACATTTGTCAATAGTCATTAAAATACATAGTAAAATATTTTTTTTGTTTTTCATGGTAAAAGGCTCCACGATAAACCAAACAAATATTTACAAAAGAACACAATGTAGCTTATCTCTTAAAATATTGTAAGTTTGAGAAAAATCCGAGTGATTCTATGAACGACGGCATTTTACGAGAACGGAGTTGACACAAGCAGTATTTACGAGGTATCACGTTCCCACAGGAGATAAGGAGATCGTAAAGTGGACAAACTGCGGTCCTTGCCAGCATTTTAGGGTTAACGTTAGCGCCTTTGAAATTGATTTTGACTGTACATTTTTGTTTATAGTAACTCTTATTTCTAATACCCTAACTTATGAAAAAAAAGAGGGTTAGTCTAATTACAAAGTCAAGAAGCTACTCTTTGTACCTGACTGCGTGACGCAAATGAGTTTATCAGTCTACTACTGTACCCGGCATGTGTTGCAATGCCATGTTTAGAAAAAGAAGAGTTTTACATCTTTCATGTTTATGGTCGCCTAGTACTTTAATACCTTACTAAAAACTTTTTGGATATTGTTCATACAAAATTTTAAAAAATCATAATATAGGGTATTAAAGGGGGATAAATACTTCACGACCTGTTTGTTCCCATACCTACCAAATTTACAAAAAAAAAAAAAAAAATCGGTCGAGTTGTTTCGGAGGACTTCGACCTCAAACACCGTGTCACGAGATTTTATATGATATCAGTCTATGTAAACATACATAGACTGATCATGTTTGTTCTTTCGTGGCTCTCTAGAGACGAAATGCCTGAGCCAATTATGATGATTCTGACGTCAATTGATTCGACTTAATCGTGCAAGTGTCACTTATGACTCATTCGCTTATAAAATTTCATGAAAATCCAGCTGTCAATCATATGGAAGGCTCATGTGAAATTAGTATGACTTAATAATATAAAATCGCGATACTGCGTACTCGCCATTACTAGGTTAATAGCTTAAAAACTCCTTCAATTTATATTATTAATATTTTCTAGATCTACTTTGGGTTACCATACTATTATTCTTACCTTTCACTTTCCAATGTGAGATACTGGTCAAATGCTTGCATATCTAGCATAAAAAAATGTCACTCTACAAATCAAAATTACGAGCATGCATTTATTTGTCCCTTGACCATTACTAAAAAACCAAAAACATGTCCACACCATAAACAGCTATATTATTCCTACATGTTACACAATTTCCCACAAATGCCACATTCGGGCCTAAACTGACCGCCACAAATGGCAAAAGGAGATTGAGTTATAGAATCCGACGTGAGGGCCGTCTGATAGGCAGAAACGATGATTAGATACTTGGACTCGGGGCGAAGGGTCGTGAAATGACTCAAAAGGTTGTTTTAATGATTAGGGTGAAATGGAGGTCCGAATAACTGGCTGTCAATAAATGAATCCGAGGGGCGCGCGTTTGAGGGTTAAGATGAGAGGTTTGTATTTCAGACCGTGCGGTCTGTTTTTGAAGGTAAACCATTTATGTGCTAGATGAAATGGCTGGAATATGTATTTTTTTACGTTTTCAAACCCCGTTATTCCGCCATTTAGAAAACATTTCAAAAACTGAATCGACAAGATATTCTATATAATTATTGAACCTGCTCACAAAATTTCACGAGAATCGGTTGAGTAATGCGATCTGTAGACGAGAACAACCGGACATCCGCCGGGCGTACGAAAGTATTTTTGCCCAAGTAGAAACGGAGACTCGCACTACACGCTCGCTTGGTCAAAAATCGTATTTGACATGCGTGCAAACGTTTATGTTATGGAGTTCTTGACTAGTCGTATATAAAGTACCTATACCTCTTAGTGTTATTCCACACAATCTGAACATCAGCAATGCAAGTTATTTTCTATTTATTGCGCACAAATAGTCGTCGGTCGGATCGCGCGTGTATTCCGGTATCACTAAATCTGTCGTCTCCAAGTCTGCTGTGTCAATGCCGCCGTATCTCTTGCGTGTTCTGTGGAACAACTTATTTAATTGCGCGAGTACGTACTACGTGTACGGTTAGTGTGAGATTGTCGCATGTTTTGGATGTTTTTTTTATTGGCGAACTATGCCCTCAAGGCTGTAGGGCTTACAGACTGCGTCTTAAGCCTGCGCCAGGTTAAAAAGAGGCAATATGATTATTTCTCATCTCCTAAGAATTAAGTAATACTTTTAAACGTGATAACGTCTTATAAATCGATGAACACCGGCTGCACGAAAAAGTGTCACGTTCCACCTGAGCCTGAGCGTGAAAACGAGAGCGCGGATCAAGCGATAGAGAGGCACGATCGGCCTAAGCGTTCGTCTTATGACGTTATCACGCCAAATTATCGTCCGTAAACCGACTTTACAGACAACCAACTTTTTTTTTAATCAAGCTTTTACTAGCTGTAAATAAAAAAGGATTAAAAAGTTATATAACCAAAGAATTTTTCAAGACGAATCAAGTGTCTATAATAATAATTATATTCCCTATGGAATCTGATGGTATTGAAGTCGGTATCATCATCGTGCATTCTCTCTTCGTTCTAATGTCAATGTGCAACGTGCTGTATAAATATTTACTCGCACGTCAGTCTACAGTCTGCCGCTCTGTCGGCGTCTCTCGACGTGTGCCGTGTCATTAGCACCCTATAAACGCAGTAAACATGCCATGAGCCTGCGCAACATCTCTGTATCTACTTCTAGATATACTTCTGTATGATAGACAACATCGATCAAGCTAACTGTGTGTACTTTATAATGCTACGAACGAATACGGGGCAAGATTAGCCATTACATTTAGTACATGTTCCCAATTCCCATCACTAATGAACGAGAAATGGCGGTATAAAGCTTTTTGGTTTTCGTTTAATTTTGGCTTCGCAATCTTGTGCATTTAGGCAGTGTAAAGTAATAATATATTTCATGTGTATTTCATAATAAAGTATATAGTCACAAGTCACAGTCAAAGTCAAGTAAAAGAGTCAAAGTCCAGTCATAGTCAAGTCATGCCCTAGTAAAGTGGTAGAAACTTTGCTAGAACTTCTATTGGAGTTTTGGAGCGAAGACGAAAATCACGTTTTTTTTTGTATTACTTTGTATGACTTGCCTACTTATGCATTACTAAGTATTAACGGTAAATAATCCACCATTTTGAAAACTCGAAGAATACCTAACCTCCTAAAAATTATTTTATACACATTCACTCGTTAAAAAACATCTGGCACAAAAACTCATTACACGTTACCGTATTGGAAAAAGGATTTGCTCGAAATTCAAAATGGCGCTTTTTGTTTTAAAAAAGGAACTTTTACGCGGCACTTGATTGATATTCTGCCAACGTGGTAAAGAGTGCAACAAAAAACCGTGCATTAAATATCAATTTTTCATTGTGATAAATAGGTATGTTTTTGATATTGAATTTTCAGATAGAAAGGTGATTTATTTTTTAAAGTTTTACTGGTGGTCTTAGTTTGGAGAACATACTTACAAGTAAATGCCATTTTGTATCGATTAAGTATTGTCATTTTCTAGTGTCACATCAATTATTATCACGCAGGGTTTTAAAATGTGCATCTAGAATTTAAATCAAAGTAGCTACGACAACGTACATCAAAAGTATTATGTAGGTAAGTTTACGACTTTTTTATGTTCCTGCAAATCGATACTGTTATATTTCGAATATTTCGATCTTGGAATCGATCAATCGACACGTTCGAAATAGCCCGTTTGAAGTCGATTCGATCGAGGTTGAATAAATTATCCGATCGGTTGTCGGACGAACGCTCCGACGCGTTTTATTAACTTTCTCGTAATAAGTTAATAATGAGAGATAAAAAATCTAAAATTATTTATGCCAAATTCTTATACCACAGAATAAATAAACGAATACCTTGGTTTATTGGTAATGTTCTGAAGACTGCCCGTTGGCTTAGTTGGGTGGCGTTCGAACTTAGTGTGGGGCTGTGAGTGTGAAAGCATTTATGTTTAATGTTCTGTGCAGATTGCCATGATGGCGAGTGAGGCCGTGGGCAGACGCTACATAAATTTAATTGCTAACGGTATTGATGATGAATTCAACAGTTTATGGGCAATAGAGAGGATTATTTATACTATTATAAAACCAATGGGCTTGCCTGTCTAAATCTAAAAAACCTATAGTACCTAAATTTATTATCAACCTACTGCTATTAAGGAGGAGGTGCAACAGCTTAATACTTGGAGATGAAGTATTTCGTGATAAAGGTAGAGTAAGCATATGGTGTTTCATCTTAAAGGTTAGCTAGCATTTCATCATTACCTATAGTCATGTCGATAGTTCGTGATATTGTGGTCAAGTGTGGTAACACTGAGAATGCTTACGAGTAATTTATTTAGTTACTTCTGAAGTATTTTATAAACGGTTCCATGGTTCTAAGCTTATTTACTTAACGTTAAGATTGATACAGGAGAATCGGGGACACTTGCCTAATAGCACAAAACAAACAAAAGAAAACAGAAATGACAGCTCGTTCAAAATCCCACCATCTTTCAAATAAAGAACATCAAACACATGTAAAGGTCGCTGTCCATCGCTATCGCGACAATTTATCGCGCGCGACCTATCGCGCGACAAATCTGTTTGTGGCGCACTCGCCGACTGACAGACAACACAAGTTTATGATTTCATTCGGATGGCGCGGTTTAGTTGGCCCATGGACGACTCATGGCTCGTTCCATATTCTTTCCGTTTTTTTTTTAATTTTGGCTTCTCAATCTTGTGCATTTAGCCAGTGTCAAGTTATTATGTATCTCATATAAAAGTCCACAGAAGAGTATATTTATTATTTTACTCTGGCGAAATGCACATAGTTTGCGGCGCCAAAATAAAAAAAATGTGTCAAATATTTCAAATTAATATTTCATAAAATCGAAACGAGTTTTGCCGCGAAAATGAAAAAATGGCGTTGTTGATTTTGTATAATTTTCCAAAACCTGTGATTCTTCGAGTGTTAATGTGTAATATAATAATGGTGGATTATAAATCTTTAATACTTATTAAACGTGCATAAGTGTAGGCATATCATACAAAGTTGAAAAACGTGATTATTGCTCTCGCTCCTTTACTAGGGCATGACTTGACTATGACTGGACCTTGAATCTTTTACTTGATTTGACTGTGACTTGTGACTAAGACTTTAAATAGGAAGTACACTTGAAATATATTATAACTTGACACTGGCTAAATCCACAAGATTGCGAAGCCAGAATTATAAGAAAAAAAAAAACGTAATTAAACATTCATTTAACGTTACTCACAGCAAATTCTGAAAACGCGCATGCTAAATCCTTACATTTCTCGCTAATACCGTGGATTGTATAAAATAACGCGCTCAAAAGCGCTAATAACGGGCTCAAAAGCGCTAATAACGCATTCAAAGGCGTTATAACGCGCAATCCGCATCAACAGGTGTCCGCTGTGATTTACAACGGAAATCCTGTAAATAAATGATACGTGAAGGTCTGTGTCCACTTTACTGTTATAAAACTTTGTTGAACTTCTTTGGCACGTTGAGCACTTGGGATCAACTATTAATAACAGATGAATGCTATCTACGGGCCAATTGCCTATATTTCCTAAAACTTTTTTTTTCGTTTTTTTTTTTTATTTGTGACAGGCTAGTGTTTGACCACTATCTCACCTGATGGTAAGTGACGATGTGATCGAAGCTGGTAAACACACTAGATCTGGAATACGCAGGCTCTCAAGGATAACTGTCGGAACACCGTATTTGGCTTGGCGGCAGACTTTCAACTTGATGGTGGTAAGCTACTTTGGTAGCAAGCCAGGCGAGCAACTCACAAAATGCTCTACCACCTCTCAAATGTCACCTAATTAACACCACCCGGGGACCACGTGTAGGGAGTCAGACTTAAGGGGTATCCTACGGGCGTGCGTGGGTGACAGCCCCTAAAACTAAACTAAAACTATGTACAGCAAAGAAATAAGTTACCTACTATATCCTTTTTGGTGAACAAAAATCATGGAACTCGCGTCATCGTCACCGAACGCTTTCCATGAGCTATATGTATACTGTGTATATATGTGTACTTTTTGTGAACAAAAAGCGTGAAACTCGCGTCATCGTCACCGCACGCTTCCCATAAGCTATACGTATACTGTGTATATATTTATATATTTTTAATTAAAATCAAAACGGGAATTAGCGTGACTTACGCGTTGTCGATGTCTAAATTGACAATTGTTTCGTGTTCATTCGGAAGCAGTTACATTTTGATCATTCTCCATCATACAATCATTGTTTTACTTATTTAGCAAAAAATATTTTTACTATACCCAATGGATTTGCCGTTTATTCACATAATGGCCCGGGGCAATTATTTAACACATTGAAATATAGGTAAAAGAGAATAAAAATAATAGAGGTATGTTAAACAATTATACTTAAAACAATTTAACTTTTCCTCTCTTCTGTGTAAAGAATAATGTACAATTTCCAGTTACATGACCAGAGACCCCAACGTGTATCGCGTCTCACTACCAGTGATGTGGTAAGCTGTATAAATGCTCACGACCGTAAATCCTTAGTTCAAGGTGTTCAAGGAATCAAGTTTATTTAGGTACAACGATGTATCAAAATGAAGGATGATCGCAACAAATTAATCTTTCAAGAATCAAGTCCGTTATATTTATAAATGTTTTAAAAAACTCCTGAAACAGCAGGATGAAATGAAATGAAAATGAAATGAAATACATTTATTTGGCACGGAGGACAAGATAAACAAACAACAAAAACATGAAATAGACAGTAAAAAACAGCTTACAAAGGTAATTAGGCATAAGTAAAAAAAAAGTGCCAGAAGGGTCGTGACTCAGAATTATTGCCAAGTGTAACACTAGGCGCTGATTTTCAGTCACAACCCAGAGGTGGCGGATCTAAAACAGTAAAAATAAAAAAAAATATATGTATAATATCATATTACATTATTATAAATATATAAAAATATGATAAATAAATAAGTCTAAATAATATATTATATACACATACACATACATATATGTATAGGTATATAAATTTACATATGTATAAAATGAACAACAAACAATCAAAAAGAAAAAATAATGAAAAATAAACAGGAAAATATTTTGCCTGGTAGAGAATGCTGTAGCATTAAGTCCTCAATAAATAAACGTGGACTTAGTAGCGCAGTATATAAACTACTTTATTCCCGGTTTGTAAACTGCCATATTTACAGACAGTTTGCTAAACAGCTGGCGAAATGGGCACTTGTTTAGGCGACTGCAATTATTTTTAGAGCTTTTATTTTTGACTTAAGGTTATGTTAGGATTTAGAGGTTATGTTGGTGTTCAAGTCCACGAATAGGTTAAAGGTATTCAACCATCACATAGATGTGCTAAGCTGTGCTATGCTTTTTTTCATGTTGTTTTTTAAACCACATTTCAGTTTGTTTCTGTTATTACGGTAACGGTATTTTTGGTACTAGCTTCTAAACAGATGGTCTAAAGTCTAAACGAATGGATCGACTTTATTGCGGTGACAGTCAATTTAACAGGTTATCGGTGAAAATCGGTGCGGACGTTTTTTCAGATGAAGCTTATGTTAGATACGTCAGATGTTATAATTAAATAAAAAAATATAATTTGAGTTGTTATACAAGGCATCACTACCTATCTTAATCAATAGATTTATAACTATTTGAACCTGAATACTAAATATAAACTTTTTTTTTATCCCTGATTGGCTAATTTATCAATTATGTCACCTAATTATTAGTGGTAATTTAGAAGAAACTAGAGGAGGGTAAATATACTAGGTCTAGAATTACTGGTTCATAAGACTAGAAAATGGAAAAAAAAAAATACGCTTTATTTATAAACTGTAATTTCTAAACTAAAAGTTATTTTTGTATTACAAAAATTGAAAATTAAATAAAATCTTATATATCTTACACGTACGTCATATAACAGTAAGTAAGACAATCGAATACGACTGCCATCAACTATTTGAATAGAATAGAATAATCATTTAACCCGACAACTTCAACTAACTTAATTATCACACGTTACAAGATGATTTTATTCAACTATACATGTATACAAGTCAATTATAATATACAACTATACATACACACGTTACAAGACAATTATATTCAATACATTTGACAACTATGTCTACCAAAAACGCTAACCCAAAACAAATCCTACTAATATTATAAATCCGAAAGTTTGTGTGTAAGTGTGTATGTTTATTCCCTCTTCACGCTTTAACTGCTGAACGGATTTGGATGAAATTTGAAATATACATAGATTATACCTAGGATTAACACATAGGCTACTTTTTAACTTGATAATAGCGGGCGAAGCCGCGGGGCACGGCTAGTTATAATATAAAACATAAACGCTTTCACACTCATAACACCACACTAATTTCGAAGACTTGTGCCGTGGGTACCGGAAATATTCACATCACAAACAATATCGCAACCAGAACCAGAAACAAATTATTCTTGGGGAGGAAACTTGTGTTCCCGCTGGGTATCGAACCCAATACCCCTGCTTAATTATGTAGCTTCTCGCGCAGTGGAACGAGTGCCTACTGCTCATTATGAAGAGATTGCTATGTTTATACTGGCTAATAGCTCTGTGCTGTTGGTATTTTCAGACGCTAATTGAAGTGTAGTTTCAGTAGATAATTAGAGTTTTACTGATGGGGTCCTTTTAGCTGCATTAATTAAATGTATATTTTCTCCTTTTTTTATTAAGTCCTCGTGTTTGTCTTTAAACGAAAGTTATCCGTTTTTTTTGTGGAATATACAATTACCTATAGTAGTAAATGTCTCTTCATATATTAAAAAAAATATAAATAACTACGTCAGTGAAGATTTGGCGCGAAAGTGAAAAAATGGCGTTGTCAATTTTGTATTATTGTTTAAAACTTGACATTATTCGAGAGGTAAAGTGTAATACTTGTGGATTATTTCATGAACGTGCAAGAGTGTAGGCAAATCATACTAAGTTAGTAGTATATAATCATACTAAGTTAGTAGTAAGATAAACGTGTTTTTTTTTTCGTTTCAAAACTCCGGCAAAAATTCTAGTAACTTTTTTACCACTTCACTAGGGCAAGAACTGACTATGACTGAGCCATGACTCTTCTACTTGACTTTGACTGTGACTAAGACCTAGACTAATTTAATGAATGAACTAACTAAGACTAATAAGCTTAAAATATTTTATTACTCGTCACTAAGTATTTGGTTAAATGTACAAAGTTTGCGAAGCCAAAATTAAAAAAAATCACGTTGCAACTTCCGACCAAAAACAAAGAGCAGCAAGGAGTAAAAACGTCCCCACATCCAGACAACTTACAAAACAATAATATAATATATAACAGTGGACGGAGCAATTACATTCTCATTAGTCGTTTCCGGACAATTTAACAGCATTTCTGGACGTCGTTCATCTTTGGATATTTAAGTATAATAGGGGTGTAATTTATGTTGCCAACTTTGTCATTACTCATTACTGGTTAGGAAGCTTAATTTGAAACTGGGACGAGTTTTAGGCGGGAAATTATGTTTTTGGGCGGGATTGAATTTACTTTTTAGAAGCTTTTACTAACCGACTTCTAGAAGTAAAGTCTAGACACTAGGAGTCCAGAGGCTGGCCGTCAACGTTAACAGAGCTATAAATATACCCACAATTATATTCTATAGGTTCACCCCACCATAATATCCAACACGTTGGTGTCGATATATCTACGATGTAATCCAGGCCAACGTCATCGTATTAATTTGTCAAACTGTCATCGCTACGTCAGGGTGCAAGGCAGGAGCGACAGAGATCTGTAAAAAACAAAAAGAGAGTTTGCTGTTTTTACAATGAGACAGGTATTAAATATGAATTATTATTAGTCGTGCCCCGCGGCTTTGCTCGCGTTAATTAGGTTAAAAAGTAGCCTATGTGTTATTCCGGAACCTAAACTTCATTAAAATCGTTTTTTTCGTTACGGAGATACGTGGTAACAAACATTCATACACACAAACTTTCACATGTATAATATTAATATTAGGATAGGATAGGATGGGCAGACTCGTAGCCAATAAAAAAACAATTTCCTTCCGTATAGCTATGTGTTTTGCCTTTGCATTGGTAAATGATATTAGCCTCTGACAGACGGATGGACGAACTGTCAACGTTCTGAACACCAGAGTAAGGAACCCTAGCTTTGCTCGATCAAAATCAAAGCGAGTGTACTGATATATTATTATTAGATTAATGTTAAAAACAGGGTGTGTCGCACACACGATAGAAGTAAAACTTTGGTATTACAGGGAAATATTGTATTTATTCATCACAATGTTTACCCCCACCACTGTGTCACATAAAAAAGTTGCGGGTCAGAATTACAAAGCCCTCCCATAAGAAGTATCTAGGTAACTTTTATACCATGCGAGCGAACTTATAATAAACACTATTCAGACTTAGATTTCTTTCATGTGTCAAAAAATGTTCTAAAAAAACAAATAAAAAAATTAAATTTCTCCTTAAATGAAAAAATACCTAATGAATAATTTAACAATACATTTCTTAATATAATACCTATACCTATTATATCAGAATATTATGTATATATGTAAGTGAATGATACATTGTATACACACACACACACACACACACATACACACGCACATACACATATAGAAAATCGCACTCATAACTTTTATTTTTTCTAAACAATAGGGATTGTATGATTAGACACATTGTTCTTATTATAACATATGTAATCCTTTTTTGGCTATACTATTAGAATATTTTTATTACCTATGTATATTTTGTAAACGCTGTTGGATTATGAAAATAAAAAATAAAATAAAAAAATAAAAATAAAAATAAGACATGCATTTGTTTGTCAAGCTGTCAACGCTTGCTATGTCACCGAGTATCACGGTGCAAAGCAAGAGCGATAGCGACACAATCACATTTAAATTACAAAAATCAGATTCAGTTCTTTTAAGGAGTACTTGAACTGCTCATTGGCTTAGTTGGGTGGCGTTCACCTTGTAGGCAGGGATATCGGGTTCGATTCCCGGCAGGAACACAAGTTTTCCCCTCATGGAAAATTTGTGTTTCTAGTTCTGGTTGTGATTGTGTGTGTGATGTGAATGTTTCCGGCACCCACAATAAAAGTCATCGAACTTAGTGTGGGGCTTTGAGTGTGAAAGCGTTTATGTTATGTTACGTTATGTTTATAAACAATCAAGACAGTGGTATAGCTGCTACACACTGTACGCCTTTGGTTCGGCGAACGGCGTGCCCGCGCCCGAGTTCACGCACGCCGATCCTCACGAACCAAATGCATATGGTTTGTGGTAGCTTGTAAATGTGGAGTACTGTTCTCACCTTTGAGACGGTTCAGCTAAGTACCAGCTTGAGGCTCTTAACTCCATTGAGAGTAGAGCCAAGAGACTCATAGGTTGCGAACAGCTGACTAATTCAAAGCTTCGGGCTTGGGTCATCGCCGCATGGTGGCTAGTCTCTCAGTTTTTCATCGGATACATTTGGGAGAATGTGCCATTCTATTATCGGACAAGCAGACAAACTGCTTAGCAACACCACTATATGGTAGACATTCCACAAATACGCACGAAGCGTTTTGCTTTCACATATATTGTGCGAACTGCAAAGGAATGAAACTCCTTGCCTGAGTCGGTGTTTCCTGATGAGTACAATAATATGGGAGTCTTCAAGTCCCGAGTGAAAAGGTATCTTCTAGGCAAGCTTGTTTCATTCTCGACCACATCGTCGATTACCATCAGGTGAGATGGTGGTCAAAAGGTTGCCTATCTTGAATAAAAAAAAGCAAATATTCTATTCTTTTTAAGCTTTCTTTATCTCTCTTTTAATTGATTGCGCCAATAATTTAATTTTATCACATGCACAAATGTTAATTAAATTCAATAAGAGCGAGATGATCCAATTATAGCTGCAACTCAACAGCTTACCATTTACTGATGTCGATATAACCAACGTATAATCCAAGCACGCGTCATCGTATTAATTTGTCAACCTGTCTTCGCTAGATTAGAACTGGAGTAAGTTAAAGACTTCAGCGTGTGAGGTCAACAATTTATTAGAATATTTCTGTGCCGATAATTCATAAATCTGTGCTGAAATCGACAAAAAAATCACTGTAATATAGTTATCGAACCTGCTTACTAAAATTTCACGAGAATCGGTTGAGAAATGCGACGTGTAGAGAGGAGAACAACTGGAAATCCGCCGGACATACAATTTTACCCTAATTGAAACGAGGCCGCTTCGCTCGCACTGCTCGCTCGGTCTTAAACTAAAGATGCTGGTTCCTGGTTCGAATCAATTGTATGACTCACCACAGACTAATAACTTCCACAGCTAGCTATTACGCAAAATGTCCGGTCAACGTGCGAAATGTCCAGACAATGTGCGGATCGGTCCGAATATTAATGCTACGGTCGAACGCACTTCAATCATAACGACGTTACAGCGGTGATTTCGGACAGATTGCGTTTCGTCTGGTGTGTAAATTTACATGCATTACGTCAGACTGGAATATACATTTTAATAATTAAATAGTGGATTGTACCATATGGGAAAAAAATAATATTTTCACGGCGAGGGCGCTATTTTGAATCCGGAGCGCTGCGAAGGATCAGGAGTAAAATTCTGAGTGCAGTGTGGGATTAAAAGTACGTTGTCTGAGAAAATTATATAAGAACTCACTCTTGAATTTATTTAATTTAACATACTTCAATATATATGCAATTATAGAATAAATTACGATATTTGACGTTATTCTCTTTGATTGCATGGAAATATATATTTTTCTCGCACTTATTGGGGAATAAAACGTTGTTCTTTGAATATGGATAAAATATAGTTTTAATTGTATTTGGAAAATATTTGATTCAGGAAATAATACCGGCGTGAGGCTACAAAACAACGTAGCTGTAAGCCGCTTGTAAAATTATATAAGCTGTAGCAAAATTGCAAAAATATTAACCATTGTGATTACTCGGAGAGCTTGAGGGAATGTTGTTATATTTTCTTTTGTTGTTTTGTGTCAACTAAACTTCGAGCGATATAGACGATCATCCTCGGGAGCATGCGCTGTAGCTGCAACGAGGGCCTGGCGCGTACCAGCATAGGTTATGCCAGCTGCGATAGAGGCGGTGGCGGCGGGGCCGCGGGCGGGGAAAAATCAACTTGAATACGACTCACGATAGTTTTAATAATAATATAGATTAACATATACATAAATACACACATACCGGTCAAAACATAACACGTATGCTTGACCGTAGTCGGGTAAAAATCACCTTCTTCGCTTATATCACTAGAATTTGTTCTCAATTAAATTGGACACTACCTTCAAACAAAAAAAATACTAAAATCGGCTAAAGTACCTACCCTTCTTTTCTGTATGTTACACGGAAAAGAAGGAAATACAAAAACTTATTTTCTTGCGTCGTTAACGCTATTTTTTAATTATACTAAAAGCCATCAGACACAGCGTTAGTGGCCACCGCAACTAGTAATAACAGCTTTTCCCTCCAATATCCAATCACCCAGGACGGACGCTACAGCCGTTAAAACAACCATATCCCCAAACAATAATATTTGTCCGTCCGTAGTCGCGGAGCCATTGTTTCGATTAATTACGAGTCGGGAGAATGAGGTTACGGCAGTTTGATCGCTCGCGCTGGAGCTATAGTGGAATGAGTAGTAAAATTGGAGATGTTGGAATAACAACAATTTCGGTTAGCTTTTATAAATAAATATAACATAAACGCTTTCACACTCACAGCCCCAAACCAAGTTTGTAGAATTCTGTTGTAGGTGCTGGAAATAATCACATTACACACAGACACAACTACAATCAGAAACACCGGGATCCCCTAGCCCGCTGTTAAATAGGAAGACGCGCAACCAACTGCGAACGAGAATTTAAAATAAAATATTTAATTGGTACGTGAATTTATGTAAAAAAAATACACTAAAATAAAAATATTGAATGAAAAAAATTTAAAAAACTTTGACTAGCTGGTTTCTTAGCCTTTGTTGTTATAGAGTTAGGAGTTTAAGATTTTTTTGTAAACCTGTAGACTAGATAATATAGTTACATATAAATCATCATTTGCTCGTCTGCTTGCAAACGGAATATATTGTGTCACTACTTACAATAAGATCTTATTTGCATGTGTGAAGGCAAATAAACGTAAAAAAAAACAATGATCATTTTGAATTCAGTTAGAATCACATTTTTAAGTAGACAGGCCTCGCGAGGTGGTGCGCGCAGAGTTCCTGCGCGCCTCTCATGGTGAAAGAGGCGAAGCAACTCCAACTTCGCTTCCAAAACGGAAATGGGGCCTTGCAAAGAGCCAACGCCACTAGGGCTGTGCAAGCTAGTGCGAGAGAGTTCCCTTGGCCCCTGGAGACAAACGCGTTCCGTAGAGTATCGTGTGGTTTTAGTCGGTAGGCTACTGTGGTGTCACGTGTGATACGGATGACACACCCCGTCGCGCCTCCCCTGGCGTGGGGGGACGGTACGTAAAGGTGAAAAAAAAAAACTAGTAAATATTTCCTCCCGCAGTTTCCGAACTGAGAATATCCTGTATTTACAATCCAATATTTTCGGTATGGGGTTTTATGGAAAATTGAAATACGCGGCATTCGTGGCTCAGCCGTGGTATTAGAATATCGACTAGTTTCATGAGGTTCTATATAGTTTCCATATCGTAGCGTTAGGGTTGAGAAAAAAGTGATGTAAATCTTTGCTTCTTTTTCTTTTTGGGAAGACAAAGAAAGATTTCCTTTTGAAGTGAAGTCTTTTTATGGCCGCTTGAAATTCTGATCCGCAACTTTTTAGTGTGACGAATCGTGGTGGGGGTAAACACTGTGAGGAATAATAATATTTGTTAGTAATACAAAAGTTTCACTTCTATCTCGCGTCATTAAGACACATCCTGTTTTTTTTATTCTAACCAAATTGAAGATATTTTTTAAACATTTGAACTGACCGCGCTGGTGTAATTGGATACGCGTCAGCCTTGTAAGGGTATCTTTCGATTCCCGGTGGAAGCACAGGTTTTCTCCAGTGAAATTGTGTTTCTGGTTCTAGGTGCGAGATTGTGTATGATGTGAATGTTTCCGGTACACACAAGTCATTAAACTTTGTTTGTGGTTGTTGATGGAACTGTATGAAAATATCTTTTTAAGAATATGTATCATGTATCACGATACAAGTAGATCAGACCCTGTATTACGTATCTTTGTTGCGAGTAGTTTTTATTTGAATTAAGCAATAATTAACCTTATTTCTGTGGAGTTCTGTCAATTTAGAATAGAAACAGTTCGCAACTGACACAGGTTCTCTGTTGCGATCAATATAATTTCAACGAAACAAGATTCCTATTTGCTGAATTGGAACCGCGGCAATAGGTAGTTCGCTCACTAGCCAAAAAAAAAAGACTGTATGATACACGCACAGTCTCGGGGGAGAGTTTTCTTCTAGTGAACTGTATAAGGTGCGCAAATGGACAGGTAAGAGGTATATCGATCCTAACAATAAAAAAAAGGGAAGCACTCCACCAACCTTTAGATCCACGCCCGCCAAGGGCAGCAAGATCAGCGTAGTTAAATAAACACCGTGGCTTCCTTGTGTAGTCTCCTTTTGTAATAAGTACGTACGACGCACAATAGAAAGATCGTTAGGTCCTCAGGATCCAAAATGCTGGATTTCCACCGTAATCGATCAGTCTCACCTGTGTCACAGATAAAATACAACGTTAGCGACATCTATTGATGTTTCTTTTTTTTTCCTACCGTCATATTTGTACCTACCACGTTTTATGCCCCATGCGCCTTTGATTTTTTTATGCCAGATAAGCCTTTGGCCGCAATCCCACTTGAAGGAAAGTGATAATGCGGCCGAAGATGTAAAAGGTTCGCGAAACTGTAAACTACTATCCTAGTGACTTGAAAAAGTTTATAATATACCCTTCTATTGTTTCAGGTCAGTAAAACTCTATACCCAGTAAGTAAGTACTATTCATATCGTGCGGCGGTTCGGGAAAAGTCATCATTTTTACTACAGTGAACGCGGGTAAAACCGCGGTACGCTGCTGTTAATATACAAAACTCTTTACTCACTGCACGTCATTAAAAGCTCCAATTAGAAAGTACTACAAAATCCTTTTAAATACCGCCATCCATCGCGTGCCGACCGACCTGATAAGAGCTTCGTACTCACTGCACCAGACTCGACTCCCTCTACAATTTGTATCAACCACGGAATATTTTTTTTTTTCACTATTACAGGTCACGATAGAGTGTTTCCTATTTTTGTTACAATCTAGCCAAGATTAGGCTAATAAGTAACTTAAATTTAACTTATTCTGCTAGATTTAAAATAGCCAAGAATGTGTCCATTAACACTTTTCTTATTGTCTCTATTAAGGCGAAGACACCACGGAATATGATTACTTATAATGCTCTATGGTTTCAAAAATTTCATCTCTATAATAATTTATTCAATTCACCATTTTCGAGTTTTTCAAGACTATAGATTATGTAGATAGAAATAAAAAGAAAAAAAGGACGTTAAAGATGGTTTAGATAATCTTTAATGTTCGGTAAAGTGTCCAAAATGCTTGCTGCATTACGCAGTATACCAAGGTTTATTTTTTGCCTCAAACACAACGTAGCGTTTTGGTGATTTGACTCGATCAGTCTCTTAGACTATCTTTCAAAATGTATAAAGATCCGGTCCCCATGGGCCCAGCTTTTTAACCCCAAACGGCTCAATTGTAAAACTTTTGTTAAGTTTTGAATACTCACAACCACGCGGCAGTCTATATTCACACGCGCCTATAATTGTAGAGAAAGTCTTTCCAGTTTAAATATATTCATAGAAAGATGTTGAAAAGCACCTAGCAGCACACAGGACAGATTTGCTTTGAGCGGATGGCGTACAAGGGTGCGGATGCGGTTGCCTCTCGTTCCCGCAAGCCGTCCGTTTGAATCTTATGCGTCGAGTGTGTAGCAGCTATTAATAGTTTGGTGCAATGTCCTCGAATTTTTTTTTTATGATATTAATAGAATAGTTTTGTGTATAAATAGTGTATTTTGACATCGGATCGGTCCCAGTGCGTGTATTATAAGCAGGTAGCGATCCTAATTCAATAACATACAATTAACGGCAATTGGAAACCGGCCCAAGGAACGGTGCGTGGATTCTGTCAATACTGGATGAGAGTTTGTTTTTTTCCAGATGTACTATCACTAAATATCCAAATCACTTATTAATATTCGAACACAAAATTTCTTTCTTTATTTACACACACAAATTTACGCGTTTATAGTATATGTAATGTTCCATACATTATTAAATGTGATTTAATTAAACTATAAACTTCTTTAATTTCAAAACGTTGCCTGAGGCAACCTTCTTCTAGAAGTTTTCTTGCTGTCCTCGAAAAGTATAACTGAAATAATTAAACGCAAGCAAAGCTTAAAAAAAGGAATTCACCGCTTTATCTTCGGGACTTTGATCAGATTAGATGTACTAAACATGCAACATTGAAGATATTTCAAGAACTACTGATCAAATTTAAATGGGACTAATTGGAAAGCAGATGAGCAGAGGAAAGATCTTGATCAAATTTAAATGGGATATTAGAAAGCAACATCATTCAAAAAAGATAAATTCAAAATCGGTTATGAGGTAACACATAAAAAAAATACAGTCGACTTGAGTATCTCCTCTTTTTTTGTGAAGTCGGTAGAAAACGCAAGCAAAGCTTAAAAACCCCGACTTCATCGCTTATATATCGGTTATGGCTTGACCGATTTCGATATAATATATATATGGCCACCTCTGAAGTATACTCTACCAAACAAAAAATACATTAATATCGTAAACATACCTACTGTCGAATTGAGAACCTCCTTTTTTGAAGTCGGTTGAAAATGAAAAGACAACAACACATGTATAAATAATAGTACCACAGATAAAACTTCAATAGATTGTCTACAAAAACAAGGCTAGTAAAACTTATGAATAAATAAAATTATAATATCCACATTACAATTAACACTGCACAAACAAAACATTACCGCCTATAACAGGTATCTCATCCACTTGCTCATTACACCTCAAATGACATAGTAAACTCCTAACACAGTACTTATCCTGCCCACGCCCATTCCAAGATCTCCATAACAAATTGTCGCGTCATGTTTTCTATAATTTAGCCCTTCGCCGACGGCACAGATCCACGGCTGATTGGGATGGTAGGTGGTAGATAGATACAGGAGATATGGAGTAAGTGATTGTAGAGATGGCATCTACAGTTTTTGTAGTAGGTTCAAAAAGGACCGCAGGAGGCAAGACAATACGTAGTTATGTTTGCTGTAAATGTTATTAGAGACTAATCTAGCTATTTATTTGTGAAGTAGACCTTGAAATAGGACAAATGTTTCTTACATGGGGAAATTGTGAGACATACTTCATATTTTCTTTAATCGAACCACAAGACGAACTGACCAACGTCATCCATTTATGGTTGATATACCTCATGTCCGCTTTGCTTCTACATTTATCATCCGTACAGCGAAAGAGTGGAACTCGCTGCCCGCGTCTTTGTTCCCTGAACAGTATAATCTGAGAGTCTTCAAGTCTAGAGTGAATCGGTATCTTCTAGGTAAGCATGATTTTCGGTCGCATCATCACTTTCCTTCAAGTGAGATAGCGGCCAAATGCATACCTAACTGGCATATAAAAAAACATAGCTACGGAGCTTTCATATAAGTTAAAGTTTTTATGTCATTGAGAGACGAGACGAGCATGTCGCTCACCTGATGGTAAGGGTACTTACCCATTACAATCCAGGGCCACCCAGAGTTTTAAACTTGTATAATTCGACCTCCTGCGCAGCAGTACTGCTTCTGCCACCCTGATTTATTAGTTGTCTAAGTCCAGATGTGCCTAAATCTACGTAATTCTACTTCTGTATAGTTAATATAGGCAATTAACTACAATATTTTTAAAGGACTACCATGACTTTATTTTCGAGTAACACCTGAGATCGATGGGATACGCTGTAAACCAGCACAAACCCTTAGTTTGTGCAGTCTTAGCGCTGAACATATTCCAATTGCCAAATATTTCTTGCATGTATTTTTTTTCTTTTGTGTACCATAATGTGATTGTTTAAATATTAAGCAATAAATGATTTTCTATTCTTCTATTCTATTCTAAATCTCTATAAGTCCTGTAATTTCACTTGAAACATTGCCCAGTTTAGTACAACTTATAACCAAACATTTTTCATTTTATTTATAAAGATATTGTAAACGGCATAAATCGTCTGGATTAAGCCATTAATATACCCAAAGCCCTCACATAAACAATCGCGATATCTGCAGCAACGGGGACTTTTTATGTGTTGTCTGGGATGCGTCTGCATTCCGACGCCCTCGTCGCCACAGTCCCACAAAGTACCACAGAGTCCCGCAAAGTACTACAGATCGCGGAAGAGGTCCCGTGAAATATTTGATTAGCGTTGTGAGAATTTTGATCTTGTATGAATTGGCTGAAGGTAAAGATGACTCGAACGGACAAAAGATTTCGACTTAGTATAGGGATAGTGAGTGCAAATAGTCTTGTGAAAGAAAAAAATACATAAAGAACACATTAAACAAAGGGATAGCCCACCCATAGAGACAGTAAGAGTTAAGTAATATTATGCTTTTTCCACTCTACTTAGCTGTTAAGTTTAAGTTTAGTTAGACTACAATAGAAGACTGAAATATATATTTGGATAGATAATAAAAAAAAAATACTTTCAAAATCTTTTGATTTTACACTATATCATAGTGAAAATCTTTTTGCATACATTTATAATACTTGATTCAAAGTTGCAATTATACCAATAAATAGTTCGGCGTAACCTATTCGATAAACGGAATAATCTGTGAGTCTTCAAGTGTAGTGTGAATAGGTATCTTCTAGGCAGTAATTATTCATCTTCGACGGCGTCGTCTGCTTGCTTAACTAGCACAAAATCAACAAAAACAGTTTCAGTCAATTCTTTATAAAATCGGTGAAAACCAAAATTTTTGGTGTACCCAACGCTGATAAAAAGGGTGAGGTCTACCACATCTGTCATAATTGTACAATGATATAATTGTACCGTAGAATCTCAATGTAAGATTGTTAAAGGGGTCGGTGGTAAAGCAAAAACCAACGGGTTGTGCCGGCAGAAGTGAAAACTTGAACATTTTTCGCGGCGCGGTAGAAAGAGAGGGGGATATTACTTCCCCTCCTTCGTCTTACAAATTTTTCGTCTTACGAATTTTCGATCAGGTCAAGTGTCCTGACGCGAGTTTAAAAATTTTTACCCATCCCAAAAAAGTGCACCACGCCGCTAAAGAACTTTTCACTTCAAAAAAGTGCACCACGCCGCCAAAGAACATTTCACTTCAAAAAAGTGCACCACGCCGCCAAAGAACTTTTCACTTCAAAAAAGTGCACCACGCCGCCAAAGAACTTTTCACTTCAAAAAAGTGCACCACGCCGCCAAAGAACTTTTCACTTCAAAAAAGTGCACCACGCCGCCAAAGAACTTTTCACTTCAAAAAAGTGCACCACGCCGCCAAAGAACTTTTCACTTCAAAAAAGTGCACCACGCCGCCAAAGAACTTTTCACTTCAAAAAAGTGCACCACGCCGCCAAAGAACTTTTCACTTCAAAAAAGTGCACCACGCCGCCAAAGAACTTTTCACTTCAAAAATAAAAAAATATAAAAGAAATTATAGTGCTCAAACTGATATATTAAGGCTCGTCCTCAAACGTTCAGATACCTTAAACACCAATTAAAACGCCCAGTCATGTCGCTATTGACAGCTTAGTATGCCTGATTGCGTGCTGATATGGGATGGAATGTTAAGCATCCAGAGGACCAAATATGGACGTGATGGAGATGTTCATTTGATTTGTGATGTAAAGTGAAGATGCCTGCAGCGTTTCATCACCTTATCTCCAATCAAAGGAACGAAGAATAAAAAGCTTATATTTTTTTATATGAAAGGGAAACATTTATGAAAGATAGGTAAGCATTTCTACTATCACACCTGATGGAATATGATGATGCAGCCGGAGATGTAGTTTGACTTAATGACGCCCAGTTAATACCGTTCAGGGTACAAAGACGCGGGTAATGAGTTCAAGTCCTTCACCGTTAGAATATGAACAGACGGTGTACAAAGTTGATTTTGTTTTTAGAGCATTAGCCAAAGGAAAGCAGAACTACTTAAAGTAGTAAATTTAGGAATAAAACATATCGCTTGAGGAGAGGATTGAACAAAGGGTTATATGCCCAATGTCTCTAACCGTGGAGCTACTTAAGCCCCTAGTACTTCCTTTCATTCCCCGGGGATTTCCAATCAACCCCAGGTGAGCAGTTCCTCGCCATTACTACTTTGGTCTACGAAGTGATCCGAAAGGGTTTCTTTTTCCTTTTCTAGGTACGGACCCTAAAAACAAGTTTAGTCAGTGGATTATCCACTCCGCTCGACGAAAAAGTGGATATCGCTCCACAAGCACTTAATCTGACTATTAATTAAAATAATATAAACCAGTACATTTATTCCACTTCGCTCAACAAGAAAATTATTTAGTACAGTCAGCAAAAAATGCTCAAAAAAATTGGTAAATATATGTGGTTATTACTTCTCGCTTCTTCGAGGCGTTTCTAAGAAAATAGACAAACAAAACATGTTAAAAAGATAAGTTAGTTCCCGGTGATTGACAATACTACCTGTTATACCAAATCTTGCCATTCATTCCATTCCAGACTCCAGAGCCATCAATGTATTTCCAGACAGAGAGAAAGCCCATTTCAATCCTTTATCATTCGAGTTCCATTCAACTGTTACTCTTTAAAACAAAAAGGTCCGCGGCGTATTTACAATGCACGCTGCCCCGTGGTCCGAACGATTGTCTCGATTTCAAATTTATTTTTATTCGATACAGAATCGATTGCTGTGATAGTTCACATATAAGTGTTTAAATTGTGTGATGGTTGTGGACGTAGGTATATTAACATCGGATATGGTTGATGGCGATTCACTTTCGCAGCAAAAAAATCACTCAACGTTTAACGTTACGGTTACGTTCTTACGTTGTTTTGCGCCACTTTGTATACAAACCTGCTTTTGGTCGGTCATTTAGGTATTCATAAAACATTTTCTTTCATTTTTACAATGCCATTTTTTCTTACTTTCGCGGCCCACCTCTGATTTAGGAGTTTTAAAGTTCAATGTTGGTTAATAAAGAAATATTTATAAATTTATCTGTACCTATAAAAAACGATATTTCCTTAACGGTGTCTATTAACCAACTTCAGCAACATTGCGCAACAACAATAATTGCTAAAATGGCAACCATTCCAGCCGAAAGCAGCTGAACTGAGAAACAATAACCGCTACAAGTTTCTAAGGTTTGATTGTTCTTGGATCCTTCCAACTTTCACAAAGGCGCATATTGTGTCTACTAAAAGAAACGACGTGGACAGACGTGAGGAGGCAATGATAATAAACCATCTGACGTACGAGAAGCTGTCAGGACTTGCAAGTCGAACTGTCATTGGGTAAGATGGGTAATAAGGCTGGCAGAATGAGCCTTTCAAATGGAAAAACATAAACAGAAATGTGCTTTAAGACTTAAAGACAAATTCTAATTATCTATTATATAGAACTGTCCATTAAAATTGTATACGTGGCATCGAATAGAATAGAATATACTTTATTGTACACCAAATACAGTTAGTTACAGAGGTTATCTTAAAAAACGAAAGTACAATGGGCGGACTTATCGCTAAAAGCGATCTCTTCCAGTCAACCTTTGGATGGAGAGAGGGATAATTTTATATAATGAGGTCGGTGGTGTAAAAACATAATAATTTGGCATATTTTGTGGATTGAGCATGCTGCTCTAGTCTACAATATGCATGGGAACTTTGCGAATGGGACGATTTTAGAATGGGACGTTCTGCGATTGGGACGTTTTGAAAATGAGACGATCTGCGAATGGGACGGTTTGCGAATGCGTGACCAATTATTGTTCCCCGAGTGGTATAATCTGGGAGTCTTCAAATCAAGAGTGAATAGGTATCTTCTAGGCAAGCATGTCACATTTTCGGCCGCATCATCACTTTCCATCAGATGAGATAGTGGCAAAATGCTTGCCTATATAGAATTAAAAAAAAATTAGAATGGGACGTTCTGCGAGTAAACCAGTACACCTAGTAACTATTTAGTTACCTCTGTCAGTTTGCAGCGAGATGCACACACACACACGGACATTTGCATGCTTCACCCATGATTGGATGTGACTACGTCCGTATTCTTTCAAGTTCGTGGAAATTATTGGGAAAGTTGGTGCGCGTTACGGTATTCTTCTTTTAGTTTTATTACTTTATTATTACAATTATCATAGGCCTAAAATTCAGGACTACGAACCTGCTCCCTGCGCGTTACGCTTTGCGAGCAAGTTTGACCGAAGGAGAATAAAAGCATTCATTGTGATACCAATGGATATTGGCCTCGATTCTGATGTACACTCACTAAATTAAATTTAAACTATCCCTGTCTCTTACAAAATAAAACACAAGACATAGATAGCATGCATTTTAGTGCTGTCACGCTAGTTTATCAATTAAAATATGAACAGCAGAAGCAGAAAGGCGCTTGTTTTTAGTCAAGACCAATACAACACATACTCGACTAAGCTCGCATAGACATCTAAGTTCTGACTAACTTGACAGCACAGCAGTATGCTATCTCTGTCTTGTGTTCCTATTTTGTAAAAGACAGGAATAGTTTAAATTTAATTTAGTGTGTGACATCAGAATCGAGGCCATTATTAGGTATTTAGCACACTACGCCAGAGGCAAAAAATCCTGGAAATCCTTTAAATATTAATATAAAAACCGACTTACGATTTATTTGAACTGTGTTGCCATATTCTTTTATTAAATTTATTTTTGCGGTTGCTCCTTAAATTCGTTTTGTTTTTATGTGTTTTATTGCATTTAATGACACTTCGCGTTTTATTTTATTTGATTGTGTCATTGTTACTACTTTTACGTATATTTATAAATCACTATTTTATATTTTACATTTGTTATTGTATGAAATATTTCTAATGAATATAATTTATCATAATAGTATAAGTGTTTTCATGTGCTTACGTCTAATACCTTTAAACGAGCAATTCTTGTATATTTATGTATACCTATCTATATATAATCTGAATCTCGGTAACGGTTTCGGGGGCGATAAATCGATCTAGCTAGGTTTAATTACAAGAAAACGTCATTTACCAAAAAAAAAACCGAGCAAAGCTCGGTCATCCAGCTACTGATAAATAATATTAATTAATTTGACCCAAAAGATCGTCGTCGGCCTTTTAAAAGTCGTAAGAATTACTGTATTCAGATTCAGATTCAGATAATTTGCCTCCATATATACAGCACAAGGTGTTACATTCCAAAAGGTAGGTACAATGTCTCTTATGGACCCTGTCGGGCGCAGCAACTTAAGAGAGAAATTAAATAACGTACACTCTCCTAGAATATGAATTCGATGAAAAGTTTTCCAGCATCTTTGCTACATAGAATTTTCTCGACTATTCTAGAAGAAACAAATTTCAGAATTTCTTCTCAATCCACATAATGTAAATTAAAATAAAGTATTATTCTATTGGTTGAAGGCTATTAGTATTAACTAACATATAGGCTACTTGTCTTTATCTAGGAAGTCTAGGCGATGTGTTGGTTAATTTGTTTTGTATAGGACTGCGCTTGTGTCGTCCCACGTTGCTTCTTTTTCGCGACAGGCACATTCATTGTTTCCTCACAATACAATCCTTTTCCGTCCAAACTCAAATTTATTTCAATTCTCAACTCTACCCTCCAACAATAGAGTCATAACTTCAATTGCAACCGTATCTGATTGAAAAAGGAAATGTTGTGAAGTAGTAGTGGTTGTAGTCCATCGGCTTTGCACTGGACATTATCCATTTTTACGACTCTACCTTAATAGAACCGGCATTTTATCATTGACTAACTTATTTTTATCATCATTGCAAACGATTTTAGGCTCTATTAGAATCGTAATAAGTAATAAACTGTTATCTTTAAAGCGGCCTTTTTGATTAGCAACCATGCTCAGGGCTGTTTTAATCTAAACTTCATTATTCTTAAGCTTCAGCAGTAGAATAAGAAAGGTTCTTATCAGAAATCTCATTATGAAGAGATTAACTCCCGGATTACGAGGCATTTTATTCGGTGTTAAATCACAGGATTTGTTATCCTTGAACAAAGGGATAGAAAAGTTGCCAAATAATGTCAGTTCTTTGTCAGCCAGTTTCGCAATGACAAGCGCAGTATTGTATAATTAAAACAAAATAAGCTAAAATTCACAACCTACTCAAACAGATTTTAATATAAAAGAGTCGATAATTTGGCTACCATAAAGTGAATACTTTTAGGCCACTCTATTCTAAAGAAATGGCGAAGAGCCGATCTTCAATCATCTTTCAGTGATTGAGGTATATGCGCAACCAACTACGCCAGTGGACAGTTCTTATTTACCATTACCTTCATAGTTACAAAGCATAGGTCTGTCACCTATCTTGATGCCTCCATAATAACATTATTTAACACTAGCCGTGCCCTGCGGCGCGTTAATTATGGTAAAAATGTGCCTTTCTGTTATTCCAGAACCCAAACTGTTTACACTCAAAATTGCATCAAAATCGGTTTATACGTTACGGTGATACGTGGTAATAAACATTCACACACAAACATTCGTATTTATAATATTAGTTGGATAGATCTGTATTAATGAAATGCCAATTTGATGAATGACAGGCTGTAATTTTGCGAATCTGGCAGTAGAATCATTAACTTTCATGGGTGCCTCTTTGGGGCCCATGTGAAAAAACGATTTTATTTGATTTGACAATATCGTCAAAATTCGATATGGAAAATACGTTTTCATGACCTCGTTTGTTTTTCTGAGTCACCCACGTCCGTAAGAGGATACCCCTTAAGTCTGACTCCCTACACGTGGTCCCCGGGTGGTGCTAATCAGGTGACATTTGAGAGGTGGTAGAGCATTTTGTGAGTTGCTCGCCTGGCTTGCTACCAAAGTAGCTTACCACCATCAAGTTGAAAGTCTGCCGCCAAGCCAAATACGGTGTTCCGGCAGTTATCCTTGAGAGCCTGCGTATTCCAGGTCTAGTGTGTTTACCAGCTTCGATCACATCGTCACTTACCATCAGGTGAGATAGTGGTCAAACACTAGCCTGTCACAAATAAAAAAATAAAATAAAAATAATTTTAGTCCATACCACCGAAACTTTATCTTATTTAGTAACAAGTTTCGCTCCATTGAGTGACATCCGCGTGTGAGCCAGTATTCCGAGATTCAGTATCCAGATGGAAAAACTTTTAAAGCTACTTTTTACGCCTTTTATATCGGAATTTACAGAACTTTTTATCGTACGGGAAGCCGAAAGGAACTGCGTATCGAAGTTAAAAGATTTTCTGAATTTCCTGATGAATTACTTTCTTTGATATCTTTTTAAGTTTCGAATCCTTTTGGAATGTTTTTATAGCATTGATTCGGCATCGCGAGGATTTGGGATTTTGTCGCCCTTTTTACGGTATACTGTACAAGTTAAATACCGAAAGGAAATGTTTTATGGAAATAAGGAACTTTTTATAGTTTTATTGTGAAAAGATTTGGTTTTGATTCTGATGTTAGGGTTATTATCCATTATCTTACGTACGATTAGTTTTGCTTGATTGACACTTTTTGAGGGAAGCATAAGAAAAAACAATATAAAGTATAGAAAAACATTCGTTTACTGATGTAGAAATGACCTATTAGAGCGCTTTTATAGAACCTTAGTAACTTAAGACAGATTTATACAAAATTTAAACCATCGTATATGTAAACCATCGTATATGTGTATCTATAAAAAAAAACTATCTTAGCCCGCGGTCCGCCTTGAACTATTATTTATCCCCATGACTGCCAGTGTTTTTTTTATCTAAAATAAGTTTAATTAGATATTTATAGTAATTCAAATCATTGTACTTAAATCTAATATTAACAAGGTAAAAAAAAAAAACAATTACTTAGCTACGTTATATTATATGTGTTGCGTCATTGCATAACATTTATTGCATTTCTCCACATGCTGCTAATTTCATAAATTATTATAATATACAAACAATATTATATTTCAAGCTTCAAAACAAAATACTACTAGATAATTCGGTTACCCGAGGCAACACGGCAAACATACAGTGATTGCTAGGAGATGATATGATTGCTTGCGCAGACAGCACATTAAGCTGTGGGCCTAGAACAGTGCCCTGAGGCACTCCAGTAAATGCAAGTTCGCGGGAGTAATGCACTGCGAGAGATAGGTAAGGTGAAGGAAGTAGAAATGTTGATTGTGTTAAGTAAGCCAAAGCAGGTTTAACTTTTCTCTCTATGATGCAGGAACTGCGAAAACTTAGGGCGAACATAGTCAAATGCGTTGGACAAATCATTAAGTAAAGATGAAACTAACTTTATGAACGCTTGACTTCGTCCTTTGTGTTGACAATTATCGCAAGTTATTCAGAAACGAGAACGAATAGAAATTGTTCAAATTATTTTTTTTGCGTTTCATATGCGTGTAGCATATTTTTCACCAATTTTAAACAAACAAAAAAAAGAAACTTAAAAAAATCCAAGAGCATACCAAATAAATTGTTATTCTTATAAAAATATATCAAGATCTGTTAAATGTTTCAGGAGATAAATATAGGAAAAGTCCGACTTGGATTAAGTATTGGTTTTCGCAGCAAACAGCCATTAGAATCTTTCTATTAGGGTTTATGTTTAAATTAATGTTTACTCGTCACAAACTAGATGTCCATGACCGTTTTTATAACTATAAACAATTGTGTTACACACATTAAATACGAAAAAAAACAACTAAGCTATACTTGTCAATTAGACTCTTTATGCTCTAGTATTTATAGTCTTTATATCTGTTTAAACGTTTTCATATCTTTCTACTCTAATATTCATAAAGGATTTCAGGTAAAGACGAATAAAGTTAGATTTTGATTATTTAAAATGTGTTTCAGCATCTGCCTTGATATCTTTCTATTTCAGAACCAGCGCGTAAACATATTCAACCATAAGATCATCATTAACCAATTGGTGAAACGAAAAAAACTATATTGACTATACATTGTGGGGCTTATATATAAGTAGATGCAGAACCGAATAAAATTGATAAAGGAAATAATCTATAATCTGCCATTTCGCTTGCTATATTTCAAAATGCTACAATATTCCCTTGTGAATGTTTTTCCCCAGAGATCTTTACCGACATGTTCTCTGCCTCGGGCGGAACTCGATTGGCTGTTGTATCCATGCTGCCATTTCTTCATGTAATTACGTTGAAAACTTGCCTGGAAACTACATTAACTAAAGCTTCCTGTTTTGTTTGAATATTAAATGTAAGCCTTCGTTATTTAACATCATTATCTTTAACAGAGTGACTTTTAGGTACAGAAAGAGTTTATTAAACAAAAAGGCTATTTTAATATAAAAATTTTTCTTCGACAAATTGATGTTTTATAGATTTACGAGTAGTTTAATAATAATTCGCTGAATTACTTACATTTCCCAACAAATTGTCATACATAAACGCTTTCTACTTCCTCTCAGTTCGACGACTTACGTCGTGGGTACCGGAAACATTCTCATCACTGACACAATCTCACTCAAAACCAGAAACACAAATTTTCGTTAAAGAGAAATCCTGTGTTTCCATCGGGAATCGAATCCGATACACGCTGTTAGAAGTCGAACGTGCATATAACTTAGCCATCGGGAAGTTCAATATATAAGTGTAGTCCTACTAATATTATAAATTCGAAATGTTGTATGTAAATGTGTAAGTATGTTTGTTCCCTCTTCACACTTTAACGGCTGAAAGTTTTTGGAATATACATAGCTTATACCTAGGATTAACACATAGACTACATTTGAACTTGATAATAGCGGGGAAAGCCGCGGGGCACTGCTAGTATTCAATTTATTGTTACCGCTTCACTAATTTTAACATTTATAAGATGAGAATGAAGTAAAATTCTATCATTGATCAGTCATCTATTATTGATTTTGAAATGAGACGTAGGCTACTTTTCACCTTGATTAACACAAGCAAAGTAGCAGGCCACAGCTAGCACTCAATAAAACCTTCTACAAATTAAACACTTTCCTCAGCTGAAGTTTGTAGACTCGAGTAATATTCCGCAATATTCGGGCCTGTTAAAAACTCCAAGCTTACTTCATGATGGTTTGTTAAAAGTTCCATCTCGGTAGAAATGTTTGAAAACATTTCTTTTTCAGCTTCTTGTTATTTGGTCTTGTTAATGGCTCTTTCGGCTCTTCGCAAATTGGTTTACGGTTCATTACATTGAGAATAATGTTTTGAATGGATTTAAGAATCTTTATTCAATAAAAATTTGGGATTTTTTAGGAAAACATTGAAAGGTCCATTCGTTAAAATGTTAACTGATAGAAATGCAAAGATTGAGAAATGGGTACGTGAAATTTGTTTCATCAGGCAAAACGACTATTTCGTATCAACGATATTTTTCTCGTCCTGGTGAAATCACAGGTAACTTTGGTAACGAGCAGCTAACTAATCCAAAGCTTCATAGCTTGGGTCAACGCCGCATGGTAGCTAGTCTCTTGGTTTTTAATCGGATACATTTCGGCGAGTGTCCCAAGGAACTGCACAATCTAGTTCCCCCATCCCCGTTCTATCATCGAAAAAGCAGACACTGCTAAGCGACACCGTTTTATGGTCTGTTTATCAAACGATTTATGCATACGTTCAACAAATATTTTCCGACCAATTATTTATCCACCACAGCAACATTAAAATGCAAATCACAAGCCAAAACAAACAACACGTAGCTAATAACCTCCATGATCAATGGCTACAATTAAAATAATTTGACCGGCTGTTTAATTTGAATAATAAATAAACAGCGTTTAACATGATTGCGATATATAGCCCGCCTTCACCGACAGCCACTACCGAAAAGGTTTCATATAAAATCATACTTATATTATAAACTAACTATACCCGGCATGCGATGCATTGCCACGTGAAGAAAAAAACATTTTACCTCTTTCACGTTTATGGTTTCCTAGTACTTTGATGCCATACTAAAAACTTATTGACTTACTTATTATCTCCTTCGTGTTTATGTTTGCCTAGTACTTTACCAAATCCGAGTGATGTATTCCAGTCCAAGACAAAATTAAAAAATTTCATTAAAAAATCGATGTATTTTCGATGTTATATAAAATTTTTATTTTTAAATAATTAAAATTTTATAGTTAAATAATTAGAAAAATAGAACATTGTTTTTAGTAGCAGAATATATTTATTCTGCTACTAAAAACAATGTTCTATTTTTCTAATTATTCAGTTTATAAACGGTAAATTCACATTCATCAGACGCGTGAAATATATATCGTTGTAAAGTTTTCTAAAATTTTCAATTTTTCTGCGCATTATTTTTTTTTGGAAGACCTTTCTACAATATAGAAAACAATAAAAAAAGGAATGAAATCGTTAAAGTCTTTCTCAAGTTATGGCGTGACCAAGGTAAATAGGGATTCATTTTTATCTCTATTCTCTATAGTATTATCTCCGAAGGACGATGACACTCATCACATCAGATCACACTATTACACTTCACACTAATATTATAAGGGCGAACGTTTGTTTGTTTGTTCGTTACTTCTTCGCGCTCAAACTGCTAGACCAATTTTGATGAAATTTGGTATGGAGGTAGCTGAAACTGGATTAACACATAGGCTATTTTTATCCTGGAATTCCCGGTGGTCTGGGAATTCCGCGGGTAAAATCGCGGAGCCAGTAAATGATAAAAATCATTATACAACTGATAAACATCATTTTACATCGTAGACATTTTTAAAATCGAAGAGGGCTTCGATAATATCTCATATCCTATATTTCGCGGGTAATTATACCGATGTCCTTGCCGCACGTTGAACACCAACACCGGTAATTACCCACACTGAGCGACCAACGCATAAAACCAATTAATTATATTAATATCGCCTGCGGATACGCATATAATAACCGCCCGCTTGTGTGTGATTAATTGATCAAATAAAATCACGCTGTAATTTGTAATTAATCACCGAGGTGTAGGATTGAAAACTGCTTGTATTATATTACACGATGGTATCTTCTCACTTAGGTCTGTAATTCATATGGACCAAGGAAAGCGATACTGAGTACACTAGTACTGACTAGGAAGGGTTATGTTTTTCGCGCGTATCTTGTATGTAGTACATTTGCTCATTTCTTTATTACCTCTTATCTTCCAAACGGCTGCATGGACTTAGATTCGTCTCAATACCTCAAGTGTCCTTAGATAGGTGTTTGAAAAAAAGCATTAGAGCGATTGTGATTGATGCAGATTATGTAAGTACGTTGAACATCATTAAAAGTGCGTTCCATGTCCTAGGAGTTAGTCACATCTCTCCACTTTTAATAATATCGTTTGATTGAAAGATTTGTATGTATTACACATATTATTAAAATTAAAAGAATATTATTAAAAATTTATACGACTTCACTCACGGTTGTTTGCTCGCATTGTTGCGGGACTAGTTTCGGAACATTCGGTGTTTCTTCATCAGTCGAGTACGCGCGTAAACCGTCCGGCGTCTCTGCGTGTACTGAAACTCATAACAATGCGAGCAAACAACCGTGAGTGAAGCCGTACAAATCTTAATAAAATCATTGGAATACCGATAGGCTTGGATTTTACTTGTGTAAAACTTGGGTACAAAACCAAGTTTTTTTTTTAGCCTACAAATTATCCTTTTATCTGTGGTTTCATAAAACCTTGCACTTGATTTACTTCGATTGTTAGATTTGTCATGAATTTTTAGGCCCGGCATCTTATCTGAAACCAATTCTCGTTAGGAATGCTTGTTGAGATTCTAGTGACTCATCACTAAAACATCATTCGTTTATCGCCTGGGGCACTAAAAGGGCATAGATCGGGTTTGGGATTCTTCCACTATGGCAAAATCTAACGATATGCACTTATATCATATCCTCAATGTATTCAGAGATTAACGATAGGATCTCTATGACGCATTAAGCTTTTATTAGTCCCGACGTGTTGATTAATTTTGATATTCACACTTCATCTAATTTACAATTTCTAACTATATCCTCTGCCTCAGCCGATTGGTTTCCTCGTTCATCATAGCGCCTACCTAATATGTTCACGCCCGTTCGTCCATCTTGTGCAATCTATGCTATGCTTTATAGACGCGGCGTATTTTTAAATGCTTATGAGAGTCTAAATACTTATAAGTAATCATTAAAATAAGAGAAAAGTTATGTCGACAGGCAAGTGTCGCCTAATAGAAGAAAGGCGTTTAACTGACCTTAACTGAGCTTATGACAATAGTTTTAAATATAGGACAAATATATGTTATTTTATACGTACCTATAACATTATTTAAATGCTTTTTGCTTAGGAATTCTCATGAACTAAAACTGTTTTAATATTTTGAATTTTCTATACATATTGTGCTAAGCTGATTCGTGAAGCCAGTGCAGTGTTTGCATTTTTTTTATATCAATGACATGTCAACTTGTCTTTACGCCTCACGGTAGTTGGGTCGTGAACTCTGACTTCATAGAGAGAACGTCAAGATGGCTGCGCTTAAAACTGCTCGAACGTGATTGCGTTTTGAAATTTTAATTTTTATATGATATAATTATTTTTCTGGCAAGGTAATTTTTTTTTTTTTTTGTACGATAGGCAAGCGTTTGACCACAATCTCACCTGATGGTAAGCGACGATGCGGCCGAAGATGTAGCATGCTTGCCTAGAAGGTACCTATTCACTCTTGACTTGAAGACTCCCAGATTATACTGTTCGGGGAACAAAGACGAGGGCAATGAGTTCCACTCCTTCGCTGTACGGATGATAAACGTAGAAGCAAAACGCTTCGAGCGAACTGGAGGTATGTCAACCATATAAGGGTGACGTTTGACAGTTTGTCTTGTTGTTAGATGGTAAAACGGGCATGGGGGAATTAGCTCGTGTAATTCCTGCGCACACTCTCCAAAGTGTAAAGGGTAGAATACCGATAAACTTGCGACCTTACGTCGGTGACCGAGACTCTGCAATTTGGACTCGACTAGCTTATCATCGCCAATGAGTCTGTTTGCTCGCCGGTAGGTATTAACGTAAACAATTCTCCACTGATGATGTTAACCAGCGCAGTGCTCTAGGACTACAATAAAACTGGCTCCCAAGAAAAGCTGCCGAAACATTATTTTAATGATTTAACGATAGATGTTTCTTCTTGAGTGTGTTAAATTACCAATGTAGTTGGGTACAGCTAAAGGGTAGCTAGCCAGGAAAGCGACAAAAATGCCCTGCTAGCATAGATTTTTTCACGATATTACTGAAAGCTCAAGTCCGTCGTAGTATTTGAAGCGCGTTCACCATATCAGCGGCTATGTTTTATATAAAAACGAAAGCGAGCGTTCGTCACGCCGAATAAAACGCTGCGTCTGTAAAAACAGCCTTCCATCTCGTGCAATCTTTAATCAGCTCCCCGAGCCATGCATCATACAACTCCCACGTGACTGTATGGAGATTTTTCCGGCTAGTTTTGAGCTGAAATATGGCAGCATTAACATCATTCGGATATATTTTAGCTAAAGCGTCAGAGTTTTGGATAGTTTATCGTCTTTGGGGCAAGTTTGGGTTGATAGACGATGGCGGAAATTGTTATTCATGAGCTTTTCTCCTGTTGCAACTTGCTAAGGAAGCTGTAGACCATACTTAAGAGGTATGTGATACAAAATGAACGCTATGAATATTATTATTTTTAGCTCCACAGACAATGTGCACTTAGCCAGTGTGAAGTAACAAATTTCATATCTTCAAGTTAGTATTTCATCAAACCAGTCCTAGTCACCTAATAAAGTTAAGATCCAGGCATAGTCAAGTCATGTCCTGGTAAATTGGTGGAAACTTTACCTAAACTTATGTTGGAATTTTGGAGCGAAAACGAGCGAAATCAAGTTTTTCAACTTTGTGTGATTTGCTTACGCACGTTCACAAACAATCAACGGTGATAATGCACCATTATTACACGTTAACACTAGAATAATCATAAGTTATGGAAAATAATACAAAATTGACGACGCCATTTTTTCACTTTCGCGGCAAAACTTTAATAAAAACAACGGAGTCACGTTCTTTATCTTTCGTTCCGTTCGTTCTTTCGTTCGTGACATCTGGTGGGCCGAGGCAATCGACCATTACATTTTCTCAATGAGATTTCACGCTTCATTCATGCGGACTACTAAAAAAAGTAACGCAGAGGTTTTTATTTAGCCTAGCTTCTGCTTTTTAACCGACTGCGCGGCAAAGGAGGATAATATGTTTATCAGCCTGTGTATGTTTGATCCTTTGTGCGTTTTACAGACCAAAATCATGTGCCGATTTTGATGTTTTTTCTTGGTCCTGCTCCTTGATCGGCAGAAGCACCACGCGCATGTATGGTATCAGACCATGTCAGTACACGTTTTGTTTCATTCGGAATATGCAAACATTTGACCATTATTTCCTGATCGTGACTGTGCAATCGACGGTTTAGCATGTTTTCTAGAAGACCTGTTCACTTGTGACTTAAAGACTCCCGGATATTAATGACAATGATGCATGGAGGCAAACTGCACAAGCGCTTTCTCCCCGAGTTTCATGCCAAGTTCTTCTCGAGATGGTTGTAATTTTGCGAATATGGCAGTAGAGTCATTAAGATTCACAAGTGCCTCTTTGGAGCCCATGTGAATAAAAAATTTTGATTTATACTTATCGGAAAACATAGACTCGGGTAAGGATTCCATTCCTTAGCGGTGCGCATAATAAATGTGGAAGCAAATCGCTTTGTGCATATTTGTGGAATATCAAAGTAAAGTCCAAGGGACACCTCAACTTTGAAAAATTGTGCAAACATGCGTAACCACTCTTTAGACAGACACGCGAACGACCATTATGACGTAACATGACGTAGAGATTGTCTAAGCTGAAATGACGCGCCCCACCACGCTGCTCCATAGAGCGAGCGTGGTCGGATTTATCACCCGACTAGTCGACCGTCTTGTACACGTGCAGATCCATTGTTCACTGAACAATCGACGCTCCCATACAGATGAAGTGTCGTCATTAATATTTGCACTCACACATCTAAATAAACTAATTAAGTAGTGGGGCGCGTCATTTCAGCTTGGACGAGCTCAAACACTGTTTGCAAGAACATTTACTGCAGTTACAATTTGGCATCACTACAAAAATATTTTATTCATAGGAACTACAAACGTTCATTCACACTGATTATACTCGGACACAAAAAAAGTATAGAGGAAGTAAACCACAGCTTACCATTCATCCTAACCTAATTTCGTTTGCCACGGTCGCTGGCCGGCTGACGCTTCTTTCGCGCCATTTGTCATTTAAAAAGAGAATTCAAAATGTCGGCGATGTGGCGATGCGAGCGCCACTTTAAAGATGACAGCTCAAATTACGAGCTGCGCCTGCGCCTCGATTAATGAGCTCATTTGCGGAGTTTTTATTTATTAGCACCTTATTACAGAGTTTGAAAAGTCTTGTAATAATTTGTAGTGTGATGCTTTATCGTTTCTTGGACAAGGATTTTATGCTCTTTTGATATTTTCAAAGATCTTTCACGTTGGTTCTTCCTGTATTAAGATGTATGACTTTCTAGAACTCGATGTTTGTTGTTAGTTAATATGGTGCGTTTCCCGTTTTTAAGGTTCCGTACCCAAAGGGTAAAAACGGGACACTATTACTGAGACTTCGCTGTCCGTCCGTCCGTCTGTCACCAGGCTGTATCTCAAAAACGGTGATAGCCAGATGAAATTTTTACAGATGATGTATTTCTATTGCCGCTATAACAAAAAATACTAGAAACAAAATAAAATACATATTTAAGGGGGGGCCGACTCGCACTTGGCCGGTTTTATTATTTTTTTATTGGCTCCGCATACTCTCTCATTTAGCCAGCCACAAGTAGTAAAATATTTCAAGTGGAACATATATCATAATAGAAGTCCTAGTCACAAGTCACAATCAAAAACAAGTAAAAAAGTCTAGGTCCAGTCAAAGTCATGTCCTAATAAAGTGGTTAGAAACTTTGGAGTATTGGAGCGAAAGCGATCACGTTTTTCAACTGTATAATATCATTTACATTTTTCAACACATTTTTTTTTGTCTATTTTGTGTTTATTTTGGATCTTTCTATTTTGTAACTTCCAGGTGTCAGTTGTCAGAGTTTACGTTGTCAGACTTTACAAGCCGCTTAAAGTTTTCCAAGGAGTTTTTGATTGAAAGTGAAAAAATAGCGTTGCTGATTTTGTAAAGTTTTCCAAAACCTGTGATTCTTCGAGTGTTAATGTGTAATAATGGTGGATTATTAACCGTTAATACTTTGTGAACGTGTATAAATGAGGCAAATTATACAAAGTTGAAAAACGTGATTTTCACATTCGCTCCAAAACTCCAATAGAAGTTCTAGTAAAGTTTCTACCACTTTACTAGGGCATGACTTTACTATGACTAGACCTTGACTATTTTACTTGACTTTGACTGTGACTTGTAACTAGGGCTTATAATATGAAATACACTTGAAATATTATATTATTATACTTGACACTGACAGAAAATTGCGAAGCCATAACTAAGAAGAAGAAGAAGAAGTTTTCCAACGTGGCTTAGCCATTGTTGTCTTTCGATTTACAATCGGGGCATAAGTAACCTTGGCAATTTCACTCAACCCTCGACCATCGAAGTACTGGTCGTATAATAGGTCTATTCAATAAATAATACCAGCCAAGTATGTTCGGTACAAAATACATAGCAGAAACTTGGTTAGTCACCTTACAATAAAATTTACCAATACTCGCCGATATTTATTGCAAGTAATTTCTTGCAGCGATGTGTAAAAAGTAGAAACACAACAAAAAGAGAATGTTTAAACCTCAGCAAGCCCTGTGTAACGAATCGAGGTAAAATAAAACAATAACATACGCTGGTTTCTCCTGGTTTCGAGATTTCTACAAAGTCGTGGGAGTGTGATATATATACAACGATACCTATGGGTACAGTTATAATTTTCGGTATATCGTTTTTAAGATTAGTTTCTTTTAACCCAACTGCGCGAAATACCTATTCAATGATACCCACTTAACAAAGTTCGTAGATTTAAGTATATTGTTTTTATTGCAAGCTTTTATTTACGAGTAGTTTCACATAGCCCGTTGTCTGTCTATTTCTCGGTATGTAATCATATCTTGCAAGCAAACAAGTAATTCTTTAAAAAGTATTGAAAACTCATGCTTTTGTACTTATGTAAAAAAAAATACTAAAAAGTTATAAAATTAAAAAACTTGTCTAGACAAATCAAATGAGCCCAAACTCGATTGGTTTGTGTTATTTAGTTGGTTGTTCATGTGGCCATCTTCCGTCTCCATCATCAGATCAGCTCAATGGTACCATATCATTGTATTGTCACCGAAGATATAATTTAAGTCCAATAGGACATCGGGAATTGGGTCTAATTTAACTTGCAAGATTTGATTACAGACCGACAGATAAGTAACGGGACGGGAGGTGAAAAAAAAAGGAAAACTTGTAATTAAATTGAAGTATTAGTAATTTGTAAATAGGTACTCAATTAATTTCCCGTTTGAGCTAAAATAAAGTCATTTCAGTACTAAAATAAGTACGAATAAAGAAACACGTCTGACGTCAACGTACGTATTGTTGTTGTAAATTAGGTAAAATAACGAATTACTTAAAATACGTTATTTTGGTGAGCTCACCTCGGATTCTGGTGAAAGATATTTCTGGATATATCAAAGTGCTGAGGAAACTTATTTAGGAATTAATAACAATAAAATATTTAATATTTATATTCAAAACAACGTGTGTTTAAATTTGGGTTATGATTTGAGAATGAAAACCAGCCAAAGAGTATTGAACTGTGTACAATTTGCAGCTACCCTACAAAGGGTAATTTGAGAAATATCATAATCCTCTTGGGACATCATTCCAGCCATTGCAATTGATACCAGCATCATTTTTGGTACGGCTATTGCAAATTCTGTTTTATGACTCTTCAAATATCTTTTAATATATATTATTTATCTTCTCTGTTAAGTTGTTAAGTGTCAACTGGCGTGCACAAGGCGCGTCGCGATGATGCCGTTCTGCGGCAGTGTAGTTTAAACAACTGAGATAAACGGCAATCTTTTTTGGTTCACAAATTAGAGCCAAAAATAAAACCTGGACGGACAAAATATAACTTTGAGATTCATAACAAACTTAATATTTTTTTTGGCATCTTTCGCGGAAGTACTAATACGAAACAGAGCCCTGGCAGCTATCCTTGAGCTGTTCCGCAGCATGCTCGCATCATCTCTTACCAAGATGAGATGCACTAACGAATATTTAAGAATATGTAAATAGCTTGCAGCCTTTACATTATTTTAATTTTGTAGAAATACTAACAACTATCGTAACATAATATAGCAATTTGAATATACCATGAAGAGTTTCGTAATTGTTGCTAATAATAATTTTACTGAGAGGTCTAGTAATCTTAATCTACGTATTTTTGACCTTATTCTATCAAATCACGTAAGCTTACGTAACATATAAAAAAGGAGGTCAAAGTTCGGCGCCAAAATCCGTTGCATCAAGATGGCGTCTTTTTGGCGGCAAATTTTGAGCACCGATGCTTATCTCGCAGACAAGCAGCGGAAAGTAAATGACAGTATTAACCAGACTTATGGCAACATTACTTTTGCACGAGCTTTTTACGGAGAAATACGTCAACATGAATAAAAAGAATACAAATATTTTTAAGGTTATGTTAGTACGAAAGCGTTTATAAAATGCGTTTAAGGACTGTAAAGATATGGAACAGTTAAAATGTACTTGCATTTCTAGTGTTTTTAATGATGTTTCAACTCCAGAATGCTGTGAGCTGAAATGGTAGTATGCTTGGTGGCTAACCGCACTTACTTTATTTTTCAGGCTATGGCTCCGCAAACTATGTGCATTTGGCCAGTGTCAAGTTATAAATATTTTTTAAATTACTAGGTATTTCAGTCCTAAAGCCACCAGTCAAATTCAAAGTCAAGTAAAAGAGACCAATCCCAGTCAGGTCACGCCCTAGTAAAGTGGACTTTACCTGAACTTCTATTGGAGATTTGAAACGCAAGCAAAAATCACGTTTATCAACTTTTCATGATTTGGCTACACTCATGCACGTTCACGAACTGTTAACAGTGAATAATTCACCATTATTACACACTAGCCGTGCCCCGTGGCTTCGCCTGCTATTATCAAGTTTTAAAAGTAGCATATGTGTTAATCCTAGGTTATAAGCTATGTACGTACATTCAACATTTAATCCAAATCCGTTCAGCTGTTAAAGCGTGAAGAGGGAACAAACACGCTTACACACTTACACACAAACTTTCGGATTTATAATATTAGAATGATTAACACTCGTTTAGAAAATAATACAAAATCAACTACTACATTTTTTCACTTTCGCGCTAAAACCTCGAAGGGTTTCTTGTCAATCACAAATGCATTGTATTTTGTAATATGTAACCAAATCCTTATAGACGAGAGAAAAAGAAAGAGATATGATAACTATTGCACATTCCAATTTCATAAAATTGTACCTATTGCAGTTTGTGTGAAGCATAGAACCAAATTTTAATAAGCACTAAGTACCATAATTTAGTATTGATTAGTTCCATTGATTAAAGTTTGTTTTAATAGAGTTAAATGTAAATGTTAACCACCTTCTAACTACAACGAGGCTTAACAAGTTCTTGTACTATTATTTGTTCTTGGATCAGTTTATAAAGGAATCAATTAAAATAATAATTTTAAGATTACAATAAAAAAAAAATTTTTGATAAGATTTTTAAAGAAAGGGGAATTTGAATTGAAATATTACGTTTTAGAAAATAATATCATAAGAGTTCTGAGAAATATAGGTTACTAGCTGCGCCCCGCAGTGTTACCCGCGTAAGTCCCGGACCCGCGGGAATTCCGGGATAAAAAGTAGACATTGTCCTCTCCCAAGCTCTAGTCTATCTCTGTAACAAATTTCATCAAAATCGGTTTAGATGTGAATGCGTAACAGACAGACAGAGTTACGCAATTATAGGTAGTATTAGTTGGGATATATCGACCGAGTATAAAATTTTTGGAGAAGACGTACTTATACGTACCTATCTAAAGACATAATAAATTTCAGGTGACCACTAATACTTTTCCTTTAAAAAATTTAAATTCCTGCACTTTAAATTTCTTATAAATTTCAACAACACAATATTTCTTATACTTACATTGCAACATGAGAACAGTGAAAGTTTTACATCTTTTTATTCAAATTAGATAATAACAAAATCCTTAAGCATACTGTGAAATGGAACTTGTTCCTACACTCCCTTCCCAGACTTATAACAAGCTCCTAATTTGACACGGTCACGTTCGCAACTTAAATACTTAAACTTCGCCATAAACCTTATTGGTCATACATTTAAAGGATAATATTGTTAAGCAATATTTTAATATAAAAATAACGAATCGGTGCAGAATTTTGGACTCTATTTCAGAGTTGTGAAAGCAGAATATGGAATATAATTTCATAATAACATTTTGATCCTTGATCAGTCAGCAGTTTTTCAATTTTGTTCTTTAACTGTTGGCGATATAGTTGAGTTTGCGATTTTTGTGGAGGTTCTTCGGTAGAGCACCTCGGGCGAAAGGGAGCTTTACGTTAAAAATATTCTATCTTTAAAACAGAACGCATGTACGCCTCGAGGCAGGTTCTCTGCCTTCGTGAGCTTGTTTACGAGGATGCATTCTATGAGGAAAGAGGAAAGCTGTCTAGGCACTACTTCTTTTTCTATTCATATACTTAAAAACATTTACGTATTTACTACATTTTCATAAAGATTTATATCTTTATTTATTTTCTTTTTTTTTTTAATCAATATTTATTTGGGAAGATATATCTTTATGACAAAGAAATAAGTATTACATTATGGTTTCGTTTCTTACAAAGTTAAATATGATAGGAGTAAGTACTAGAGCTGACGATCGAGCTCAGTGGCGCGCTTTGGGAGAGGCCTATGTCCAACAGTGGACTGAGATAGGCTGAGTATGATGATGATGAAGTACTATAGTCTTTTTTTTTTGTGTATTAGGCAAGCTTAAATGTAGGCCTACTCGGTCTACGACACTGTTTTAAAGAGTCGAATAGAGCCTATTTAGCAAAAAACTAGGTATAAAAATACGACAATTATGAGTAAAATATTGTTATTAAAGTTATATGTTAACATTTAAAAAAAAGATTGTAAATCGTTAATTGACTTAGATTGTATGGTGGGGTGGGGATATTTTTTTTCTACCCGTGTGGCAACATTGAAAAGAACTATAAAAGTCGAGCACGAAACCGTTTTAAAGAAAAAAAAAAAATTAGAATTTAACAATTTGGTAGGATGTTTTTAGACCTATTTTGTCCCGGGGTCTATCTCAAAAAACGGCTACACATGAAACTTACGTATTTATCCGTTACTTACATCCTAAACTTTAATAACAAATACAAAGATCAAATAATAAAAAGTTAAGATAAAAATATCTATTAACCTCAAAAGTTGTTCTGTATTACGCTAAATGTAGGCGCGTTGACGTCTTAGTTCGGGGCACAATACTAGTAAGGTATACACTGTGAACACACAAACAAACGTACATAATTAAATGTACATATTCTACAATCAGGTTCTACAATAATAACTCTCAATTTTGCTTTGCCGTAGTCGGGTAAAATACAACAACATTTTTTCTACTGTTAGCTTTCACCATCACTAATGAAAATAAATATAATTTGACATAAAAATGTGAACATTTAGTATCATAAAAAGAAAAAAATAAACGTTTCGATGACTTGTATCGTGGGTGCCGGAAACATTCTCTTCACACACACAAACACTTATTTTCCTTGGGGAGAAAACTTGTGTTCCAGCCGGAATCGAACCCGATACCCCTGCTTAGAAGTTTTCCACCCAACTAAGCCAACGAGCAGTTCCATTATAGATACTCTTGTCCTAAATTTTAAATGTATATTTCCAATTCATAATTAATAACCAATCCCACAAATTACGAATTGCACGCCGAATATTATGCCGGAATATAGTTGGACATTATCGTAACTTGCAACATACGAGTAGTACATAGAGAGTTCCTATATATTTGAAATAAAAGATTTAAATATGGATCATTCCATAACGTAGTAAATTAAGAAAGGAAAAAATATTGCTTGAGGCAGGGATTGAACCCGCCGCCATAGGGTGTCATACCCTATTGCGATAATTTTTAACCAACTTCAAAAAAGGGGTTTCTCAATTCGACTGTTTTTTTTGTATGTATGTTACGCTATAACTCCGCCAATTTGAAACGATTTTATTGTTTTTTTTTGTTAGGTAGGTTATTATCAAATCAAATCTAAATATATTTATTTCGGACCGGTACCAATACAATAAAATATAATTAGAAATTTTGCTTATACATACATTAATTAAGTAATTAATTCCGTATTCCGTGCGACTGGGAACCAGAGGAGTGAGTATTATACTTCAGAGGTGGTCCCATATAAATTTTATCGAAATCGATCAAACCAAAATATAAGCGGTGAAGTCGGGTTTTTTAAGCTTTGCTTGAGTTTCAATTATCTCTTTTATTTTTACTAGGTACTATAGTTCTGCCTAGCATGGCTAATGCTATACAAACCAAATCATTCCATAATGGAAAACATGAAAGAAAATGCCGATATTTGTCCGGAATAATGTCCGGGCCACTTACCATCCGGAAACAAAACGCTTAATGTAATTTTGTTTGACATTAATTTACGAACAAAAATACTTGAAGAAAGTGGAAGAAAGTTTGCGTTGAACTTATTTAATCATCTCTCGCCCTTTGAGGTTTCTTTGTGAGGTAATAATATTTATTTGAGAGTTGTTTTTTTAAAGGGAATATTAGAAAAATTGTGGGCGTGGATTCGGCAATGGCTGTAATTTAACTAATTGATCATTTAGATATTATATAGGTATTAATTACACGTCATAAATTTGATTAATAATATAACATATATTATAAGCAATTTTAAAAATTATGATTTATCGTAATTATTTAATCGTTTTTTATGTATAAGTTGGTAGTTATGTCATATTTTCGTATATATAAACCCTCTATAAAGAGTACCTAGCTCATTTTATTAAACCGTTAACTATTTTTTTTATTAAAAATTTGAAAAACTCGACGCGGCACTCTATTTGGAAACAGCTGCACCGATTTTCAACAAACATAGCTAAGAAAACTCTCAATCAAGTCATATTTCAAACAAAAAAAAAACGAAATAAAAATTGGTCCAGCCTTTTGGGACCTACGATGCAACAAACAGGCACATAGATACCTCGTCTTTGTTCCCCGAATCATACCGTTCGGAAGTTCTGGGAGTCATGAGTGAATAGGTATCTTCTAGGCAAGCATGCTACATCTTCGGTCGCATCATCACTTCCCATCAGATGAGATTTTGGTCAAATGCTTGCCTATCGGGCACAAAAAAATACGTCAAACTTATAACAGGCCTCTTTTTCATCGAGGGTTAAAAATTAGTAAATTGTACACTGAACACAAATCAATTCGAATGACAACGAAACAAGCATTACCGCGTAAAATTACGAGTTCTCTCGAACAAATCGAGACGTCGTCGATTCGATTCGCACAATATCGATTCTGTTGCAATAATCGATTGATCACTGCCACCTCCCTATCGTTGAGGATTACTCACGCTGACAGTAATCTTGATAAAGTGACTAAAGGATGCGCAGGCGCGTCGTAAATGCGCTTATGATTTTGGCGACGATGCTGCCATCTGTACAATTAATTGTCGCTTGAAATACTTTTTTCTTTGATAAATGGTGGGATAAAGAATTAAATTATTGCCTGAGAGGCCTACTTCTTTGGACTCGTACTTACACTGTTAGGTACTTTTATTTATTAACACCAGCCTGTAGAATCTTACCATCTTTGTCCGATATAAGGGGTAGATGATGGGAACGCTACCCACTGGTAGTGGGCTTGAGCACTTGAGTTACCTATAAGCTCGATGTCTTGTAGGTAACTTTAGTTCTTTGCTGTACATAGTTTTAGTTTAGTTTTAGGAAATATAGGCAATTGGCCCGTAGTTAGTACAGGATATAAAAAAAAAAAATAAAAAAAAAAAAAAAAAAAGGGGTAGATTGTAAATCAGCGCTGTGAGCACATGAAAATGTACGCACAGCATACGCTGAATCTACCCCTATTGCCCTATTTTAGAATATGACCCCATGTATGCACATGCATTTTGAAAATGTTTTCTTCTTTGTGTTTCATCTTTTTTTATTGTTTTTGTACTTATGGGCAATAAATATATTTTTGATTTGATTTGATTTGATAGAATACGGTCTACAAAAAAAATGCTATATTTGACCGAGCAAGGTCTCTTAGTTGACTTGGGTGGTAAAACGCTTTATTCGTCTGTCCGTCCGTCTGTAAGCGTCTAAAAGGTACAAGCAAATAACATCAAATTTATCAGAGAGCATGTAAAGCTATGGCCCAAAGCCAGAAATGGCAATTCATATTATATAAATGAAAATATGAAGTAGGCGTAATACACTTTTTTTTCTGCCCGTGTAGAGTATCTTTAATAATTAAACGCAAGCAAAGCTTAAAAACCTACTTTATCGCTTATATTTTGGTTTCGGCTGGATCGATTCAGATAAAATTTATATTGGACCCCTGAAGTATAATCTACCAAACAAATAAAAGCATCAAAATCGGTTCATAATTGTAGGAGATATCGCGTAAAAAAATAAAATAAAACATACAGTCGAATTGAGAACCTCCTTTTTTGAAGTCGGTTGGAAAATAGCTTTGCAAGCAGAGTTTGAAACCGTTTATCTGAAAAGTCTGTGTTGATAAATAACAATTGCCACCAAAATCACTGTTTTTAGACCTATTTTGTCCCGGAGTCTATCTCAAAATCAGTCCCATGTTTCACGCTAAAACTTACGTTTAACATCCGTCATATTATGCTGTATTTGAACAACAAAAAAAATCAAACGATGGTTATTAAGAAACAAGATTATAAGTAGTCAACCATAAAAACTTCTAAGTAAAATGTAGGCGCATGGTCTCAATTCGGGGCGAACTACTAGAACTTAATATTCATGCTTTTTTATGCTGGATAGGCAAGCATTCGTCCACTATCTCACCTGATGGAAAGTGAGGATGCGGCCGAAGATGGAACATACTAGCCTAGAAGTTCTAATCGCTCTAGACTTCAAGTCACCTAAATCAAATCAAATCAAAATGTATTTATTTGTCAGAGTATGGTAAGTAATTAATAGTAGGACATAGTATTAGTTTCACATACTCTACCGTTTCCGGTGTACAAATATTTAAATGTGGATATCAAATAAGTAACATTACAAATAATAGTATTAATTTTGGAATATTGGATGAAATTTAGTATATAAGTCAGAATATCATGTCACTAGAGAATATAATATAAATTATGGCGAGATATCAAATAAGTAAGTAAAAATAATAATTAAGAATGTCAGTTGAATGTATAAAATTTAAATAGTATATTACCAATTATCATGTCATTCCAATTTATCATCCATGAATTCTTTCACTGTATAATAACATTTGTTAATTAGTAATTTAAATAACATACATTTTAACTTAGTTAAGCATAATTCTTTGAATTGGTCAGGCAGTTTATTATAGATATGAATCGCTTTGCAATATACGTTTTCACTATATAATTTTATTCTTTGCACAGGGACGTACAATTTGTACTTCTTTCGACTTTTCCTACTGAAAATTTCGTTGTAAGATCACCGTTCAGGGAACAAAGAAGCAGGCAATGAGTTCCACTCCTCCGCTGTATGGATGATAAACGTAGAAGCAAATGCTTAATGCTATTATTAAGCTTGCTTCAGTAAACATTCGACTATGGTACCAAAGTCCTCGCATCGGAATTCCTCCAGCTCATCACACCCCTCTATTAAGAGGTTTAAAGTCAAAACAAACTGACTCAAAACTGATACCAGATCCTCCCCTAATCCTAATTTGACACCCATCTCAAAACAAAGATATAATTAATAATTAAATAATTAATTCCAACCCCGTAACGTATCCAGTTACGTTCACGTGCTAGAACAAATTGGATTTAACTTAACCCTTTTGAACTGAAGAGGGTGTGTCAGGGAGTGAAATGTGAAGATCTCTGCTCGATTGGTTCATTTTAATCATTCAAAGGGAAGGTATGCTAAGTATCTACCTACTAGGCTAAATCAACATTGTTGCAAATACTTCCGACCTATTTTTAACCCTCGACGAAAAAGTGGGGTGTTATAAGTTTGGTGTGTATCTGTGTGACATCGATTCCTAAATGGATGGACCGATTTTGATTTAGTTTTTCTATTTGAATGGTGATATGATCGAGTTTTTTTAGTTATATATAAGAATAATTTGGTGAAAATCAGTGCAGCCGTTTTCCAGATAGAGCATTGGGGCTATTTTCTAAATTTTGTTTTGCCACATCAAACTTAGCTCGATTAAGTCACCTTTATATGAAACAAAACGTACTATACGGTATAAACTATATTATTTTCCAAAACTTTTGATTTCTCGAGTGTCAATGTGTAGTATAGTAGATTATTTACTATTAATAGTTCGAAAACGTGCATGATTGTAGGCAAATCATACAAAGTTGAAAAACGTGATTTTCGCTTTTGCTCCTAAATTCCAATATAGAAGTTCTAGTAGAAGTTCTATCATTTCTATGAATGAAACATGACTCTTTTACTTGGCCTTGATCGTGATTAGTGACAAGGACTGGTTTTATGAAATACCTAGCTAATTTTAAAAATATTAATTACTTGACACTGACTAAATGTTTGCGGAGCCAAAAACAAAACCAAATTTCAAAAACTGAAACGCGACTACTCTAGTGCAAGATGGCTTATCAAGATTTAATACAATAATTAAACGCAAGCAAAGCTTAAAAAAACCGACTTCACCGCTTTTCAGCTTTTTTTTTTATCTTCGGAACTTTGATCAGATTTAATGTATTGCACACGCATTATTGACGATACCTTAAAAACTATAGATCGATCTTGATCAAATTTCATTGGGACAACATGAAAAACACCAGCTTTCAAATAATAATAAAAAAATATTCATCAAAATCGGCTCACAACGAAAGAAGTTATGAGGTAACTTTTGAAGTCGGTTAAAAACGAGAACATCGTAAATGTAGTCCACAGAATACGCATTATTGGCGATATTTCAAGAACTGCTGATCAGATCTTGATGAAATTTAAATGGCACCAATTGGAAAGCAACATATAAAAAAAAAAAAATCTAAATCGGTTCACGTGGAAAGAAGTTATGAGGAAACACAAATAAAAAAATACATTCGACTTCAGTACCTCCTCCTTTTTTGGGAAGTCGGTAAAAAAAAGGATATATTGTATATAAGTAATAAATATTGTATATTTGTGAAATGATATTTTAAAAGTGGTAATTTTGTTGCTAAACTGCAAGGATGTTGTAATTACAATCCGTAGTTTTGTTTCCTATCTCGATGCTAAACTGTTATTTTGCATTTGATTTCCATGACATTATCTTAGCTCTTCCATTTGACTTTCATGACATTATGTGTCTATTATTTTTTTTGGTTGATATATTTTTTATTCTTCAACTTATCTTATGAGTTATGATATCGTGGAATTGATCCGAATTATGGACGCTGTGAGCGAACATACATATATACATACTTACATACACAATACATACGGTGCTCTAATAACCCAAATTTTTAGCTTCGCCGTAGGTAAAAAGAGCAGAATGCACACGGCTCCAATAAATACAGTACGAAAGCATTGTCACCTTGTGGTAGTACGTATACAAATCTCATGAATGTCCATCCAACAATCGAAGCTGACGTCACGCCCTCACTCGGCACTCCCGACCGCAAGGCTGCGATTACTCTCTCCATATGGACAACCCTAACGATACAGTAGGGCTGGCAAAATACTGTGCACATCAAATAAAACAAATATAGCCGTCGTGTATTAGAGAATATAATAATAATCTAAGCAATAAAGATAAACGCTTTCACACTAAGTTTAATGATGTGTGTTGTGGCTAAATTGCCTTTGAAACTAAAGGCGAAAGTTTTCGAGGAACGCATAATGCCAGTCTTCACTTATGGCTCTGAAACCATGTCACTCTCTGAAGCTTCAGCCGAAAAATTCAGAGTCGCGCAAAGGGCGATGGAAAGAGCTATGCTCGGGATAACCTTGCGTGATCGTAAGAAAAATGAGTGGATAAGGCGAAAAACGAAAGTGAGAGACGTGGTGCAAGTAATCGCGGAGCGAAAGTGGCGTTGGGCCGGACATGTTGCTCGCATGGACAAGGACCGTTGGACAAGAAGGGTCCTCGAATGGAGACCGTGGGCGAACACCAGACCACGAGGCCGCCCACCGAAACGTTGGAAAGATGATATTCAAGGACACGTAGGACATGACTGGATGACCAAGGCACGAGATCGTGAATCATGGAAGAAATTGGGAGAGGCCTATGTCCAAAGATTGACGCTTAAAGGCTGAGGAAGAAGAAGAAGAAGTAGTGGGTACCGGAAACATTCACATCACATAGAACCAGAAACACAAATTATCCTTGAATCGAACCCGATACCCTTACTTAGAAGGTGGGCGCGCACCCAACTAGACCAACGGGCAGTTCAATCATAATATATACATTGTTAAAGCAGAACTGTTTAAAATGATTGAATAAGGCAAGATTTCTAGTTGACTTGTGTGGTTAAGCACTTTGTCTGTCCGTCCGTCCGTCCATCCGTCCATCTGTCACAGGCATCTAGCGTCTTCTAATCCATACTTACAAGCAAATAATTTTAAGTTCTCTGATCAAAATCAAAATCAAAATCGTTTATTCACATAGGCCCCAAAGAGGCACTCATGAAAGTTAATGAATCTATTGCCAGATTCGCAAAATTACAGCCATCTCGAGAAGAACCTGGCAAGAAACACGGCGGCGCATTTTTTTTTTCATTTTCTGAGAATATGTAAACCAATTAATTTTACCATTAATTGATTTTGCAATTAAATTTAAATAAATGAAAATTTTAACGGTCACCCATACACGTGTGTGTATCTATTTATTTATTTATTTATTTATTTGGTTTACCAACAGTAGATACACAAATACTTTCATAATTTATAAACTTAAACAATTTTATCTATGTGTACAACCAATTATAGGTAAACACAGCATGCACTACTTTAAGCTATACAAATAACAATAATAACACATACGGTGATTGTTTATATAGTTAACGATACCTAAAAGTTTTTGTACCTAAATTAAAATTTTACATCAATAAATGACATTAAACTAAACTAAGCCAAGTTGAACCTGTTAAAAAGAATAATTTATGGTGTAAGAACTAATTAGTAGACCCACTAAAACCCATTAGCATCTGACGGATCTTGGGAAGACTATCATGATGCAGGTCGATTTTCTCATAAAAATTGTAAACTTTGCACAAGCGGGGTACAGGTGAATTAACGCCAAGAACTGTTCGTCTAAAAGGAGGTACTAAAGGAGTTATTTTGTGTCGAGGATATCGGCATGGCACACGAAATTTAATTTTTTCTAGCAGTATTGGGCAGTCAATTTTGTGTCTTAGAAGTTTATATAAAAATGATAGATCAATGAACTCTCTTCTCTTCTCTAAAGACACAATTCTAAAATAATCAATCCTTTCAATGTATGAAACAGATCTTCTAGCCAATTTAGTATAGCGTGCTAAGTGCCAAACAAATCTTTTCTGTATCCTCTCCAATCTTAATGTGTGCGTGGCATAATGCGGTCGCCAAACTACACTACAATATTCTAAAATGCTGCGTACTAGGGTATTATAAAGTATTTTTTTTGTTTTAAGTTTCCGAAAATTTTTGCCATTTCTTATAATAAATCCAAGCATTTTAGAAGCTTTTTTTACAATGTGCTCTATATGAGGTATAAATGTTAATTTTCTGTCCAATATAACGCCGAGATCTTTTATACAATCTACCTCTTGTATCTCATTTCGAGAGATATAATACTTTGATGGAGTGAGATTTAGCTTTCGAGAAAATTTGACATGAAAACATTTTTTTTCATTCAGTGACATTGCATTTTTGTCGCACCAAGTAGAGAGTTGGTCAAGATCATTTTGAAGCAAAATTATATCTTTACTGGTTTCAATACGTCTAGCAAATTTTAAGTCATCAGCATACAAATACGGAATAGAATTATTGAAACATTTGGTTATGTCATTTATGAAGATATTAAATAGGACTGGTCCCAAATGGGAGCCCTGAGGAACTCCAGATGCTATACATTCAGTAATAGAGCTATATCCTCCCAAAACAACATAAAATGACCTAACAGAAAGATAAGACTGTAACCATTTCAACAAGTTGCCAGAGAAACCGTAATTAGATAGCTTAGATATTAGTATGTTATGAGACACGCGGTCAAACGCTTTACTAAAATCTGTGTAAATTACATCAATCTGCTTACCAGAATCTATTGAATCCGCTAGCATTTCTGTAAATAAAACAAGATTGGTACTCGTAGAGCGAGCTGAGACGAAACCATGTTGATGTGGTGTAATATTTTGTTTGAAATGGAGCTGAATAATCGGACATACTATCGACTCAAATACTTTAGCGAAAGTTGAAAGTATAGATATTGGTCGATAGTTATTAACTAGAGAAACATCTCCTTCCTTGAATATTGGCACTACCTTAGCCACCTTCCAGGAGTTAGGGAAGATGCCCGTTTCTAATGATTTATTGAATATATGAAATAGTGGTACTACAAGATTAGGAATGCATTTTCCTACAAATAGCGCAGGAATACCGTCTGGACCAGCGCCCTTATTTGTGTCCAAATGTTTTAACCTATCAATAATTGTGTTAAGTTCTACATGTATGGAAGATAGGATCTCACATGCAGTACTGTTAACATTATCATGAATATACGTATTGGCATCATCAATATTAGTTTTTTTGTAAACTGAGGCAAAATATTTGGCGTACAAATTACACATATCCGTCCCAACTGATGCCACTACTGAACCATCTGTAATCACATTAGGGTAGTTACTTGTGTCGTGGCGTTTTGATTTCATAAATGACCAAAAACTCTTGATATTATTATTAATATTATCCTCGACATTATTTATATAGAAATAATAACATTTATTTGAAAGTTTTTCAATTAATTTAGTGAGTGTTTGTAGGCGGAGTAGATCCAATGGATTACCGTAAACCTTGTAACGATGTCTGATCCTATTCTTCCGATTTATTGTCTTAATAATATCTTTGTTAAACCATATTGGGTACTTACTGTTTACTTTTTTGTGAATTGGGACATATTGTGTGATAGAAGAACTAAGTACTTCATTAAAAACCTCAACCATTTAATTAACACTGTCACAGTGAGTAAATAGCTTATCCCACTCTTGTTTCTTTAGGTAAGCATTAAAAGAGACATAGTCACCCCTGCGAAAGTTTCTAGTTAAAAATTCAATGTTATTCTTTAGGTTTTCTTTTAAAGTTATTGGGAAAGATATTATTATTGGAGGGTGAAGTGGGTCTACATTTGAAAGAGCATGTGAAGCCGCATTTACAGTGCAAGATAAGTTATCTGTCAGGACTAAATCTAAAATTTTATTTCTATTATTTAAGACAGTGTTGAACTGCTTCAAATTATTTAAAAATGTAAAATCAACTATTACTTGCTCTACTGCTGATAATCTGCAATTAGCAGTACATATATCAATTATATTCCAATCGATACCACTAAGGTTGAAATCGCCTATGATACATACAGGATGATCCAAAGTTTCAAAATTTTTATTACAGTTTGTTACATATAATTCTAACATTCTTTTATCTACAGGAGGTGGAAAATAAATTCCGCCAAAATACACCTTACTTGTAGATTGAGAGTTCTCTGACTGAAGATCGATACATATCCATACATCTTCACAATCACTCTCCCAGTCATATAATCTTACAGAATGTAAACGTTTTGAAACCGCTACAAGCACTCCGCCGCCTTCCTTTCCACAGTGGAATCCTGATGTTTCTCTGTCCCGTCTGTAAACCACATATTATATGCTACGAACCGTTATTCTAGACCTTAAACAGTGAGATAACATCACTTCCGGAACGACGTCACGACCTCTTTTGTGTCCCTCCCATCCGGCTCCGCCCCACTTGAGCCGGGGGAGGGGGAGTGAGCTTGCCCGAACTGTCAGGCGCGCTCCTCACATTGGCATTTGCTTTCGGCGTGAACACACCTCTTTAAAAGCGGGTAACAGCGTTGCTGTTTTTTATAATTTTTATTAATAATGTTATAATTTTAACAATTTTACTAGAAAATAATAAACTTTTTTAAAATTTTTATTATTAAAAATATTTAAATGTTAACAATTTAACTTTTTTAATATTTAAACGTGACTAATTTGTGCTTTTATTTTGTTATTGTAGCACTCATAATATTTTTTCAAGATTGAAGTAGGTGAACGGGGTCGCCCGCCTCCGCTAATTTCACCACTGATATCTTCGTCATCTTCACCGTTGTCGTCGTGTAACCCAGCCCCACACCGTCGAGTCACCGCGGTCATCGAGCAGCAGGCAGAGGGGATGCGGACAGGTTCGATGCGAATTCAAATTTGCTTATTTCACATAACCAAAATGATAAAAGAACCCATGAGGGTAAGTTGCACATTCGTAATTAACTGCAGCTAAGATTCCACTAGGATTAGGTTTCTGGAATGAGCCTACTTACCCCGCTCAATTTATAAACCAACAATCTTGTTTCAAAAATATGTGTATTGTCTTTCCTAACTGAATTGTACGATGCGAACATAATCATCCGAAGCAGTCGCACTTGTATAATAAGAGTTGAATTTCTAAAGTTCGACTCGCGAAGGATCCACGCAATTTAAACTTTTCAATCCACAGGAATTCTTTTCTTTCTTACAAATTATAGTTAATAGGCACGACAAAGATATCGCATTAATTGTATATTTTGTTTTTAATTTTAAAGGCTGGACATGCAAAATATCCACGCATTAACCTTTTCAATCCACAGCATTTATTTTCTTTCTTACTAAGAGCCAGAGGTTCAAAAAAGCTGTTTACAACTCGAACGTGAGGGTGAGCCCCCTGGCTTTCCACCAGTGGTACTACTACAGAAGAGGAGAGAGGAGGCGGGCGAACTGCCTCATCCTCGGGATCCCGTACGTCTGAGCCGGGTCGGGTCAGACTGAAATGCCCGCTCCGCGGCCTCTCAGTCGGAGACGCAGAACGAGACCACCGCCTCCGCCTGCCACGATCTCTCGCTGTCGAGCATGTCGTTAACAACTCGAACGTAGTGGGAAAGAGCTTTATTCGTGTCTATGCGGAATAGGCACGATGTTTGCAAAGCGACCGCGGAAGTCCTATTATTGCAACAACAATGAAACTGAGCCGTCACAATTACATACTTTAAAAGCTGGTCGTCAACGAATTTTCATCCAAAGGTAAGAACCAAAAGCTGCCAGAAATAAATCCGATCCGAGACAAAATTACAGTAGCAAAAAATTCCCGATAACTCGATACATATTAGCTTAATATTTATGATATCAATGCAATACAATTACTCTTTATTGACATCAAGCTTACAGATAAACTTATAAATATATGTAGGTATTATCGCTAAGAGCGATCTGTTATATCTTAGATTGTATTATAATATTTTTATGAGAATTTATTGAAATGTACCTACATTTTAATAATATTACGGAATTTTTTCTTTGGCTATAATACCCTCGCTTTTTTAAAATATTTAACAGTACCCCGGTAGCCGAGCGTGTATTTAGCAATAATCTAAACAATATCAAACTTTACTTGGTATTGGAACCAAACATTTTATTTTTTTTGTTTCTCGGATCGGACTTATTGTAAGCGATCGAATTGTAATCAAAATATACATAGACCCGGATATTTTGTTTACGTATTTATCGCCGGCGCCCATCTACTGTCAGTTCTAGTAGGTATTGTACGCGTTGGACTAGAAATCGAACCCAGAGCGACTACACTAAACAAGTATCGCCTTGCCTGGACGAACTAAGCTCGACAAGCTATTCAAGTCCTCGTTCGTGTGAGTGATGCAGAAGTCCAGTCTGACGCCAACTAAGGATCGTTTTTCCTAGACGGATTAAGCTGCGGCGGAAGCTATTATGTCCTAACCTCATTCGAGTGAGTGATGAAGTATCAGAAGTCTAGTCTGACTCCAATGAAAGATCGTTTTTCCTTGACGGACTAAGCTACGGAAGCTATTCAAGTCCTAACCTCGTTTGAGTGTGTCACAATTTTTAATATACAATTGCAAATCATTCTGTAACATTGACTTGCCTTGTGCAACAGTCAGTTGTAATGGCCAATAAATGCATTTAATTTATTTTTTCTGATGCCAACCAGGGATTGTTTTTCCTTGAAGGACTAAGCTGCGGAAGATATTCATGTCCCATTCTCAATCGGGTGGATTGTGAACTATGAGAAGTCTATTCTGATCCCAACCAAAGTCATTTATTATCAAATGGAATCCAAGCCTAAACTCCACGTATTTGCCCGGGTATAAGAAGTAAATATGGCTCAAAAATATTCGCTCTAATCTAAAAGCAAATTGGTGGAGTCTGATAATACCTGGTAAGCATATTAAACTTTACGGTTTCGGCCTAGTTAGTAACTGAAGGTATCTGTTTCACTTGCCATTCCTTGCAGTTAATTTGCAGACTACCTAACTGAAATAACGAAGTCTTTTCTTTTAAGTAAGTACTTGGTCTTAATAGATACAAAGAATACAATCAGTTCTTGTTTCATACCTTGTAACGACCGTTGTCTCATGCGTTACAGTAGAACCTATTAGATGGCACTATATGTCTTCTAAGCACCAAAGACGTTACAGCAATCTGATGTACTAGTGGGAGTTTACCGATACTCACATACGTAGTGAAGTTACTATTTATACATTCCATAGTAATTGTATATTCATATATGTATTATTTAGTGTGTTATAGCTTGTGTTATAGCATTATTTATTTAGTGTGTTACATTACACTGGTTAACAATATGTACACCATCCTGTTATCATTACACAAACTGTCCAGTAACAGTACTCTTCTGAAACGGCTTAGGAAGAGACATTGTGAATTTTAAAACGCAGATAGATTTTCTCGCTTCAACGAGCACACACTTTCTTTTTCGTTATGTTCCTCTCATACGGTTCTGATACTTATTAAAAGCTCCAACTTACTCGGTGGTTTGGCGTCTGGAACTCGAAAGAGCTGATAGAGAAACACTTCTGATGTTTTTTAATGGTTGATCACATTCTTAATTTCTCCGTCATTTTAGTACAAAGTTTTATCTGGTATTTGGCAATAATGATAATGTTGATCATATATCAATCACATTCACATGCTCCCTTTGCTTAGTTAAGCACTTGTTCATTTCTTGCTTAAATGCATTTAAATTTATAAAAAATATTTTATTTTTAATTACCAAAAGGAATTGCCACAACGACGTTTTCCAATGGAGTGCCAATAAGAGTTTTACCTGTAGTAACCTGGGTAACGGTCACGTAGACTAGATATATTACGAAAAGACTAGCTATAGATCCCAGTCTTGACATTTATAATTTTATTGTACTTGAATGGATAAGTGATCAACCATTCCTTTAAAACAATATTTCAGATGATACGGGTACTTACATAAGGTACGGTTCTCTTATTGCTTGTCGAATGTAGTAGTCAAGCCCACAATTTTGCACATTTAATTATCGACCCAAAATCAAAGACGAATTTAAACATGTTTATTGACATCCTTTCTTTGGGTCTACCTACTCCACAAGTATAAACCTGCCGTTGCAGTTATTATGGAGATTACAGATCTAATAGAATAAATGTCTTGTTGTAGATATGTCTTGTTTAATGATGTAGACGTAAGAAATGTGTTTTCACCTCGTAGGGTATGCAATAATCTAGTCGGGGGAGAGGTGTACGCGAGAAGAGCGTGCGCGAGCGGCGCGGCGGTCGGCTGCTAGTAGCGGCCGGCGGCATCGCTCGAGTCCATCGAGAGCCGGACCAAAACAGACGTATGAACATTCCCCCGCACTCCCCGCGTCGTGCACACACGCTAACCGCGTGCTGTTTCTTTAGTGCTAATGTACCGGTTGTATTTAATAAAAGTGCTTCAGTATTACGTTCCCCGTGTCTTCAATGTGAACCCCCGCACCTAAATCTCAATAGTAATAATGATTCGATTTGGTAAAGATGATTTTAAGAGGCAAGTATTGAAGCCTCTTCATACTTTGTACTTGAACTACTTCAGTACTTGCAATAACTTGGTGTTTGAATTAAGTGCTTTTATTTTTACAATGGCCTCTCATGGTAAATGTATGACGTATCCCTACGTATGAGCCTATTCGAATTGAAACACTGTAGCATAAAAATATACAACAATGTATATACAAGTGTCATTGCTAAACTGTTATTAGATCAAATTCTTTACCTACCTGTCTATGCATGTGATAGCATTGTAACTAATAGTCATTTTAACATTTACGATTGTTAATTCCTTGTCATAACATTATTTTAGTTAAGGTACCATAATAATAAAATGTATTTGTCGTGAGTAACATGTATAATTATTCTAATTTCAAGGTTACTTTCGTCCCTCTGTTCTGTAGGTACACCTATTCATGGGATACATATCATAGATTTGCATAACCTAGGTACACATTATAAAGTACCTGATACTATCAATTATATTTATTCACACATTGGCATACTTTTTAGCTTGCCACCAGGCGATAATAAACACATCTCACTGTTTAAGGTCTAGAATAACGGTTCGTAGCATATAATATGATGTTTTACCTGAAAATAAAACAATTATTATATGCGAAACCTTATTCTAGACCTATATTTAGAATCCTGCCTGGTGGACTTCTTTATCTTGTCCACCGAAAGTGAGATGCAATGTGAGGAGCGCGCCTGACAGTTCGGGCAAGCTCACCCCCCCTCCCCCGGCTCAAGTGGGGCGGAGCCGGATGGGAGGGACACAAAAGAGGTCGTGACGTCGTTCCGGAAGTGATGTTATCTCACTGTTTAAGGTCTAGAATAAGGTTTCGCATATAATAATTGTTTTATTTTCAGGTAAAACATCATATTTATCGCTAAAGAGTTCAGAGCTTAAAACACCTTTATGCAGCCACGTCTCCACAAGAATAACTAGGTCATAGTCGCAGCATACTAAGTTACAGAAAAAGTTGTGTGTTTTAGTTCTCAGGCCTCTCGAATTTTGGTAATAGATATTTAAGGACGACATAATACTTGGGCTTGAATTTTTATGTGATGAGGTTAAGGCAACCTAGTCTAAGTTTTGAAGTGATTCCAAATCCTTTATCAATTTGTGGTCTGATGTCTCGGTTTTCCTCATAAAAATTCGCCCATTTCGCACCCAAATAAACTTGTAGTTTTTTTCTTTTGCTGCCATTCTAGCCGCAGCGTGTAGAGCCTTGTTTGCTGCAGAGAGATGCTCGGTTATGAAAATTGGCGATTTTTCATTGGTCATTCCAATATGTGCGCTGTTGAGTCTGTTGGCTGGATTGGCTCTGTTGAATTTGATAGAAGCCGCGATAAAGGTGTCACGGGCTCTTGGCGAGTTCAACTGCACGATAATCGAACGAGGTCTTGAGCTCTTTGGGTTTTGTTTTGCAATACGAGTACAGTTCAAGATACTTTCTGATTTAATATTACAGCCTATAACTTCGCCTAATTGCAAAACGATGTTGGTGATATCTTCCGTTTTTCTTTCGGGAACGCATTGTATCTCGACGTTATTGCTTCGGGTGTGTTGTTCCAGCTGGTTAATACGTAGGTTTAAATTTTGATTTTCCGTACGGAGAGCAATGTTTTCATCATGAATTTGTTTAAACGACTCCAGAATTTGGGCATGTTTCTTAGCATTTTCCTCACACTGTCCACTTGTAAACACCATAGACTCTTGCAAGCCTTGGATGTCTAACTTCACAGGAGCTAATTCAGCCGCGATTGTACTTCTCATCTGCTGACCGAGGCGGATAAAAAGACTATCCATCTCTTTGTTGAATACCTCCTGTACTACATCTTTGACGTCATTGCGGGTTAAAAGACCATCGCAATCTACCTTGGGAGACTGATCTGGGGCCGCTCTTTTGTGAGCACGTTGGGAGGTATTATTCTTCACACGCAATGGAGTGTCGTCATTATTCCGTCCCTTTGTTTTCTGTGTGCATAGTGGACATAGCCAGTCAGACGGCATTGTCTTTTTTTTAATATCTGAACTCGTTGAGGGCAGACAGGCTAGATGGAAACCAATACTACAGGTTTTGCAGAACAAACTATCATCCTTATCACCTTCCAGGTCGCAGCAACCCCATGAGATTTTGTTTTTAGAATTAGACATTATAATACTTCTTCCCAGCAGACAACAAAATATTCCGCTATGCAGTAGGTAGGTGATCGAGTACTCAATGAAAGATCGTGCCCAAAAGGTCGTAAGCGCCGCAGTATTTGAAGCCGCTTACGCGTTCACTCCAAACGTTCGCAGAGATAACGAACTCGATGTGTTTATCAACACAATATTAATAAGATCTTGATTATTCTTGACTTACTGTTGATGTTTATATCGTCAGTTCCTCTGCGACCAACTGTTGATGAGTCCCACCACAAATTATCCTTGTTTTACTTAGTATAAACACGTATTTTAATTAATTTTATCGTTGAAAAGATCTCGGAAAGTAGAGTACGATCTCGTTTTAAAAAAAATCTCTGTTGGAAAATAACAATTTGATAGGCCACCAAGTCCCTGCTTTAGACTTATTTTGTCCCTGGGTCTATCTCAATAACGACTTCACATTTAAAGCTTATACTTACGTATACCGGGACCAAACGCTAGCTTATCTGTTTAAGGAATTGTAATAATAAAACGGCTATATCTATGGAACTTTACCTTACTTTTATGCATTCATGATGTTACGCCATCAAAAGTACTTAACTAAGTTATTTTGTGGTTTACGTATACAAATCTCATTTTGTCAACCTAGCAATCGAAGCAGACGGCAGTCAGCAGTACCCTCGACCCTCGCTGCTTCAGACCACAAAGCGATAGCTCCCTCGACGGGGAACCCTAATGGTTCAGTAGGGCTGTCAAGCATTGCAATTTAAATGACAAATATGAGTTTTTTTAGTATATGTACAAAATCTATGTTTACTTTGATTCTCCTAGATTCTCAGCATTAATTTTTTTATTTAAAATAAAAAAATAATTTAGCTGAATACCGGTCCAGCTTAATGAAGACAAGATGGCGCACAAATTCCTCGATTATCAGTGCTTCCGACCGCAACGCAATTGCTCCCTAGGCGGGGCAACCCTATCTATACGGTAGGGCTGGCGAAATATATGTGCATGAAGCAAACAATATTACTCAAACAAATGATCCTAAGTGATTAAGACCATAATGCTGTGATTTTTCCTTTGGTGGACATCCCTGCAATTGGGCTGGCAAAAGCAAACTCCCTAAATAATCTGAATAGATTATAGCCCAAATACAAATAAAAGAATCGCATTCACACTCACAACCCTCACTTACTTTCTTCAAAGACTTGTATCGTGGGTACTGGAAACATTTACATATTATTATCACACACACAATCACATCCAGAACCAGAAGCAGAAATGTTCTTTGGGAAGGAAAATTGTGCTTCTACCGGGTATCAAACACAGGTCAAACCGGGTCGTCAATAAAAAAAATCTTTTATAATGACACCAATTATACAAGGATCAAAGTTTTCTCGTAGAAAATACTAGGTAGGCAAAACAGTCTTTCGAAATATCTGAGTGAGTGGCAACCCTAAAACCTCCAAAGTTCGCACCTCGCTGCACCAATGTCGGATTCCGGACGCGAATTATCCGATGTTGTTCAGCGAATTACGGACTCCGGTAATGACGGTGCGTATTGCCACAGTCAATGCAGAAAGGAAACTAAGGGATCAAGTGATTTAATTCTGCGTTTTCAGTTATAAGACGTCTAACGCCTTGAAAATATAGGAAAAGAGGTACTCAGAGAAATTACCGCGAAATTTTTTGTCGCGATAGTGAAAAAATGGCGTGGTATTATTATTTTTCACAATTTGTGATTCTTCGAGTGTTAATTACACATTAACACCATTATTATACAATAATGGTAGATTATTAACCGTTAATACTCAATAAGTGTATGAGTGCAGGGCATCAAAGCCCTTCAAATAAATTTAAAAAAAGTGTATGAGTGTGTGATTTTCGCTTTTGTTTCAAAAGTCCAATAGAAGTTCTTGTAAAGTTTTTAGTAGTCAAAACTAGACCATGACTTGACTCTTGAAACTCAAACTTGAAATTGACTGTGACTTGTTACTAGGACTTCTAATATGAAACGTGTATTTGAAATACACTTGAAATATTCTATTACTTGTCACTGGCAATGCACAAGATTGCGAAGCCAAAATTGAAACAGAAAAAAAAAATTTACTAATAGTAATTTGAGTTTGCAGTGCTTAAGGAAAATTATGGTACGATTTTTTTTTTATACTCTGGTAGTCGAGTTTTACCGCGAAAGTGATTTTGTATAATTTTCCAAAACCTGTGATTCTTCGAGCGTTAATGTGTAATAATAGTGGAATATTAACCGTAAATACTTAGTGTGAACACCTAACTACTCAAGGGATCGCATAAAATATTTTTAAGCTTTTTTAGGCAAAAAATGACACATTTAATTATTTACACATAAGCCCTGCATGGATTCTTTTGCATTGTATGTTACTGCACATGTTTATTAAATAAAACTACCTTTTATACTACTATAAATGCAAAGAAAGGTAATGTGTCTGTCAGGCTGTGTGTATGTTTGTTTCGTTGTGTTTCTATGTATGTTTTTAAAGCTGGTTACTAGCCCTTGTCACTTAAATGTCTTTTTTGGTATGTTTGTAAAGGGGAAGTTAAACTTAACCTTATTCGGCCGAGATCTCAGTGTATAGCTACTTGTAAAAAGCCAAAAATAAGTTGTAGTATAACATAAACATAAAAGATAAACGCTATCACACACACAGCCCCACACTAAGTTCGAAGACTTGTGTAGAGGGTGCTCGAAACATTCACATCACACACACAATCACAACCAGAGCCAGAAACACAAATTTTCCTTGGGGAGAACACTTGTGTTCCCGCCGGGAATCGAACCCGATACCCCTGCTCTGAAGGCGAACGCTCACCCAACTGAGCCAACGGGCAGTTCAATTAGTTACTTGTATTTTTTTAATTTATGCAGAAATTTATTAACAAGCTATGAAATTGAGCAATATATCCCCATTTGGATTCCCTGTCTCGGGGAGACTAATTACTCTTCGATACATTCTTAAAATTATTTAATAATATTATGATAAAATGTAACATAATAATGGTGTTTTGAATAATGTGTGTGCGTGTTGTGAATGTGAGTGAGTGAGAATTGACAACGTGCATACCCATCGGGACACAGTAAATCAGAGAGGTTTCCCTACTGCTAATGTCCACTGTGTCCCAACCTAACCTCCCAAGTAATGACCGCTTAGCATTACGTATGGAAATGAGAATGTGATGTCAAAACATTTCCGAGTTCACGAGTTGGACCTGTTACGTTTATCCGCTTATGTGTTAGGAGATACAGTTGGCTTACTGTTTATTTTTTACTGTGTTTTTTTTTACAAAATCTATTATAACGATTTTGTGTTATTTTTCATTGCTTGTGATTTTTCGCGAATCTAATCACGGACAACATGTATCTTTAGAGGAAGTAACAGTGAGATAAATTGATATAAAAAATCTGAAAAGTGACGTCATGAATCAGTCTAGTCTAGCCAATAGTGGGCGTTTTGCTATTTTGAAAATCCCATGCATTTTTATCACTTTTTATCATAGAATGTTGAATACCTTTTTATACATTAAGGTATATACAAGGCAACCCTAGTTACTTTAATTTTATTATAATTAAAGTAACTAGGGTTGCCTTGTGCTATATATTATGCTTTTTTTTCTGCTATGTTGTTTTTTTTCTGTTGTTAATCATATTTTTTCTTGGAATGCAATAAAGAGTATTTCTACATTAAAATTCATATAAAAAAGCATTAATTAAATAAATAATTATATATGTGTATAAAGACATAAAACCTTGACCTATATTTAAATCTCAACCATAAATATAAATAAAAGTAAGTTCTAATATTATAGAAGTTATGAAATGTCTAATTTAAGTTTGTTCTATTTAAATGTCTACATAATTATCCAACCCTGAGATTTATTCCACCATGATTTTCCATGTCTGTCAGCCATCTGTCACAATTCACATGTCATGACAGTTCACTCGGCACGAAGGGTTAAGTTATTTATATGGTCGCATCCACCCCCTACCCCTTCAGAGGGTTAATTCGAAGCGATGAATGACATTTGCTTTTGGGGGATCAAACTCGTTAGATTAAGAATGAACCAATGTTTAGATGGCAAATGTATAAACATTCATGTAAATGTTTTTTAGTACCTATATTAAAATACTAGCAGTGCCCGCGACTTCGTCCGCGTGATTATTGGACTTTTAGTAAGGATCCAATATTTTTTTGAAAATGTAATATAGTCTATAGCCTTCCTCGATAAATGTACTATCCAACTCTGAAAGAATTTTTCAAATCGGACCAGCGGTTCCTGAGATTAGCGCGTTCAAACAAACAAACAAACTCTTCAGTTTTATAATATAAGTATAGATAAGTACCTTTGCGCGTACATAATTAGATAATTTTCATTAGATTTTACCGTGATAATATGAATAGACCAAAAACCTTCAAGTTTATGAAAAATTTTACGCGCACATTATATTACGAAAAAATATCAAAAATCTTGACACTGGCTAAATGCAAAAAGGTTGAAAAGCCATAATTGAAAATAAATAAAAAAATATTTCTTGGTTGGCACAGATATTATGACCATCGTGATAGGAAATAAATCTACGGTTTGTAAATATGACGCGATGTGTTGTGAATGTTTCCGGCACCCACGACACAAGTCATTGAACTTAGTGCGGGGCTGTAAATGTGAAAGCGTTTGTGTTTATTAAGAAGCGATACTGAACCAACCCAAAAAACATTATTCCCGTTTTTGTGGCGCAGTCATGTTTTTACATGACTGCGCCACAAAAACGGGAATAATGTTTTACTCGAAATCCCGTCTCGATTTCAAAAGCTCGCCGCCATGCTCCGTTCAGACGGTCGAGCCACTCGCCCACTCGCGACTTGACTGATCGCTTCCGTGCGAGTCGCTGGAATGCGCTTGCGACACTTGACGACGGAAATCAAATCAGTTCTGTAATCGTAATAACGGATTATGGTTATGATTATTGGTATTGCGACATGTTACACATTTTTGATTATAATATTTAATAATATAACGGTGGACTGTGGATACTTTACAATGCTATAGGTAGAATAAGAAATATTCATAAACAGGTGGTGTTATGATTTGTATCGATTGTTAACTAAAAATAAAAAAATATAAAATAAAAAGACTAAAAATTAAAATGGTAGAAAAAGAAGAAAAATGAAATAAAAAAATGATCTGTCTGATGTTTATGTGTCCGGTACCCACGACACAAGTCATCGAACTTTGAGTGGGGCTGTGAGTGTGAAAGCGTTTAATCGTTTACCGTTCAATTTAAATATCTTTATATGTATAATTTTGTCTCTACTGTACTGTGTATGTGACTGAACTCCCCTTAAACGGTTGGACTGGTTTTTGATGAAATTTTACGTGTTTTCAAGTGGTTTTGAGAATGGTTAAAGTTAAAGTAAAATAATAAAAAAAAATTATGAGTATATAAAAAAGCACTATAAAAAAGTAGAACAAATATTAATAAAAGAAAAAAAAATATACTAAAAAACATTTTTTCATGGACTAAAGTGCTAGGCAACCATAAACGTGAAAGAGGTAACATACTTCTTTTCTTTACGTGGCACTTTTTTTTTAGACAGATAGTCAAGCATTTAGCCGTTATGTCACCTAATGGAAAGTGACGTTGGCACTGCAACGCATGCCGATTATAGCTAGTATATACATATATACCTATGTAATATATATATATATATATTATATATTACATAGGTATTGAAAAGTATGATATACATATAACTACATATCTATTTAAAAACTTATCTGCCTTCTTATCTAATATAAAAAGTGTTTGGTCGGCAGTGTGCCCAAAACTAATTTTACTTACTTATTTGATATCTCACCATAATTTATATTATATTCTCTAGTGACATGATATTCTGACTTATATACTAATTTTCATCCAATATTCCAAAATTAATACTATTATTTGTAATGTTACTTATTTGATATTCACATTTAAATATTTGTACACCGGAAACGGTAGAGTATGTGAAACTAGTACTATGTCCTACTATTAATTACTTACCATACTCTGACAAATAAATACATTTTGATTTGATTTGATTTAACGCTGGCCGTATTACTTACACACAGCGACACTTAATTGCTGAGCAAAATACAATCCACATTTCGGTCACTTGTCGAGTCTTTCAGTCTCCCAGCCAAATCTTTATAAATTTCGAGTGAATCTGGTCTCCATGGACTTAGCGTTTCTATTCCAAACAGCACAAATATGCAACCTCTATCGAAGTTTGTATATTTGCGCCGTTTTGAGGATTCAGCTACGGTAGCAGCGCCACTTGCCTGCGATGTGACACCGCTACACGGAATGTGTTATTATCAAGCAGTGTTCCTAAATGGTGAGACGGCAGAGCTTGCAATCAAAGACCCGCCCTCTAGCTAAAAACCAAAACGTTTCGTCTATATTATTTCTAAAGAAACGCTTGTCTGTAACTTTGCAATCTCGGTGAGCGATATATAAGAAGTCAAGATATTTCAAACCTTTTGTATACAAGTTTTAGGGTCTGTTAAATTTAGAAAGCATTTCTTTTGATAGAATCGAGAATAAGCGTTCTAGTTTTTGGCAAAGGGGCCGATTTCCAATAAGAACCAGCTAGAAGACGTTAATTTATAGCTGAAAATAAAATTTAATTTATAAAAATATAAAATTTCGTATATAAAAATCAATATTTGATATTTTCAAAGATTTGTCTAAGAGACCGATTGATTCGGCACATGACCAAAATGCTGGGTTGTATTTGGGGCAGATGATAAGCCTTGCTATACAGCGTGGTAATGCAGCAAATATTTTTGGGAACTTTGCCGAACATTAAAGATCGTCTAAACCATCTCTATCTCATTGTAAAACTAGGTCTTGGAATAAATAAATGTTTATATTTGGCTATTTTAAGCTAAGTAGTAAGTTTATACAAAGAACAAACCGTAGGTTTGTTTCGTATCTCGATGCAAAGAACAGATCGTTCCAATAATAATCCATAATCACACACGTATACAATCGAACAGCAAATAATACATCTAATTATGCGTATCGTGGACGGTCACGTAATGACATTCAATTGGCCTGGCAGGGGCTGATTGCGATACTCAAACATACATACATATAATTATAATATATAGCTATATACTTAGACTCTACCTTATAAAGCGACGTATCACGCGTCGAAATTACCTTTTCTTTATAATTAACTAGCAATCCGCCCCGGCTTCGCCCGGGTGTGATAAATGAAGAACCGTTCGACCGATTTTGTGCAAACTTCACATAAACCATCTACTAAATAGTCCGAACAAAGCCTAAACATTTGGTTTGGATAGGTGAGCCCGTTTTTGAGTTATAAAATTACAACGAAAAGTTGCATTGATTTATATAAACATAAACATAAACGCTTTCACACTCACAGCCCCACACTAAGTTCAATGACTTGTGTCGTGGGTGCCGGAAACATACACATCACACACACAATCACAACCAGAACTAGAAACACAAATTTTCCTTGGGGAGAAAACTTGTGTTTCCGCCGGGAATCGAACCCGATACCCCTGCTTAGAAGGCGAACGCTCACCCAACTTAGCCAACGGGCAGTTCAATGTATAGATTTCTTGTGGAGACGTAGCAATAGGGCGTGACGCCCAATGGCCGCGGGATCAAACCCCGCCTGAAGCGAAATTTTTGCTTAATAAATTTACTACCTTGAGTCTAGAATTATGGAAACTAGTCTATGAATGTTAACCGTTCTATTCCATTTAATTTCTAGGCAATAAATGCATTTGATTAATAAGCCGTAAAAGTCTTGTACTAGACCATAAACCCTTTACGCACGATGCACGCAGAGCCGGGGGGCACAGCTAGATAAACGTTAACGCGCCACTATTCAACTCGAACGCGCATGCGCAATAGGAAATATATTTTTACACTCCCAGCCCCACACTAAGTTTGAAGACTTGTATCGTGTGCCGGAATCATTTACATCACACGCAGAAGCAGAAATACAAATTTCCGTTGGGGAAAAAACTTGTGTTTCTGTGACTGTAAAAGCATTTACCTATTTATTGTAAAGAAACCTTATACAAATAGTTATTAATCAATAACCCTACAAGATCATATATATAGGTACACGCGTTTCAATTTCACAGATAGTTAATAGCTCCATAATCGCTACATCCTGTACTATACGTGATCGGACAGCGTGTATCATATCAGATACACGCACCAATTAATGAGATATCAGTTACAGAACAGGTATTACATGGTACATACTAGATACATAATTATATTATGACTAGCAAACCCGGCGAACTCCGTTTCGCCACTATAAACCTCACGGAGCCCGAGACCTTTCCAACGAATGCAAAACCGTGGAAATCGGTTCGTGCGTTCTGGAGTTATAGCGTCAAGAAGGAAAACCCAACTTATTTTTATATAGTAAAAAAAAAAAAAGAAGAATATTAGTTCCACGTATACCAGTAATGGCGTACCGTCTTACTATTCTGTTTTGATAACAGTTTTTTTTTTCAAGATAGGCAAACATTTAATCACTTATACCTTATCCGATTTTATGTGACGATGCGGTCGACGATGGAACATGTTTGCCTAGTAGATGCTTAATTTTAATTTAACGATACAAATACGTCGATAAAAAGTCTACCAATATTTCCCTCAGTATTTTCATCAGATAAAAATATCATCTGAAATTCAAGGTAACCAGGCCCATTTTCAGTTTCACCGTGTTTTCAGAATTCCGGGTAAAACCGCATTGCCCGGATCGTTTGAGTTTACGATTTGTGCCCAATCAGTTAACTGCCTACTATTTTAGGAGACCACACACGGCCGGCTGTTTAAAAACAGGCTGATGGCTTAATTTGGAGTTTATGAGATATTAATTAGCTAAAATCATGATAGTAGTATATAATTAACATTCTGGACGTGTTAACCACCCTCGACCACATCATCATTTAACAACAGGTTTCTTTTATGCTAGAAAAGCAAGCATTTTACCACTATTAAATTTCACCTGATGGAAAGTGAAGATGCGGCCGAAGATGTAGCATACTTACTAGAAGATACCTTTTTACCTTTTACTTGAAGACTCCCAAATTATAATGTTCGGGAAACAAAGACGCGGGCTGTGAGTTCCACTTCTTCGTTATACGGATGATAAATATGAGGTAGATCAACCAAAAATTTATGACTTTTTCAGTTCGTCTTGTGGTCCAATGATAGAGAAGGCATGGCGGAATCAACTGGTGGAATTTGAGTGCACACTCTCCGACATGTACGCGATAGAACACCGATAGGCTAGTTAGAGTCTGTGTTTCCCGATCAGTACAATCTAAGAGTCTTTAAATCTTCAAGTCGCGAGTGAATAGGTATCTTCTAGGCAAGCTTGCTTCATCGTCGACTACATCCTCGCTTACCCTCAGGTGAGATTGTGGTCAAAAGGTTGCCTATCCTGAATTAAAAAAATAAAAAGAAATCTCGAGTGAACCGGTATCTTCTAGGCAAGCATGCTCCATCTTCGACCACATTGTCACTTTCCATCAGGCAGATAGAGGTAATGCCACCAGCCTGATGGGAACGCTACCCACTGGTAGTGGGCTTGAGCACTTGTGTTACCTATAAGCTCGATATCTTGTAGGTAACTTAGTTCTTTGCTGTATATAGTTTTAGGAAATTTAGGCAATAAAAAAACAATACGTCGATGACATATACTTCGTTATATAATTTAAGTTAAAAAAGTTTCATTATAGCTATAATTAATTTATATTAATTTTGTTGCAGGTAACTACTAGAAACTAACAACCAATAACAAACTACCGTAAGTAAAATACAACAACAGTAAACAGACGAAAATCCTCCATTTTACTTACACGAGCTACACGCCGTAATCACGGCTAATACAAAGCCAACTCTGAATAACATACGTCATAAAACGTTATCTCAGCTATCACGTTACAAACAAACCTAATTTCGCAGAATAACCGTTATTTAGCAGATAACGTTATAACAAATGGAATAACACTAAAACTGCGATACCATCTCGTCACAATGTGTGAATCTGGTTATTTCTGGTTAATTGCTCTGTGGGGACAATTGTAACCGAATCTGAGAGTCCCATCTCACCTAGATATGGTGAAAGTTAAAGTTACCTTCGTTTTGAATTGAAATAGTTGGAGATAGCACAGAAATATGGAGCAGTGCGACTGAAATTTGGAGCAGATTTTCATTAGAACATTGTTACAATTTTGGGAGTAGTATGGAAGTAATTATAAGTAGTACCTAATTATTAGTATATAAGTACTGTTTCATGAATATAATTTAATAAGTATAACATCGACGCATAACTCCAACTATACAATAAGCCCTAAATCATATCTAAATGCTCTCATCCTATATTCTTAAAGCATTACTAACTTATTGGCGATAGTAAGCTGATGAGTCCAGATTGCAGAGCCTGCGTCATTGTTCCCCGAGGGGTATAACCTGGGAGTCTTCAAATCAAGAGTGAATAGGTATCGTCTATCGGTATCTAGGCAAGCATGTCACATCTTCGACCGCATCATCAGTTTCCATCAGGTGAGATAGTGGACAAATGTTTGCCTATTTAGCATTAAAAAAAAAATTGTAAGCCATTTATTATCAAATTGTTGATATTATGAAACATTTTTTGTCGATTTGATTTGAAAAAAGCCAAGTTATTGATCATCTGATTTTGATAAACTACGACTGTATAGCGTAGCAAGCAAGCTAAGCGAAACGAAAAAATGCTCTAACACGTGAATACGATGCTACGAGTTTTTACCGAAAGCTTCATCGAAAAATGGCGTCGTAGAAACAATCAACCGTCGCTCTGACGCGATGACGGACTACAGCATTAGGTTCCACTTTTACATCCCGCACTAAGTTTGCAGACCTATATCACGGGTGTTGAAAACTGCTACACTGAATAAATATATTTAAAAAAATATAATTTGATATAATTTAAAAAATAATCTGACAATAACAACTCTTAAAACTCAACAGAATAACGTTGAACTCCCATCTTGTTACCCATAACAATAGGATAACGAATCTTTATTTGCCACATAGAGCGTTAAAAGGCCCGAGACACGGAGTAGCAGTGCCACAACGATAAAGCGGAGTTATAACGATATAAATAGCAGATTCGTGTAGCGTTATTGTGGACGTTTCGGCGATAACGTGATTTTACTGCATTGAAAGTTTGTTTGAGTCGTTGGCGATTAAGAGCGAAATAAATTGATAGTTTTCTATGCTTTGTAAGATCGATACTAAAAAGAAGCTTAAATCAGTGGTGGATTCAAGATTGTCGTTTGGGGGGGAGGGCTTGACCCAGCTGAGGGTAGATTTTTCTGCAGCGATAATTATCACGAGACAAGATTTGTTACGGAATAGCTCAGATGATTTTGGGGCGGGCTTGAACCCCTTAGTTCACCCCCTTGAATTCACCACTTGCTTTAATATTAGGTAATGAACTGCCTGCTTGTATTTATAGTGTACGGCTAGACGCCGGAGGCTCTACGCGCGTACTCGACTGGAGCAAAAGGAGCACCGACTGTTCCGAAACTAGTCTCGTAACAATGCAACCGAAAGAAAACAACCGTGAATGAAATGGTTAAATTCTTAATGTGATAGAGATCATTTAAACAAATTAAAATATTTTAACATAATTGTATTTTCACATAACAAAAAATATTATTAACTGCCTACAAAGGTAGTTAATAATATTTTTTATACATATATTTTTTTTACATACAAATGTAACTAACAAATTATATTGATCTCGGAGGCCAGAAGTTGATTTTAACCTACTTCTAACAACAGAAAACAAAAAGCACTGCAGCCAACCGGGACCTCAAGTTATTGACCGGTGAAAGTGAACAAAATTAAAAAGAAAATGACTTGCTACGTTCTAAACGCAACGAAACAAAATAAAACTTGCCATAAACAAAAGAAGCACTCTGTAATACAACCTATAATATTTAATAGCCTACACGCGTATCAACGCAATCGATCTTAATATAAAGTAAGTAGGTACATACCATCTTGAAACTCTGGGGTCCATCGACGGGGGAGTTAAAATTCATGATAAGCTAGTTGAGTCAAGAAAAATTATAATTTTAATGTGTATCGAAAAACTATTTTAAGACCAAAATAAGATGTATGTTAGACGATAAGTCGAACGAAAAGGACAAAGCTATTCGCTTTCGCGGCAAAACTCCACTGCAACATACAGAAGTTGGAAGTTCAAGAAAACTCTTGAAATTTGTCTTAAATAAACATAAACAAGAAGTATATAAGTATATAAGTATATATATATCACTTATTTACAATCTTTTTGATGCGTCGGGAAACGGATGCATATAAAATCCAGTCCCTTATCTCATTATAATGCAGATTCGTTGTCCCGCCGACGGACACATTCATAAAATGCTGGTTTCATTTTATACCACGGACTTTTTCATTTCGCCTAGCCCGACATCCCTTGACACTAGAATTTATGGTCGTGTTCAACGTTGAAAACAATTTTATGATAACGATAATGTTAACTTGAAATTAATAAAAAATCTGTATAATATAGTGAATTTAAAGTCAATTATTTCGTCTCGGGGTATTCGCTAGAGGCTGCGCTCCCAGTCCCCGGATAACAGAACTCCCGTTGGGAGGTGAAAATCCGCAGGGAAGGATGGAAAATAAGCTGATTGTTAAAAACTTTTTTAAAACAAGCTTTTAGAAGTCCGCCATATTGGATTTAGAGTAACGTCACTTTATTTTTCGGGTTATTCTCAGCAAGCCCCAAGGATGTTGTAGCTAAAAACGTAGGTTTGTTTCCTATCTCGATGGCAAGCCCTTTCATCTGATACCCATATTGCAGGAGTGCATTAAAAATAACTTGCCCGCCATTTTGGATGTTCCGCCATTTTGGATGTTCCGCCATTTTGGATGTTCCACCATTTTGGATATAGAGTAACGTCACACAGCTAACCATGCATTGTCATCCAAACTAAACGTGAATACAACATTTCAGCTCAATCGGTTGACGATATCTGCTTCAAAATTGAGTTGCAGGATAAACATACAACATACTCAGTTACATTGCAAGTTAAATAAAAGCTTGTAAAATATTGCGGTCTTATTAGACATTAGTCCTTACTTTAGTCTTACAACAAGTCCTACGAACCCACAATAGTGGACTAGTAGGACGGTTCCGATTGAAACAGCGAGTGCCAGTGTAATTGCTAGGCATAAACGTAACAAAGTCTAAGGGAGAGAAACGCATTGCAGTTCAACGCGGCGATTTTATTAATAGTATTATTTTATTGACACAATAAAATTAGAACATGATTATCTTGAACCCATAGGCTGACCCGAACCAGTCTTAAACTCTATTTCAGGAGGCTTCTCCCATCACAGTTGTCTAAACAGTAGCTTACCTTTGACTAAGCTTTAGTTTTGACTTAGTTCCTGGCATTGTGAAACTGTGAATTTGAAGTTATTCGTTTGTATGATTTAGTCGCGACAGACGGACGGGTAGACAGACGGACAAAGTGTTGAACCACCCAAATCAACATAGAGACCTCGCTTCGCTCGATCAACTGGCACAAAAACATTTCTTATCCTATATTAATAGGTTCGTTCAGGTTACAACGGTGTAAACCACCATGTAGCATACAAGCAATAATTCCGACACTTTCTCCAATGCCCGCGCTGACCCCCTAACGATCGGACATTTGTTACAACGTCTAGTTCATACACGTCTCTATTAAATGTGCTATTGTGCGGTAAATTGTGCTTTGTTTGGTGCATTGCTACTTCATGTAATTGTTATTTCATCATTGAAATATGTTTAACAATTTGACGCATTTTAAATATATGTCCGTCTCACGAGGTAGCCTGATTCTTTGGTAGCCGTGTCTTAGGAAGGCGAATAGTGGAACGTGTTGGGAGGTATTCTCCAAATCAGGAGGGAACCACGAAACACTAGTTGCAAAATCAATTTTTATTAAATACGATGCTCTGGACGGTACACGGAACGGTTGCAATGATTTTCACGAAAAAGCCGTTTAGAAATTACGATGCCAGAGACAGACACAGATTCACACTACAAATTTGTAACACACTTTATTTTTCGTTGACGGATTATATTTTTAGGGTTGCGTACCCAAAGGGTAAAAACTATTACTGAGACTTCGCTGTCCGTCCGTCCGTCCGTCCGTCCGTCTGTCACCTGGCTGTATCTCAAAAACGGTGATAGCTAGACAGTTGAAATTTTCAGATCATCATTTTCATCATTCTTTCACAGATGATGTATTTTTGTTGCCGCTATAACAACTAAACTACTAAAAATAAAATAAATATTTAAGGGGGGCTCCCATACAACAAACTTGATTTTTTATAGTTAATGGTACGGAACCCTTCGTGCGCGAGTCCGACTCGCACTTGGCCGGTTTTATTATTTAAATTGTTACCACAGTCCTAACGTCCGTGCCCTTTTTTAACAAAAAAACGTTTCTTCGATAATACATTTAATAATTAAGACGTAAGCAAAGCTTAAAAAATTGGTTTTGCTTCTGGCTTGATCGATTTCGATAAAATTTATAAAGGACCACCTCTGTACTATATAATCTACCAAACAAAAAAATAATATTGAGAATCGATCCAAAAATGGGAGTAAAATCGGTGAACATACATCAAAAAAACATACAGATAACATAGAACCTCCTCCCTTTTTGAAGTCGGTTAATAAGGTAGAACAGTTAACATAATAGGTACCTTACAAAGAAAACGAAATATAGAATATAATAAACTATAATTCGTTAAGGGTTAAAAAAAATTCTACAACTTGATCAAATTTTTATTTATTGTCATAAACATTAGGCATATAAATTGAACAATTTAGGGTTAAAAACAACGACTTGTTTTTCTGTTTTCGAACTGACAAACTTCCTGCAGACATGATTTTGCCCTAAAAACCAGCTTTATTTACAAAGTTGCTGCTTATTCAAAATCCTACTAATATTAATAAATCCGAAAAGTTTGTGTGTAAGTGTGCTCATTTTATTTGTTGATAAATTAATCTCAGTTAAGAGTAGTCTTCTTTATTCAAACCAAGTAAATTGTAAGCATGGATTTATTTTTAACGCAATTAAAAAAGGAGGAGGTTCTCAATTTGACTGTATGTTTTTTGTATCTACCTATGTTACGCGATCATTCCGCAATCATGAATCGATTTTGATGATTCTTTTTTTGTTTGGTATATCATGCTTCAGATGTGGTCACATATGAATTTAGTCGAAAATTGTGTCGTGACTTTATTAATTTGATGTGATTTATACTAACTAATAAAAGAAGTTAAATTGTTATTTTAGTTTGTTGGCAGATATTGTAGATACGTGGTTGACCGGAAGGGCTATCAACCAATCACGAGGTGCCTTCTAGTTGATGGCAGCACCGTTCAGCGCGTGATTGGACGAGGACTTTGCCTATCGCAGGCAGCTGTCGGCCAATCATAGCAGACTTCGGTTTGACATTTTCTGTGGAAGAAGGCGGAAATGGGCGAACAGTCTCGTTGTGGCAGCCAAAGGAATAAGACGTCTGATCAAGAGTGTAGTCAGTTATAATCAAGCGTAATGTAACAAGTGTAATATGAAATTGTATGTAGCTGGAAAGATCCAATTAAACAAGTGTACAAAGTGTCTTGTTATCATTCACTTCATATCAGAAGCGGGATAGAACCGAGGTATGTAAATTTACCTTTTCTTTTTATGATCATGCCCACGTTTTGTATAATTTGACAAGTGATTTTTCTTTTCCTATATCCACAAAAATTTATTTGTATCTCTGAAGTAGTGAGATTTAGTGACCATGACTAATCGGTGTGACTTCTAGTTTATATGATAACGATCACTGAAATTTTTGACATAATTAACGCCTTATTTAGCTTGAGTTTAAATGAAATGATAAACTACCGACATATATATTTTAGTATAATATTAAATTGGATTTTTGATAGATTTTAATTTTGTTTTGAAGCATGGGTCGGTCGAAATGATTTTGAGTCTATCCGTCCGCGCTTGTTCATTTGATAACTGTATTTTTGGCGAGTTCGATTTTTAAAGAAGACGTGTACCTACTACCCTCTGATATCAGTGTTTGATACTACCGATGATGATAAGAATAATTATTTGTAACAATGTAAGAGATAATTTTAATTTGTGAGATCGGACTTATGAATATATATGAAACATAATTCTTGTTCAAATGTTACCACATTATTGAATTGCATAAAAATCAAAGTAGAAACGGTAACGCAAGAATAAAGTTATATCCAGAAAAAAAAGCCTGTTAAAAAGCAATGATTCATAAGTCGGTCAAGTGTTCGTAAAGCTATTTTATTCTAAAATTCATTATATTATTATGGTCATAATATTATTCCTTACTCCATATAGATGCGTACATTGTACATATTTAACAACTATTCTTATAATTTATATAAAAATGAGGAGATTAGTATAAGAAGTTAGTAAATTTTGCACGCCATTTTGGCGAGATGAAAATACAAATCTCCTATGTAGATACGACAGAGGAAGAATGTTCATCATGACATGAAATGACATGTGCCAATTAGGGACCGACAGTAATCATCTCAGTTAAACATGAGACAGCAAAGCGACGTATGGTTATGTATGCCATACTGAGTGACATATGGTTATGTGTGCCATACTGAGTGACTTATGGTTATGTGTGCCATACTGAGGGAGTTATGGTTATGTGTGCCATATCGAGAGACTTATGGTTATGTGTGCCTTACTGAGGGACTTATGGTTATGTGTACCATACTGACTGAATTATGGTTATGTGTGCCATATTGAATGACTTATGGTTATGTGTGCCATATTGAATGACTTATGGTTATGTGTGCCATACTGATTAGCTTATGGTTGATTGCCATATCAAAAGGTAGTGGTCATGTGTGCCTTACTGATTACCTCATGGCTGTATATGCCATATTGAAGGACAAGGTTAAGTGCTCCATTATAATAATAACTTATTAAATTATGTGTGCCGTTTAACTATGAATAACTTTAGGCCCAGTGTGCCGCTGTCTGCCAAGCGATAACCTGTAAGTAAATCCTTGGTAAGAATTAAAATGGGATACTACCACGAATTTTAAAATGATATTGTTTATTATTTAATTCTCAAATTCATTATCCGAGCTGATCGTCTTAATTATAATAGCAATAAATAAATAAAAAGAATATTGCTAATTAAGCAATTAAACTTTTGTTCCGACAAATAAGTATTTTTTATTTAGTAAATTGATAAAATGAAGTGTTCACATCTGTGCTAATGGTTACTTCATTCATAATGACTGTATTGATCACAAGATTATTAACTAATATTTATTTTGTTTTCCATGAGGAAATGAGCTTCAATGATCCTGAAAACCCTGATACTAAATACAAGCCGAGTTGAGGACGATAGCGGGTATAAAAGCTGTGTACAAACTGGATGAACCATGGAGAACATAGATGTAAAGGGATAACTGATGGAGCCAAATGAGATTCCTTTTATACATTCCGTTACTGCATTAATTTTAAATTTTATTGACTATGTATGCTATCAATTATTTTAAAATGTGGCTACCCACCGTCGCATAAATAGTGAAATAGGCTGTATTTATAACTAGTTTTTCATACAAGTCTGTAAAGAAATTGGTATTCTTGCATACTTGTGTATTTTTTGAAAATGTAATACGAGTTCGCAAGATTGTCAATATATATAATTTGGGAATTGATGTATGTACTTATATAGTTTTAATACTAGACGTAGGTATAATATAGCGGTGAGCGCGTTTAGATTGAGCGGAACGGACAGGTGATTTATGGCAGATTGAGTATTATGGCAGAAATCCTAGGGTTATGAATAAACTACCAGCGTGAGGATTTATATCAGTGGTAAAGGGTGTGTTAATTTGATAGGCTCGTTGTAGGGTCGTTGATTATATATGTGGCGTGTATGCGCGGGGGAAAACTGCGCGAGCGCTTTGTGGTGGCCGTGAGGTATAGATTAGGGAATGTATTATGTTCATTGGTTGTATATAAATTGTTGGAAAAAAAAATAGAGGAAGATGTATTATGTATTATCTACTGAGTTACTATCGTGTCCTTCACGAGATGACTGTGAATTTGCGAAATTGGTTATTAGTCATTGCCTTTTCGTGGGTGATTCTGCGGGATGTGTGTGTGGAGTGAGTGAACAATGTTGATGTTAAGTTAAATTAATGTAATTCCGACGTTGAGACCAACAACAATAGTCCATGGCGCCATTTACACAAAGGAAAAAATAACATATTATGTCAATTATCCGACAATCAGACTCACATTACAGTTTTTACCAACGTTAACATATTCACGGAAGTTGTTTGTAATAATATAGTATTCATTATTTCCATAATTTAAAATCAATGTGACTTCCACACTATGCGGATCTGTGTTGTGGAAGAAAGCCACTTTCGATATACATAGTTTACGTATTTTACATAAGAACAATAAACATAGATTGAAGCTTCAGTAAATAGGCAGAAATTCTAAATAATACTACAGATATGTACCACTGTACCAAATTTTATAATCGCAGCATGATTGTATCTTTAATGGACTCGTTTTGAACTAGTCAATTGCCCCGAAATGAGATCTTGCGCCGATATTTTGCCTAAGGAAGAAAAATTTGAGGATAATTATTTAGGGATTTCTTCTTGATAGTAGTTGTTAGATTTTTATATTTCTCATTAAATTGGATGATGTAACGGATAGTATGTGCAGGTTTCAGCTTTGAATGTGAGACCGTTAGATCCCGGGACGGAGTGGGTCTAAAAACGGTGACAGATGTCCTACCAAATCGTTGTTTTCTTACATGGATTTATTTTTAAATGGTTCTGTATTCTTCTTGCAAGGTTCTTTTCAACGATAAACCACACACAGACATATGGACAGAGTGCTGGGTCACCCGATTCAACAGGGAGATCCGCTTCAATCAGTCAATGATTCATTAATAGACGGTATTTTCTGGACGTGAAAGGTACCACTATATAAAGACCAGAGACTTACCAATAGGACGTTTAATTATTTTAGCTTTGTATTTACATTAAGTAATTATGTTGTTTTGTTTTTACATGTATATATAATAGGCAATACAAATTGTAACAATTGTGCTTATGCACACCCTTGTCACAAAAAATCAGACAGTATTACACTAATACTGAATTCGAAAGTTAACCTCACGTACCCAATTTTCGATTAGAAAAAGTAAATTATTAGATTTTTGGAAACAGTGCACACTTTAATGTTTGTTAATAAATGAGCAGATTGTGCAACTTAATTACCGGTACTTAATTTAATAAAGCTAATAATACAAATTCCTTTATGCAACCTACACTAAGTTGAAGATTACATAAATGAGAAGACTTCTAATTGTCGTTCTGAAAATAATTAAAGCAGTTCACATTGTATGATGTAATATTGTGTGTGAAAGAACAAATTTGTAAATTTGTGTTCGTTTCCAGTGTTCAGTGAAACCTTAAGTACAATTTTAAAATTCATGTGGATTTATTCCATTAATGGATTATTAATAATAGCGTAAAATTAAAATTGTATTGTTAATTAGACTAGTAAATAATAATGTTCATTTGTTCTTGGGGTGGAGTTCGTCTATTTAGGTTGGCGGTATGTTGCTTTACTCTACAGTTAAGTCTTGGTTGTAATTTACCGTTTCACTTGATGAAGATGTGTAATTGGCATTGGATTTTAGGAGCTCTTCAATATTTAATCGTCATCTCTTTGTTGATGAACCGTTAAGTACTATAACGAAGTTTGATAAACTCGAATTTTGGTTGGCATAATAGAATTTTTGTAGCTTAATGACCGTTTTGACTTGGACTTTGAGTAATAATAGATTAACTTGATGAAAACTCCAATGTCCAGAACAGACAAAAATATTACTTAACCCATCGAGTTCTTTTGTAAGATAATTAAATTTTGGCTAAGTTGAATAATGAATGCTTCAACTATGGTAGTACTTTTTTAAAGTGTTATTAGGTGTTACGTTATAAGACATCATTTATTGAAAGACTTGAAATCTGCCTTTGGAATCGAGATCTTTTACTACTTAACGTACGATGATGCTTACAAATAAGCTAATTTATTTGATGAGTAAATTATATTGTTTTGGTCGTCTTTGTACAACATCGAAAAAGAAAATTGGCTATTTACTGTTTTGGTCGTCTTTACACAACGTCGAAAAAGAAAATTGGCTATTTACTTACAACTGACCCCGACAATTACCTAAATTGTAAAGATTCTTCAACCTGACACAGACGTTGAGGACGTCTGAAAGCATCTATGCAAAGTAAATGTATATTAAAGCATCTATGCAAAGTAAATGTATGTATATTAATTAATTATATAATTGGTAAACTGATACTATAATTATCCGTAAGTAACGTAAACGTAAAGTACAATATTGTAATAATACTGATATAAAAAAAAAACAAATGATAATTTATTTATATAGGGTCGGCTATACGATAGTTGTGCTGTGACTTTTCGATAATTATGCCAATAGGTTATAGATAACAAGTAGTTTAGTTTCAATTTAAATAATAATTTGGTTAATTAGTCGTAAATGGTAATTAGTTTGACTTCTATTATTAATATTTTTTCCTTCCAAAGGGACCTGCAATTGTATTATATTAAACATCAAAATTAAAAGACTTCTAAGCTGTTAGTCTTCCTTGGCAATAAATTAAATGAAAACCAAATGTTTAATGTTTAATAACCGAATGTCGTGATTATAATTAGATAACGTGTGTTAAGATGTCTGTTCCCGAGTATGAAATGAGAATAGGATGATCAATAAATCTTGTGCAAAAAAAAGTTGTAACAAGTTCTCGTGTATTACAACAAATTAATAATTTTATTAAATTGTGATGACATAATGGGAATACAATAATATTGTTGCGTAAATATTTCAACATTTTATTGTGTTAAAGAACTAGGTAGATATTTATATTTGATAGCCAACAGTGATTAACTTCTTTTAGAACTTGTTTAATTTCGATGTATTATATGACTAACTTGGTTATCACTGCAACAAAGGTGAATTGACTGCTTATAAAGTTGTGCGTCGGGAGACTGCACAATGTCGGATGGCCGAATGTCGTGACTTTATTAATTTGATGTGATTTATACTAACTAATAAAAGAAGTTAAATTGTTATTTTAGTTTGTTGGCAGATATTGTAGATACGTGGTTGACCGGAAGGGCTATCAACCAATCACGAGGTGCCTTCTAGTTGATGGCAGCACCGTTCAGCGCGTGATTGGACGAGGACTTTGCCTATCGCAGGCAGCTGTCGGCCAATCATAGCAGACTTCGGTTTGACATTTTCTGTGGAAGAAGGCGGAAATGGGCGAACAGTCTCGTTGTGGCAGCCAAAGGAATAAGACGTCTGATCAAGAGTGTAGTCAGTTATAATCAAGCGTAATGTAACAAGTGTAATATGAAATTGTATGTAGCTGGAAAGATCCAATTAAACAAGTGTACAAAGTTTCTTGTTATCATTCACTTCAATTGATTAAGCGCTTTTTGAGAAAATCAACGAAATATAAGCGGTAGAGTCGGTTTTTTTAAGCTTTTCTTGTGTTTAAATGATACAGCAATATTGCCTTTCTCCACTATTATTTCTCACTCGAGATAATTCGTAAAGCCTGTTACTTACGAGTAGGTGACCTGCTAATACGTGAATTTGTGTAAATTGGCTACGTTTACGTGTAAACACAAACAACCTCGAGGCTAAGGCTTTGAGCAATCACTCGGAAGATTTCCGCATTAACCCTCCCCGAACTCGACCGAGGTGTAAAGTAACATCAGTAACTTGGTTGTGTTAACTTAAGTTTAGGTACATGTGTGATGATAATTGAGGATATATAAATATACTAGTGATTCGCCCCGGCTTCGCCCGTGTGCAATTTCCGCTAGCGGACACTTGCAGCGCCATCTGCCGGGCTAATTTGTGAATCTAAACCATCCATTACAAAAAAAATCATTAAAATTGGTCCAGCCGTTTAGGAAGAGTTCAGTGACATACACACGTACAGTAGAATTATATATATATAGATAAGGATCGAATGATCTTCGGTCCAGCACATTATGCGTCCTTTTCTCCGTTTGTCTATCACACGCTTTACACTTCTAAATTGTAATTAAAAGAAAATCATCCTACTGATATGGTTGACATACCTCCGGTTCGCTCAAAGCGTTTCGCTTCATCATCCGTACAGCGAGGGAGTGGAACTCATTGCCTGCGTCTTTGTTTCCCGAACTGTAAAATCTGGGTGTCTTCAAGTCTAGAGTGAATAGGTATCTTCTAGGCAAGCATGTTACATCTTCGACTGCATCTTTACTTTCCATCAGGTGAGGTAGTGGTGAAATGCTTGCCTATCTAGCATAAAAAAACTAAAACATTGCTTCTATTTCTTATGTATGTACTACAAGTTTTGTTTAAATTTTAAGCCGGTCAAAAAATATACATATCTTCTCTACATCTATATCTATATATATAAAAGAAAGTCGTGTTAGTTACACTAACTCAAGAACGGCTGAACCGATTTGGCGGAAAATTGGTGGGGAGGTAGCTCAGAACCAGGAGACGGACATAGACAACTTTTAGAAACGTCACATTTTTTTTTAATTGTTGTAGGTATACAAATAATTTTCTCATACGTCACTCGGATTTGGTAAAGTACTAGGCAAACATAAGCATGAAGGAGGTAATAATATAGTCACGTGGCATTGTAGCGCATGCCGGGTATGGCTTCCTAAACATGCACATTCATTGACTGTTAGGTGGAACGAAGGTCGCCGGGACAGCTAGTAAAGTATAAATCAAAGTCGCTTGCTGCGTCTGTCTATCTGTTTATCCACTTACTCGTCCTTACTACGTAATATATTGATACGGTTTCCACCATCAGTTATATACTTTTTCATGTAAGGTTTATATTCATAATAAAAGCTAATTAAGTTCATGTGTAAGTAGAGAAAGAACTATATTTTGCAACCAAGTTGCCGAATTTTCAAGGCTTACGGAGGCTAAAACTTAAGAGATGCATAAAAATTATATACTAGATTAAGAGAATTGTGCTTCTTCCAAAATCCTAAAGTAAACTCTACGATTGCATAATATCTCTTATCTGTTACGTTGACTCATAGTAACAATTTTTTTCATTAAAATGTTAATAAAAAATTGCGTTTCTTGCGACACTATTTATTGTTGTTTATAAATAAATTTTCAGATAAAGATAAATATATTTTATTTGTGAAACATGAGTAAATATACACACAAATTCATATTTGAGCATGCACATTAATCATACAAATGATTAATAGATCGTCATGTTTGCATAGATAAGCGTACAAATTTATAAATTGCATCCAATTGTGGTACATATCGTTATATTAATGTAATTGTTAAAATTTAATTCATTCATTCAATTCTTCATTCATTTTATGTCATTCATCTCAATTATCAATTATTTATTATTTTATCTGTTAGAAATTCAGTTATATTGTAATAACACTTGTCTGCTAGTAATTTTTTTTTAACAATGTTGAAGAGGCAGTAAGTTCATATTTATCACTTCTTTTTTTTAATTACACCCGTGCGAAGCCGGTGCGGGACGCTAGTTGAGTCTAAGTTTGCTTTTCTTATTATTTTGTAAGCGCCCAGTACGATAGAATAAAATAAAGTGAGGAAAATATTGTACCTAAAAAACGATTGTAACCTTACCTTATTCTGCCAAACTTATATAATGTACTGCGATTCATCGTTTTCGAACAGCCAATCACGTAACATAGTTACAAAGGCTTCCTTTTGAAACCCCCAAACAATCAGGTCACCATTATTTCCTTCCCCCCACCCCCCGTTGTTTTATACAGAAGTATTCTTATTCGCGGACACGCGCGTCCGTAGCATTGTGGACTGGCCAAAGTAGTATCGGAAGTAGGAGCGCACGTATGTGGACCTTAGGGTTGTCAGATATGAGAAAAAATATTATTAGAAACAAAAAAACTTAAACAATAAATTTTAAATTACGCCACAGTTATTAATTACTTGCTACATAGCAATTTTATCGCAATTGCAATATATTTAATGTTTTTCATTTCATTTATAACTAATAAAGGCAGTGTATGGGAAATTACATTTATTTTTAACTAAGATACAATAATTATAGCCAATTGTAAAAATCAAATAATTTGTATAATATAATACAATTCTTCGAATTAAATGATACAACAAATAAAAATACATGATTAAGCTAAGAAATGAAAACTTACATAATAATACTAATATTAAATAATAAATGGAATAAATAATACTCATGAATATGACTGAGTACGAATCGTACTCATGGGAACAAGTAAGTTATAGTAATGTTTCTTTGTATGTTCTTTCTATTATAGATGTAACTGTATAAACGCAGATTACAGCAGCGCCATATAAGTGTAAATAAATCTTAATTAATTTATCTCCAGTGTGGTAGCCCTACTATGTGGCTGGCTCACGTAGTTCGCACGTGGCCGGCAGATGCGGGAAAGTGGCCAATCAGTTACTTTTAATTAATTTGGAGGGACGCGAGCCGCCTTTATTCGGACAGTGAACAGATGCCGTCTGCGCCTTCTTGCTTGTTTTGTGATTCTACATCTGATTTATATATCATCTCTTTGGTTAGAATATAGAGGACCATCAACGACAGCATTGTCAGGGCACTTTTCATCATTTGAAATAATAGTGAAATATTATCTCCCAAGGGAAAATTGCAAAGTGTAATTGTGTGTGCTCCGCAATCTTGTGCATTAAGCCAGTGTCAAGAAATTAAAATATTTCTAGTTTTACATATTGCATAATACAAGTCATAGTTATAGTCAAAGTTAAGTAATAGAGTCCAGTCATAGTTAAATCATGTGCTAGTAATGGTAGAAACTTTACTATAACTCCTATATGGAGTTTTGAAGCGAAAGCAAAAATCACGTATTTCAACTTTGTATGATTTTCCAACACTCATACACGTTCATAAACTATTGACGATTAATAATCCACCATTATTACACATTAACACTCGAAGAATCACAAGTTTGAGAAAATAATACAAAATCGATATCGTAATTTTTTCACTTTCGCGCCAAAACATTGACCGAGCGAGCTAAGCGCGTAGTGCGAGCGAAGCGTCTCCGTTTCAGCTTAGGGAAAATTGCTTTAGTATGTCCGGCGGATTTCCGGTTGTTCTTCTCTACAGCAGGCCTACCATGAATTTTTTAAGTCTGCCAAGTTCCGGGCAGTTCATTTATTGGATCGATCTTTATTAACCTATTTATATTAACGAAATTTCGTAACCGATTCCCCGATTCCATATTATATGGAATTGGGCTAAAGCTATTTTTTTAACGCTTGGTACGACTAAATCGATATATCAAACTAAATCGATATTCCTCTCAAACAAACATCGCTTCACAAAGGCCGCGTCACCGACACACTCGTCAATCAACGTCACTCGATGACAAACGACGCTGATGACAGTTCGAGAGTGATATCATATCCATTTTGACGGATTATTGAAGTGAAAAACTTACCTAACTATAACAACAAAAATTTCCATAAACTAATTCGACAAAAGTCAAAACAAAGGGATATATTGGATCAAAATCGATCCGATGAAACAAGTTTATAAAAAACTGCAATTATAACTGTTATTATAATAGGTATCTTCTAGGCAAGCTTGCTCCATCGTCGACCACATCGTCGCTTACCATTAGGTGAGATATTGGTTAAAAGGTTGCGTATCTTGAATAAAAATAATAATATAATAATTGAGTAATCTATATGTTTGTCAAATCAAATCATAAAAATGTATTAACAAAAATGTATACACAGTATGATGGGTATTATTTAATTTGTTCCTTATACATTATACCATATAAGTTGGTGCACAAATGTTTTAAATCTAACGATGGCACACATCCAACACATATATACAGAGTACAAAAATCGGGGAACTTACATGGGGGTATCCCCGGGGGGTGAGGCATACATTTTTTTTTGGACATGACTGTTGGGACCACCCTGTATAACACCCTTTTTGGTTATTTACAACTCGTCTTCACTGGTTTACCAGGAACCAAATTGACTTTACTCTTTCAAACAAAAATATAATTTTCCAAATCGGTTTAGGCGTCTTCCTGTACTCGAGTAACATAAATAAAAAAAAAAGTTTTGAATCGAGAACATCCTCTTTTTTTAAGTCAATTATTCAACCTCCACCTATTAAAAAAACACAAATACATAATATTTTTTATCAAAGATTGCTATGAGTGAATTTTTTTAAATGGCGTTCAATATGTATAAATGTACCTATACTCTGTATCTAGCTGTAAGTTTCCCTAAAATAAATAAATAAAATATTTTTTTTGTATTAAATCAGTACAAAGTTACAATATTACAGCATTAGGATATATACGGATGATCCATTAAAAAAAATTGCTGATAAACAAAATATAACACAATGTAAAACAGAAACAATATATAATTTACAGAAATCACTAGTAAAGGCCCCTTCACACATCGCCATCAGGCATGTGGAGATAAAGGGAGTTACACACCGTACGCCGGAGGTGAAACTAATTACCATTGTGTCGGCAGCAGGCGGGGGCAAGCTGTAGTATGAGGGCCTAGGGGAGGTTTGGTTACGAATGCTTGAGCTATTTTAGAATATATCGTGCAATAGGTGAAAGCGCTGTACAAAATACTCGTACATATATTACTTTGAATAATGTTAAAAATAGATAAAAGTACTAAATAAATTCGACAAGTGCTAGTCTGACTCGAGGACCGAAGGTTCTTGTTTGATCCGTTTTTTTTGTTATATTTTGCTCTTTTCGTTGATTTTTTTTCCAAAAAATATCAACGAATTTCAGTGTTTAATATTTACTGCAGTAAGACCTAGCTTCTTGCAAAATTTTATGATTTTAGGTGTACAGGAAGTACCCTGTATGTTTTATTTGAATGCGAGTGCTAATTTTGACCATATTTTGTTATTGTATGTTGATAATTAGGTCGCAGATAAGATTTAACACAAACACATGGTCCTATAAAACTATTGACTTTAATATATCCGAAACATTAATAGGTGACGGCCGTTTTTTTTTTGTTCTTGCTTGCACGATGTTTTATGCACAGAAAGCGTATTAAATTGTTTCTTCTCTCGAACTCTTTAATATTATTTTGCGCGAAGGGTTTATTTTGCGCAAAGAATATGTTGTATCATTGATATGACAAAGTAATTTTTTAAATATTTTCACACTCACAGCCCCACACTAAGTCCAATGACTGGTGTCGTAGGTGCCGAAAACATTTACATCACACACATATAACTTAGAAGGCGAATGCTCACCCAACCAAGCCAAACGGCAGTAGTTTTGCCCGAAGATTATGAGTTCATTTAAATAAAAAGAACAATAATTGTAAGCTATGACTATATTATAGACGGTCTTGTCGTAACTCGAGAAATAACTTGTGACGTATAGAATGTGACGTTCATATCAAGACCTGTCAAAATATGCTAAAATTCTGCAAATTTCAACACCGACAAGTAACCAACACGTACCTTATCTCCTCCCCTAAGCTCCCTGGAAGCCATAGTTATAAAGATACATCCACACTCCAGGATTAATCAAATTAATATAGTCGTTATCTCGAGTGTGCCAATTTAGACCCTCTAACAACGTTACAGCCGTCTGGAAGCACTCGCTGATAGATAATAAATTACCCCTTACTACCCCTACTACCCCTTATAAGGTAACGGGTGTCGCGGGAAATTCATTAAAAATAATTAAAATACATTTGGAGTTAATTGTGAGCCGGAATTAAACGTAATTAATTACGCGATGATGTTGCTATATATGGAAGTGTAGAGTACCTATGTATTACGTATTTAAAATATTGTATGCGGAATATGTTCATTTTGCAGGTTTTATAGATACTTACTTATATTTTACGCAACTGTAAGCTTAGAGTTAATGTTTTTATCATTGTTGAATACTGTATAGACGCAAGTGATACAGTCGTGAGGTACAGTCTTGTTATATACAGTCGTAGTGAAATACAGTCTTTTTAACTGAATATAACCAATTCCGCATGCCACTAAATGTGACTTAAGTGTTAATAGGTGCTCGTATAACTGTAATAGTTTGACAGTTGACCGAACGAGAGCGAAGCGTCTCCGTTTCAGCTTGAGCAAAATTGCTTTCGTATGTCCAAATGTCCGGATTTCCGGTTGTTCTCCTATACGGATCGCATTCCTCAACGGATTCTCGTGATATTTTGCAAGCAGTTTCGGTAATAATATAGTTTGTTTTTGTCGATTAAATTTTTGGTAAATTTTCAAAATGGTGGATGTGGGGGTTGAACACGTAGAAACAACATATTTCAGCCATTTTGAAAAATACGCAAGTTCTTCAGCTCTCAGAGTCATTAGTTATTTATTCTTTGGTATATTAACGATTTTATACCCTTTACTATATAATTTGCACTATACATTTGTTACGTTGAAAAATCTTTTTTTTTTATTGTTTCAAGTTTTCGTGAGTTTGACGCATTTTGTTATTAAAAGGCATTTACAACGAATACAGCTAATACTTACGGGATAAAAGTCACGTCACGAGTTCGAACACGTGGCCGCTATTTAACACTGTATTGTGAAGATCATCGGACATGATCGATTCTGGTCGAGAATACCAACTCTAATCCCTGGAGTGTTAGCCGTTATGTATTTAGTTATTCTGTTTATAATTGTCTCAGTTTATAGTAGCAAAACCTACTCTACACCGTCGTCATACAGAGAGTATAAATCAGTTCAAGTTACAGGATGACAATGAGTCGAAGTGTGTACTACCCGCCCCGCCCTAAATCACGCGTCATCTGCCCATCCGACCCGCGCTCTATAAATTCGCTAATCTAGTCTCCGTGACTAACTCGAGCCACAGTAGCAGCAGTAAGTAATGTTATACTTTAGAATCTATTTCATGTAAGTAACACAAACGCTAGTTTTAACTTTACAGTCAGTAACTGTACAGTGGGTTTTCAGCAATATATCCAGATCATTTATATGGCACTAGCGATCCGCCCCGGCTTCGCCCAGGTGTGATAAATGAAGAACCGCTCGACCGATTTTGTGCAAACTTCACATAAACCATCTACTTAATAGTCCGAACAAAGCCTAAACATTTGGTTTGGATAGGTGAGCCCGTTCTTGAGTTATAAAATTACAACGAAAAGTGGCATTGCTTTTAATATATATAGATTATACAGAAATTTTATAGGTTGGGTATTTATGTTTACAAGCCTAAAATATACCTGATTGTTTAAAATAATAAATAAATCGGATCTCTATCATATTGTGGTCAAATATTTTAGGGTTGTATGAAAAAAAAAACAATTATTAATAATAGTAGTACTACATCTATTTTATAATGAAAACTATCGCGATTGCTGTTGTGATACTGACTGGCTATTAATCGCGTGGATTTTTGTGTCAAAAATACTCCGACAAGTTTCGAGCGTCAGCGGGCCGTGTGATCCCGACGCTCGAAACGTGTCGATGTATATTCGATACCCAAATTCACGCGATTATAAGCCGTTTAGTACAAAGTTTTTCATCAAGATGCAATAGAAATAACTATCCATATTGTAAATATGTCTAAAACTAGTGTGCCTACAAAAATAGATAGTGACCTTACTTCACTGAGAAAAATGTCTCGTTGCTATCACTAACATTCTAGTGCTATATGTGACAACTATAATTATCTAGTAACGATCACAAAGTTATTTAGAAATAACTAGCATACTTTGTTTAAAGAACGTAGTAACTGTACAAACTGTACTAAAACATATTTTGACTAGAAAATATGCTTCTATTCGTTAGAACTTCAATAGTCATTAAGCTTTACAAATTAGTTAAGAGATAAAATAATTGCTTGTGTTAAATTTAAATTAATTACAATGTTACCAGGGTGGTATATTCGTTGAGACGAAAAAGCCCTTAGTATTGATTAAAAAATAGTGTAATAGTCTAGTTGTGCTCTTTGTCTTCATGTTCATAGTTTCCCCACTGTTCTCGTTGCGCTGTGTCCAGGCTCGCGCGGTCGCGCCCGCGGCTCGTTCATCACTGCTGGCGCAGCGCCAAGCTCGGCTTAATATGAATACAATTGTACTACCACTTGCAATTAGCTTGGATTATCATTTGGGTGTAGTTACTAGCTGTATAGCTAATGTTAACAAAGCTAACATATTTCATATGGAAAATGCGTTGTCATTATGCGAGTTGAGAACCGCATAAAACTCATTAGATTCGTACTGGATATGGCAACTGTATTTAGTGAATTCAGTGGCCAGATCCAGTAATACCATGCTGTGGTCGTTGTACTAACTGGTATATTTTATAGAACTTCTTCAAGTTTTTGTTAATATTTCTGACGACTAAGACAAATCTAAAGCGGCCTAAGGAGGCCTATGGTTTTAACACCGTGTATTGTATTCCAGCCGTGTCCCGTGGTTCGCCCGAGTTTATCAACTTAAAAACTAACCTGTGATAATCCTAGGTGCTATAACCTATGTGCATTCCGAATTTCATCCAAATCCGTTCAGCCATTACAGCGTGAAGAGGAAACAAATATACTTACACATTTACACACACACAAAGTTCAGACAAGTATCATTATTGGTACAAATTACTGTCCTTAAACTATTCATATTGACAAATACAATCAAAATGATAAACAAATGAAAAAGCTTTTAAAACATATAATTTACAGGAAGTTTATACAGGAGGTATTACGTAGAACAATATTTTTGTTTCAAAATATCTAAGAAGCTTTTTCTTAGTAACCACTAAACTAGGAGTTTGTAAGGTTTTAGTTTTTAACGTTCGCATTGTTCTATTTTGTTCAAACAGAAGTGGCAATGGATGACTTGCAGACAGCGTGGGGATGAATAAAACATGTCGCAATTGTCCGACCGTGCGGTCAAAGGGATAGGGCGTGATTATATTGAGAAGAACAGCGGATATTACTGAAAGTTCTGTAATAATAAAAATAACTTCGCTTTGGGAAAAAAGCGAAAGAATTTTACCAGTCTCCATAATATGAATTGTAGCCTGCAATATCAGCAATTTTTTTTAAATCAAACCCTAATGTTTAAGTACTGGAAAAGCGACAAATTTGTAATAAAATATATTTATGAATTGATTTTCATAAAAAAATCTTTCTAAAATCTAGAAAGCAAATTTTTTACTTTTATTTTTTTTCTAAATAATCAACGAAATTTTTAAATTGGTCACCAATTTTGACCAATTTCGAATATTAGTGCGATTAATATCGATGTTTATTTTTAGTGTATATAAATCCGCTTCCGTCTTCCACAATAACCCCTCCCTACCATCTGAGGAATGCATTGATCTCCCGACGAGCCTGCTTATCTTGGCAAATAAATATTGCATGAGGAAAGCCTTGATTTCAATATGCAAGCTATTCTGCAAAGCGCGATTCTACACGGTGGATATTGTTGACAAGAGTTTAACGGAGAGAGTGGGTTCGCTAAGATTTTAACCGACTCCCAAAAAAAATTCAACCATTTCGCCCTATTTAACTTTTTGGGTGCTGGATATAATTGTAGCTTTGTTAAACCTCACGATTAAACAAATAACAGTTCAGAAATTCCGCCATCTTCCGTCTTCATCAGACCAGCTAAGGGTGCCTTATTATATAATGATATATTATATTGCCACCGAAGATGAAGACCGAATTTAGGTCCAATCGGACATCGGAAAGTGGGTATAGTATATAAAGCTTGCAAGATTTGATTAACAAGACACACCGACAGATGACGGTACAGGAGAAACTAAATAAAAGATTGTAAAAAGCTCTCATCTGTTGTCACTTTTTCCGGCTCCAACAATATATATATATATATTTCCTATCAATATAAATCTTTGATAGGGATTCTACATGATTTTTAATATTGTATTATTGGTATTATAGTATTGGTCCCAATTAGACAGTTTTACTGTAATTGAGCTTTATCTGAACCGATTTTGATGATTTTTTTCTACAAGCTTTCTTAAATTTTTTTTTTGTTTCACCTGTCCCGGTGTCTGTGCCTGTCTGTAAACAAATTATACAAATTAAATTTAACCCAATTTTAGTTGTTTATGTTAGAACCAGTATAATTGCGTCGTTTTATTACAGAATCCCTGTGACGACCGGCCCCATCATCAGAACAGAGTTTTAATTCTTTTTTATTAAAAACAAACAAAAGCTTGTATTGCTCCACCAAAGCTCCTTGACTTCTCGTTCTTAACTTTCGCTTCACAAACAGTGAAAACTTCGTATAAGACATAAAGGAAGGTTATAAAAGCAAACTAACTGCTCAATTTATCGGCGTATAAAATATTTTTACATCCAAGTAATGTATATTTAATTGCAAGCAATGTTAATGAAAGTTAATAACTTAATCACTACATAGATATGTCAATGCACGCACACTCAAATATACCCCCTTGGGTTTTTGCCGTGAAAGTTTAAAAAAGGCGTAATTTTCCAAAACCTGTGAGCCTTTAATACTTAGTAAACGTGCATAAGTGTAGGCAAATCATACAAAGTTGAAAAACGTGATTTTCGCCTTCGCTCCAAAACACCAATAGAAGTTCTAGTATAGTTTCTACCACTTTACTAGGGCATGACGTGACTATGAATGGACCTTGACTCTTTTACTTGTGTTTGACTATGACTTGTGATTAGGACTTTTAATATTAAATTTATACTTGAAATATATTGATACTTCACACTGGCTAAATGCAAAACATTGCGTAGCCAAAATTAAAGAACATATAACGTCCCCCTTACGCTTTTGCGCATAAAGGTGCAAAGCCGTGCCCCGCGGATTCACCCGCTATTATCAAGTTAAAACGTAGCCTATGTATCAATCCTAAGTATAAACTATGTACATTCCAAATTTTATACAAATCCGTTCAGCAGTTAAAGCGTGAAGAGGGAGCAGACCCACTTACACACAAACTTTCGGATTTATAATTTTAGTAGGATTTTTATGTCGATTCAGTTTTTGGCAATTTTTTAAAATTGCGGAGAGATGGGAGTTGAAAAAGTAAAAAAACACATTTCAGCCATTTAAAAAAATATGCGAGGTCTTCAGCTTACAGAGCTACTAGTTTAGTTTTGAACTCAATCTCTTTGAACATAAAGTCTAAATAAAGATAATAGAGAGTAATGTGTAATTTCGACATCGTGGTAAATTAAGTGTTAATGTTGATACGTTAAACGCTAAAGCAGTTTTTAAATCGTTCGTATCGTAAAAATGCTCGCGACGATTCACGATTACTTTCTTAATGGATAATCGCGCGGAAAAGTGCTCGAGCGCAATAAAAAATATATAATGTTTTGTTACAAACCTTCAAATATGGAACGGACTTCGAATCGTAAATGAAATGTGGGTATTTATAAGGAAATAATATTTTTATGCCGGATAGGTAAGCATTTGACTCCGAAATGACGCGTGACTGAAATGCTGGTGTATACTCCGCTCAGTAGATTAGCATGCAATTTGTAATCCAATATTATAAGGTATACTGCAAGCATTTTGTGAACGCTTCCTACTGGCTGTGATCTCTTGGAATAAGTTTTGTATGTAAAATATTAGTTTTAATGCCTATTGGTACATATACTTAAATTATTATCGTTATCATCATAACTAATTGAAGAAAAAAATACATAAAATGACTAAAAGATACAATAAACTGGTCGTTAGTTTAGTTAGGTGCATGCTAAGCAGAGGTATCGGGTTCAATTCCTGGCGGGAGCACAAGTTTTCTCTTCAAGGAAAGTTTTTCCCGGTTGTTATTGTGTGTTTCCGTCGGTTTTGCTGTAAGTGTGAAAGCGTTTTAGCGTATAAAGCATATAAAAAATATGTAGATATAATGATGAAATAATATTAATATAACGAAAAAAGTAGATAAATAAATTATCTTCGGAAGCATCACATATACTGCATTTTCGTAACCATTTAGGTGATATAGTGATTGACGTTATCGTCAAATTAGTAAGGAAAAGCGAAGATGACTTGCAAAACTTGATGGATCTCCGTATCTTTTACATAACATATTACTATTGTAAAAAAAATATGTATTTAACACACTTTTCTTATCTTTGCTACCCTCTCGCCTACATAAAATGTAACCAGGTGAGACTTTATATAAATTTTAATAAGTTTCATAAAGTAGCGTCATTGTGGCATAATAACTACAATCATATTATTGTTATATGTTCAAATAGAACAGGCTGTTGAAACATTATTTATTTATTTAAAAAACCTAAATGCACACAGTTTTTTAATAACGATTATTCTTTTTTATTATGAAAACTATCGCGAGTGTTATTCATTGTTATGGTACTAACCGGTCGGAGTATTTCGACATTAGAATAACGCGATTAACAGCCGGTTAGTACCATAACGATTATTCTATTCTATTTCATAAAAAAATTGTCGATTAAAATAATTTCTGCCGTAGTTGTAATTTTCATTACAGCCTGTACCTTATTTATAAACACTTGTTAGTGTAATAACGTATCTCTGGATCGAGTTAATATCAGAAGCGCGATAATTTCGGTATTCGATAATTTGATACAGCCCGAGCTCAAAACACTTAACGGTCTTTTTAATGCGTCGGAAAATTGGTAAACGACTTTGATGATCTTTAACAAATTGTGAACACGATTGTACTCAATAACGGTGTGCTCGTAATGCCGGTAGTATGTTTAGGAAGAGATTTGAACCAACTTAATTAGTTTTCTTTGTGTATCTTATAAGTTTTGAATTAAACTGCCCGCTGGCTTAGTTGGGTGCACGTTCCCCTTCTAAGCAGGGTTCGATTTCCGACGGGGACACAAGTTTTCCCGTTAAGGAAAATGTGTGTTTCTGGCTGTGAATGTTTCCGGCACCCACGATACTCGTAAGACATCAAACTTAGTGTGGGGTTGTGAGTGTGAAAGCGTTTATGGTTAGTTAATTTACCATTATATATTTCAGAAATTAATTATTATGAATTTTTGATATATTTAATGATCATTGAAAAATGTTTGTTATATAGACAAACAATATCTTTAAAAAAAATAGCAAATAAATAATTACATTGAATTGTTGATTTATTTTAATTTTGTTAATCCGAAATATATAATTCTTTAATTTTAATATTATTAACAAATAACATATTTTAATTGTACATATTTTAACTCCTCTACAGAACAATTTTCTTTAAATTTTAAAATTACAACTAAACTAACCTACATTTATATAGCAAAAGAACTCACTACTACCAAGGTTATAGGCAGCTCAAGAGCTCAAGCCCACTACCCATGGGCAGGCTGCCCATAACGTTACGTTTATGTGCATGTCTATTTTATCCGACTGCCAAGGAAGGATATTTGTAAATCTCTTAATTATATCGTATCTTGCAAACGGCAAATTAAGATAGTTAAAATATCGTTAAATTCGTCTTCAAAATCCAATTGTCCTTATATATTTGAAAAAAAAAACCCCAAAATGGCGGATTTTTGGTGCAAAACAGTAATAAACAAAAAAACACTAACCAAACCTATCAAAATGAAAAGGGGATTACATAAAAAGTAGATTTTCATTTTTAGTAGTCGGGTTATTTGATTTTTTAGTACATTGACTTGTTATTAAAATGTGTGGTTTATAATAGATTTTAATAATGATATATTTATTAAAATGAACGGCAACTTCCGTAAATAATACCCAACGAATAATACCACTAAAACGGCGTCAAAAATACGCGTTTTCATGGAAATTGTGCGTATTTCGTATAAAAATAATTGCTGCCTTTGATGGCCCGTCGACTAAGAGAATTTAATATGCAACCTCCGCACATCAAAGAGTCTCCCAAACTGAAATTAAATACACCCACTGTAGATTAAAATAATTTAAACGCAAGCACAGCTTAAAAAACCGACTTCACCGCTTTATTTTGGGAACCCTTGATATGAATAAATGAATTAAATACGCATTATTGAATAAATAAAAAAATACGGGTCCGATCTTGATCTTGATTAAATAGGACCATAGAATACGGAATACCCGCTTTCAAATAAAAAAAAATAATCATTAAAATCGGTTCACATAGAAAAAAGTTCCGAGGTAACACAAAAAAATACAATCAAATTGAGAACCTCTTACTTTTTTGATGTCGGTTAAAAAGAGTAAAGCCGGAAAGTATTTAGGTAGGTATTTTTAGCTATGGGTAGATTAAATTCATTTTGGTCTATGTTAATATGGGTGTAGTAAAATCTATATCAATACATTTTCATGATGGTTATATGTTTTTTTTTATTATAAGTACGTGGCGCTTGCTCACTATCTCATAGATCTGCTCAATAGATCTGCTCAATAAATATTGATGTGATCTGACTCTCAAGGATAACTGCCGGACACCATTTGGGAGACTCCAAATGGTTGAAAATAATGATTAACAATAATACCTTTTGTTACATACAGTTTAACTTTATGCAATATTCTAATTCTGATAGATTTTTATATGCCTGAAGATGAGAGCCTGAAGATGCTGCGGCACACAGCTATAAAACAATAGAATTAATTTCAAGAATATTAAAAGTTTTGAAGACAGCATTGCTCTTTTAGCTTTCATTAATATACCTAACTGTGATTAAAATACATGGGCTACATTTTAATACAGAATAAATAAACTTCAAAGTGAGTACTAAATAAATGAATTTCCAAGTGAGTACAAAATAAATGAACTTCCATGTGAGTACAAAATAAATGAACTTCCAAGTGAGTACAAAATAAAAGAACTTCCCATGAGTTTTCTCGCTATATATAGAAAATTTGTGTTTCTGGTTTTGGGTGAGATTGTGGTCGTAATATGATCTTTCCCCGTATTACGATGTTTATTTAACAGTATGATTTAGACGGCATGTACGAGTAACTTATAGGCGGACATTATAGACGAACACCACTTAATCGTTCTTTTATTTTTCTTAAAATAGGCAACACAAACACAGATATTATTCTGTATAGCCTATCATCCCCGTTTTCATTTGTTATTATATTTAATTTGATTTAGGACATTTTCTTTGATTAATATTATTTCTGATCATGTTCCCCTTGCTCTTGACATCCTTAAGAGCTTAAGGGCAAATGGCTCTGACCCCTGTTTATTTATTTACCCCTTATGCACGCCACCCCTCGACCAGACGAAAGCAATATTTTTACTAATGTAAACAATGAATGTATGCGTTTGATATTTAATTAATAAATAGTTGTTTGTTTATCTTCTTGATTTAATTTAAGTAACAAGTTTTAGTGTCAGTAGTTTTTAGTAAAATGAAGAAATTGGGTTCTATGTACTGTAATCGTTATTAATTTCAATGTGCGTATACAAATATATAGTTAAACTTAATTTAATCCTTGCATAAATTGTAGTGTTACTAAATATATACATCAATTGTAGTGTAAATAGTATTGTAGTGCTTCTCAAATGTATATGGATAGCCGGGTGGACTCATTCAACGCAATTCAGCGTAAAAGAATAGCGAAATTGATAGGAGTAAGAACCAGATCGTTAAGAGTCTGTCGGATCGACTTTGCCATTCGACTTTTTTTGTAAGCTTTTTCTTGTACACATCTTTTATTTAATTTTAATTTAGTTTTTACTCTTTATGTACGTTTAAATATGGATCATGTGTGTGCAATAAATAATAATTATTATAAAGATATACTTTTGTGAATGAAATGTTGTATTCTTGTTTTTACATTTTTTTCGTGACCACGATTATACCGATTCTAATTTCTTATTCTGGGGTGGCGATAATGCCTGCATTGACGTCCTGTTTGGTGTGTTTTGTGCATCTCAAATTATTTTTAATTAGTTGAGCCCCGCGGCTTTGCCCGCTGATGATGATGATGATAATATAGTGATAAATTTAAATTTTCTCAACTTTTCTAAATTTATCACAATAATAGTTCTGCCGAGCATGGCTAATGCTATATAAATAAAATCAGATGATGATGATGATGAAAGTAGCCTATGTTTTAATCCAGAGTATAAGCCACCTACATTCCAAATTTCATTGTAATCGGTTCAGTAGTTACAGAGATACGTGGTAACAGACATTCACACACTACACAATCTTTCGGATTTATAATATTAGTAGGATCTTCCTGTTCAGAGACAAAAAGGCAGCCTTTATGTTTGCAGTCCGTCCTCTTGTCCTACTATTATTCCTTTTCATTTTCAGTATGTCGACGTAGTAGCTCTATTTCTTCCATTGTAGATAGTTGGCAGAGCCCTACCACGCTGTCAGTTTCCTTACTCCTTCTTTAGCTAGTTTGTCAGAAATCAGAATATTTTATTGTCAAACCAGAGTATTTCCCAAACAAAAACTATGGCTATCAGAGGATCCATCCCTATCACTAGGCATAGATTTGAAGGCTTAACCAAATTTGGATAACGTTTTTGTTTGAATTAGAGTTTTCAGTATAGGCTAATTATCCTTACTCATCAGTATCCTGATACTGATGAGAAAGAATAATGATAAGTTGAGCCCAGTGACCAAAATCGTTCCTGAACGATTTTGGCCACTAGGCTCACCTCATCATCGTCATCATCATTGCAGTTCGTAGTGAAAAGGCCTGTGCCCTGGTATAGGGCTCCTGAGTATAGGAATTTTCTAAGTCACGCTGCTGGTGGGGCACCTTTATTAGGCTAATTATGTTTTTTTTTTTAATGTATCACATCCCTGTACTAAATACGAAGAATTGTTTTGCGGGTGCCGGAAACATTCACCATCTGATACACAATCACACAGCCAGATCCAGAATCACAAATTTTCCTTGAGAAGAAAATATGCGTTTCTACCAGGAATAGATTCCGGCACCCGCAGCACCGAAGCCACATATGTAACGCCAACGCCAGTTCAGCATTATAATTTTTTTAATTATTTAATTTAATAAATTACAAAAACTCGTGTTATAATAACACGTGTTTTTGTAATTTAATTAGTAATAAAATATAATATTTTGCATTTGTTAGTGACTGTACTTTCGAGACGTTGATTTTTTTCTACGTTCGAAATCAAATCGTAATGCGATTAAGGCGGGTGCACACAGTTAGGAAATCGAGTCACGACCTCGCTTCGTTAGGCCGTGTACACACAGACAATATACGTACAGGTAAACCGGGCTTTTAATACCGGGATTCCGGGATTTTAGCTACGCGTTAGTAATATTTGCACGTAGTATGTAAATATGTTTGAATCAAAGTTTAATTTTTATATTTTGTAGCGGAGGACGGAAAAATGTTTCATTTTTTGTCTGATTTTTTCGTTGCTGATATATTATCAAGGACGCTTCTGTATCTGCATGTAAAAAAAGTGGCTATTAACTTTAAATTACGAAGAAACTGAGAACTTTATTTGACACAATCACACACATCTCACGAACATAACACACATGCAAATCTCAAACATACACACACACAACTCAAAAAATACATTCATAAACACACACACACACCTAAACTAACAACTAAAATTTTACGTTACTTGGTATAGAATTGTACTTACACGTAATTAGACAGTGGTACACAACTATAAATCTCTGTGTTTTGTAATACGTACTCTGAATCCCAAGATACAGGCCTCGGCCTAATTTGGGACTCATTGGAAAACAATATCCTTGTAAATAAATATTGTATCTGTTAACATGTATCTGAACCACATGCTGTACCTTTTTTAAGGAAATAAACATTATTATTATTATTACTATTTATCTATATACATTTTGCTTTTCAATTATCATCCGTACTGCGAGGGTGTCATTGCCCTCGTCTTTGTTCCCCGAATGGCTTAACCTGGTAGTATTAAAGTCAAGTCTAAATAGGTATTTTCTAGGCAAGCATGCGTCTGCATCGTCACTTTCCATCAGGTGAGAGAGTGGTCAAATGCTTGTTTACCAAGCATAAAAAATCCTACTAATCCTACTACTAATATTATAAATCCGAAAGTTTGTTTGTAAGTGAGTGTGTAAGTATGTTTGTTCCCTCTTCACGCTTTAACGGCTGAACGGATTTGGATGAAATTTGGAATGTACATAGGTTATACCTAGGATTAACACATAGGCTATTTTTTAACTTGATAATAGCGGGCGAAGCCGCGGAGCACGGCTAGTGGTTTTATTAATAAACACTTGCATTATGTCTGATAGCTAGTATTTGACCACTATCACATCATGTTGGTAAATTATGAAATGGTCGAGTGATATAAACAAGAAGGACTTTGTGACAGTTCTCAAGATATTTCTGTTTAAGAGCACATTTTTCTTTACGTTTAGTTATTACAAGTTTTTTTTCCGACACCGATACAAAATAACCTCGCAAAGTAATACTAATAATAAACAACCTTAAATAATTTCTTATTTTTAATTTCCTTCCTTAATTTTATTCTAGATCATACACTGGCCCCATTTGTTTCGAACGGAAGGCTTTCAGGGACTCTGACGAACGCAAGTGTTTGGCGATCAAGTGTGTAGCAGCTATTACACAAACACGCGTGGGCGGGTGTTAAGTCAGTGCAGTGTGGTACAGTCGAGCGGAAAAGCGATAATTCGATTAGGCGCCGATTCCGACGTGATAATCGAGAGTGTATGATACTCTGTTATTTGTACTTGAGCTGAAACGGTACTCTGTCCGGAATCGTAGGGCCTAGCACAAGTTGTAGTCATTAGCAAAATATTTAAAAAAAAAAATCTACCCTTGTTGAGTATCGTTGAAAAGAGCTCTGCAAGTAGAAAGAAACATGTATGTATGTATATGTTGGAAAATAACAATGTCAAAGGCCACCAAAGTCACTGTTTTAGGCCTATTTTGTCCCGGGGTCTGTCTAAAAAATTGTTTCACATTTAAAGCTAAAACTTACGTTTAATATCCGTTATATAATATACTTGATCAATAAATACAGAAATCAAACAATTATTATAAAGAAAAAAAGTTATCACCAATAATTAACCTCAAAAGTTTTTTCTATTAGCCAAAAGTAGGCGCGAGATCTCAGTTCGGCGCGAACGACTAGTTTTTGGTTTGAAACCAAATGTGTGTACCTATACAACTACAACATATAACTGTACACTGGCTTATTACTAGAATTTACTTGCGAGATATTCCTTGATGCTAGACATCTCGCATTTCAGTCCCTCCAGGCGAGTCCCACCACCCTGAACGGGACGCTGAAAGTCCCGCTCATAACATTTTAGAAAACTCACAAATTTTATCGAAAACAAAATTTATATTTCATATAGGTAAATGATAAATTTAAAAGTGCTAAAGGAATATTGTGCTCCTGTCGAGAATCGAACCCACGACCTGACGCAGAGGGTAGTGACTTGACCACCGCGCCAACTAGCATTACATTTAACAACGTAACCTTTGGTGCAACTTCTATGCGCAGGTAAGTTTACGAGCTCGTAAACTGATTCGTGTTTACACATCCTGAAATAGGATCACGGAACATCGCAGAACTGGACCACACTGGGCATAGGTAGCAGGGCTGCGTTCGATGCCTACACTTCGGTTGTTCGGTTGTTTTTTATCCACGCTTGAAGGCTCCGTACAATATAGCACCATGGAATATTTAATAGTATAGAAATCTACATACGCTTTCACACTCTCAGCCCTACACTAAGTTCGATGACTTGTGGCGTAGGTGCCGGAGACATTCACATCACACACACAATCACAACCAGAACCAGAAACACAAATGTGCCTTAGTAAGAAATCTATGTAGGCAGTTAATTTTATACAACAATTTTTATTTTCCGTTGATTTCAGTTTGTTGTCACGTACAGCTTTTCACGTGAATTCTTCGAGATACTTGACATTGACAATCGTCAGTGTTTTACAACCAAGGCGGATTCATCTCTCAAGGCGGTTTGGTTGTAATGTTGATTGATTAACCGTTGATCAACCGAGGTATTACGAACGCGTTAGCGTCTCAACTCGCAGTAACCGAACACTCGAACCGAACCTCCAAACGGGCTAGAGTGAAAGGTGTAACCTGAGTGTGGGCACCGAACGCAGCCCTGCTTTCTTGTTTTCGCATTTACGAGTTTACATGAATAGCAGCATGCTTGAGTGAGGCACATTGAACTAGTATGTACTACGGTTTTGTATTCCAAGGGTACTCCGTCGAGATCTTCCAGTAACAATTAAACGCAAGCATAGCTTAAAAAAACTGATTTCACCGCTTTATCTTTGGAACCTTGGTCAGATTTAATTTATTAAACACGCATTATTGACGATAACTCAAAAACTAGTAATCAGATCTTAATCAAATTTAAATGGGGCGACATGGAAAGCACCAGATTTAAAAACAAAAAGTTATTTATTATTTAACAGCAGACGCATTATTTTCACCTAGCGAGGCGGGATTGTCGCTTATATTTCGTTTTGTCGCCTATGTTCCGGGGAGATTTTTGAGAGCGGGGCCGAAACCCATATAGTAGTAGATCGATGCCTTTCACCAAAATTGACAAATTACCGAGTATTAAATGTATGTTTTTTTATATTATAACAGTATTTAGGATAACTATAATAAGTCTTCTTTTTGTTAACTTAAGTTTACTCGAATTTTTATTAGTACTAAACCTTTGGACGAGAATTGAACCTTTTGATGAGAAAAGAAAATCCTTTGGATTAGAAAAGACCTGAAATTCACGACACATACCGTCCTAGTGTGAGGTTCAGGGATCCTTAATTAACTCATATGCAATCATGTATCCTATTGCATTGCAACTGTTCTGAAAGTGTTAATCTTATTTTGTAAGCAAATAAAGTTTTTATTTATATTAATTCATTTAATTAAGACAAAAGTTATAAGCGACGTCTCAATTCGGGGCTTACTTATAGTTACATACATACAAGTAAAGTTTAAAGGTGATCACAGGTATGTAAAAAAATATCTTCTGATTAAACGTAAAATGATCGTCAACGAGATCCTCACGACAGCAACGGCGACAGTATATGTCGGCCATGTAGTCGTAAATATGTCATGTTTACCGCGCGGTTGTCGATGTCGACAAATGTCCGACGAATTGCCGCGTGTACGAAATATCGGACAATTTCGAACGTGAATTTAATAGTTGTGTTCTTGGTGTGAAACAGAAAGAGAAACCAAGAGAAAACTCTTGCAAGGATTTAGTGGAGAGAACTTATTTAATGATAAAAATCAATATTTTTAAATGTTGCCGCCGATGTTTTTCGATAATGGCTCTTGAAACTTGAATAGGCGATGATCTGAATGTTGTGTGTGTGACTTGGATGTTTACGGCACCACGGCACAAGTCATTGAACTTAGGGGCTGTAAATGTGAAATGGTTTATAGGTAAGTATGTTTTTTACCTAATGCCCGGGCGTATCAGTGTATCTATAAAATTTAGTAAAAAAAAGTTATTTTTCTCGAGTCTGCGAATTACGGATATTTGTGTTCCAGAAGATCCAATTTTGGAACAATTCTAAGGACGATAAAAATTTTCACCAATCATTATTCTGGTTTCCATTTAATAAGATAATATCCTCAAGTAAATGTAGCCCAAATAATTGTGATAATTTTTAAAAAATAAGTCTTTATAATGGTATCAAGGAAGGTTTAAGTTATATTATCTTTGCATTTAATGTAGGTATAATTGACCGAGCGAGAAGCGGAAACAAAGTGTTTCCGTTTTAGTTTGGGCAAAATTGCTTGCGTACGTCCGGCGGATTTCCAGCTGCTCTCCTCTACAGATCGCGTCTCTCAACCGATTCTCGTGAAATTTCGGTTCGAAGTTCTAGGAAAGTTTTCAATAAAAATCGTTTATTCACATGGGCCCAAAAGAGGCACTCATGAAAGTTAATGATTCTACTGCCAGATTCGCTAAATTACAGCCATCTCGAGTAGAACTCCGTGGCGCATTTTTACATTCATTTTTTTAAAATAATTTCAGGTATATCTATATTATGTAGTTGCTAGAAAGCACTTGTGCAGTTTGCCTCCATGCATCCTTGTCATGAATGAAGTCGATCATTTTATAGCAAGCTTTCTTATTTAATGCCCGTTTTATAACAGATTTGAACTTTCCTACTGGTAATTCAGTTACAATTTTAGGAATTCTATTGTAAAATCTAACCCCATTTGCCATAAAAGATTTATTCGTTTTCCTTAATCTAAATGCGCGTACTGTTATTTTATGCTTATATCTAGTATTAAGATTGTGTGCGTCGCTTTTAAATGTATATTTACCAATATTTATATACTTACCAATATTATATTTTTTTATGAACTTTCCCAGTGGTAATTCAGTTACAATTTTGGGAATTCTATTGTAAAATCTAATCCCGTTTGCCATAAAATATTTAGTCGTTTACTTAATCTAAATGCCAATATCAGAGATACGGGGTTGAAAATTTTAGCCATTTCGAAAAATACGCGATGTCTTCAGCTTATAGAGCTACTCAACGGTTGCATGATATGAGTAGCCTTCCAAATAGCCTTTACAACATAATTTGAAACTAAGCAACAACAACTTAATAAATCACCGTTTTTAGCCCAAGTCATAATGTCTGTCGACCACTATTGAATTGCTGACCATGACAAAGCCCTAAGATACAACGATGGAGCCCTAATTGTTAGTGGATATGATCCTGTCTCATTTGTCAGCCATTTATGAGTTATTTGTTACAGTAGAATTGATTACCAGAACCTTGAGCTGTGAAGCGTGGTAAATTACTTGTTTTGTGTCTTGTCTGGAAGTATAATGATCTCTTGTGGTAATTATTATGTTGTTGTATTGATGACAGTATGTTGTATTGTAGGCCCATAGAAACATGATGTACCATTACAGACTCATTTTGTGTTAACCTGCACGGTTTGACTATTCATTGTCATCTAAATATTTTTTTATATGATTTCCGATTTATGACGATGATCTCAAGTGCACTGAATATTAAAACTGTGTTGTACTCTATTCGTAAAGTTCTATATTGTTTAAGTTTTAAAGACCCACCATACTACCAGGGGTATTGACCCCCCGTCAATAGTGGGTCTGAAGGGATTCTCTCCGACCATAACCCCACACGAGCAGAAATAAAAATAGTTTGTTTCTTATTTACGTGTATCTTAATTTATAATAGTCTTAATAATAATATATTACTTTGTATTATTTTAATAGCCATTTCTGGCTTTACATATTCTCTGATAATTGGAAATTAAACGCTCATATATTTTAGACGCTAAATGCCTCTGACAGACGGACAGACGGACAAAGTGCTGAACCACCCAAGTTTACTTGCAGATCTCGCTTCGCTCGATTAACAAACACAGCCTCACACTAAGTTCGATGACTTATGCCGTGCGTGCCGGAAACATTGACATCACACACGCTAAGACCAAGCCGTTACCAGCTGCTAAGAAGTTTGATGAGCACCAGCGGGCAGTTACATTTATTTATTTTTCAATGTTGTTTACGTAGTTTATAAAACGAATCCTAACCGAATAAATTTAACAGTTAATAAACCACCATTATTACATTAACACTCGAAGAATCACAAGATTTGAAGAATGATATAAATCAACGCTATTTTTCTCTTTCGCAGTAAAATTAAATTCGAAATTATTCACATGAACTCTAAAGGGATTGCATGATTTGCTAAATTACAGCCATCTCGGCTTTCTACATCTTAGGCGTTTGTCCGCCTATTGATAAGTGATGATGTATATAGTCACCCATACTAGCCCTCAAAAATGTCTGCTGTTACATCGTTTGGTACTTGAATTCTTCTATTTCTGCCGGCTTTAAGTAGGTGATACTAATAGGTGGATGCTAAGATATTAAACCAAGTCGTTGTGTGGCAAGTGCTGGAGCTGTTCTAGTTGAATGCTAATTATTTCATTAACAAACCCAAAATATTCTTAAGACTCGACCACCCCAACCGCAGCGTCCACATTTCTGTCACCATTCTTCAGAGCCATCTGATATATTTATAGTCAGAAAACACTACAAAAGAATCGTGATATATATTAACAGCGCCATCTGTTAGCTGTAAATGCTGTAATAGTTGATGTGCGGGCCACAGATCATAGCTGCTGACAGGTTTATGACAGCGCAGCGTCGTATAAAATAATATTAACAGTACATTAGGTTGCGTTATGTGAGTATATTTTATATTTATTGGTTGGTTGCATGAGTGAGCACTAATGAAAGTTTTTTGAAGTGAAACTTTTTATGGCAGAGATTTGACATTCTGAACTGCAACCTTTTTGTGTGACGAAAAGTGGTAAAGGGTTAAGCACTGTGATGAATAATAAAAATGTTTACCTGTTATACAAAAGTTGCACTTATATCGTGAACTAAAGTAAATCCAATGGTGTACATAAAGAGATAGGTACGTCATTTAAAAAACTTCCATCGTGTTCTATCTTAACATTAAAAACCAATTATTCTTACAATAAAATGTCAAACGCGGCCCGCGTTCAATCAATCAAATATATAAAAAAACTTACTCAGTTACTGTCAATATTTTAGTACCTAAAAGTTTAAAAAAACACTCCCTTTGTTAGTAACTTAGTAACTTAGAGTACAACCCTAATGAGCCCAAGTTCGATGGTAACACCATCAAAGAGTTCCACTTTCTACCAAGCAGACTCCAAGCAGGTCCAATTGACACTGGTCATAAACACACAAGTCCCGAGATACTTTTTTTTTTAGTTCGACATAGAAAAACTTAAGACCACCATTAATAACAATAAAACCGGCCAAGTGCGATTCGGACTCGCGCACGAAGGGTTCCGTACCATTATCTATAAAAAATAAAGTTTGTTGTATGGGAGCCCCCCTTAAATATTTATTTTATTTTTAGTATTTGTTGTTATAGAAATACATCTTCTGTGAAAATTTCAACTGTCTAGCGATCACCGTCACAGACGTACGGACAGCGAAGTCTCAGTAATAGGGTCCCGTTTTTACCCTTTGGGTACGGAACCCTAAAACCACACATGTCAGGAGTTTTGGCGCGAAAGTGAAAAAAACATGATATCAGTTTTGTATTATAATGATGGATTTTTAACCGATAATACTTTGAAAACGTGCATGAGTGTTGGCAAATCATACAAAATTTAAAAACATAATTTTCGCTTTCGCTTCAATAGCGGCTCTAGTAAAGTTTCAACCACTATACTAGGGCATGACTTGACTATGACTGGACTTCGACTCTTTTACTTTGCTTTGACTGTGACTTGTGAATAGTACTTATTTTACAAATAATGTACCTATACTTGAACTTTTATAACTTGAAACTGGTTAAATACACAAAGATTGCTAAGCCATTTTTTTTTATTAATAACACACAAGTCCCTGGACACTTGTTACCAAATGTTAAAAAATCGCCAATACAGTCGAACGAATCAAATGCGTCCACATGGAGGAGTTTACTACCAATGTAGAGTTGCACTCTCTCCAACATGGCGTGTTTATGTGCAGAAGTTATTGTACTGTATCTGTAAATAGATGGATGTCGTAATGTCAGAGGGATGCGCAGGAGTGACCGGAACGCGTCTACTTTGTGGCGTGAGTTATTGCTGTGGGTGTTTTAACAGTGCGCTAAAGAAAACAATATCTTTGCTTGGAAAAATAACAGAGATTGTAATGTTTTCTTTTATTCTTGCGGTGCTGGCTCCAGAAATACGGGTTTCAATTTCATGTGATACTAGGAGTGTTTCGTAGCCTCAGACGAATTCATGATGATGGGTTGGAATAAAAAATCCCTGTACCTTCTCCAAGATTTAAAATTTTGTCCCAACCTTTTATTAAGATCGTGAGCTATGCCCCTAGAGTAGCCCGATTCCCTAGAGGCCGAGTCTCTAGGTGGTGGTTAGTGGAATACAAGATGGGAGGATAGATTCCCCAGGGCAGGAGGTAAATAAAATGCCTACCGCGGACCACAAGGCCTAGAAAGATGAAACTTCGACAACGAGCAAGGTGCTAGGAATTGTAGTGTCTGTCTGGAACGGTACCAACTACCAACCCTCTGCCTAACAGCAAAATAGCAGAATTGCGCTAGCATGAGTGAGTTTGAGTTGCCAGCGTAATTACTGGACATTTATAAAACGACCGGATACCTTGGAAGACCAGCCCTTCGGCAAAATTTTTCGATCTCGGAAAGCCCTGAGAAACTTAAAACTAGTATCTGGAATAAGTTTATTGACCAAGCAATGCTAGGCTACTAAGTGAACTCAGGTTTCTAGCACTTTGTCTGCGCGTCCATCTGTTAGAGGCCAATCTCTTCTAAACCAATCAAGTTTATTAAGTCAAATTCTCACACAATATGTAAATTATGGCCCAAAGCCGAAAATAGCAGTTAAACAGATATAAATATGAAAGAGGCTTTTCTTATCTTAATTTTTTTCAGCATGTGTAGAACTATCTTAAAAACGACTTTATTATATAATATCAGTTATATCCTGCACTGGAACATCAACTACAAGAAGCAAACAGTTGGTATAAATAAAAATTGTTATGAGCAATTAACATCAAAAGTTTTCCTACGCAAAATGTAATGTATGTCTCAGTTCGCGGAGAACTACTAGTGTATAGGCTTACAAACCATAAGTTGATTTTCCATCCCGAGGTCTATAGGAACTGTCCTATGACTAAATAAGGACGGAGGCGACTACCCTCTAGCAAAATGTTTCCGACTCTGCTAAGCCCCAAGCAACTTCAAGCCAATTTTTCAGTATCTAATGCAGACGTTAAGTTATTCGAGAATTCTAAATTGAATATAAACACGGCTTCATTACTCAAGCACCCGGAAACGTTGTGTTATTAATAGCAGAACATTCCCGTAATGGACCAATAAGTCTCAGGCCTAATGCCTGACCCTGGGGTCTCAGGAGCTAATGCTTTGGACATTTGTTTCGACTTGTAGACTATTAGACTATTTCGTTATGGCTTGTGACAATTTAGTAATGGGTGGTGAACTACAGCTATGACTTTAATTTAGAAATAAAATACTTTAAGCATTAAGCATATAACTGTCCGTTGACTGAGTTGGTTACACGTTTGCCTTCTAAACAGGAGTATCGGGTTCGATTTCCGGCGGAAACACAAATTTTCCCCCCAAGGAAAGTGTTTCTGGTTCTGGTTGTGATTGTGTGTGGATGTGAATGTTTCCGGCACCCACGACACAAGTCATCAAACTTAGTGCGGAGCGAACGCTTACCCAATTAAATCAACGGTTATTTCAATTGTCTATAAGTATGTGTTATTGTGTGTGCTTGCAGAGTTGTAAGTCTCTTTACATACCTGTATTTGTCCAGTTAACGTTACAGTATTTGCGCTTTTAACAAAATTGCTCGCGTTCAATTGCTAGACAATTTTCTTCAGTTGTTAGTCGCGCCGTGTGGAAACGTAGAAACCTTGGGTTTGTTTGTAATAGAAATTGTGGGAGCAAACATTGAAATAAACGCATGAATATTGAAAACTGCAGAGAACGAGACCAAATAAGAGAAAGATTGCAAAATGAATGATCGTGGTAGTATACTTTGATCTTAGTATAAAAAGTATTGTGAGAGTAATTATTATAATGTAAACCAGTAGTCACTCACGTACCTATTATCAGTTGCGTTTTGAAGCTAAAGACGCGCGCTTGCGACTGCAACTGCTACTTGTAAACCGTGGTACCAAAACGGCCAGTTTTGGAAATTTGGTAATAAAACCAAAATATACTTCTGTAATAGGCCCTGTAAACATAGCTTCCAGAAAAAAGTATAAAAAAAACAAATTTCATCTTCATAAATATCATACCTCAACGGCATTGTTTTTCTTATGTAAAGGTCAACGGAGATTTTAAGTCAGGTGAGTTTAAGATGATGATGTCGTCCGCGTCGTATCCGACGATGGCGACCCTGGCTATTTCTTGGCGAGTGCTCGTATGTGGCTGGCAAATCCAAACTTCGTCTTGAACACCCGGTCACAAGTGGCGCAGTAGAGCTGGCCCGTGCTGTTGTATGTGTAGTTGTAAGCGGGCTTGGGTCGATTCTTGCGAGTTTGGCGCTTCAAGTCTAATTCTGAAAGGCGAGAATTTTCAAACTGTGCGACCCCCTTTTTGACCTTTGAACGCCAAACTGATCTCATATTCTCAGCCAGTGTTTTAAAGTCGTTTTACATTGTTAAACTTTGGAATTTGTTACCCATGATCTTGTTAACACATAATTATTTTTTCAGAATGCAACTGCAACGGACACGCGCGTCGCTGCCGCTTCAACATGGAGTTGTACAAGCTGTCTGGGAGAGTGAGCGGCGGTGTATGCCTCAAGTGTCGGCACTACACCGCCGGCAGACACTGCCACTACTGCCGCGAGGGGTACTACAGGGATCCCACTAAACACATCACTCACAAGAAGGCGTGTAAACGTGAGTACTTACATATAAAAATATCTATGAAAAAAAGTGTCGACACTTTGCTGCCGGCAAACATTGCCACTACTGCCGCGAGGAGTACTTCAGGGATCCTACTAAATATATCACTCACAAGAAGGCGGATACGAAAGTAAACTTCTTTAAGTTAAATTCACTGCTCTCTTCACACTTACATATCCACTGTTCTGTCTCTCACCTCACTTTACGACATCATTGACACCTATTTTGTCTGGCCAATACAACTAATTCAAGGTCGTCGTCCTCCTCGTTTTCGTCCACCTCGTTCATTCTTCATTCAGTCATGTCGTATAAGTTGGCTAGTCATCTTTACTCTTCTATTTTCAATGATCTTTATGAGTCTCTTCTGTATGTTCACTCTAATTAGTACTTCTTCATTAATAGTAAAACATAAGTAAATATAAATAACTTGCTGTAGAAGAAGTGTAGGGTGAAGAGAAAAAGAGTGTATGTCTACCACATGTGACACTACAATGAGTTGTTCTGCTTACGACGTGAAGTTCCGTAGCCAAAAGAATTAAAAGTAACTATTGGCCGCAGCTAGTGTTTCGTAAATAAAGGTCCTGTAAAATGAAATAATAAGGTTTTAACAGAGCTTGCCCTTAATTTGGGACTATTAGTATGGGCAACAAGGTGTCAGAGAGTGATTGGATGAATCAGCCTCAATTATCGACCCTACAATACAACCAAAAGGTCTGGCACGACCTTGTTGACCACCCAAACAATTGAATCTTCCTATATTAAATATTCCAGGAGATTTCGAGCCAGAAAGCCTATTAGTTAACTCTGTAAACGATGAAACCATCTCTCTCTTCAGTCGTGCACTCTTGACAGAGCGGTCGTGGTTTTATGATGTAGAAGTATGGTTCTGATAGGTCTTCTCCTTGGTCACGGAGGCTCTGGCGATATATCTCCATCCTACGATTGGTCGCATTGCGGGATCACTATTATGAATCTTTTAGATTGCCTAATGCATCGGCGATCGGCCGTAGGATCGGCTCTTCAACTGGGCCCTGAATATGTCTAAAATATTTAAGGATTCGTATTTAAATAGTTGACGATCTTTCCTTAATTTTGAGTTCTTCAAGTATTGACACGTTAGTACGATGCGCTGTCCAAGGTAAGCGTAAAAGTCGTCTCCAGCACTACATTTCTAGGGCATCGATAAAATGATAAATTTGCAAAATAATGTTAAAATGTTACTTCAACAACATACATATTAATAAGTAGTCACTTTGTAGCCCTCATGGAGTGCGAGGAAACCCATGAACTCCTTCTTTACGCTTTATTAAAAGCAAAAGTGATTATACCACCTTCAAGAACATTCAAACTATAAATTCAACTTTAAATGTTGCCATAAAAACCTCTAGTCTCGCCTCCATAAAAACATTACACGTTAAATATCTCAAAATGTCGTCGTTTTAATAAATAAAGGATGGATTTAAGTAAACTTAGCGCCGTAAAAATGTTAAAAATACATTAAATGACCGATAAAAGTTTTAACACCTGTCTTACAAATAAACAAGGCGGGGTGAGTTGGGGTTATATCGCTGTTTAAATAGTAACTATCTTTATAAATACGCCTTTGAAATAAGGGAGTAAAATGTTTTGTCTGGCGTTTGAAACGGGCAACAAGAAAAGTTGTGATGTCTTAAATAGTCTAAACAGTAAACATAGATGAGATAAGCATCTGAGATAGTTTCGAGATTATTTACCTATAATAGGGAATATAATATTTAAATACAGATTAAGTAGATTAAATACAGATTTAGTATTACTTTTTAAATGTTTATAGCTATAGAATTACACCTATAGCATAATTTTCTTACCCAATTAGGAATGATATATGATACAAGTAATCGAGCTTAGTGTGGGGCTGTGAGTGTGAAAACGTTTATAAAAAAAAAAATTATAAAAAATAAACAGTGATACATATGCATGGGAAATAACAAATAGCAAAACCATCAGTTTCCAGAATTTTGGTGTCAATAATTGGTTAGCTTTCCTTTATGGTAGTCATGATTGGCTCGTGGTCGTCACAGAAAGAACGTCATAATGGCCGCGTTTAAAATTACTTAAACCAGATTATTTTTTAATTTTCATTTTTATTTGAAACGTAACGTGGTTTGCTAAGCTAACTGCTTGCGGGTTAAATTCAGTATTCCTTTCTTCGCATGTTTTATCCCTCGAATACGAGAGGTATTTCATGTTTAAATATCTTTGTATATATGTGTGTATATTTACCTGTATTACTTACTGTCTAGTGTCTGAATCATATATTTCAGCGGATCGACCTATATATATATATTTTTATAATTATCTATCATTTAATGAGGATCGTTCTTCGCTTTCTTTGACACAAATTAGTGCAGCAATGTACTACTATTTTTAAAACATTGTGAAATTCAAACATTACTACTTATAAAAGCATAAATTTTGTGTTGAAAACCATAATTCAAGTACCTAACGGATATTTTTAAAATGTTAATGGAAATAACCAAAATAAACTTTAACACAAGTAGGAAACAATACAAAATAAATATATTATTTGTATATCATTTTACTATGCAAGGCTAAAACTATATTCAGAAGTTAAAAAGGAAATTCATTTCAAATAAACTACCTCTACCACGTCTACAGCGCTACAAATGTATTTAGTTTTGTATAGTAAAGGCATATAGTGCTGATTTAATTTTATAGTGCTACAACACAAAACAAATTTCACTACAATCCGAATGGCCGTCCTATAGGCCCTTGGGGTCAAGTCTGACCATTTCGCGCGACCTCTCGTGGAACCCATTTCCTTCTCAAACAAAAAAAAAACAATGAAACCCGCAGTCGCCATAAAAACGAATGTAAACGGATAATCGGTTTACGGTCATTCCCCGCATTCCCGACTTTCCTGACATTCCCGGCATACCCGTTTCCCATCTTGCCCGTTTCGCCCGTCTTGCCCCATGGTACCCGAATAGTTTCGCCATAAAGTGCGGGATCGAGTTGTCCTTTTCGCGAATTGGTCCTCGGGGACGAGGGTCGAGTTGACACGGTTGTGCTGACTTTCGGATTGACTGTGTAATACAATTGTTTGCGAAATAGGAAAGGTTTTTAGATTTGATTTTTTAAGAAGGTGAATATGTTCTGTTACATAATATGTCCACAGATTAATATATGTAGCAAGCTATATTATATGACTCCTGGTACTTTGTGTGGTACAAAGTACCAGGAGAGAGATTACTGTTAAGGCTGTCATCGCCGAATGTTGATGGTTGTAACAGAACAGTGCAGGTTGGTAGATGACACATGACAACGAATTTTGTTTATTGGTCAAGCAAGCCGGTTTAGCCGCGTATGTATTATATTTTGTTTTTAATTAAATTTGGCTTCGCAATCTTGTGCATTTAGCCAGTGTCAAGTAGTAAATATATTCCAAGTGTATTTCATATTAAAAGTCCTAGTCACAAGTCATAGTCAAGAAAAAGAGTCAAGGTCCAGTCATAGTCAAGTCATGTCCTAGTAAAGGGGTAGAAACTTTACTAGAACTTCTATTGGAGTTTTGGAGCGAAGGCGAAAATCACGTATTTCAACTTGGTATCATTTGCCTAGACTTATTCACGTTTACTAAGTATTAACGGTTAATTTTCCACAATTATTACACATTAACACTCGAAGAATCACAGGTTTTGTAAAATTATACAAAATCAACAACGCTATTTTTTCACTCACGTAAAAAAACCCCTGTAATAATATAAAAAAATCATACATTTGATACTCGGTCATTTGACAAATTTAGTGAAAGGCATCGATCTGCTACTACATGGGTTACGGCCCCGCTCTCAAAAATCTCCTCGGAACATAGGCGACAAAACGAAATATAAGCGACAATCCCGCCTCGCTAGGTGAAAATAATGCGTCCGCTCATAAATAATAAATAACTTCTTTCGTTGTGAGACGATTTTGATGATTATTTTTTATTTGAAATCTGGTGCTAAATCCCGTACGTTTTCTTTCACCGTTATGATAGCGAGTCCAAACTCCTCACAATGACTTATCCACATAATGTATTTTTTTTTGTACTAGAGAGGCAAGCATTTGACCGCTATCTCACCTGATGGAAAGTGACGATGCGGCCAAAGATGGAACATGCTTGCGTAGAAGGTACCTAATCACTCTAGACTTGAAGACACCCAGATTATAGTGTTTTGTATTATTCCTCCTTGGACTAAAAAATTTTGGAAATAATGCGGGCTAAATGTATTTGGAACCAGGGTACGACATAAACGATTTCTTGCTAAGCTTACATTTAAAAGGGTTATCTTTAAAATTTTAACACTTACAATCTAACCAGTAAGTGACGGTGTGGCTCACAATGTAGCACGATTTTTCTGTTGATTTAATAATGGTGATAATATATGATTTTATAAAGAATTGCCTAGAGCCTGTTTTCTTGTGATTTGACGTCTCCCTGATTAGACTAAGAAAGTCTAATACAAAATGTAGCTGACTTTTTTGATTGAAAATCAAATCAAATTTTTTACGTATTTTTTTATGCATAGGGATCTATTCTTGAGAGATAGTTTTTCCGTGGGAAAGCATAATTGAAACTACATAAAAAGTACTATTAAAAGTACGATTCTCGTATAGCCATTGTAAAAAACTGTCAACATCAAAACCCGTCAAAACGATGTGAAAAAAGGTTAAACTCAAGTTTAACTTCACATTGCAATACAAAAACAAAACCTAAGTCGGTGAAAAATCAACAGTATTGTGTTTTATTAACTCTCCAAACTGATTTCATCAAAAACGGCGAACGGGCAAAACAAATATGTTCGGGTCCCCAGTACGCGGTTAGCCGGGATATTTCCATCGCGTGTGACCCCATAATGGGGCTCGATAATGAGGTTCTCGTAAACAGACCCCGATCAGGGGTCAGCGTACACGGATAATTGAGTAAGTGATCCTCTAGAACGCAAAGTTTCGCCTCGAGTAGCCAAGGCCGTTTTAGAAGCTTGATTGGTGATATGTAACAAATTTACATACAAGGTTATGTTTGGCCTTTTTACCCGACTGCCAAGGAAGGGTTATGCTTTTAGTGCATATCTTGTATGTATATTAATGTAAAATCTTTTACAATCTAACCAGTAAGTGTATTAATGTTAAATCTTTTACATTAATATATACGATATATAATACATACTTTCTTCATTATTACCTTGTATATTCCAAATGGATGGATTTCGGCAGTTAAGGTATCGTTATTAGTACGTATTAGTACCTACTACAACCTATAAATTAACACTTTCACTCTTACAGCCCCGCACATCAGCAATAAGACATAGACAGACACGTCGATAAAGCAGCCAGATTCACTGTTTTTTGTGTTTAAGGGGCATTAATGGGGTATATTATTAGAAATATAGATATTTATTCTTTAAATAAGTATTTATTCACTTATAATTTAAGAACATTTTTATGTGTTATATGATTTAGCTGATATTTTTGTGAATTATAACTAAGATATATAATAACTAAGATTTTTTTTTATTGGATCATTAGTTTTGAAGTAACTTCTACGTTCAATATCTCAAATTTTAGCTTGAACCTTACTTAATAAGATATTAGGTGTAGAAGAATTTGAAGTTCTGTAGTTTCAAACAAAGCGCTTACTTGGTTCATAGGGACAGCTTCATTCGAAACAAAAAGAATACACGAGTAAAAGAAACAAACTTTTATATTGACAGTAGTTCTCGGCAATAAGCGATTGAGAAGTTCCGCACTGTGCTTGGAACTTGTGTTATTTGGCAAGTTGGGAACAACATTATACTTGGAGAACAACATAGTTACCGTCTACTTTGGCGATACGCCAGTAAACCTGGATGGAACATGCCGCAGGCTGTTTGTAGAGCAATTTCATACAGTCGCTCCGCGGTCGATCTAGTCGACTGCATTGGCTAAGTGGTAAGTAAGGGCAGTGCTTGGATCCTCCTCTCTACTCCTCTGTAGTGGTGTCACTGGTCACACAGGGGTCTCTCCACTGGCTTGCACGACGTAAGATGTCTGGGGTGACCTTGCTCACTAAGGTCCACTCTTCTTAGGCGCACAGGTCCGGCCTGCTAGCGCGACCCTATCTTGCCCTATCTCAGCGACCAAAGACTAAATGGTTATATTATCTTTGTCAGCGACGGACTGTTCATGGGAGGGTTTTAGTGGGTTCGAGCTACACAGACCCCTTTCCCCCTTTTTACCCCCGTGAAGGAAAGGAGCATGTCCTTTTTACCACCTAACAACAAGACAAACTGTCAACTTTCATATTGAACTACTTCAAACCTAAACACATATTCTTTTCACAGCTTGCGACTGCCACCCAGTGGGAGCGAGTGGAAAGACCTGCAACCAGACGAGCGGGCAGTGCCCCTGCAAAGATGGAGTTACCGGCACCACCTGCAACCGCTGTGCCAAGGGCTACCAGCAGTCCAGGAGCCATATTGCACCGTGTATACGTAAGTGCTGCCATCTAGTATGGAACAGTGGGCAGTGTCCCTGGAAGGAAAATCTGGCCTTCCCTGCACTTGGTGCCTTTGCTGTTCTACGAACAAGGTTTTTTCCAATAGCATTACCAAAGAGCATGCCGGTTATAAAAACTTAAGCCTAATCCTATACAACATGGTTTGGACAAAAACCGACCCCACAGACAATAATTGGGATAAGGGAAATGACATTACATATTTTTTTTATTCTATTTAGCCAGTTTTAAGTTAGTAGTCATGTCCTAAAAAAGTGACAGAAACTTTTATTACAACTTCTATTGGAGTTTCGAGTATTTGGAGCCAAAACTAAAATCAAGTTTTCCATAATTTTCATATTAGTTATCGCTAACGTGCAATAATTCACCATTGTTATTGATTTACTGACATTATTGACACCCGAACAATCACATATTTTGGAAAATACAAAATTGACAACCATTTTTTCACATTAGCGGCAAAATTCCGTTAGGTATCCATTGTCAGATCAGTTAGTTAGATTGATCTGCCCACGGACACTGTTGAGTGTCCCTGGTTAGATTGTATTAATCCAACCAGGGACACCACAGTCAAAAGGTATGTATCCGTTGTTAGATCGCTTGATTAAGCTGACTCCAAGGAATTGATGTAATGATGATTCTTATGTTCATTGACAGGCATCCCCCGGGTGGTGACAGCTGTGCAAGCCATGGAGGCGGTGGAGGGCGAGCCGGGCCGCGGTAAGTAGTAAGTGGACCTCCATGCACTCTCGCCTCATCGACACTGCTACTGAGAAGCACTCACTTCTACGCGGATCCCACGTCATTGGCTCCTTGAAGAGGTCCTATGACGTAGGATCTTTTTTGAGAATAGTATATTCTCCTAGCTATTCTTAGACTACAATAGATTTATTAGGCGCGACTCATCAAGATAGGATACATACCTACGGCTGCATAATCTTTGGCGCGACCAAAGAAGGGGAAAATGTGCTTTCGCGCTGTCGTCGTGTGTCATTTAAATTAATTTTAATGTAAACCAAATACGTTAAATTTATAACAGATTTTATAGTGAATATCTTACTTCAATTGCGAAAAGTAAATAATTATATCTAAAATAAAATATGTTACAAATGTTTCCATTAAATATTCATCTTTTCAATTAATCTACAAAGTAAGTAACTCTGTTTATCCACTATTTCCTACTAAACCACACAACGGATTCTGATGCGGTTTTCACCATTAGTTAGATAATTTTTCACGGGAGGTTTATATACATAATAAAATCTGATTAAGTTTATATGAAAGTAGAAAAAGCAATGTTTTGCAACCAAGTCGCAGAAAAATAAATGTACATCCTATAGAATTATAGTTCTTCAAACATCCTAAAGAAAACTCTGCTATGACGTATTCTCTCTCTATTACAGTTAATTTTAACTCATAGTTACGATTCCTTTTATTTTTCTAAATTACACCCATGCGAAGCCGGGGCGGGACGTTGTTGCTGTCGTTTGATAGTCCACTGACTATAAATTATGTATTTTTTTGTTTGATGTATGTATAATAATCACTTGTTAGTAAGTTCTTATTGTTGATTTTTTCAATCAATAGTATATTTTGTATCTTTTATTAATTGTCAATACATACTCGAGCAGAATGTAGGCATATTGAATTCTTTTACATTTCCATTTTCGGAACAAGTGTAGAGAAATGAGTGCTTTTCTATTCAAGAGAGAGACTGCATATCTTAATGTTAACTATTGTATAATGTAATTAATTAGAAACCTACATAAACACAACTAATAAATTAATTGACGTATAAAAATTACCTTCAAAAAAGTGACAAGCTAACATTGTATGTACAGGCTGGCACAGAAGTTTTAAACTTAAATTGTGCGGAGCATCAAATGTAAGAACATTTTGGAGAAGCGTGCTGTTTAAGTTTAAAATACTTGCCAGTGTATTTTTATGTCCTTGAAATTTTAATATGTTGCTTATGCAGTCGCTCTGTTAATACAATTATTTGCACTTTAATTTTATTTTAATAACTTTATTGTTGTAATACAACCTTTTTGAATCTGATATTTGGTACAGTGAATGACAAAAGTGTTATATCATATAATTTGTATGATGATTTTTTTTTACGATTGAGAAGGGTTGTGTTACTTTTTTAATGATTTCACATTAAGATTCATATTACATTACAATTGATTGAGATTAAACATTCACCTCTTAGAGTGAAATAATAATGTGAAATCTTTATTTTTTTGTCTTCGTTTCTTTATTGTCTTTACCGTCTGGTGAATTGTTTTCAGGCTTTTTCTATTTCATTCATTGACAGACTCATTTTTATTTTTTAATTGTCAGGGGCGATTGAAAGGTAAACCTAATATTATTAACATTCACATATTGCACCTTTATTATCAATTTATTATAATTTACAGTTATTAGATCTTACCTGCTTATAACAGCTACCTACTACATTTTTCAAACCTTTATTCAATGTTACTACTTATGTTAAAACACTGATGATATGTAAATTTAAAAAATAAAGTTTGTAACGTAAATTATGCACAAAAAAGAACATAATATAGTTACACCAACATTTACAAAACTGAACTAAAATGTCTTGGTCTTATTACTATGCACATGCTAAATAATGAATACTAAAATTAAAGAAAAATGCTTGTTGCAGAATTTAAAGTACTTTTTTTAAACTGATGCAGTTTTCATAGAATAGATAGGAAATTAAAGTGTATTGTTTGTGTGTACAGCGACGGAACAGTGCGGCAAGTGTCGCATCGGCGCTCGCACTCTAAACCTCAACAAGTTCTGCAGCCGAGATTACGGTGAGTACATATTATATAAATCAACATTTTCATCATTCCACAACAACATTCCAGCACAGGTCTTATTTCTGTGCTCAATTATTTTAAATGAAATCCGTTATACAATTTATAAACACAATTAAAAATTATAGGTTAACATTTCAAGATTATAATTATAAATGTCAGATTGCGCATGTCAATTAAACGTCAAATAATAATTAAAATAAAATAACATTAATAATTAAAAATCGAATAAGCATAGGTACATAATATGACATAATAACATTAGTTAATTATCTTAGGCTATACTTTGGGCCTGGATCCAGATAACTTAACATGCATTTTTGTCCAATGCTTCATTATTAGACAATCCAAATCCATCCTCGATGCAAATGTTGACATTAAACAATTATTATCACTAGAATACTAGGTTCCACAAAAAAACGGATAAAGATCGGGATATTACGATGCTCAACATTGAGCGCACGACTGAAGAAGGAGGACTAGGTTCGCATTAGTTTTTAGATATCATCATTTCATTGGCTTCATTCAGTGGCGGATTTACATATTTACCGCCAGTAGGCTATTCAAATTTTTCCGCTCTTACCGACCACTACATTTCGAATCCTAATTCAAAATTATATTAATTACAATAATTTTGTCAATGAAAAATGATGATACCCAAATCATAAAGTTACAATTTTATTTAAAAAGTTGGTGCAATTAGGACGATAGTGTGGGCACTATATAACACCACCTTTTGCCCCACTTAGCATGAATGTGAACTAGGTAAAAAAATTTGTTCCAAAATTTGCCGCCCTTAAAATCTGCCGCTCTAGGCTCCAGCCTACTCAGCCTGCTGGTAAATCCGCCACTGGCTTCATTTAGAGGTCTAGCATAAATTCCAAGAGACATTGTTATCTAATTGGCAATTAAGATCTATTACCGGTCTGTAGACCAGTAAACAATTAAAACACGGGTTCAGAGAACCGATTGCATTCCATTCTTGATTTTCACTTAATACAAAATATTAGATAGATAGATAGATGGATAATACTTTATTGATCCACTTTATAAGATGAGATAAAACAAAGGTAACAAACAAGCTTATACGTAAAGTATAACAACAGGCGGCCTTATCACTAATAGCGATCTCTACCAGGCTATTCATTTGGTAGATGGCAAAATCGTTTTCTTTCCGTCATCGTTTCAAATTATACTAAGTTAAACATTTCGTTTTGATTCGTTTGTTTGAACGAATATTGACCTGCCTGCCATGAATTTCCATGACAGGTACAATATAGGACTTTTTGAATCAAGAGTGAATATTCTCGGTAAGCGTGCAACATCTTCGACTACTGAGTGATTTAAAATCTGTTGCGACAGGAGTTAAACTTAAACCTTAGTGAATAAAAACAGAAAAATGCTGGCTACATTTCCAAAGCATGACCACTCGAATCATTTAGGTAATTTATTTTTTTAAATGCTTTCATACTTACTGTCCCACACTTAATTCGATGACTTGTGTCGTGAGTGCAGAAAACACTCACATCTCACATACATTTTCCTTTGGGTTACCGCATTCACCCTCACAATCCCACACTTAGTTCGATGACTTGGTTCCTGGGTGCCGGAAAAAAATTATATCACACACCAACATGTCCTTTGGGATGAAAAATTGTGCTCCACAGTGTAGACGGCAGAGACCTGAAGAGAAGGAGGGAGGTAAGAGGAGAGAAAACTTGTGTTTCCACCGGGAATCAGACCCTAATACCTGCTGCTTAAAAAGCGGCTAGCAGATCCCCGAGCATGCGCCCGGGTTAAAATGTAGCTTATGTGTTATTTCAGGTTACCTAAATTCCACATTACACCCAAATCCATTCAGTCGATAAGGCGTGAAATAAAAAAAACATACTTACACATTTGACGACCCGTTGGCACAGTGGATAGGTTTCCACCCTGCGGCGTGGGTCCTGGGTTCGATTCCCGACAGGAGCATTCCTTCCCAAGGGATATTTGTGCTTCTGGGTGTGATGTAAATGTTTTCGGCACCTACAAGTTTCAAAACTTAGTGTGCGAGTTTGAATGCGTTTGTGAGTTATTTACAGACAAACTTTCGCATTTATAATATTACTGTGATTGTCCCGCAGTCATAATGGGCAGGGTGGTCGGGCGCGAGGCGCACGGCGCGGGCGAGTGGGCGCGCCTCGCGCTGAGCGTGCAGGCGGTGTACAAGCGCGCGCCGCGCTCGCGCCTGCGCCGCGGCGCCGCCTCGCTCTACGTGCGCGCCAGGGACCTCGCATGCAAGTGCCCCAAGCTCAAGATTAACAAGTTAGTACCTCGACGCTACCTTACACTACCTTGTGTACACCTTACATTACCTTGTGTACACCTTACACTACCTTGTGTACATCTTCCACTACCTTGTGTGCACCTTACATTACCTTGTGAACACCTTACACTACCTTGAAGTTCACCATTGTACCATAGGCTCGTGATAGTACCTTTTTAAGAAGGCACTACAAATCAATCCTTAACGATTCTGAAAGGATCTTGATCGTAGTTACAGTTCTGATTTTTGATGCCACAGTCTACCGACTTAAAAAAGAAGGAGATTCTCAATTCGACTGGTTTTTTTTTATCTTTGTTACCTCAGAACTGTTTTCTATTTTTATTTGATAGCTGGTGCTTTCCATGTGGTCTCATTTCAATTTGATGATCTGATCAGTGATTTTTGAGTTACCTTCAATAATGAAAATTCAAATCTTATTTAATTCATTTAATCTGATTAAGGGTTCTGAAGATAAAGCCATTTCTTTAAAGCTTTTCTTGCGTTTAAATTATTTAATCTCTATAGACTGTATGACAACATCAGATCGCAATTCTTCTACCAAATAAATAATTGTTATTGAGAATATTTTCTTCGTAGTTTCTGACACTATCTATTTGCTTCCCAGGTCATACCTAATCCTAGGAGTGGAAAAGGAAGGGATATCGTCCGGTCTACCCGGACTGACGGTAGGCGAGAGGACCTTACTGCTGGAATGGCGCGACGACTGGCACCGACGCATTCGCCGCCTACAACGACGTGCTATCAACTGTCACTAACTGCGGCCATCTTGAATTAACTGTCATTTACCGCCCGCCATGTCTAAGAAAATGAAAAGGCAGTAGCCGATGGGCACATTCAGCCATGAAGGCGGACGGATTTGTTCTTGTTGTTCGATTGTAAGGTATTCCGTCGTTGGTTCCGTGCAAACATGAATTGATAAGTAGTTGATTTAACTGTTACTGCCATATAAATGTGCTGTCTATTAACTTCATACAATAGCATACGTTGGCAGAAATTAATGTTAAAATATGGTACCTACATGATTAGGACTTCAATAATATTAAAGCTTGTACACTCTGTTAAACTTTTGACTGAAGATTCGCGCCTAATGGAACTTGTAGCGTAGAGTACTGTACAATGTTTGTTTCTGCCAAAGCAAATCGTTTGCCTAGTCCGTTAGGAATAACATTAATTATTAATATAGTTACTATAACATTGTAGAATTTTTGACGATATATTGTATGCATCGTTTTATATGCCAAAATGAGAATGAAAGCCCCATATCAATTTTATGTTGTTTAACATATTTTTTGTTAAAATTATACTTTATCCGATATATTAATAAGTACCTACAAATAAAAAAAGTTGCGATATCTACTTAACTTTTCCTTCCTAGGATTGTGTTACAAATTGTATAAAGTACTAAGTTTTTATTTATTTTATATTAATAGTTTAATCGAATAATCTTACTAATAATGTATCGTTCCATTTCTTGCATTTTATGTATAATTGTTATTTTATAGATGCGCATGTTAATATTGTTTTTATTTTTACAATGGCAACATTTAGTGGTGATATCTGTCAAAATATTTATTGAAACACTGATGAGTTGAGTTTGTTTTGACAGATGTTAAGACTTGTGCCGGCGATTGTACAATGTAGTATTTAGGTCATAATCTCGAGAATGACTCATCTCCAAATAGTCACAATGGTTTAACGTACCTCATTTATAAAATAATCTTAGGTAAGTTACAATGTTTAATTTATGAACTAGCGCTTAGAGTTTTCTACAATTTAAGATAACTTCTTTAATTTTCATTAATCTGTAAATTACTTTTTGTCTTGCCAAAGTAACATGTTCTTTTGTACAGAGTACTTAATTTGTGTCGTCTCTGTCCAAATGTTGTCTAGGGTGTCTTGTGAACACGATGCGTTGCCTAACTAAGGTATGTACAGTATTACTAGCTTTACTAAGATATATAATTAAGGATTTTTCGATTTAAAAAGTACACGTGCGCTCTAAATCAAAGCAACTTATGTCAATAATACAATAACAATTTCACTTCCTCTCACGATGTATCGAATATACAATCATAAATATAAAAAAAGATAGTGAATACCATCAGTCTTCTTAAGCATAAAATATGTTAAAGTCGAATGAATAATATTTCTTGTGAACCATTGCAAAATCCCGTTCGACGTTAAAAGCAAACAAAAGTTTTATCGCAAGATATCCCAAGTATGCCAACAAAGCGGCGCGCAGGCATCATTGTAATCATTCACAATTGAGCTGTCAGGGTTATTTATGTTATCTCCCTGGCGGGGTAAGTGCACGGTGACTGCGTTCCACTGCACGCGGAGATATAACAAAAATGTGATGATAGCTTATTCAAAAAGATACACAAAAATGAGGGAAAATATCAAATATTAAGTTTTTGTCTTCTAAAACACAATATCAAGATATTACATATTATTATGTTTCGTTTAAAGCTATACCTCTAAACTTAATATATAAAAATTATTTGATGCTTATAATTTCATCTAATACGATACTTGATAATTATATCAAACAATACGAATTTTGTCTGCTATAGTTATTTATTTCCATGTTTACAAACATAATCGACTGGCCTTTATAGAAACATATAATTACAAAGTCGCTGCAATTTTAAAGTATAATTATACAAATATTGCTATTCAAACTTAGGTCGCTTACGAGCACGTCAATTCTTTCTCATAGATAAATCTGCGGTCCATATACATATACATATTGCATGATTACACGAACGGTTTCTAATCGCTATTGGATGTTCGAAACAATGGCGCATGTTTGAAATTACGTTACCTTTGTGGCAACAGAAAATGATACAAAATTGCTCTCACTGCAATCCATAAGTGGATCTTGCCTTAAGCATACAATGGCATAAATCAAGTCTGTACAGACAACTGCATTAACATGTAAAGAGTGCTGGTACCTAGTCAAAATAAGAATGAGTCACTCAGTGTTTCCTCATTCGCATCGTGTTTGGTGATATTCACTGCGATATGGTACTTTTGTATTCATATATTTTTGATGAAGCCATGAAGCCAATAATCCGACATCTTCCTGATCGAAACTCATACAAAAATGGCGCCAAGCCAACGGAGCCGGCTTTATCTCAATATAAAACAATTTTAAACAAATAATCTTCATATTTATTATAGTGTCATTTCGGATGACAAAGGCGTTAAATCTTTTATTTATGTCAAAGGTTAAATAAATCATTTAAAGTATTAAGGCCTTAAAAGTCCTGACTGAACTATACGAAGATATTTTTTTTCAGTTTTATTAGCATGCTCAAGGCGCATGTGTACTTTTTGAAACGAAAGAAATTAATAAACATAGATATAAATACCTATTTAAAACGACTTAGTAATTTCGCTTTGACGTTCTACGATTTGTAAAAAGTATGTTTAGTTGTAGATTTATCTATTTACTTGTTTCTAGTTATGCATATCTTAGATTTCGTAAATTTTACTGAGAAGAAAATAGTTTTATCGAACAAGTTTACTGAAAAGTTCATGAATTATTTTATTAAAAGAGCTCTCTTTAATCTCATATGTTTTCTCATATGTTAGTAAGTATTTGAACTGAATTATTTGAAGTTCCCAAAAGCAAACAATCCTCTTGTTATATATGTTAAACATTTCTGATGTTTCTGTTGAAATCATTATTAACTACATCTTATATTAAAAATATAGTAGCATTTCAAGTCCCTATCATGATAACATACAGTCATAAAGCTTAGGTATAAGTACCCTTACATCAAGAGAGGTCTAATGTAAATACTGGCTTATTTAAGCGAACTCATCTCTCTTCTGTTTGTTTTATTTTGTCAATAACTCATGAAATTACGTCGAAAGCAGAATTCTTGCCCGAAGCGATAACCGCAATTTTAATATATTGCATAGCTCGATAAATTTAATAGCTTTTCGTGGGTCATAATACGATACTTATCACGGGTAAGGGACTACACTACGAGTAAAAGCAGTAACGTTTAGAACACAATTTCATAAAAAATACTTATTCTATTTAGAATGAATATTATTTGTAATTTGGTATGCATTATTAGGAATTACTATAATGTAATATTATAAATTATTATTTTATTTAAACGCACAAATAAGGCCTACATAGCTTCCTCATTAATATTAGAAATTAAAATTAACACCTTTTTTCGCGACTGTACTGTTAATGCAAGGATAAGTATTGAATCTTTAATTTAGTTTAATTAATTTAAGTTTAAGCAATGTCAATTGATGGCATTTACACTGTCATTTTAAGAGAATCATAGACAGTTAAAAATATAAAGAAATATTGTTTATGGTTAACTTAAATATATGAGAAAGTAGTGTATTTGCGATAAACATGAATTATTGTGTTTTATGATACCCTGCTCCTGTGATGTAATAAATGTTATTGGTTATATTTATTTAAAAATAAAAGTACATTAATATACGGATATTGTTACTTTTTTTATCTCACCCCGTCTTTAAATACAGAGTAGATAAGTAAATATAAATGATTTTAATACATTAACACTCATACCGAAAATTCAATTCAATCCAATTTATTTATTTCAGATAATTAATCCATATTTTAAAAGAATTCTATTATAAATATATAATAATACTAATTACAAATATATAATGAAAACATTTTGTTGTTAATTTTATATTATTTTCGTAAACTTGTGTATGAATGTTAATGGTGGATTATTTATGGTCACGATGAATGTAAAAATCACACAAAGTCGAAATACGTGATTTTCGCTTTCACTCTCAAAATCCAATAGAAGTCCTACCACTTCACCAGGGCATGACTTGACTCTGACTGGACCATGATCTCAGAAATATTTATTATCTACTTGACACAGGTTAAACTAAAAAATATACGTGATTAGTATGTTTTTGTTTAGTTTCTTCATCTTCATCTTTTTGCATTCATATTTATATCCTTTCTATATCTATCAATACTAGTTATTCCCCGTAGCTTCGCTCACGGAAATTTAAAAATATTAATCAAGATTTGTGGATCTAAACCATACTTGAATCCACCTAAACACACACAAAAAAAAAATCTTCAAAATCATACCAGCCATTTAGGAGGAGCTCAGTCACATACACACGTACATACGAATTAAATGTGTAAAGATACATAAAGAATCAATTGCTGCATGTATAAAATAAACATTTGAGAACGGCTGAACCGATTTGGCTGAATGTTTTTTTTTGTGTTCGATTTCGGTTTGTATGAAAGACTTCTTTTGGAAAACCCACCGGGAATATCATCACTGCGAAGTCCGTACGGGTCGCTAATTACATAATAAACATAGAAGCTTTAACATTCACAGCCCCAAACTAAGTTCGATGACTTGTGTAGTGAGTGCCGGAAACATTCACATCACACAAATCACAACCAGAACCAGAAACACAAATTTTCCTTGGGGTGATCTCTTGTAGTCCCGCCGGGAATCGAAACCGATACCCGAAGAAGGCGAACGCCAGCCAACTAAGCCAACGGGCTGTTCAGAAATTCGAAAGTTTATTGTGTGTGTCTTTGTTTTTGAAAACGAGGTGTGCTCCTGCCGGGAATCGAACCCAGGACCCACGGCGCAGAAGGCGGACACCTGTCTACTGCGCCAATTGGTCGTCAGGTCGTTATTTGAGGGCGTAGTAAAGGTATTGTTATCCAAAAAAAAATTATAGCCTAAAACAAATGTAGATATAGATCATTATGTGGATCCACAAGGACTGATATTCTATTCAACTCAAATCTACAAAAATACTAACAGAAACACCACAGTACCGACAGCGACAAGGTTCCATCACGGCGTGTTAACGTTTTCTGCCTACTCTATTTATAAGGTATCTAACGGCGTGTCGACGCGCCCCTGATTTCCCAGGGGGTGAGGGTAATTCCTTAGATGACTTGTAACTTCATATTTTATTGCGCTTTTGTTTTGAGATAGGAATGTTGTGGACAGCGAAAATGTCTTTAACTTTTGCGTTGAATGTTGTTGACTATACCTATATTTTGCGTCTTTGTACCCTGAACGGTATTTATTGGGAGTATTCAAGTCAAGAGTGAATCACTTAGTCAATCTTCTAGACAAGCATGCTACATCTTCGGCCGCATCATCCATTTCCATCGGGTGAGATGGTGGACATAAAATAGGTCTTAGACCGTGGGCCGGTTATCGGCAACCCTACCTCATCGAGTACCAAGATGAGACCTATATGGGGGTGTTATCTGTAAAAAGTTATGCTAAAAAATCAGGGCTGCCTGATCCTAGCTTTTAGCATTTTATGCAGGCGATTACAGTCACTCCAGCTAAATATAAATCAGCAGATTACATTACTCTACACATATAGATTTGGTCTGATAGAAAGTTGTATCCATGATCCAGTCGAAACATATCGTAATCTACGCTTTTTTATGCTGGATAGGCAAGCATTTGACCACTATCACGTGATGGAAAGTGACGTTGCGGCCGAAGATGAGCCATGCTTGCCTAAATTCGCTAGCCTGACGAATTATTGCTCATTCGTCCACAGATAAGAATGTCGATATCATAGATATGTTTGTGTCGGCGAAACAGAGCATTTCTCTTGCCACGATTGCAGGCACAGTGCGCGATTGTGCTTTGATCCAATAAGGCCGTCGATAGACGAGCGACTCAGAACTTACCTAACCAAAAGCTATACTTGGCTATTATTAACGACAAAGATGCATGCAGGCAAACTGCACAAGCATACTTTCTGGCGACTACATAACATAGATATAGGTACCTAGGTTAATATAATTCAGTTTATTAGCATTAGTCTTTAAGAGTGTTTAAACAAATACGAGCCTAGTTTTTGCCAGGTTTTTCTCGAGATGTCTGTAATTTTGAGAATCTGGCAGTAAAGTCATTAACTTTTATAGTACTGGTTTAAGCTTCAAAATTAATAACGTTGCTACTTGAAAATGACATGTGTGAATCTCCGGATATGATATAAAATCGCAGGTCTGAAATAAGCCTTACAGAGCCCTTCAATACCCAACAATAGGGCTATAATAACCAGCATTGTGTCGACACACTACGCACATTTTAATCACGGCATTGTTGGTCGTGTAAACACTGCGTTCTACCGTTACTGCGTGGGCGACTTTGTTTGTTTTGACTATTTTGGCTGTTTCGGAGTTGTGGACAAAGAAATGGAATGAGTGACATGGTTGACCGATCAAAACGAAGTTTGTTAGTTATTTGGAGTGGTTCAGTATTTTGTCCGCCCGTCCGTCCGTCCATCCCGTCTGTCAGACACATTTATCATCTAAACCATACAAGCGAATAACTTCAAATTTCTAGAGAATATGTAAAGCTATGGCTCAAAGCTAGAAACAGCAATTTTTTTTTTTTTTTTTTGACAGGCTTGTGTTTGACCACTATCTCACCTGATGGTAACTGACGATGTGATCGAAGCTGGTAAACACACTAGACCTGGAATACGCAGGCTCTCAAGGATAACTGCCGGAACACCATATTTGGCTTGGCGTCAGACTTTCAACTTGATGGTGGTGATTGATATTAATGCTTGCTTGTCGTATAGACTAGTGGGCAGTCCCAGTATCAAGATTTTTCAGGCCATTTTAAGGCATCCGACATGGCTTAACGACTGTTGTCTTACGGAAAACAACCTGGGCCGACAGTTCAGCGTCCAAAGCACGGTGACAATATAAATTAAATTATTAATGGAACACCCACGCACGTAAATGGGGAGAAAAAGCGTTTTTTTTTCTGCCCGTGTCTTTGAATCTTTGAACAGACCTTCTTGGCAAATAGGTATGAAACCGTTTATGTTTATTATGTTTAAATACAAAAACAATTATTCCAAGAAAAAAGTTAATCCTTTAAAAAAAATTGTCTATTGTCAATATCTCGGCAAAATGGAAGACTGAGATCTCATTCGGGACAAACAACAAGTCATAATAATATGTCCATACATATAAACTTACTTTATAATAAAATCTTACATAAACTTAGTTTAGATGTACTGATGTTTGTAGGACTATCAAGAAAGTGTGCGACTGACTACATTAAAGTCATTATAGGCACAGCACTCAAAGTCCAGGGACTTTGAGAGTAGGTACGGGATTCAAATCAAAATCGTTTATTCACATGGGCCCCAAAGAGGCAGTCATTAAAGTTAATGACTGTAATGCCAGATTCACAAAATTACAGCCATCTCGAGAAGAACCTGGCAAGAAACTCAGCGCCGTAGTTTTTTCATCATTTTTCGTTTAAATAATTCTTAAACACTTTTACATGAATTATGTATATATATTAACCTATGTATATATATTAACCTATGTATATCTATATTATGTAGTTGCGAGAAAGTGCTTGTACAGTTTGCCTCAATGCATCCTTGTCATTAATTGCGCACACTTCCTTTATTTTATATTCAACAATAAACATTCACACAGCCCCACACTGAATTCAAAGACTTGATCGTGCGACCCTCAGAAACATTTACATATTACACCCAGAACCAGAAGCACAAACTCTCTTGAGGGAAAATTGTGCTTCTGCCGGGAGTCGAACCCGGAACTCACAGCGCAGAGGCTTGCCAACTGCACCAACGGGGTCGCCATAGTTAAAAAAGTAACAGTGCTAAGTCCCGTGTAACAACTTGCCGCGTGTTCAAACGCCATTGTGCGCAATCTGAATATAAATTATAATGTTTTATGAACACCTGCACACTTGCACAAGGCTTATAGATTGAGAGCCGGACACTGAAATTTCACGGCATCTGAAGGGAAACTTAAATACTACTAACCGTGCTCCACAGATTCGCTTGCGTTAAAAAGTATTCTATATGTGTTATTCCGGAATCTAAACTATCTACATTCTAAATTTCATTAAAATCGGTTTATTCGTTACAGAGATACGTGGTAAAAACAAACTTTCAAACACTCAAACTTTTGCATTGTTTTATGTAGGAAGGATGTATATTGATACATATTTCTGGAGCAAATCGTAGTATCGGAGGACCGCCCACAAGGTTGACGGATGACATAATGAAGGTCGCAGGAAAACATTAGATGCAGGCCGCTTAATCGAAGTCTAGATCGACAGTAGTTTCGGCTTATTTTTTATTTCTTTTTGGTATTGGCTTCGCTATCTTGTGCATTTAGCCAATGTCAAGTAATAATATATTTCAAGTGTATTCCATATTAAAAGTCCTAGTCACAAGTCACAGTCAAAGTCAAGTAAAAGAGTCAAGGTCCAGGCATAGTCACGTCAAGCCCTAGTAAAATGGTAGAAACTTTACTAGAACTTCTATTGGAGTTTTGGAGCGAAGGCAAAAAACACGTTTTTCAACTTGGTATCATTTGCCTACACTTATGCACGTTTACCAAGTATTAACGGTTAATAATCCATTATTACACATTAACACTCGAAGCATCACAGGGTTTGGAAAATTATAAAAAATCAACGCCATTTTTCACTTTCGCGGCAAAAAACCCTGTCTAGGCTTCATTCGGAAGAATTTTTAAAGCTTTATTCTGTCCTTACTTTATTTCTATGTAAATTACTATTGTACGTACATGTGTGCATAAATAAATAAAAACGTCAATACTGATTGTGCCTTAGGAAATGCTGGGTAATTTATGTCGCCAGCTCTTTGGCTATTACATTTGTCACAAGGTGTTGAAACTTAATTATCGTAACGAGAACAAGTGATTTGTTCTGTTTATAAACAATTAATTCTCGTACGTTCCGTTACGCAAACTCTGAAGACGGATAGCTTCGTTAATTATGTTTTATGAACGAAATTAATATTCATATAAATATTGTCTTAGCGAAGAAAGGGTATTAAATTTACTTTTTGACGTGCGAACATGTTTTATGAGTTGTTGTTTTTGTATATTTTAATTACTAGCCGGGCCCCGCAGCTTCGTTCGCGGTTATAGAGAAGCCTAACACAGGCTTCTCTATAACTATCCTATCCTAGGTACATACTATGTACATTTCAAATTTCATCCAAATCCATTCAGTAGTTACAGCGTGAAGAGAAAACACATTTACACACAAACTCTCGGATTTATAATACTTACTAGCCATGCCCCGCAGTTTCGCCCGCTATTATCAGGTTAAAAAGGTGTCTATGTGTTAATCCTAGGTATTAGCTATGTACATTCAAATCCGTGCAGCTGTTAAAGCGTGAAGAGGGAACAAACATACTTACACACAAATTTTGGATTTATAATATTAAGTAGGATTAGCGTGATTTTACTCTACAGGTCAATTACCTATAGTTTCGAAGATTAAACTAAACTGATATATATTATATTGACACTGAACACATGAATCTGAACATTATCTTCCCGTTGGCTTTCTGAAGTTCCGCGTTCGTTTTCTAAGCACCGGTGTCCCAAACGAGTTTACTCCACAGTGGAAATTTGTGTTTCTAGTTTAGGATTGTGTGTGAGCTTGTCTCGTATCTGGAATAAAAAATCTCAAAACTGGCTACTTATATTAGTTGTTTATTTAAGTTGCTAACAGGCAGCCATCAGTCTTTCCAGACTCGGCGCCGATATTTTATATATCATGATGATTAAAAACATCCAGAAGGTCAACAACCGTCGCGGATCATCTGCAAAAAGCACTCAACTCAAAAACGTTTTCTTTTGCACTCCATGTTAAATCTACCAAAAAAACTTGCATCTTATTTCAAAAGCAATACCTGCTAAAATTGAATGTATTACTTTTAAATTGTACTTTGTAAAGGTAAATGGTTAATGTGTTGAATGTTTGTCGTCGGTATGTTGAGTCATGGTGCTTGGCTCGTCATCCTCAGTGAGGCACGTACGGTGCAGGAAGGATCTGTTAGGAAAACATTTCGGTAGGCTGTGAGATGAATCTTTGAATCAATATAGTTAAATATGAATTGAACTGCCCGTAGCTTAGTTGGATGTGTGTCTTCTATCTATGCAGGGTATCGGGTTCAATTCTCCGCTGGAACACAAGTTTAAAAAAAGTAAATTTGAGTATCTGGTTGTGATTGTGTACATGATGTGAATGTTTCCGGCACCCTCAACTCAAGTCGTAACAAGTTACATTACTCTATTCTAACTTAGTGTGGGGATATGAGTGTGAAAGCTTTTTTATTTATTTAATAATTTCTGAAAAAAAAACAGAGTAAGTCATACACACGATAGAAGTGAAACTTTTGTATTACAGTGTAACATTTTAATTATTCATCCCGGTGTTTACCCCTACCATTTTTCGTCACACAAAAAGGTTGCGGATCAGAATTTCAAAGCTCTCCTATAAGAAGTTTAAACCTTATTGCCCTCATCTTTGTTCCCCGAACAGTAAGTATAATCTGGGAGCATTCTGGAAAGTTTTCAAGTCAAGAGTAAATAGGTATCTTATAGGCAAGCATACTACATCTTCAGCTGCATAATCGTTTTTCCTCAGACAAGATTGTGGTTAAATTCTATCAAGCATAAAAAAAGGAAGTCAGGCGAGCACGAGAAAATGACCTTATCCATGGAAATATACGTATAATTAGGAATATTTCATGGTTCCGTGATAAGAACCTATCGTAAAATTGTGTAAATCCCTCCGAACAGATAAACGGAGATGACTCTTCTCGTTACGTTTTACGATTGTCCCATACAGCTCGTAAAACGAGGGGTTTCACTTTACAGGGGCTGAATGTTAAAGGATAACAAGTTATATGAACAGGTAACCGGTATATGAACATTCTAAATCATTAAAGAAATCACAACAAAACCTGTAATTAGCGGCTCTGTAAGATGAAGAATTTGCGTAATTTTCAAAATGGCTGGAAAATGTTTATTACGTTTTCAAATCCCATATCTTCGCCATTTTGAACAATTTACAAAAACGAAATGTAATAAAAAAATCTGTATAATCATTGAATCTGTTCACAAAATTTCACGAGAATCGGTTGAGAAATGCGATCTGTAAAGGAGAACAACTGGAAATCCGGACATACTCGTACGAAAGCAATTGTGCCCAAACTGAAACAGAGACGCTTGGCGCTCGCTCGGTCAATTATCAATCCTTTTCTTTGTGTTGCGCAGTCGGGTAAAAGATGTTGCATTTCGAGACTTGACATTTTTTATTATTTACAGAGTTCTGTATTGTATATATTTCGTATTTGTTTTTATCATCGCTGTAAATTCAATTGCTGCAAAACACAAACGCACAGTCCGCGCGTCCGTCCGTCTGTCAGAGGCATCTAACATATAAGCTAATAACTTCAAATTCTCAGAGATATGTAACGCTATGACCCAAAGACGAAGCTGGCGATAAAAATGATAATATTGAGGGGGCACCCATACACGTAGGTGGGCGTAAAATGTGTATTCTGACCCCCTATTACGTATCTTTGTTGCACGCGGTTTCTATTTAAATTAAGCAAAAATGAACCTTATTTCTTAGGAGTTTTGTCAATTCAGTATTGAAACCGTTTGCAACAAAGATAGGGAACAGGGGGTCTGTTTTTGTATATCTGTTTCTAAACATATACAAAATTCAAACAATTATTTAGTTTAAAAAAAGTTCTAAGCAATTAACCTCAATAGTTTTTCTCCACAGACAAAAAAAAGGTTTCAGTTTCCGCTGAACTTAGCCCTGGCGACTAGTTTATTCAATAACGCAGCGATATAACTGTTCGTGTAGATGCCGCCTAAACCCAATTCCCCGTTCACATCACACCGACTTCAGAGTTGACGTACGTCACCTAATAAAGTCGCGGCTCCGCGTCGTGACGTGTAAAGGGCAGATCCCGGGAGATTCAATTTGCACAGATTCGGAACGGAATAAAAAATAAAAGGTAAGGATGGTAATTCTATCATTTTCAACGCAATTTTGCGGCAATCGTGCCCTTTTGATGATCATCTGAAATGGTACGATGAACTTTGTTGTGGTTATGGCGAAGAAATATAGAGGCGACAAGGGACTCTTTTAAACAGTGGCCGTGGTTATATTAAAAATATAACCCATCTGACCACGTCCACCAGTCTAACCACGGGCACTAAACAGTCCGTGGTTAGATCAATCCATCTGATCTGACTACGGAACCGGTATATGATAGATATTCCACATTGCTGACTAAACGTTTTGCTTCTACTTTTTTTTTATACTAGATAGGCAAGCATTTCACCGCTATCTCACCGGATGTAAAGCGACGATGCGGCCGAAGCGGCCGAAGATGGAACATGCTTGCCTACATTTATAACACTTACTGCGTAATCTTCACAGAAGAGGGTTTTTTTTAATTTTTTTCATGCGTATAAAGATCGTTTATATTTTGAACCGATAGATAAGCACTTAGTGTAGGGCTGTGAGTGTGAGAGCTATAATGTGTATGTTTTTTATGTTTTTACATTATACGTGTAAGATTATCTATGTTTTAGAATATATATACGAAGGAGTATCTAAATTCGGCTGTTTTTTTTGTTTGTACCCGGTAATAACTTACCTTTGATCTTTGAACTGCTTGCTGGCGTAGTTGCGTGCGCGTTTGCCTTTAAATCAGCGGGTTCGATTTCCGGAGAGAACACAGGTTTTCTCCCCACGGGACATTTGTGTTTCTGAGGCGGTTGTCATGTGATTGTTGTGTATGTGATGTAAGTGTTTGATGTTAGCCCTACGACACAAATCATTGAACTTAGTGAGGGTCTGTGAGTGTTGAAGCGTTTATGAGTATGTTATTCTACTTGGCGACGCTGGCGGGTCATTTTTGAACTTTGAACTGCCCGCTGACGAATAGTTAGATACGTGATCACCTTTAAAGGCTTTGAAAGCAGCGGGTTCGATTCCCGGTGGGAACAAGTGTTTTCTCCCCACGGGAAGCTTATGTTTCTGGGTTTGATGGAATACGATGATGCGGCCGAAGATTAAGCATGTTTGCCTAGAAGATACATATACACACTCGATTGAACTTGTGTGTGTGTGATGTGAATGTTTACAGTCCCGCGACATAAGTCATTGAACTTTGTGTGGCGCGGTGAGTGTGAAAGCGCTTAAGTGTATGTTTTTTTACCGGGGCGACGCCGGGTGGAGCAACTAGTTTTGTATAAAACCTCTTTTATTGATTATATCCCGAGAACAGATTGACGATTGTGATGGAACTTTGGTAAGGTTCCTGTCCAAAGAAAGTTGGAAAAGTTGCAAATTTTTTCATTAATTTAATATTAAGTCAGTATTAAGTCTGTCTAACACAGTAAAGTAAGTACCAGGAAACGTAAACATGAAAATGATAATAAGTGAAAGAGGTAAAACACTTTTTTTACCTGGAATTGCTACGCATGCCGGGTAAGTACCTACAGCTAATAATTAATAAAAGAAACTACTTAAGTGGACAGACAGAAATCTTCACTACCCTAGTTAATGTAAATTCAAATATTGATTGAACCCATCTAAACCCGGAAACCTCAACACACATTCCAGTCACAAATGAAATGTACAAATAACAAAGACACCTCGCTTTCAAGCGCGCGTGACGGCCATCTTGATTGAATTATTTTGATTAGCCCCATCTAGCGAAGGGGGCATTAAACAGGTAGGTTTATTTAATTAGTAAAATTTAAGGGGGCAATAGCTTCATTAAAGCTGATGGCACGTGTGGCGTGTAGAGTAACGCTTCCGCATTATTTTTTTAGTTAAAAACAAGGAAATTATAAATCTGTAGCGAGAAATTAATTAATTTAATGTAACTCTCATATAAGAAAATTTTATCGTAGATAATTAAACGCAAGCAAAGCTTAAAAAAACCGACTTCAATGCACCAGCTTTCAAATAAAGAAAAAAACATCAAAATCGGCTCACAACGAAAGAAGTTATGAGGTAACTTTTGAAGTCGGGTAAACGAGAACATCATCTAAGTAGTGCATAAAATAGACATTATTGACGATATTTCAAGAACCACAGATCAGATCTTAATCAAATTTAAATGGGACCAATTAGAAAGCAATATCTTTCAAACTGAAAAACGGCTCACGTGGCGAGAAGATATGAGGTAAAACACATATTATTATATAAAAAAAATACAGTCGACTCGAGTACCTCCTCCTTTTTTGGGAAGTCGGTAGAATACAACTAATGTTATCCATTTTTTTTTTGATGATGCTTACTAATGTTTCTGATACCTATTTTTATTACAATACAATGTGGGTCATCTCAATGTTTTTTATTTCTTCGTTTAATAGCTATAGTATTTAATTAAATATGATATTTTAGCATAAACTTGAATGCATAAGCATAAACATTGCAGAACATAAAAATATTATAAGGCATAAAACTTTACGCCACTGTAATGTTTCTAATAGATATTGTATAAGACATAAAGCACTAGCTTCATCCTACACTGGCATTATGCAGTATGGACTTTTTAAAACTTACTTAATGAAGTTAGGATTATAACTACACTCGCTAACCTACCCGGCGTCGCCCAGGTAAAAAAAACAGCCTATGACACTCACAAATAATGTGGCTTTCTATTAGTAAAAGAATGTTTAAAATCGGTTCTGTAAATCCAAAGATTACCCCCTACAACCTTACAAACCTTACCTCTTTATAATAATAGTATTATTTATAGATATATATATTTACTAATTCAGAATAAGATTTGGTTACAGAAACAACACTACAACCAAATATTTTATAATAATATATATCTGATAATTTGAATTCCAAGACTTATGCATCGCAACACACAGAAAATATACAAATTTATAATTTCTCTTCCTGAAAAAAAAACTACCTGGATTTGGATCAGCGACACTATTTTTTCTGCCATCTATAGGACAAACGCAGTTTAATTTTGTCACTATACCAAATGCCTAACATAAAAAGATCATCTGTTGTACGTTTTACGATACTATTCTTGCGATAGTACATAATCAAAAATAGTATCGTCCATTTTTTCTGAATTTGTTGATTAAACTATATAATAATTGAATATACAATTTAATTTACGTTCATGGTTTTTTGTTTAACTAGCGATCCTCCCCGGCTTCGCTCGGGTGCAATTTCCGGTGGATTCAACAAAATTACAAACATAACAAAAAAAAAGAATCAGCCAAATCGGCCAAGCCGTTCTCGAGTATTTGCGAGACTAACGCAGAACAATTGATTTATATACATATTTTATACCTACTTAGCGATCTGATGTATTTTTTAATTATAATACAATAAATCGATATGTGTAAATACCTTATTGTAACTAAAGTTGAAACAAAAGCAATACATTATTTTCAAGATTAGCGCTCAAAAAGACAGTACGTACAAGACTGAATCATAATTGCCCTTACTGTTTATCCATTGAGCGGCGCGCAATATTTTCCGCTACCTCTTAGCAAACTGATCAGAAAATCTCTAGAAAATTTCAGAAACATCTTAATTACAGTACAGTGAAAAAACAATTATGAATATGTAGGTAGAGGTAGATAGATATATTTACGTAGCGACGTCTTAACACGTCATTAGAGAGGAGGGATTACCAGTGTTTCTGCTAAATGGTTTCCTCCTCTTAATAGGGTTGCTACGATGCAAAAATATATAGTCAGCGACTCCAGAATTAAAGGAGATAGTCAACTGAAAATAGCTTTTCGTTTTGCTCACATACCTAGTCAGGATTACAAGGAGTACCTAGTGCTATTCCAGTGCCTAGAAAATGTACATACTTACCAGCCGTCTTATTTCGTTTCAAACATACACAAGCATACACAAAAACATCCTTCAAAATAAATAACGTACCTAATATGTATCTATATTAAACCGTGTTCCTTCAAACGTTCAGTATTATACAATATAAGCACAAAATAAACACTGAGACAACACCCTGACATAAATTATGTATGTAGTCATAGGCAGTTAAATGCAGTTAACCCAAGAGAAATCTTACCAATAAATAATGTGCCATAAAAAAGATCTACAGAAATGCTTTTCTTGTTATTTATATTTTATAATACATAGAATTAGAAATACAGTCATTTCTGACTTAGATACACAGAGGGGTATTTGCGCTTTTTGAGCGAATTTTAGTAGATTTATTGTTTATAAAAAAAAAAACATTTGAATTAATTATTATTCAACCGTCTTCAAAAAGAGAGGTTTTCAATTCGATTGTATGTATATGTTTTTTTTTTGTATGTATGTAACGCGATATCTCCGCCAATTATGAATCGATTTTGATGACTTTTTTTGTTTGGTAGAGTATACTTCAAAGGTGGTGCCATATACATTTTATCGAAATAGGTCAAGCCAGTTGGTTTTTTAAGCTTTGCTTGCGTTACAATTATAATATACTTATACAATTAAAAATAAGGGTGACGAAGCGAATATAATGCTGCCAAAGATTCGGTCAAGACTCAAGTGTGAGTCGGGTTCACGGCATTGCATTGTGCTAAGTTCAGTAAGTCAGCTTTCACATCTATATAATAATATAGCATTTCAAAAGAAAGACAGACGCGATGAAAGCTTAGTTACTAAGACATACCTAATGATATAGAATAAATATCAAAGGGTTCGGTAGTATCAAGGGTTCACAAGACCCGATATTAGGTACGAGACCAACACAGCGTAAATATTCTCTCCGCTTGCGTTTTCTACCGACTTCACAAAAAAAGAGGTGGTACTCAAGTCGAATATTTTTTTTTTTATGTTTGTTACCTCATATGTTCTTCTTCTTACCACGTGAACGGATTTTGAAAAATTAAAAATTTTTGTTTGAAAGATGTTGCTTTCCAATTGGTCCCATTTAAATTCGATCAGGAATTGATCAGTAGTTGTGTGTGTACATCTAATCTGATCAAAGTTTCGAAGATTAAGCGGTGAAGTCGGATTTTTTTTAAGCTTTGCTTGCGTTTAATTATTTCATTTGTCTTTTAAAATTACGAAGCCATTTTTAGAATGACGAATCAAGCGTGTTCAAATTGTGGCCCGATCTCTCCCCGGCAACCCTCACGCAAGCAGTGCTTATCAGTCTAATTCCCGTTGATTTATATCACCTCGATTGGAGGGATTACGGGATATCGACATCTTCCGAGATAAGCGCGAAAGCAGAACGAATGAATTGGCTCCTTTTATTTTCTTTTCAAGTGATCGATTGCGAAAATAGAGAGGATAAAGATTTGTTTTATCGTATTCGATGCAAACTTGCTTTGTGTAGGGCTGAATTTTCTCGTTATCTGGTTTTTATTCTAATCTGTTTTATTCTATTATCCTAATCGTAATATATTTTGACTAATCTCGACGTTTCGGAGTTGCATCGGTAGAGTCGTTCCGAGGAAACTTTAATAAAGATTTAAATAATTAAACGCAAGCAAAGCTTAAAAAACCGACTTCACCGCTTTATCTTCGGAACCTTAATCAGATTCAACGTATTGAACACGCATTATTGACAATAACTCCAAAAATAATGATCAGATCTTGACCAAATTTAAATAAAACCACATGAAAAGCACCAACTTTCAAATAAAAAAATAATCATCAAAATCAGCTTACAACGAAAGAAGTTATGAGGTACTTTTGAAGTCGGGTAAACCAGAACATCGTCAAAGTAGTCCACAGAATACGCATTATTGACGATATTTCAAGAACTACTGATCAGATCTTTATAAAATTTTAATTAGACCAAATGGAAAGCAAGATCTTTCAAACTAAAAAAAAATTTTCGAAATCGGCTTACGTGGAAAGAAGTTAGTTATAAGGTAACAAATAAAAAAGTAATACAGTCGACTTGAGTAGGTACCAGGAGGTACTCAAGCCTTTTTTGGGAAGTCGGTTAAAAATAACCGCCAGTAGTTATACCAGCTTCTATAGAAAGATATTCGAACCCCTTTAATCCTATGTAGAAATAAAGTATGCCCGCCTAGGATGACTAATAAAAGAAAAAAACATGCACATGCTGATATTCAAAAGCATTTGCTTCATAAATAAACATATTAAAATATTTTAAATTAAAATAAATCACGTTTGCGAGAACTGCAAAATACCGAATCAATCAACAAGCTTCATCTCCAAATCAGATAAGGTACAGAAAAAACGAAAAGCTGCAACTGGCTCTCAGAAAGCTTTCAAAACACAATTTACGAGATAAATTATCACATTTTCCACAAACTCGACGTTCTATCTTTCAATAGAGCGAGAAAGCGTAGGAATCTGAAAGGTATTCATAAAATACAACTTGCTGAAAGGTAAAAATCTTTTCAGCGCTATGAGCTTGTCGCATTTCCTTTTTTTGCCTGGTAGGTAAACATTTGGCTTTAACTGCATTTTTGATTAAATTCTATAATTTCATTTTCACCACTTGGAAAAGTTACAAAACAGTAATTTTGGGTTTAAATTACTGTTTTGTAGCTAAAAAAAACCACTTCATCGCTTTGTCTTTGGAACCCTTGATCCAATTAAATTAATTAAATACGCATTTCTGAGGATAGCTCAAAAACTACTGGTTAGAACTTAATCAAATTTAAGTGGGAAAACATGGGACATACTAGCTCTCAAATAAAAAATACATCAAAAGCGTTTTCTTCACCTAGAAAGAAGTTACGAATACGATGTTTCACATATAAAAAAAATACAATCTAGTTAAGAACCTTCTCCTTTTTTGTGAAATCGGTTTAAAAACAATACGAAAGTTTAAGAACTATACCCGAGTTCTAGTACGAAGTGGCTTCTTACTCTTACAGTTTAAAAAACATTTATTTCGGACTTCATCCATAGAGTTGTAATTAACAAATTAACTTAAATACTACGTTAGTTAAATTATTACTATTACTAGTTATATAATAATTATTATTATTCATCATTTTTGATATCAATTTGATTTATATTAATATAGGTAGATACATACTTACTAGTGGACCCACCTATTTTATACTACCCAGTGTTTCTGAATTGGACAGTCTAGAGTTCTAGACGAAATGCAATCATAGTATAGGGATAATCTAATAATATAGAGATTCAAGCCAGAAAAAATATTATATTTATTCTAGATTATTTATGTTATTAATATTTAAAGGTTATATATACTTTATTAAATCTGTTACACATTTTTAAAATGGTATTTTGGAGCTCTTCTATTTGGTACCCATGACAATAGTATTTCTCTGGCTGCATTCACATTGATTGCGGAGCCAAAACTAAAATAAAAATTCAAATATTTTATTACAGACACAGGGACAGGTAAAACTAAATTAAAAAAGCTTTTAATAACCAAGTGCTGTTCATCGTAAGAAGTTCTTAGAAAACATTAAAGAAGCCATGTAATTACCAATTACTTTGTGTAATTACTGTGGATAATTATAATTAAAAGCCGCCATTACTGCCAAGAATAATTACAATTTAAAGATGCGTCGTCGCGTGATCGTGAAATACTGCCATTATTACCGACTTCCCAAAAAAGGAGGAAGTACTCAAGTCGACGGTTTTTTTCTTTTTATGTTTGTTACCTCATTACTTCTCTCCGCGTGAGCCGATTTCAAAATACTTTTTTTTAGTTTTGTTGCTTTCTAATTGGTCCTAATTAAATTTGATCAAGATCTGACCAGTAGTTCTTGAAATATCGTCAATAATGCCTATTTTGTGGACTACTTTGACGATGTTCTCGTTTAACCGACTTCAAAAGTTACTTCATAACTTCTTTCGTTGTGAGCCGATTTTGTTGATTCTTTTTTTGCTGGTGCTTTTCATGTGGTCCCATCAAAATTTGATCAAGATCTGACAAGGTTCCGAAGATAAAGCGATGAAGTCGGTTTTTTTAAGCATTGCTTGCGTTTAATTATTTTATCTTAAACAGACTAGGGTTCAAAAAAATTTTTTTTAAATATAATTATTTTTATAATAATACAAAATAAAATAAATATAGGAGCAATAGATTGAGTAAGAGAATATTTTTTTCTTATTTCTTCATTTATTTTTACATAAACGCTTTCTCTCTGCTCTGCTTTCTCACAGTCCATGACTGGTTCCATGGCTGGTTTTTTAGTTGCCTGAAACATTACACTCAATTATTCTTAGAATTAGAAACATAAATATCCGAAAGTATAATATATATTCAGAAAAGTTGTTTTTTTTCTTTTAATATTGGCTTCGCAATTTTGTGCATTTAGCCAGTGTCAAGTAATAATATAAATCCCAGTCACAAGTCACATTCAAAGTCAAGTAATAGAGTCAAGGTCCAGTCATAGTTAAGTAATGCCCTAGTAAAGTGGTAGAAACTTTATTAGAACTTCTATTGGAGTTTTAAAAGTTGTGTTTCCACCTGTCTCGAACCCGATACCAACTGCTTGAAAGGACCAACTACCCTAGCAGGCATCTCTTTCTACTCTCTTCAATATTTTGTTTGATACAGTCTGTGGTTGAGAAACAGAATAAACAACGACGTTCGACGTTATTGAGTATTGCGATACTGACGATATTGGTTGTTGTGTAAACAGAACACTGCTCGTTGGTCCTACCCTCTTTCGATTACTCTTTTTGGGAATAAATCTACTGTTTGTAAAAGACTGGAGGCTTGTTTTTTAACCCTTGACGAAAAAGAAGGGAGTTATGAGTTGATAGCTTCTATCTGTGTACTTATGTGTCTATTTGTGGCAAAGTTCCCTTTTGGTTGGACCGATTTTGTTTTTTTTTTGTTTGAAACGTGACTTGATCGAGAGTGTTCTTAGCTATGTTTGGTAAAAATCAGTGTAGCTGTTTTCTAGATGTAGCGTCAGGGGTATTTAAAAAAAAACATGCGGGGCAGTCTTTGGGGACTGCCGATAGAATATACCTTGTGAATTGTATCGTCGAGCGAACGTATTAGAAAGCGTTTGGTGACGATGATTCGATGATTTTTTGTTCACCCAAAAAGTGCTCAATGCGCCTAAAGAAGTTTCACTTCAAAAAAGATTGCCGTTTGTAAGAAAATTTGGTAAAATTCAATAACAAAAATTGATTATCCGAAAAATCTATAGAAATAAAAAACAATAGTCGCAAGTATGAAAAATCAAACCGGTTAAGGTTTGTCTCCAATCTCGATCGAAATATAATCCCTTGAGAGAAATGAGAAATGCTCGACCGATTTTAGTATTTTATTTTTGTTTGTAATTGATCGAGCGAGCACGAAGCTTGAGCGCATCTCCCATTCAGCTTGGGTAAAAATGCTTTCTTATGTCAGGCGGATGTCCAGCTTTTCTTTTCTACAGGTCGCAATTCTCGACCAATTCTCCTGAAATTAGTCTAGAAAAGTCCAAAAATCAAATTGACGAATAATTTCATGGGGGCATCATGAAATTATTCGTCAATTCGATTTTTGGATTTTTCTTAGAGCTACTAGAATATTAAGTAGTAAAATCTACTATTACAAAAAACCCCTTTTCTAATCTTTTTATTTGGCTTCGCAATCTTGTGCATTTAGCCAGTGTCAATAATATGATATACCTAAGTGTATTTCACATTAAAAAGTACTAGTTACAAGTCATAGTCAAGGTCAAGTAAAAGAGTCAAGGTCCAGTCTTAGTCAAGCCCTAAAGTGGTAAAAACTTTACTAGAACTTCTATTGGGGTTTTGGACCAAGGCGAAAATCACGTTTTTCAACATTGTATCATTTGCCTACATTAATGCACGTTTACTAAATACGCCATTTTTCATTTTCGCGGCAAAAAAAAAGAACGCCTTATTTTAAAGCCACACAACCGCTGCACGAAGTTACTTTTTAACACATATTCCTAGCAAAAACGTGTTTTTAAATCTAGTCCTACCTCTATGGCCTTTGTTTGCCGCCCTTTTGTCAGTGAAAACCAGTCTATGTAGACCTCTGGCGCTTCGTACGTTCATCAGTTTTAGGTTATTTGTGCTAGAAGAGCGAAATAAGATAGTTAACACATAACATATTTATACTAATATCATAAAGCTGAAGAGTTTGTTTGTTTGAACGCGCTAATCTCAGGAACTGCTGGTCCGATTTGAAAAATTCTTTTAGTGTTGAATAGTACATTTATCGAGGAAGGCTATGGGCTATATTATATTTTCAACAAAATTAGGGATCCTTACTAAAAGTCCAAAAATGACGCGGACGAAGTCGCAGGCACTGCTATGTTATGTAGAGGTTTTGCCGCGCGAAAGTGAAAAAATGGTGTCGCATTTCTAAACCGATTCGCTATCTCTCTTGGTTCGATATAGAATTTTTTTGTTGATTCAGTTTTTTTTATAAATGGCGGAGATTAAGGGGGTAATGGGTGTTGAAAACGTAAAAAATCATATATCAGCCATTTCGAATAATACGCGAAGTCTTCAGCCCACAGAGCCACTAGCTATCATCCGATAACAATATCTAAAATCCTCGTTAGCATAGGAACTGCCTAGATAGATATATACAAACACAGACCCAAAAAAATAGGTCGGTCTTAGTCTAGAGACTTATACTCTAGAGTCTTTTGGGGGCTGAGTCACCCACGTCCGTAGGGGGATACCCCTTTTTTCCGTTATATTCCGTTTCCGTTTCCGTTTTATATTCCGTTTTCTTCTAGATATATCAATACTTGCTGTACCCGGCATGTGTTGACAAGCCACGCTTAGAAAAAGTGTTATACCTCTTTCACGTTTATGGTCTCCTAGTACTTTAATACCATACTAAAAAATTGTTTATGCAGTAATTAAACGCAAGCAAAGTTTACAAAAACCGACTTCACCGCAAATGCTTTCAAATAAAAAAAACATCGAAATCGGCTCACAACCAAAAAAGTTATGAGGTAACTTTAACTTTTGAAGTCGGGTAAACGAGAACATCGTCAGAGTAGTCCATAAAATAGGCATTATTGACGATATTTCAACAACTACTGATCAGATCTTGATCAAATTTTAATGGGACCAATTAGAAAGCAACATCTTTCAACTAAAAAAAAAAATTGTATCGGCTCACGTGGAGAGAAGATATGAGGTAAAACAAAAATGGGAAAAATTTAAAAATGGAAGGTGGAGTTAGGAGGGTAAAAATACTTTACGACCTATTCTCATACCTACCAAATATTAAAAACAACATTAAAATCGGTCGAGCCGTTTCTGAAGAGTTCGACCATAAACACCGTGACATGATATATTTATTATTTATTACTAGATAATTAATATTAGTTAATATACTTTAATTAATAGAAATTTAATAATGAATTTCATGGCATGGCATTCGTTTTATAAAATAATTTAATTAAATAACTTTGAAACCATTTTTTTCGTAGGCATTCTATCCACCCCTAATATTTAGGAAACAAAGCGCCGCTGGGAGGCCTAGTTACGCTGGCCGCATGGAGCGCCCTCTACGCTCTCCAGCGTTTGTGACGTCACTCGAGATATTTCCAATACATTCTTTGTCTTAGATAATTTTATTAGGAATAGTTGGCGGAGGATGTTATTGAAATAGCGACGCTGGAGGAATATTTAATATTTGTTGTTATTATTTCTTTTCTATATACTTTACTTCATTTTTTACGCTTCAAAATAGGAGGAGGTTCTATATTCCACTGTATTTTTTAAGTGTGTTACCTCATTATTTCCGTGAACCGATTTTGTTGTTTTTTTTTTTTATTTGAAAGCTGGTGCTTCCCATGTGGTCTTCAAGATCTGATCGGTAGTTTTTGAGATATCTGAATCTGGTTGTGATTGTGTGTGTGATGTGAATGTTTCCGGCTCCCACGACACAAGTCAACGAACTTAAGTGTGGTGCAGTGAGTGTGAAAGCGCTCATCACGCCGGCGGCATTGCTTCTCTGAACTGCAATGCTAATATTTTAAACCAAATAAGTACCATACTACCTGATTTCCCTGCACAGCTATGTAAGCCTCGAATATAAAGGCTCGTCCACAATATAGGTCATGTAGTAATATCAGCGCTGCGCAGACGTCCAGCACACGTGCCACTTGATTGATCGCGCCCTAATGACGGCCGTTGTTAATGAAGTAGATATATAACATAGAAAGAAATGGTTTTAGATCTATAGGAACGAGAATTATGAGTTATAGGTAAAACAGGATGGGTAGTAAAGACACGCGTTAGAAGTGAAGTTTTTGTATTACAGGGAAACATTTTAATTATATTAGTCACACAAAAAGGTTGCAGATCTGAATTTCAAAGCCCTCCCATTAGTTTTAAAGAGGGGTGAGGAGATGTATTTATCAGCCTATATGTATGTGTGTTCCTTTGTGGCTATATAGAGACCAAACGCGTAGGCCGATTTTGATGATTAATACGTCAATCGATTTGTCTAAATATTCCGAGAGATAGGAGACAAACCTACGCTGTAATACAAATACACAAACTCTTTATTGACACCAAAAGATATATACAAGATACAGAGAAACTTATAAAGATAGGTACAATGGGCGGTCTTATCGCTAAGAGCGCTCTCTTCCAGACAACCTTTGGATGGAAATATAAACGAAAAGACAATGTAGGGATAGTGGTGTGATGAAATTAATGAAATAAAACAATTAATTTAGCTGCAAAATCCTTGCATGACAGTAATCAAAATTCAATATGGCTGCAACAACGCCATATTGTTTTTAATTTTTTTATATTATAGGTCACGATAGCGTGTTCCCTATTTTAATTCCAATCTAGCCAATATTAGGCTAATAAGTAACTTAAATTTAACTTATTATGCAAGATTCAAAATATCCAAGAATGTGTCTATTAACACTTTTCTTATTGCCTCTATTAAGGCGAAGACACTTGTTTCATGTGTTCTTTATAAGCAGCACTTATAAAACACTACATTAAACTAATACACTAACACTAAACAAGTTCAAACGGTTTTGTTCTTTTGAGTCGTCTCACTATGTCTGGAAGATATCGCTTTAAGCGATAAGACCGCCCATTGTAATACCACGATGATTGTAATATTTTATTTGTCATCTATATATATAAAAGAAAGTCGTGTTAGTTACACTATTTATAACTCGAGAACGGCTGAACCGATTTGGCTGAAAATTGGTGGGAAGGTAGCTTAGAACCAGGAGACGGACATAGGATATTTGAATTTAGGAACGTCATTTTTTTTTTATTTGTTGTATACAAATCATTTTCTCATACGTCACTCGGATTTGGTAAAGTACTAGGCAAACATAAACATGAAGGAGGTGATAATATATAGTCACGTGGCATTGTAACGCATGCCGGGTATGACTAAACAAGCACATTCATTGACTGTTAGGCGGAACGAAGGTCGCCGGGCTGCTAGTTGTTTATATTTTTTGGTATACAATAAAGTGTATTGTATTGTATTGTATATACGTGTGGTCGAGGAGCTGGATGGCTTCAACGTTCTCTTGATGGTGAAATCTATATTCGTGAGCTTCTACATATTTTTTAATTAACTAACTATTATGTTGAGATCCTGGTGGAGATCGTAATTTCGGATGTACCAAGGTGCATTCACAATGCCTCGCAATACCTTATTCTATATACCTTATTCTGGAAGCGTTGAATAATTGAAATATTGCTCGGTTTAATACAGCCCCAAAGCTGTATAACCATGTTGTAAGTAGACTCGTTGTAAGAAGAACGAGGAGATGATGATGATGTCAAGGCTGGTGAACCCTTCAAACAATACAACGCTATAACTTTTTATTACCCTTATAAATACGTAATTCTTTATTACGCCTATAAACCGCGCAACAAGGAACTTTTCTACACAAATCAGTAGCAAACAATTGTACGTCTATCGGAGCATTGTACTGAAACAAAACTCCGTGCCTCTATGGTTAGTGCCATTGAAAAATAGCTATTAACTACCTATTAATTAAAGTACACCACTTTTATTGTACTATTATGGGCTGTGCGAAATAAGACTACAGTTTAATAGTATGAGGGGCTCCCCGGAGCTTATTCTGAACATTGAAAGTGTTAACCATTTCCTCCATATGTTAGCTAAGAAATATCCGGATGCCGAGCTTTGCTCGGTTTTTTGTTTTTGGTAGAATGTGTTTGAATTTGTAGCCTCAGAAAGCTCCATCTAGTGTCGAGTAGAAACAGTTTTTTACATCGGTCATGGCGTAATAGATGGCGCTGATAGTTTTTTAAACCCGGTTTTTCAAATGCAGTTTGGGAACCGAGCATTTCTCGGACCTGGAACGTTGATAAATCGATTCCTTGGGCCGAAAAACCCCTAATCTGTAACTTTAATGAAAATCGTTGAAACCGTTTCCGAGATCCTGATTACACACATATATATATAATACAAGAATTGCTCGTTTAAAGATATTAGATATTTTCTAACTCAAAACGTTAAGTTGGTGATATTAGTTTATATTATATTTTATTTTTATCGGAGTACAATATGGGAGTCTTCAAGTCGCGAGTGAATAAGTATCTTCTAGGAATATAAGTATCTCTAAAAAGAAAAAGAAAATTTTACTCCGTGATACAAGTTCCTCAGAAGTGCTAGACATAGCACTTACTTCTTTTGTTACATACTTATTGCATACTTAGTTCTTTTATTTCTAGGTTTTGAGCTAATAGAATAGATTCCTGAAAAATATTTTTCCTATGCTATTTTTTTATTTTGATTGGTAGATTGGTGCGTGTAGTTTTCAATCGACTCCAAAAAAGGAGGTTCTCAATTCGATTATGTTTTTTTTTGTATGTATGTTACGCGATATCTCCGCCAATTAATGATGAATAGATTTTGATGATTTTTTCTTTTGTTTTGAAGGGTATACTTCAGACGTGGTATATATATAAGCATATAAGCCAATACCGAAATATAAGCGATGGAGTCGGTTTTATAAGCTTTGCTTGCGTTTCAATTATACAATACTAGCCGTGCCCAGCGGCTTCGCCCGCTATTATCAAGTTAAAAAGTAGCCTATGTGTTAATCCTAGGTATAATCTATGTATATTCCGAATTTCATCTAAATCCATTCAGCCGTTAAAGCGTGAAGAGGGAACAAACATACTAACACACTTACACACAAACTTTCGGATTTATAATATTAGTAGGATATAATAATATCTACCTTAACATCATTGCATAGAGATATGTCATCGAGAGCATTAAGACTAACTTGAATGTGAATGATAGGTTACCTACATTGTCGTAACAAAAATGTATGCTCAAAACTCTGTCTGCGTCTTGTCCAAAAGCTTCCCAAATAAAACGATACAGTACGATCTGCTGATCACACAAATCACCCCGTCACGAGCCTACCCTATTGCCAATCGAAAGCTTTCGGGTTTCCTCTCCAGGAACCAATTCACCCGGTCCCATACGTGCAAGGCTGTAATTTGGCGCACGTACCGCGGCGTCGGCGCTTGTGTCCGACAATACCCAGGACACTACTAGTGTAAGTCGAAATGTTCTCGCTTTAAAGAAGTATAGAAGCAGTAATTAAGCGCGCGTAACAAGGTCGGTGCTAGTGTCCGACAATAATATAGAACACTAATAGTCTAAGTCTAAATGTTCCGGCTTCAAAGAAGTGTAGAGACTGTAATTTAGCGCGCGCAACAAGGTCGGTGCTTGTGTCCGACAATAATATGGAACACTTATAGTCTAAGTCGAAATTTTCCCGCTTTAAAGATGTGTAGAGACTGTAATTTAGCGCGCGTAACAGGGTCGGTGCTTGTGTCCGACAATAATATGGAACACTTATTGTGTAAGTCGAAATATTCCCGTTTTAAAGAAGTGTAAAGACTGTAATTTAGCGCGCGTAACTAGGTCGGTGGTTGTGTCCGACAATAATATGGAACATTAATAGTGTAAGTCGAAATGTTCTCGATTTAAAGAAGTAAAGAGACGCGCGCGTAACGCGGTCTACGCGTGTGTCCGACAATAATATAGAACACTACTAGTGTAAGTAAAAATTTCGCATTTAAGATGAGACTAATCAATTGTAAAACTATAAGTGTATGTGCGTGTGTAAGCGTAAGTGTATATCGGGTGACAATACCTATCCATGTAGTGTATGACAAAATCTAGCTTTGAAGAAGCGACGTCTAGAGTCGGTGTATGTGTTCGACATTACGTTATATACTGTAGTTTTGCGCTCGTAGACACCACAGTGCGTGCAGCGTCGCGGTTCATGTCTATGTTTCCAGGATCAACCCCAGAACATTAATGTAAATCAAAATGTTTTCTTTGTGGAAAAAAGTTTGTTAATTTGTAAGACTGTAATTTAGCGCACATACTGCGGCATCAGCTTATACACTACTGATGTAAGTCGAAATGTTCTCGCTTTGAGTTTATATTCTCGATACTACTAATGTAAGTCGAAATGTTCTAGCTTTGGGATTATGTAGTACAATAGTAATGTAAGTCGAAAAGTTCTCATGATCATTCGTGCGAAAATTAATTTGGCTTATGCAATTTGCCTCCATTACCATAACCATTAATTTTATAATACATTTTCTTTATTATAACACTTTTTAATATTGATCTAAACTATCTCATTGGTAATTTAGTTATTTGAGTATGTTTCAGTATAGGTAATTCAGTTTTTATGGAACAATCTAAAACAATAATTAGGCGAATCGCAGACGTATCCGCCCGCGCTCGTCTCGCACTTCAAGTATACAGTGAATATGCGAAAAAGTGCTACCTACATTATTTTGAACTGCCCGTTGCTTAGTTGGGTGAGCGTTCGCTCTTCTAAGCAGGGGTATCGGGTTCGATTCCCGGCATGAGCACAAGTTTTTTCCCCAAAGAAAATTTGTATGTAAGGTTCTGGTTGTGATGTGAATATTTCCAGCGCACACGACAGAAGTCATCGATCTTAGTGTGGGGCTGTGAGTGTGAAAGAGTTATATGTGTTTTATTTATCTTCCTTCGGCTGCATCGTAGCCTTACAGCAATAAAAAAACAAATTTTGACATGAACTCTGAGGAACGATCTCGCTTCGTCTCCGAGTAAACTCCCCAAATAAAACGTGCCCCGTGGTAAGGGTGAGTGATTAATTCTCTCATTGAGCTGACTCGCATCCCTCGGATATGTTTGTGTGGCTAAAATAATTGCGTTTTCTTGTTAGAACGGAGTCGGCCATGCATACGGAATACTGTTAGTTTTGTTTTAATTCTAGCTGGACACGCGGCTAGCCGTTGGGAGCTGTAATTTATGAATGAAAAGTTCGGTTTTGATAATTGTTTTGTGTTGTGAAAATGATTAGCGTAGTACAAAATATAATACAAAATGAAAGTATGTACTCAATCACTTTAAAGTGTTTTTTTTAACTAAAAATATTAATTTATAAATGATTTTGTGTGTGAGTAGAGATATTTAGAGACGGGGTATCTCTGTAAAGGCTGGGTGAGTTTGGTTTTTAGACCGTCTAAGTTTTGTTACAGTTGACGCAAGCAAAGCCGCGGGACATTTCATTTATTTAACGCAATTACAAGAATTTTACAACCTAAGCCAAGACGATGTTATAACTAAATACAGGCAATAAAGGCAATTGGCCCGTAGATAGGTACACATATACCTGATTGTGTTATAATAATCTAATTTGTATACATAATAGTAAAATCCTTGCTTAATATTATAAATGCGAAAGTAACTCTGTCTGTCGCGCTTTCACGCCAAAACTGCAGTAGTCTAGAGCTTAGAAAAGAACATAGGATTCTTTTTATCCCTGAAGTCCCGCGGGTCCGGAACTTACGCGGGTAAAACCGCGGGGCGCAACTAGTATATATTAGAATACATATTAACATAAACAATAATTTTAAAGTAAGCAAAGCTTAAAAAATACATACAGTTGAACATAGAACCTCCTCCTGATCCTGAAGTCGGTTAAAAACGAAACTTTAATGGATATTTTAATACATTATTTAATACCATTATCTTCGATTCCCTGCCGAATCCTTCACAACATTCAGTTTAATCATAGTAGAAATATTCTACTATAGTTAAATCTCCCACCACGACACTTGTGCAAAAACAACTCTAAGTAAGTACATGTGGCAACCCATCGATGTGGCGTACCGTCGATTTAAGGACATTCGATGTGGCGACCTATCGATCTGATGACCTTTCGACGCACCGTTTTCGCTGTAGCGACATTCGATGCAGCGACTTTCGATGTCACGTAGGAAACCCATATTACACACACATTACCCACACTAACATCCGATTACCGTTAAATAAATAACGCGATAGGTATGTAACTACTTAAGTTAGTATAGTTAATGTAGCTACAAATTTGCCTATGCTTTGTCTGTAGTAAAAAAAAGTTTCATTGTTAATTCAAAACGAAACTAAAACTATTTTTCAGTCCTTCATAATTTCTTTATACCCATTGTCCTAAAAGGGGCTGCCACAAATCATAGTAGAAATATATAAGTAAGTTGTCTTCATAGAGTGGTACCAAACGCGGCTTGTATGTGTGCACGGCTGCACGCACGTGCCTCAGCACGCACACTATGATAACTTACAGGCCGGCGAAGCCAATAGATTCGGCTTTCCGGCGAGATTCGGCTAGAGTAGGCATTTGAATCTCCTACGGGCCTCGAGTTATCTTACTGATATTTCTACTATGCACAAATTCTGTTTTCCATTTTCATGCAAATGCATCGCCACGATATCATGTGACTATAGAGACGGGAATGAGCATGAGATTTCCGCAAAATGTAAGTACATGGGTAGTAGTATTATTTTTGGGAAGTATTATTTTATATAGATATGAACTTCTGAACTAAACAAGATAAACCCATCAAGTTTGGTCTCGTTTAATTCTTCTTGACAAGTTCTGTGGTTATATAACTTTTTAGGCATTTTTAATTACAATTGTTAAAAGCTTGATTTTAAAAAACTTTTAAAAGTAATACTTGTTTTAGGTATTAACATAGTGTTTAAGATTGTGTCCTACACATCGAAATAATAATATGCCCTATACTAACAATTCTTATGTGGTCCGAACAAAATAATTTGAATTAAACAAATCACTTACTTGGCATACTTTCAAGAGTTCATCAATAACAAATCCATGAAAGTTTTCGTAATAAAAAGTAAAATGTTTTCCCGCCAATCCGCCATCTTGATCAATCGTTTCGTTCAGAAATCAAGGCGCGCGGGATTGCGACGCGTGCCGCGAATACGCACCGCACTATATAGGGATGGGAACTTGGAAAATATAAACTCAAATAAAATTTAACTTCGTTGCTTTTTGTTTTTTGTAATTAAACTTCTTTCGGGATGTTGCGAGTTGGATTTTATGAAACGAAAAAACTTAAATTTTGTCTTTTATATAAGTTTCTCTTCAACCACGTGTGAACTCACACTCTTTTGTTTTTTTTTTTTTGTTCATTTATCATTACCTATAAATACTACACATATAAATATATGTGCATATTAAAGTATATTTTCTTCTTCTCACTTAACCCATGTTATAATATCTAATGTCTCTATGTAATAAAGTGAGGGTGATATTTTTATAGCCTTCGACAATTTATTTATTTACCGTGTTAATTATTATTTTTTGTTTAACAGGTCATACGTATACAGGCTGAGGGTAATAGCAAAATTTCTGCTAATAAGCATTTATCTGCTTATAGCTAATACTTTAAACAAGTATGTTTGGTATTTTTCCTTCTGTGAAGGGGGAAAATTATTCTATTTCTATTTAAAAAAACGGAAATCTTAAAGTATGAGTAGGTTATAAAGCAATTTTAGTGATGATAATTTCTGAAGAAGTTAAAAAAATACCTTTTTATTAATTTAGACCGCATCTACAAATTTCAAGAATACCTTACTGTTTCACTTTCTGAACATCACTAAACTATAAAACCGTTTTACATAAGAATGCGAATTTCTGGTCCGTCCACTGAATCGAATAATAGTAGTGCGGGAGTGTCTTCGGGGATCACTTGGCTGAATACTCGCGCATCAGCCACGCCACGCATCAACTTAAAAAAAAGTAACGAGTGGAAAATCGAATTATTTGAAGCTCACAAAACTGGAACGTGGGACTGGGTTATCTTATTATTTTCAAAGAGAATGACGCCCAAAAAATGAGGAAGTTTATAATTTAACTAAATACTACTGATGATACTAAGCATGACCGTGTGTTTGTTGGGTTTTTGTATGTAGATACGGTCATATATCCGGCGGCGCAGCGTAGGTAGGTCCTACATTTATTTGTCGTATATTTTGTACTAGAACCACAAATACAAAAATAAAGCAATTAAAAAAACTAACACTATCGATACCTTCGCGCAGAAGGTACTCGTAGCTCATCGATACAATCAGACCGGTTCGACAAACACAAATCCCCAACTCGATTTTCTGCAGATAGTGAAACAAACTCGTCGCGGGCTCCTTACCCGAGGATATAAACACGACGAGACGTGGACGAATCAAAAGGATTCGTAGGAATTGGTACGTTCGAACGCAATGAATTTCCCGCTAAGACGGGCCAGAGAAACTGAGATTTAAGGAGAACTGTTTCCTCGATAAGTACAATCTTTAGTCACGAGTATCGATCACATCTTCACTTTCCATCAGGTGAGATAGTGGTCAAACGTATGCTTATAGCGAATAAGACTTGATGGAACACAGAATCAGTATAATGATTACTATACAATGGACGCACCTGGCTCGAACGAACAACGTGCGGGGACGCGGGTGCGGTCTCCTCTCGTGCTCTCGCTCGTCCCTGAACGCCGCCGCCGGATCCGTTCGTACCAAAATGTGACCAAATTCTAAATTCAAGATCTTTTACCTGACTTTGAGAGTGTCTTGTGACTAAGACTTATTCTATTAAAAAAAAACAACTTTATTTATTGAAGTGAAAACTTCTTTAGCGGCGTTGTGCACTTTTTTAGGATAGGTAAAAAATGTTAAACTCGCGTCAGGACACGTGACCTGATCGAAAATTCGTAAGACGAAGGGAGAGTAGACCGCCGCCGCGCCGGCGCGGCGCGGCGTAGGAGAGTAAGTAATATCCCCTTTCTACCGCGTCTTTATGGTGACGATGGTATTGTTATTTCAAAAATGAACAACGTTTATGTTCAATATTTCACTTCTGCCGTCACTCCCGGGTTGCGCCCATTGTTTTTTTATATGACTTGGCACTAGCTACATGCATAAGATTTCGGAATCAAAAAAAAAAAAATCACCTTTCAATAAAAAAAAACAAAATCGGTCCCGATGTTTAGGAACTATGACGCCACAGACAGACACACAGATACACCAGTTAAACTTATAACACTCCTCTTTTTTCGCTGGGGGTTAAAAAGGCTAAATCAATCGCTTATATTCTGGCCCCAGGAGCTAGTGTCCGCTTCTCGAGTCGCTGGCCGGATTTTCGTCTGTCTGCAATCCTACCGTGAAGATCCTACCCATTGTTCGCGAATGCACTTACACTTACTGAACCATCCATTCAAATAGTTTTGTTGTGTACAAAACCTTTTTAAAATTTTTGGATTTATTTCATAACAACAATCTGTGGATGTTTATGTAATATGTTTATAGGTTTTTGGCGCGAAAGTGAAACAATTTCAATGTCGATTTTTTATTATTTTCCAAAACTTGTAATTCTTCTAGTTTTAACGTGTAACAATGGTGGATTATTAACTATTAATAGTGCGTGTGTATGAGAGAAGGCAAATCATACATAGTTGAAATACTTGTTATTCGCTATCGCTCCAGAACTCCTAGAGGAGTTCTAGTACAGTTTCTACGACTTTACTAGGACATGACTGTGACTGTGACTGGCCTTTGACACTAATACTTGACTTTGACTATCCATTGATCATTATTTTTCTTGGTGTGCAATAAATAGTATTCGTATTGTTTTATTTTGTATTATTTTGACACGATCTCTTTCGTTGAAATGTTTCACTTAAGTTTTTCATATTATGTATATGACTCATTTAAAAAAAAACTAATTGTAGTTAACCGATTCCAAAAAATAATTTCTTTTAATTCATGATAGGCAAACGTTTGACCACTATCTCACCAGATGGAAAGTGAAGATGCGCTCGACGATGTAGCGCATTTGCCTAAAAAAAATACCTGTTCACTTGAGACGACCCCCAGATTATAACTATCGAGAAACTAAAAATACCAAAAAGTACTTCAATCGCCCTTTATCAATTTACACAATTTTAAATGTGTCAATATTCTCTTCCTTAATTTGACAAGATCAACGTTCTCAAAAAGGTCACGAGCACCAAATCACGCATTCGTGGAAAATAACTAACACAGTTTAGGTGTGGCACTCCCAATTCTAACAAATGGTATAGTAGGGGTCACAAGCAATAAAGTAAAATTAAATACACCACATAAACACTTCTACAGTCGCCAGCGAGGACAAAGAACAAATTGTTTGTTTTAAAGTTGCTCGACACGCGACCACGGCATCGGCGGACGGAGGACAACTATACAAGAGAAGTTTCGTGATAAAAGTAACGTTTTGCATGAGAGTGTACTTTCTTTGTATCTGTGGAAGTAAATCAGCCTAAAATAATAATAATCGTTGCAAATGATATGGATACAGGTGAGTTAGTTAATTGACCGATCGAGCGCGAAGCGTCTACATTTCAGCTTGGGCAAAATTTATTTCGTCCGTCCGGATTTCCGGTTGTTCTCATCTAAAGATCGCATTTCTCAACCGATTCTCGTGAAATTTTGTAAGCAGGTTCGATAAGTATGTTCGTCTTTGTTCCCTGAACGGTACAATCTGGGTGTCTTCAAGTCTAAAGTGAATAATGTTCACTTTAGACTTGAAGACACCCAGACTGTTACATATTACGTACATTCTAGAATGATAAAATAGAATAATAAATAGAAATAAAAATAGAATAATAAATAAAATAAATAGATAAAATAGAATTGAATAGATAAAACTTGCTTGCCTAGGCAAGCAAGTTTCATCTTCGGCCGCATCGTCACTTTCTATCAGGTGAGATAGCGGTCAACTTGCCTATCTAGCATAAAAAAATTTCTTTGTCGATTCAGTATTTGGAAAATGGCGGGGAAATGTAAAAAATCATTTTCAGCCATTTTGAAAAATACGCAAGGTCTTCAGCTCATAGAGCCACTAGTAAATAATCTTTTAATGTTGAGTTTCAGCCAATCATGCGACTGCCAAGTGACGTGATTCAAAATACCTTACATCCTCCACGAATAACGAAGTGTCGCTGATCTAGACTAGATAACAAGTCAAAGTAGGTTCTAAAAAATTAAAAAAACCCAAATGCGAAAAATATGAACTAACTTTTTATGTAATGTAATGTTATACCCTTTTAATTTCCTTCATTTCCACCCCACTCGATAGGTTTAGCTTATTTTTTATTACCCTGTTACTATTTCGCGCCAAAAATCCGCCATTTTTTTAAACTCCTGTATAAGTATACTTGGGTATATAAAACGACACCTGTCGAAATCCATCCAGTCGTTTGGAGGATACAAGTTAAGAAATAAATTTACCAATATACATACATAATTATATACGTACATACAAGTAAGGCGTAAAAAACATAAGCCTTCCTTGGCAGTCGCGTAAAATATAATAATAGATCCGTGACCCATGACCTTATTAATGCAGTTTAGTAAGGTTTTTAACTACAACGATAGACATTTCTGGGTTTTTTTCGATAATAGACATATGCAGTGTATAAAGTATAAACATTTTTGTTTAATGCAGGATCTAAGAGGCGTGATAAGCATGTCGTCGATAGTAAGGGCCAAGCTGGCCAATTGCAGTCCAGTGCCGCTCAGAAGACTAAACTAACTTGGGCGGCAACTCACTGCGTTCGTCACCCTGAGATAATAATTATTTTTTAAATGTCTTTATGCCCTTTAATTTCACTGCAAAAAAATCCCTTTTTTCAATAATTGACCGTTACACTTGAACTGGATTAGTGGAGTGCGCGTTCGCCTTCACGGGTTCCCTTTAGGGTTCGATTCCCGGCGGGAACACAAGCTTTCTCCCCAAGGAAAATTTGTGTTTCTGTTTCTGGTTGTAATTGTGTGTGAGACGTGAACGTTACCGGCACCCACTAGTACGGGGCTGTAAATGTGAAAGCGTTTAAAAAAATATTTAATCAGTAACATTAGCACACTCTTGCTTGGCGGCAATGGCGTGATAATTCCCCAAAAAGACTGCACAAGCGTCCTAAGTCCTACCACGATTACAATTAATTTTATGTTCGTTAGAACAATTCAAGGAATCAAAATTTAAATAGCATTCTATTTGCATTTATAGCATCTGAGACCAGATATAATTAAATAAGAAGCAACGAAGCGAATAACAGAAAATCAAATCAATATCTCGGCGGGTATAATTTAATAAGAGGGCAGACAGAGTTGCCAGTGAGAGAAAAAGTCCAGCCGAAGTAGGAAATTAAAGAGATTTCATATCACGTCGCGACGGCGTGTTTACATGAATGCTAATGTACACTAACTTGTGGAGACGGCGACTCGGAAAGTGATTTATGGTAATATGTTGAAATTCATAAAAACATTAGGCAAAGAACTTTCGTTACTCTGTGGTCCTCGAGGAATTATCTGAGATTCTATTTTTGTTCTATTAATTTTGGCTCCGCAATCTTGTACATTTAGCCAGCGTCAAGTAATAAAGTATTTAAAGTTAATTTCATAATAGTATAAGTCCTCGTCACAAGTCACCGTCAAAGTCAAATAAAAGAGCCAAGGTCTTGCCGTAGTCAAGTCATACCCTAATAAAGTGGTAGAAACTTTACTACTTCGAACTTCTATTGGAGTTTTGGAGCGAAGCCGAAAATCATGTAAAAAAATATTTTCTAGGTAAGCATATTAAATCTTTGATCTTTGGTCGGATAGTTTTTCTGGTAAGATAGTGGTCAAATACCTGCCGATAGTTAAAAAAAAATTAAATTACCTGTAGAGTTAAGCTCCGTGCTTCTTGGTTCGGAGTGATGATCACCGCAGGGTGACTGGTAAGAGGTTAAAATTTATCCATCCACATGTACAATATAACACATTATTATTTATTGTACATCAAAATGTACAAACGTATAACAATAAAATATATTATAAGTCAGTGTAATGGATGGTCTTATTACTTTCAGCTATTTCTACCAGACAACCTTTAGAAGGATAGATATTTTTGTAGAAACTGAGGTCAGTGGAGGTGTACAGTATAAATATGTAATATATATATACAAATACATGAAGTTAATAAACTATGCAAAAATAATAAGGAATAAAATACATTTACTACATAAATATAAGTTATATCCGATAAATATTGCAAACCATAGTTTTATATAATGCCGTACACTTACTACATGACCGCATCATCACTTAACACTAGATCAGATAGGGGCCTAACGTTTGCCGATCCTAAATAAAAATTTAATATTATTAAATAATTTTTAATTATTTTATTTAGTTTACATTAGTATTAAATAATTTCGTTTACGTGCAAAACCCGGAAATTACGGCGTCGAAACATAGCACGGGTATCTTGGGTACGGTTATCTGTACATCGCACCCCGTTCTACCCTTGTCGGCAATAATTCTCTGTAATCTGTAAATTTACATTGTCATTGTTCGATAATAAGCACTTCCTTAGGTCCTCTTACTGTCCTATTCATTAGCAAAATGCAGAGGGTTCATGATAACATACAAACACATATAGTATACACATATAGTCTTTCCCATTGTGGTAGGCAGAGACCACTTCTCTCCACCTGCTACGATCCTACACTCATCTTTCGTTTCTCCTACATTCATGAGTCTTTTCATGCTCGTTGGTTGCGGGTAATATTGGCTCCCCAATCTTGTGCATTGAGCCAATTTCATAATAAAATACTTTAAGTGGAAATATTTCTTAATAGAAGTCCTGGTCACAAGTCTTCAGTCAAAGTAAGTAAAATAGTCAAGATCCAGTCATGGTCTAGTCATGTCCTAATAAAGTGGTAGAAACTTTATTAGAACTTCTATTGGAGTGTTGGAGCGACGGCGAAAATCACGTTTTTCAATTTTTTGTATGATTTGCCTACGCTCATACACTTTCATTAAGTAGGTATTTAATCGCGGTTAATAATCCTACATTATACATTAAAACTCAAAGAATCACAAGTTTTAAAAAATAAAACAAAGCCAATCACGACATTATTCACTTTCGCACCAAAACTCTTTTATTTTTCTTACAAATTCAGGCGATCAAACAATATATTCGAGCTATATGGGGAAACGATAATGTACGAACCGATATTTCACGGTACGATTTTGTAGAGCCAGTATGCACACCCTGATAATTCATGAACATGGATTCGTACTATCAGGCCGTGCTTTCCCGGGTCACCAATTATTGCCTGTATAAAATCGGTCCGTATCGATAATGTACGGCCATATATATATATAGATAAGCGAGCGAGCCGCGGCAGCGGCAGGCGAAGCGCTCAATACTAAATTATTAAATGAAATAAAAATGAACAAAAAACAAATTATAATTCGCCATATCTCCGTAGGGGGAGTTCTTTAGCCCTCCCTCTCCCTATGGGAGGAAGGTCCTTGCCCTCTTGAAATTACTCGATCATCCAAACGAGGCTTTGACTTTGACATTTCATTGTATACGAATTATCGGCCATGTATTATTGGCTATACATTATCAGCTCGTGCTTATATGTACGACCGACCTGTATTGTACGGCCAGTATCGCATGACCTGATATTTTGTATACATTGAATTCAAATATCGGTTCGTTTTCCTGGCTGCATATTATCGGCTGTACAAAATTGGTCCGTGTTGTTATTTCACATCCAATAATGTACGGCCCGTATTGCACAGCCTGATAATTGGAAACCACATCACGGAATACTGGTTGCGAATTATTGGCCGTACATTATAAGGCCATGCATTATTGGTTGTACGATATAGGGATTCAACTTTATGTACTTCTTGCAAAGTCACCTTTACTAAATCGAACGAATGAACCTCATGAATGAACGTAGACAAAGAGCAATGGAAATGGTAATGTCATCGAGATAGGAAACAAACCTACGGTTTGTAAAAGGAGGGACGACTCCGCCGAAAATCTGTGTCTTAGTGAGAGGTCACAAAAAACCTCTGTGTCCCTTTTCTTTAGGGTAACCCTGATTTTGAGATTTGTGGGATAACCTTTTGAGCCATTTGAATTATGTTCTACTTGAATGATATTTAACTGTGTAATCATGCTACAATATGATATCTAATAAAAATATTATTATGTCATTCATAAAGATAAACTAAAATACACTATATGCGTGATTAAAATCCACACTGATGTTTCAAAATGCATTTAAATTTAATTAACATTATATATATTAACTAGTATCTATCCGCGGCTTCGTCCGCTTATCCGACTGTAAGAGCAGGTTCGATATTTTTCAAAATGGCGGAGATATGTGCTGTAAAATTGTTGTAATAAGCTTCTAGATACATTTACAACCCATCTTTAAATTTGTATCCTAGAATAAAGATAATCCATAAATCGATGACAGATATTATTACTACATTGATATGTCAGAATCTTGGTAAATATTATTATTACATACTTATATCAAACTAATTTATGCATCCGAAAGTTTGTGTGTAATTGTGACATTATTTAAGTATGTCTATTTTCTCTTCACGCGGCAACGGCTGAATTAATTTTGATAAATTTGGAATGTACGTAGCCCATGCCTAGGATTATCAAATAGGCTAATATTTAACTAGATAAACGCAGACAAAGCTGCGGGGCGGCACGGCTTGATCATCAATATATCCATAAAAAATCCAATGAAGGTAAGCCCTAACTTTTATGACATCTTACTGACACAAATTGTTGTGTACAAATTATTGTCGTAGAGTGTGACCCAATGCAAAATTAAAAATTACTAAATTTTTCAAGCCAATCAACTCATCTTCAAGCAAACATTTTGGCCTATAATAGTTATATAAGAAAAATATAACAACGCTATGAATTATCAATAGGAAATGATTATACAATTTACATACAGGTCAAGTTTTTTTTTTTAATCTTTATTTATATAAAATTACACCCATAACATGATTTTCTTCTTTAATTGCTTTATATTAGGAGTTTTAATAAATAAAATGGATGGGAATTTCAAAATAGCAAAACGCTCGCTATTGGCTAAGCTGATCGTGACTAAGTTACACATTTTTGAGGTCACTGATTGGTCAACTTTCCTTTAATTCTATTTGTTTTTTCAAAATCGCTGTGTTTAAATTTGCTAAACTTTTTTTCTCCGCTATACGGAGTCAATTTGAACTGACTCCAACTTTCCGAAATGTATCCCTACCAGTAACTGACCATCTCGAGTTACTCGGTTTGACTCTAACTTCAAAGCTCAATTTTGGTACTTCCATCGAGTCAAAAACCCAACTAGCTGCAAAAAAGCTGGGAATCCTTGCAAAGGTGAGACGATACTTCACACCGGGACAGTTGCTCAATTTGTATCAAGCACAAGTCCGATCATGTATGGAGTACTGTTCTCATCTTTGGGACGGTTCAGCTAAGTACCAGCTTACATTTTGGTGAGTGTGCTAAGGAACTGCACGATCTAGTTCCCCCATCCCCGTTCTATCGTCGGACAAGCAGACAAACTGCTAAGCGACACCACTATATGGTGGACATTCCACAAATGCGCACCTTAGTGCCGTTTTGCCTCTACATTCATTGTGCGAACCGCAAAGGAATAGAACTCCTTACCTGAGTCTGTGTTTCCTGATGAGTACAATATGGGAGTCATCAAGTCGCGAGTGAATAGGTATCTTCTAGGCAAGCTTGCTCCATCGTCGACCACATCGTCGCTTACCATCAGGTGAGATAGTCGTCAAAAGTTTGCCTACTTGAATAAAAAAAAAACCAGATTGCATTTCCCAATGCTTATTTATTTCGATATGAGATGTATTGTTATGAAGGAAAATTTTCTTTCCGGCAATGTATTAACGGCAACAATCAAATAAAAATGTATACATATTCCATATTTACAAACGTATTCATTAATATAATCATAATTGAGCATCAAGAAGGAACAAACTACAAACACACTCACAAACTTTTGCCTTGATAATATTAGTAGGAAGTATGATAGTAGTATAACTTTATTTTGTTTTTACAAAATATGTTTATAAATGGGGGATGTAGTTGTGTAGCTTGGCTTGTATACCCACATAACAAAAATAATATCATAAAATCTAATGCTATTAGGAAAAAAAAACGGTTTATTGAGAATAGTTTGATAGTAGGTAGGGCATTTAGAAACATATTCTGTAAGGTTTCGATTAAACAAATAATTACGACAGATAAGATCTTATTATTACTACAGACTACAATTTCTACCACTTGGAAACTTTTTTAGAACTAGTCGCTCTGTGCGAGAGGGACACAGGGGTCTTTTCGTACCTTTCACCCGATTTCGTCGGGACCGCAACCACGGTTGGTTCTTTATGCAATTGATAAAACGATTTGACATTGTAAATACGCTCTAAGTCAGTTGTGATAAGATTCCATGCATGTTTGATATTCGGCACTGTAAGTTTGTCAGTTATCCATCCTATTACTTTAGCTACAACATCCTTGGGTAATGTAATTAGTGAATGAAGTAATTAGAAAGAGTGGCGGGAAAGAAAATGCAAGCAAGGGGTCGAGTGTATGTGGATCTATGTGATGTGATCGATCAAGATGGTGGTTGTTAACAGTGAATTGTGAAAGTGAATGGCATTGACTGAATTATTCCTTTTTATAACTTGGCCAGATTAAATGATAATAATTTAATAATATTAATTTTACTTAGTCTTATGTATAATTTGTTGGAGATCCTTCTTATAGCCGATCCTTCTCCTTCTTTATAGCTGACCGAGCAAGCGCGAAACGGGAGCGAAGCGTCTCCATTTCAGCTTGGGCAAAAATGATTTCGTATGGTCTGCTGTTGCCCGGATATCCGGCTGTTCTCTTCTGCAGGTCGCATTATCTACCGATTCTCATGAAATGTTGTGACCAGATACGATGATTATATCACTATTTACAATCAGTCCGGCCTATCCCATCGAACTACTATCGTCCTGTACATGTCCTATTAATCGATGACAATAGACTGCTAAGCCCATCTTCACTCATTACAACCGACCCGGCCTATCCCATCGCACGCGGTCGTAAACGAGAATCGAACGGCTATGAACCGCATCCAATCTCGAATAAAGAACGCCCGAAGAACTCAGTCTGTTTAACATTCCTCGCGCGCGGCTCGCAGCAATCACAGATCAACGGGACTCGGGGAGACCGATGGGATCGGAAGGGTGGATTTACAACAGCAAGTTTTCCTTTTTGGTTGGGTTCTCATTAGGAGGGCACCCCGTGTATACGGAATAGCTTTTTTTATCTCGGTATGCCTCTTAGAATAGAAATTCTATGGTATGCCCGTACTGAAATACTTTCGTAGTTTACCAGTCTTAATTTGTTTATAAACCTAATTAATCCATATCTCTACAAAGATGTGATAATTTAGAAACGCTACACGTCACTTGTAAAATCGAGGGAGAAGACCACGAGGCCGAAACCTAATTCGCTGGTCCGATCAAATCAGCACCACACTCGACACCAAATTACAAGATGCTATGCACGTAAGAGTTGGAACAAGTCGCGCAACATGGTCACGGAGAAAGTAAAGCGCGGAGGGTGTCACGACTCTCAGCATTGAGGATATCGACGCAGAGAGAGAGAGATACAGAGAGAGATAGTTATAAGTGGAAAAACTTGTTACCAATCACTAAATCGTATTCCGGTAGCTTCCCTTCAGAGTCAGTCACAATCAGGGTGTTTTTCTATGAGATCACAATTAATATAAGATAGCGTACTCATTAGTAGCAAAGTTGATTTGCATTACTATCTACTCGCTGCAATATGCACTATCTACTGCTGCCCGTATACTGATTCATCATCATGAAAGGTGGTGAAGCTGAGGCTTGTGAGTCGCAGTCAGTTTGCACGCTAATAAGCACACCTCACTCTGATAAATAATGATATAGAGACATAGTATTCTCACATAAATGCACACACAAATACACACAAACACACACGCACACACACAAAATCAAAATCGTTTATTCACATGGGCCCCAAAGAGGCACTCATAAATGTTAATGATTCTATTGCCAGATTCGCAAAATTACAGCCACACACAAACATATTACTATTTTTCTTTTTATAGTAGCAATAAATGTATTTCTTTCTTTCTTCTTCACAAAATCTACCCCATTCCCGCAAAATTGAAAGCAACTCAAGTGTGCCGTGAGCCTTTCTCTACCTTTGGAAAATGACTTTACTTTTTATGTCTGTTACGGGCGACTGTGTAAACACCCCTTAATGTCATTGCGTCAAAATTTCATTCATTCTCGTTCACCTTTACTTCACTTTTTAATGTTTTATGATGGTTTTATGTCTGCGGTGTCTACGGGTTTTGTTTTGCACATTTAATTTTGTGTTATGTATACCTCTCTTTCTGTAGGAAGGAATTTAAGAGAGAGGGAAATTATGTGACCGTGTGTTTTAGTTTCGCCCATAGATTTCGAGTTGGATTCTATCCCGTTTTACCTGCGAATTTTAAAATGAATGAACGATTTTAAGGTTTGTATGATATGCCTTCACACATGCACTTATACAAACTATTAATGGTTAACAATCCACTATTATTACACGATGCTCGAAGTATCGAGAAGCTTTGCAAAAAATAAATAATCAAATCCCATTTGTTCACTTTCGCGGCATCCAATATCATACATAATCACTAAACAGTGTTTAGTGATTATGTATGATATTGTATGTGTTTAGTAAACACATAGCATACCTACTAACACACAAACGGTTTTTTACCGAGAGAGCGCGAAGCGTGAGCGAAGCGTCTCCGTTTTAGCTAAGGCAAAATTGCTTCCTTATGTCCGGCGGATTTCCGGTTGTTCTCCTCTACAGGTCGCATTTCTCAACCGATTCTCTTGAAACTTAGTGAGCAGGTTAGATAATTATATAGGTTTTTATGACAATTCAGTATTTGGAAATCCTACTAATATTATAAATCCGAAAGTTTGTGTGTAAGTATGTTTGTTCCCTCTTCACGCTTTAACGGCTGAACGGATTTGGATGTTTGGAATGTACATAGATTATACCTAGGATTAACACATAGGCTACTTTTAAACTTAATAATAGCGGGCGAAGCTGCGGGCACGGCTTGTGTTTCAATAAGTATGGGGTTCACAAGCGTAAAAAACATTTATCAGCCATTTCGAAAAACACGCGTGGTCTAGTAATATTAGTGAGACGTCTATGATACGTAGAGAAGTTCGCTTCTCGCTGATTCCTTACAACTGCAAGTACGTAGAGAAGTTTTTAATAACAACGTTTTAAGTTTTTAATAACAAGTTTTTAGTTTTAAGTTTTTAATAACAAGTTTTAAGTTTTTAATAACAAGTTTAAGTTTTTAATAACAAGTTTTTAATATTCCTTACAACTGCAAGTACGTATGATACGTAGAGAAGTTCGCTTCTCGCTGATTCCTTACAACTGCAAGTGCTTAGCTACCAGTAGTTTTGCTCGACTAGTTCCCAACTCCCGGCTCCATGTGTCTTGTCGAACAAACTAAGTGTAAGTGCAGCGTTGCTCAACTAATGTACTTGGATCTTAGTTTGTGAGGTTTGTAACTAATGCATCACGCTGGTTGATTAACGTTTCGTCTGTGTTAAAGTAGGAAATAATCAGAAAATCATCCGTACTGCGAAGGAATGGAACTCATTCAAATTGTATAAGATCACTTTCGCGCCAAAACTCCAATAGAAGTTCTAGTAAAGTTTCTACCACTTTACTAGAGCATGACTTGACTATGACTGGACTTGGCTCTGTTACTTGACTTTGACTATGACTTGGATTTTTAACACGAAATATACTTGAAATATATTATTACTTGATACTGGCTAAATGCACAAGACTGATAAAAAATGATATTTATGTTAATAATAAATATTAATATAATCCATCAGAGTCTTAATAAATGTTTTAATCTATATTTTCTAACTAAATATTTAAAAATCAATGCCACTTTTCGTTGTTATTTTATAACTCAAGAACGGGCTCACCTATCCAAACCAAATGTTTAGGCTTTGTTCGGACTATTTAGTAGATGGTTTATGTGAAGTTTGCACAAAATCGGTCGAGCGGTTCTTCATTTATCACACCCGGGCGAAGCCGGGCGGATCGCTAGTTTATAATATAATATTGTTAATACTTAAAAATGTAATGTTAGTAAGTACAATATTAATACATGCTACTGTCATGAATGTACTGAGACGTATACAGAGTATTTTTGTTTAAGTACTTGTTATTGTACACCCGAAATGGACAGACTGTTGCTACCAATACAAATCTTGTTCTTTTACACCTTATTTACAACACAGTTATACAATAAAGACTATTCTGATTCTGATTCTGAGTCTTTGTTCCCCGAACGGTATAACCTGGGAGTTTTCAAGTAAAGACTAAATAGGTATATTCTAGGCCAGCATGCTACATCTTCGGCTGCATCATCGCTTTCCATCAGGTGAGATAACAGCCAAATAACATAAATAAATATAAACCCACGACACAAGTCGTCGAACTTAGTGTGGGGCTGTGAGTGTGAAAGCGTTTATCTTTAATACGGTAACAGTTGCCCATTTAGGACTTGCAATAATAGGCATTACCTTGAATACAACAATTATATGGAAAATAATATTCTTAAGTAGTACGTAAGTAGCATGCTACATCTTCGGCCGCATCTTCACTTTTCATCAGGTGAAATAGTAGTCAGATGCCTGAATATCGAAAAAAAAGGTAAAGATGAAGCAAGAAAAGAAGAACATTAAAGGTTGGTTTATGAGCAAACAAATATAAACGGCTATTTTGCAACCGACTTCAAATAAGGAGGTTCTAAATTCGAATGTATTTTTTTTAGTATGTTTGTTACGCTATATCTCCGCCAATTATGAATCGATTTTTATGTTTTTTTTTGTTTGGTCGAGTATACTTCAGAGGTGGCCCCATATAAATTTTATCGAAATCGGTCGAGCCAAAACCAAATTAAAAGCGATTAAGTCGGTTTTTTTAAACTTTGCTTGCGTTTCAATTATTTTCAATATTACATTATATTGACTAACTTCGACTTTTCGGCAGTGTTGCAGGTACAACCCTAATAAAATAATGTTGTTTTAAGGATAAAATTGCGAATATTCCCAGTTTTCTCATAAAAAACATTATCAGTTCGCGAAACTTAAAAAAATATATTGTAACTCATGCCAGGTATAGGTATATAGCTGAATATATTTACTTTGAAAGTTGCTAAGTAGGTATAACGTTATCAATTAACTTGAACTAATAACGAAAATCAACGCATTTTTTAGTGAACTATTCATAATATTGGTATATAGCTAGTAAGTAAATACATAGTAAATAATAATCTTCTAGGCAAGCATGTCACACCTTCGGCCGCATCATCGCTTTCCATCAGGTGAGATAGTGGTCAAATGCTTGCCTATTCAACATAAAAAAAAAGACGTGTGGCACTCGGGGACTGCCGCGGTAAAGCTATTGCATAGCATTTTTTTATCAACTTACAATACAATACAATACAATACAAAAACTCTTTATTGACACCAAAAGATAAATACAACTTACAGAGAAACTTATAAAGATAGGTACAATGGGCGGTCTTATCGCTAAGAGCGATCTCTTCCAGACAACCTTTGGATGGAAATATAAACGAAAAGACAATGTAGGGATGGTGGTGCGATAAAATGAATGAAATAGATTTAAAAATAATAGAAATACATTGTTTAAACTACATAAACAATACATACCAATAATAATATCAACTTATGCAATTTTAATTATTTATTTATTTTATTTATGCAGTATTTTTTTTCCTGCCACCTAGAGGCGAGTTGCTGAACTAAAGAGACAAGCGTGATATTTCAAAAAAGTCATTAAAAGTTCTGCTATTCATCGATAGATGGCAAAACTAAAATGTATCACCGTTGTGCCGGTCGGAGTGGGTGGTGTTAGGTTATTTTCGTTACGGAATTTCTGGATTCGGTCTCCACGCTCAAGGCCCGCGATAGAAGCTTAAAAAAACATTTACCTAATTAATTGAGGGTTAAGTTACAGTAACATAAATGTATCTCACATTATCCAAAACACTTAAAAACATTATTAAAAGTAAAAGACAAACTCTCTCGACTCTCCCAACTTTACCGCGAGCGTTTAAAAAATCATTCCATTGAAATAATTTAAAAAGTTACCAAGCGCTCCGCTCCTCGCAGACATGTCGAAATTAAAAAAGAATTCAATTTCGGAAGTGAGGTGAAGTAAGGGTGCGGGTGCCCGAACTTTGCCCATAACATGCAAATGGGTAAAGTTGGGCAAAGTTGGGCTAATTGCCGCAAGACTGTCGCCTGGACGGACTCTTAAGGTTAATTAATCGAGATTCCGATGTTTAAATAACTATGAGGTAAACTCAGAGCCTGTATATTTATGTTAGGTCTTATCTTACTGCTTTGGCGGAGTAGTCCAGTTGGGAGGCATTGATGCAACGCTAGTGAGTACTGCATATGGGACTTCAATTCCCGGCACAATCATATTTTTTCTTAAATAAAACCGGCCAAGTGCGAGTCGAACTCGCGCGAAAAGGGTTACGTACCATTATCTATAAAAACGGCAAAAAAATCATGTATGTTGTATGGGACCCACTTTAATATTATTATTTTTTTAGTATTTGTTGATATAGCGGCAATAGAAATACATCATCTGTGAAAATTTCAACCGTCTAGCTATCACCGTTCTTGAGATACAGCTTGGTTACAGACGGACGGACAGCGAAGTCTCGGTAATAGGGCCCCGTTTTTACCCTTTGGGTACGGAACCCTCAAAAGAGAAAAAAATGCCTTTAAGGAATATTCTTGAGATTTTATTATATTTTAAGTTTTATTTTATAAATCTTTACAGCTATAGAATTACATCTTTATCTTATTATATCTATGTGTTTTAATTGGCAATTTCAATGAATAAATTGTGATAACAATGCACAGGGAATCCAAAATAGCTAAACTATTAGCTAAGCACAGCTATAAACCAATAAAATTGCTTGAACATGCTCACATTTCGGCAGTTATCCTTGAGAGCCTGCGTATCCTTGAGAGCCTGCGTATTCCAGGTCTAGTGTGTTTACCAGCTTCGATCACATCGTCACTTACCATCAGGTGAGATAGTGGTCAAACACTAGACTGTCACAAATAAAAAATAAATACATTTCCTAATATTTATCAAAATAATATGTAACATTTTTATGAGTGAATTTCTATTACCGATCATCATAATGAATAAAAATACTACGGTCATCTAAACTATTCTTATAAGATTAACTTACGTCTTGTCCTATGTAACTTACTGATGAGAGAGTGTTTTGTGGTTTTCTGGTATAAAAAACTACACAAAAACCATATAAATTACAATAATTCTCAAAACTCTAACGTAAAGATTAAACTATGTAGCAAATATCAGTTAGGAATTGTTTTTATAAATTTATAAATATGCTAACATACATCTAATTGTAAAGAAATGATTTGATGATAATACACTAGTTAATATTTTAATCCGAAATTTTGTGTGTAAATGTGTGTAAGTGTGTTTGTTTTCGTTTGACGTTTTAACGGCTGATAGGATTTGAATGAAATTTGTTATATAGGTACATTTTTCAACTTAATTAACACGCAGGCGAAACCGTGGCATGGCTAGTTCAATATATTTTTTACAAGCTTTTATTTAGCTTGCACTGTATGTATGTAAGTATGTTTGTTCGGGTGGAATCTTGCAACTCAATTTTGAAGCAGATATCTTCAATCGATTGAGCTGAAATTTTGTATTCACGTTTAGTTTGGATGACAATGCATGGTTAGCTGTGTCGTTCTAAGTCCAACATGGCGGAACACACAAAATGGTGGACAAGTAATTTTTAATGCACTCCTACTATATGGGTATCAAATGAGTATTGCTGAGAATAACTCGAAAAATAAAGTGACATCACTTTAAATCCAATATGGCGGACTTCTAAAAGCTTGTCTCTAAAAAAGTTTTCAACAATAACTTATTAAGTTATGTATTTTGCATTTTTAACTAATCAAAAGCAACACAATTATGAAAAGTTTGAGAATATCCTCTAATTCTATACCTACTTGGTGAAGCCAACATAAAGTTTAGTACCAAAATAGAAGTTAATTTTGTTACCAAGCGATGAGTTGTATCAATGCAATAATTTGTACCATAGTGAACAAAGTAACGCCGCCATATTTCTCTCACTGCGACACCGGGGTTACTATCTGTCCTGGCACCTGCAGTCGCACCTACTCCATCAAGGGATTACCACAAATCCTGCACAAATTGGAATTTCGCCTGTCTTGCGCTTTGAAGAAGTTACTGTCTAGAAGGGACTTGGTTCACATTGAAAATGCATTTGTCTCTTTTTTTGCTTAACATAGCTAAACAGATCAAAGTAGTTGATTTCGTTTCCATAAAACCTGGAAGTAGAAAATAACGTTTAATGAGAGTTTTGCCGCGAAAGTGAAAAAATGGCGTTGTTGATTTAGTATAATTTTCTAAAACCTGTGATTCTTCAAGTGGTAATGTGTAATAATGGTTGATTATTAACCGTTAATACTTAGTAAATATGCATAAGTGAAGGCAAATAATTCAAAGTTGAAAAACGTGATTTTCGCATTCGCTCCAAAACCCCATTAGAAGTTCTAGTAAAGTTTCTACCACTTTACTAGGGAATGACTTGACTATGACTGGACCTTGACTCTTTTACTTGACTGTGACTTGTGACTAGGACTTTTAATATGAAATACACTTGAAATATATTATTATTTGATACTGGCCAAATTCACAAGATTGCGAAGCCAAAATTAAAAGAAGAAAAGGTTAATGACATCTTTTTACCAAAGTATCCTATCTACTTTTATAGAGATCAATGCTAATCACATGCTATTAAGATTTTATAGGCGCTTTTTATCGCTGTAAAATATACAAAAGAATTGTTGCAACTATTATATAAAAAAAATTCACAGATATTATAGGTATCTAAATAAAAAAAAAAACATAAAATGTCGTCAATTCATTCGGTCCATCGGTCCTTTTTACCGACTTCCCAAAAAAGGAGGAGGTACTCAAGTCGACTGTATTCTATTTTTATGTGTTTACCTCATATTTTCTTTCATAAATCATATCCTCATATGCAAAATAATACTATTTTTAAGTTAAATACTGACGTATTTTTGATCAGAAGAACAAAATTGCCCTTAAAACAGGTTCGTACTAAAATATTATTTTCCGACATATTTTTTTTACTCTGTTTTTATAATTCTTTTCAACAATACTCCACCCAAGCATAAAATAAACTATTTTGCCCCCCACTTGTTTTGTTGCCCCTTAATATTTCATTTAATCTATATAATTTTAATTGCCATTTTCATTGAAAATTTTAAGTTATTTGCTTTATTTTTTAGATGCTTAATGCCTCTGACAGACGGATGGACAAAGTGCCAAACCACCCAAGTAACTTGAGATCTCCCTTCGCTCGATCAATTACATTTTAATAGAAACATCCGCTATCTACAGGCCAATTGCCTATATTTTCTAGAACTAAACTAAAACTATATACAGCTAATAACTAAGTTACCACAAGACATCGAGCTTATAGGTAACTCAAGTGCTCAAGCCCACTAACAGTGGGTAGCGTTCTCATCATGCTGCCGGCATTGCCTCTCTGTATTGTAATGCTAATACGTTGAGCCAAATAAGTGTCAGCATTTTGATCACGAAACTAGACACTATACTATACTTTTCTATAATAACACATAACTCGGCAAGAAAAACTGGTAGTACAAAAAACAAATAGATGAATACCTAGATTTAGTGTCTAAAATCAAAATAATTGTAATTTAGGCATTATCTAAGCCCAGTATCCCCAATTAATGCTTTTAAAAATACAATTATTCCAGAAAACTTCCAAAATTATTAATACATATTTTGATACTATTTCCGGTAGTATGAAAACTTACAAAGTTTCAGAAACATTCCGAAGTTTTAGTAATTTCTTTTTTCTTTTAATTTTGGCTTCGCAATCTTGTGCATTTAGCCAGTCTCGAGTTATAATATATTTCAAGTGTATTTCATATTATAAGTCCTAGTCACAAGTCAAAGTCATGTAAAAGAGTCAAGTCCAGTCATAGTTATTATATTTCACCGAGTAGTGAGTGTGTGTCACTTGATATTTTTTTAAATATCATTCGTTGGTTAGAGCCAAAGATAATTTAATCTCTCCGTTTTAGGTTAGAGCGTTAACACACTAGTCAAAGCAGCAAACGCGGTGAAGGCGGTGAAGGCGGAGCTAACGTATCACATTAGCTTGACCCGTTGTTGATGTCTATATCGATAATTGTTTCGGCTTCATTCAAAATCCTTCTTTAGATGTGTGCCACGTCACACTCTTCATGCTGCTGCTCATGGCTGCCCACATAGGTATTATTTTTATGTTAAAGTGGAAAGATATTGTGACTGGCTCAACTACTTCTGTAGCAGGAACTTTCCTCATCCTGTGCTTTTACAAGATCTAAAAATAAGTAATTGAACAAAACATTTTTCTTTCATTCGCGTTTGATGATTATAGGTGAACTTAACTCGTTCGAGGCTCGAGCAAACGTTGAGTCATTTTCTAGCGCAAGAAATACTTCCATCGATTGTCATCTATCAATTAGAATCAGTAGAGAGAAGACTAAGTAAGTACATTGTACATTTTCTGAGCGCAACATCCAACACAGCATGTACTTGCAAAATTCAGCGCTCAAAACTATCGAGAGCTTTAAGTACTTTAGCGGTTGGCAAATGACGGCACTATCTACGCAGACGTAAAAAAAAATACTGACGGCAAAAATACTGGATGGCTCAAGTGGAGAGGTTTACAGGAGAGCTTTGTGATCCAAAAATGCCAATAATACTTGCATTAACATACGAAGCGGAATGCTGGCCGCTCAAGAAACAACAATCCGACAAACTACTCATCGCGTCGTCGTCGTCGAGATGAGAATGCTCAGATGGTCTGCCGGAGTCACCCTTTTGGACTATATAAGAGGAACTTTTAAAGTACGACCGATACTGGATAAATTAGCAGAAACACGACTGCGATGGTACGGCCATATCATGAGGAGGCCGGCAGATCATATGACCAGGAAAGTGCTCGACCACAAATCTGAACCTAAACAGCGCGGGAGACCCCGTAAGTCGGGGCCTTTAGTGGATGGCTGTAGTTAGAAAAGATATAGAACATAACGAAATTGACCCAATGACGACCCAGAAAAGACATCTTTGGAGTGAATGATAAGGAAAGCCGACCCCAAATAAAAATAGGATAATGCCAGAAGAATAAGAACAAGATTATCATCTATCAATTATGTATCTACCAATCAATGGTATATAATATTATGTAGATATCTAATAGTTAGGTGTAAACTGTAATATAGGTGCGAACTGCAGATCGACCACCTCACTTATCTTCATGTTCTTATTCGAGATTATCTGAGAGACCGTCAACTCTACCAATGGCCCACCAATTTTTTCAATTATTTTACAATACTCAATCAGTTGAAAAACATGATGATCCTAAATGGATAAACCATGCATAAATCATGGTATAATTATATTTACCCATTCCATGACTAATTTCCCAATTTGGCAGTAATGCCTCCAAAACTATCAATGTCTTCGACAGGCAGGTGGCAAAAAGCCGCGACAAAATCCGCTATTGCCGTAACCGCTCCGTCTCGTGTGAGCTTTAACGTGCGAAGTAAAAAACAAATGTCAAGGATGTCACTTATCACTGTCAGTGTCAAAATGTAATTTGACTGTAATGTTTGTGCGTGTGCAAAATCGCAAATTCTATCCAAACTTTAAAGTATTTTCCGATAAATTAACACATCACGCGACTACAAGTTATGGCTGGGAAGCTGAACAAATTTGAAACGCCCAGCTCGGCCAGCTCAGATAGGTAAACTGAGTGTGTTAACCTCTCGAAATGTTTATTTAATCAGCTGGCTCGTGTTATAAAAAATTGTGTCGCGGAGGATACATTTTCAGTGTTGGCCTAGTCATCATCAAGTTTGTGAGGTGTTTTCACGTGTTGTGTTTAGTGCTGAGTTAATATTCCTTAAGTTCCGTGGAAATAACATTGGCTGTATCATAACCTCTTTGCACGCATTGTGGGTTTATTTATAGACTTTTATTTAGTACATTGGCAGCTCGCTTTGCGCTGAAACTTGGACACACGTGCTTGAGACGGTAGTGTGTTTTCAAACACACAGTCTCGCATGAAATCTCCAGTAATGGAGGCTACCCCTCTCATAATACCCAACCCGTAAGATATAAAAAAATAAATTTATTTTTAGGCGTCTGTGTGTAGAACGCTTCGTTGTCACAGTCTGTGCAGTGCTAGCACGCCTTTCTCTTATTATTTGCACAGAATATTTTGTTAAAAATGACTCTAAAACACTAACAACAGTAAAAAATTGCTTCTCAAACTTGAGACTTAATCCTTTCTATGTTAAAAAAATTTAAGTGACTAAACAGTTAAATGTAAACAGTGGGAATGACCTTCAAATGATTAAAGGTAGGTATGCTATATTTGTGTACATGCTTCATATCGCATGATAAACTAACAGCATGATAACTTGGTATCTTATTTTGGTGAGAGTATCAAAACAAACCTTATATTTCTATTTGGAATACCTTAATATATTTAATTAGAATTATCTAGATTTAGAAAGAAAACCTATTCACAGAGGTCCCTAGGGGGCTAGGCTCCTCGTATTAAAGGCTACCATTGTAGGCTCTCAATTTGTATATTACAGATACCTGATTTGCGTCAAATGGTGAGAGTCAAAAGCTGTCGAAAAAACCTTATTTATTATTATTTTCTTGTTCATAATGTATTTTCTTTTATATAATAACTATGCTGTGATATATTATATACAAATAATCATAATTTTAATAGTAATCTATATAATTAGGTATATAAAAATGAATCCCTATTTACCTTGGTCACATTATAACTTGAGATCTTTACCAATTTCATTCATCCTTTTTGTAGTGAAAAATTCTTTAGCGGCTTTGTTCACTTTTTGGGATGGGTAAAAAATGTTAAACTCGCATCAGGACACGTGACCTGATCAAAAATTCATAAGACTGAGGGTGAGTAGACCGCAGGCGAGGCATAGGAAAGGAAGTAATATCCCCCTCTTTTTCTACATTCAAAAATGTATGTCTGCTCCTGCTGTTTACAACATTAATGTTCAAGTTTTCACGGAATGCAACCCATTGTTTCTTTTTAAGTTTTCAAATTCTTTGTAGAAGGTTATTATAGAAAGATAAATATTAAGAAAATTGGAAAATTCTAGAAAACTTTGTGAAGTGTGAGTGTTCTAGAAAACATATTTTACTTCGCATGTTTTATGATTGTGGTAAGACAGGACATCTGACAGGACAAATTACTACCTGAACTGATAGCAGGTAGTATTTTGTAGGTTCCCCCATCTATGGCTGTAAAGTTTTAAGTGCAGTAGTAGCCACCATATAATAAATACAATGATTTCAAAGTTAAATTAGCTCAATGTATTTGCATTGCGAGAAGCAGTGCCGTCAGCATGACAGTCTGCCCACTGGTTATGTCTTGAGCACTTGAGTCACCTATAAACTGGACTCATAGCGAGAGCGAGCTCTTGCTGTTGTGGATGTGTTTATTAGTTACTCTTAGAAAATATAAGTGATAATAAAAAAAAGTATATAAAAAAGGCCAATTTTTATCACAGATAACAAAAGACACAAAGTATGCTACTTCTAAGTTCAAAATTTTATTTTTACCTATCATTAGAACATTATTCTAATACATACATTATACTTATTTCAACAAAGTTCAACAACCATCTATAGGTACATTACACTAAATATATACTGCTTGTTGGCTTCACCTTCAAAGCAGGAGTATCGGGTCGGACAGGAACACAAGTTTTCTCCTCAAGGAAAATTTGAATGTTTCCTGCACCCAGGATACATGTCTTCGAACTTAGTGTAGTGCTGTGTTTATGAAAGTGTTTATGTTTTATATACAATTTCTACATCAATAGTAGTATTAGTAGTAGAAGTGATAAGATAGATATTATTTTTTATAGTTTGTGTATGTTTGAATAGGCGGCTAGTTTTAATAATTCCATCATAGTAATATATTGTAAATAAAACCCTACACTTGCTTAGAAGACCAACTCACACGTAAATATGCCAGCGGGTGGTTCTAGCGAAACATTAAAATGTTAAATCTGTTGAATAGCAAACTATAGGGATTATTCCCGGTCGTCCCCACCCTGTCATCCCCACTGGGTACGAGTGGGAAATAAAAAGTTCCAATCGTCACCACTGGGGATGAACAAAACTTTTTTTTCCCACTCGTACCCAGTGGGGACGACCGGGAATAAAGGAACTATAGATAAACAAGAATTGTTAATAAGTTTATTCCTTCAGAAACGAACTAAGTGTGAGTGAAAGGTGAATAAATAGAGAGAGATAGCTGGTATAATTTTCCTCTACCAAGTTTTCAAATTGAAAAGACTCATTGGCGATGATAAGCTAATCAAGCCTAAATTCCTTGCAAGAGTCGAGTATTAGAAAATGTATTCATAGTTGAATGAAGGATATCAGTTTTTTTTTTTTTTCATGCCTATCTACAGGCCAATTGCCTATATTTCCTAAAACTAAACTAAACTATGTACAGCAAAGAACTAAGTTACCTACAAGACATCGAGCTTATAGGTAACTCAAGTGCTCAAGCCCACTACCAGTGGGTAGTGTTCCCATCATGCTGGCGGCATTGCCTCTCTGAATTGCAATGCTAATACGTTGAGCCAAATAAGTGCCAGCATTTTGATCACGTGTCGCTTCAACCAGGCGCTCTGATAGAATTTTGAAAATAGAATGAGCTCCCGGTCCCCACGGACCCAGTGTATATTAGTCTGATATTCAGGTATATTAGTCAGATATATGTATAGGTTGTTGATTGCATTGTTAGCTGCCTTCTAAGCATTGGTATATGGTTTGATTTCCGGGTGAAACACTAGATATTTTCACAAGAGAAATTTAGTTCCTAGGCACCTACAATAAATATCTTCGAACTTAGTTTGGGGCTGTGTGTGTGAAAGTTTTTATTCATTTGTTATTTATTTTAATGCATTCAACCGTCATCAGGTGAGATAGTAGTCAAATGCTTACATATCACTAATTTAAAAAATTACCAGGCACTGAAATTAGTATGCCTAACATTATATATTTTTTAGTTATTACGTTCTTCTAGTCAACATGTAATAGAATTTCATGTGCTTGTAACTCAAGCCGCTAGATGAACATGACCTCATTATTTCTCGCAACCCATGCAATTGGCAGTGTGCAATGTGTGCAGTTTCAATATAGGTCCACTGATCTACTAATATATACAGATACAACATGTGGAACATGGGAGTGATGCAAAGAAAAAGGAAAGGGGGTACCAATTCCCTTAATAGCCTTTTGCTTTATTATTTTATCTAGCTTTATACAAGATTTTGTTTTTTAATCATGCTTTATGATTTTCAAGTTATGTACCTCCACTTTTTGTTAAATCCTTCTTGATGAATCTTCCTGTTAAAATGTATAAATATTATAAATAAACACATATAATTAATATAGAAAAGTATTTGTTTTAATTCAGGATAGGCAAATGTTTGACCAATATCTCACCTGATAATGATCATCTAAGTGAAAATGTGGTCGACAATAGACACTTATTTGAACTGCTTAATAATAATATACAATAGTAGTGTGAAATTTAAAAAAATATACTCATGTCTTTTAACCAAAAAGCATAAGACTATTAGTGGAGTTATATCCGCTTTTTCGCCAACGCTCATATTCTATGCTTTATATCTGTATCTTTTAGTAGATCTATGTACAGTTCCATTAAACACCATCTGTTAGGACATACTGTAGTCATTTGTTTATGTTAAAAAATGACATAATAGTTGCCATGTATGTTTCTCGTTTATACAAAGGGATGAAGTACTTAGTGATAACAAAGTTAATATATTATATTTAGTGTTAATCTCGATAAGGTTGTTAGGCTCAATCAAGCAGGATTTTACTCGCCTTTTTGTAATAAACAATGATACTATTATTTATTGCAAAAATATGGTATATAAAAATGTCAAAAAATATTAAAGACCAATATATGTACCATTAATGGCATGCAACGTATTTAAAAGACTATAATATCTTAACATCAAGTGGTTCGCATCTTGATGGCGGCATTGCCTCTCTGAATTGCAATACTAATACATTGAGCCAAATAAGTACCGGTATTTTGATCATGGTTACTCATTGTTTTGTTAGTATATATGATTGAATCAGGATATTTTTTGAAATATATTAATTTTTAGGGAGATTGCTCTTTACCACTTTAAACTTATTGAAGCTTGTTAAATACAAATAGAGCAAAGTTAATTAAATTCATATTCAACTCATTTATTTACCAGACAATTTTACAGTCTTAAGTGTTAAAGAAGTCTTAGCGGCTATATTATTATATGATAGTAGTAATAATAATATAAAAAATGGGACCAACATAAGAGAAATATGGAACCAACTGGAAACTATATTCAAACAAAATCTAAGAGATTGATCCTCTTTTGAATCATTCAGTATAAATTATGTTTAAGTAAACAAACAATAAATTATGCACATAATATATGAGTAGGTATATTATACTCAGATAATAAAATGTTCAACTCTATAAATAATAATAGGATTTGATTATTTATTGATGAACTGATTGCTTGTATGCAACACAACGCAATCAGTTCCCTTACAAGTAAGTATTTTGTATTATTTAAATCCGTAATAATCAGCATGAATGATAACAAACAATCTGTTCTTATCGGAGACTGTATAACAATAGATTATAACATGCGATGTTATGAAAATATTAACAGGTGTTGGTGTATTCAACTTGTTTAATTATCTTAGTAGGTCAGTTGAATTATTTAATCAATTAACCAAGTGAGTGTCAATTCTACTAATTTATTGACCCAGCTAACACGAAGCGATTAGTTTCTTAGCTTAGTCAATAATGCTCTCGTAAGTCCAGTGGATGTCCGGATGTTCTCCTTTATATGTCGCATTTCTCAACCGATTCTCGTGAAATTTTTGAGCAGGTTTGATATATATGGATTTTCTTGTCGATTCAGTTTTTGGAATTTTTTCAAAATGCCCCGTGTCTCCATACGGGGCTTGAAAATGTAAAATAAAAAACAGGGTGTGTCGTAAAACACACGTTGGAGTGAAACTTTTGTATGACAGGGAAACATTTAAATTTTCATCAAATACTGATGAAAATCCCTATCAAAGATTTATTTCAAAAACATATTTCAGCCGTCACGAAAAATACGCGAAGTCTTCAGCTCACATTTACTAAACTATAGTATTAATTACACTGTAACTAAATAAGTTAGCAGAATTGACACTCGATTGCTACAACACTAGCTGGACAAAACTTCAACGCAATGTGCATACTCTCAACATAAAGACACTTTGTTCTCCTTTTATCTATGCAAATTTCGTAACTTTATTGCATATTTTATTGGTACAAAACTGCAACTTTTATGATTTATTTTTATTGTGCGCTTTGATACGTAACAAAGAATCATAAATCAACTAATCACATGGGTCTTTTTTTTTTTTGTGACAGGCTTGTTTTTGACCACTATCTCACCTGATGGTAAGTGACGATGTGATCGAAGCTGGTAAACACACTAGACCTGGAATACGCAGGCTCTCAAGGATAACTGCCGGAACACCGTATTTGGCTTGGCGGCAGACTTTCAACTTGATGGTGGTAAGCTACTTTGGTAGCAAGCCAGGCGAGCAACTCATAAAATGCTCTACCACCTCTCAAATGTCACCTGATTAGCACCACCCGGGGACCACGTGTAGGGAGTCAGACTTAAGGGGTATCCTCCTACGGACGTGGGTGACTCAGCCCCCAAAAGTCTGGGTCTCATGTTTATTATTCCTTGTATAATAGGCTGCGCAGATAATCTGTTTGGAACTTCCCTTGTGATGACGGAATGGAAATTCCAGGGTATTACGGATAACCCAAGTATTGTACTATAGCTATACCTAAGTATGGTATATTGTTGTTTTGAACTGGCGTAGTTGACAACTGTCTACTACGCGGCAAAGTTCGATTTTCGAGCATTTCGGGAGCAAAAATGTATACCTGAGGGAAATAAATGTGTTTGGTTCTGGTTGTAATTGTGTGTGTGATCATTTGATGTGAATATTCCAAGTATTTGAACTTAGGGTGGAACTGTGAGTGTTTTGTTTATTCATATATTATGTTTCATTTTTTTATCGTTTCACAGAGATACCTCACGTTGTTCATACAGTCACTAACACAGACGAAACTTTCTTAAATATATTTTTTTTGAAGAATAAATATATTATTATTAATTATAGCAACTTACCGGTATACAAAATTATTGCTAGGATCGTAAGTAGGTAAATAAAGTCGTATTATGCGTCGCACCGCGCATCTTATGCTTATATACCTCGGAGATATGTTTATTACAAATATTGGTGATTTCTAAGATTATATCCGAGAAATAGGTAGTTATCTACACTAGTATTAAACGAGTACACAGCGGTGAAGTTTTGTTGTTCAAATAGTTAAAATTTTTTATAAGATAAAGTTTTTGAGTTTTTAGAGGTAAAGTTTGTTTGCTTCTAAAATTTAAATAATGAACGAATTCTGTTTTTTTTTTTCACTAATATAGGTAGCTAAGGTATGCCTGAGTGTCATAAAGGTATGTTTTATGGCGATAAAATTTAGCTTTCATTGCGAAATTACTATATTCGTAAGACAAGTCGGATAAAAATAAGCTAATTGGCCGCTATATCGGCGTACGCTGACTACACAGTTCAGCATAATAAAAGAAATACATTTTCTTTTATTATTATTTTATTTTATTGTAATTTTTAAGGTATTGAATACCATCGTCATACACATTTGATGTAGATACAATATTTTGTCGTTTATTGCATATAATTTGGACAAATAGTCTTAGAGAAATCGTTAGATTAGTCTGATCAAACGCGTAGAATTTTTCATTGTGGCGACCGGTCACAGATTGAGTATCAATTACTACCGGCACATTATTCGCTTTTGGACCGCCTTTCATAAAAAGAGGGTTCCCAAGTTATTTTTGTTTTTTTTTATCAGGTCATGATTTATACAGGTCAGCTAGTTTATTATATTTGTAGTTTTCTTTGATCTTGGTCTTACACTAAAGAATTAAAGTGCAATTATTTTCGAATATATATTTTTTTCTAGCCATATGCAGCACAATCGTAATTCTGAGAAAATGTACTTGGTTGTTATCGCCAATCTTACTATTGCTGGCCATAAAATTATGGACAAGCAAAGCGAAATCTATCATTGAACCGTTTAATTGGATTTGTATAAGATTATGAAATCTATGCAGGTGTCTTTATATCTCTTGATAGGCTAGAGTTTGACCACTATGAGGTCAAAAAGACAGGTAAGACTTGTCTGTTTGACCACTATCTCACCTACCTGTTTGAAAATCGGTCAAAATCTTATTTTATTTTAAAAGAGAATAGTACGTGACGTAGTGTTGACTGGTTTGTCGAGAATGACGTCTCCGGTGCTGTACTTTTATTTATTTTGTCTCCGGCTAGACGGAACACTCGCTATTTCGGGAGTCCTATTGCCCAACCTTTGAATACTATGCGTCAACGTACATATACTACATACTGACTGTGTTCTGATACACTCACATAAAAGCCAGTGAGAATGTTATAAAGATATGGTTCCCGCACAAAGCTTATCTTCTATGGAGTGACTGAAAATAACGGAACTTTGTCAGAATGGACAATTAGGGCCTTTTTGCGCTTTTCTACCTTCACAAAAAAGCAGGAGGTACCTCATAACTTCGTTTCGCGTGATCAGATTTTGAATTTTTTTTTGTTTGAAAGATGTTGCTTTCCAATTGGTCCCATTTAAATTTGATCAAGATATGATCAGTAGTTCTTGAAATATCTTCAATAATGCGTGTTTAGTACATCTAATCTGATAAAAGTTCCGAAGATAAATTATACTTTGTAAACGTTTTGATGAGTAAAGTTCTAACCGACCCGAATTTCTCATAAAACGTAACTGTAATATCAAAATCTGGTTGTGATTGTGTGTGTGATGTGATTGTTTCCAGCACCCACGACACAAGTCATCAAACTTAGTGTGGGGCTGTGAGTGTGAAAGCGTTTAAAGCGTTTAAAAGTAAAAAAATTAAATAATTTATTCAAATTACAAGCGTTGAACTATCTTGTAATGTTATGATTGGATCCATGAGTTGCATAAACTATCTATCCAAATCCAATAAAGAATATATAATATATTTATATATATAATACTAGCCGTGCCCCGCGGCTTCGCCCGCTATTATCAAGTTAAAAAGTAGCCTATGTGTTAATCCTGGGTATTATCTATGTACATTCCAAATTTCATCCAAATCCGTTCAGCCATTAAAGCGTGAAGAGGGAACAAACATACTTACACACTTACACACAAACTTTCGGATTTATAATATTAGTAGGATTAGCGATCCTCCCCGGCTTCGCCCTGGTGTGATAAATGAAGAACCGCTCGACCGATTTTGTGCAAACTTCGCATAAACCATCTACTAAATAGTCCGAACAAAGCCTAAACATTTGGTTTGGATAAGTGAGCCCGTTCTTGGGTTATAAAATAACGAAAAGTGGCATTGATTTTTATAAATATAGATAGATAGATAATAAGTCTCGGAATTGCAGTTTGTTGTATAAATAAATAGCTATTCTGTAAATTTTCCTTCAACGTATATTTTAAGCTTTAGGAAAACACTTCAATCAATTTAACGCATTTCAACCTTAAAGTCGTTTCTGTAAGTTTGTATCAGCTTCTGATTTTTCAATGGTCATCATCGAACCTTCATTAGAAACGAAATGCAAGGATGCATTGAGGCAAACTGCACACAAGCTCTTTCTAGCGACTACCATAATAACACCTAGGTTAATAAAATTATGTACCTATTAAAGATTAAGAATGTTTAAAAAAAAAATGAATGAGAAAAAATTCGCCGCCGAGTTTCTTGCCAGGTTCTTCTCGAGATGGCTGTAATTTTGCGAATATGGCAGTAGAATCATTAACTTTTATAAGTGCCTCTTTGGGGCCCATGTGAATAAACGATTTTGATTTTGAAACTTTCAATTCCCGGCAATAGCATTTGTGCTTCTGGTTCCGTGTGGAATGTATTATGATATGGTGAAAAATTTTGAAAGGAAAAATTATCGCTGAGTTGGGGTTTGAACCTGCGACCATAGGGTGTCATGCCCTATTGCTCTAACCGCTGAGCTACCCAAGCCCTGCCTGAAGCGACGAAATTATCCTTTCCTTATTATTAACGTCTTACGGGACGTGTGACGTCATCTACCGAAATAGTTTCTAGAAACTACTACGGCCAACGAGTCTAACATTGCAGTTAGCTACACGTTGTGTTGATTGCGTCCAACCAAATCAATCGATTTTGTTTATATAGCATTAGCCATGCTAGACAGAACCATATTGATAAATTTAGAAAGGAAAAAATATTATGTGTCCGACACCCACTATACAGGTCTGAACTTAGTGTGGGGTTGTGAGAGTGAATGTGTTTGTTTTGTTTGTTTACTACTCTTATGTACAGTAATCACTTAGATAGTAGTCTCCTAGTGATTACTATACATATAGAGGTATATCTAATATGTCACTTTATATTCAATCCTACCTACTATAAACTGGAGGATACAATTTTCTAAATTAGTAAAATGCCAGACCTTAATATCCGTTACTAGCACTATATCGAAATCTGTACAACATTATACCTACACCTGACCTTGCTCAACATTCGCAACTCATCTCACTCACCTTGAACTTCTTCCGACACTTTGTGTTTAGTCTTTTACTTTGTTACTAAAAGGTCATCTGCTAGGCCAAGGCAAATCGAACCAAATGACTGCGGACTTACAAAATACAAAATACAAAAATTGTTTATTTGCTAAGAAACATGTTACTTTGATTTCATCTCGTAGTATTTATTATAATTATAAGTAGTGTCAGTAGTGCAAATCCCTACACTTAAATTAAGATAGGCCCAGTATCTACTCAAACTTAAAAAAAAAGCAAATTCAAAATCGTTTTTTCTTGGCACTTGACTCCGAAACGGGGCAACCATTAATTACGTCAGATATTTTGGCGTTTTTTCAAAATGCGTATATTTAATGTAAATATGTTAACATGTGCTTGATTGCGTTGAATTTATTTAACACACATTTTGTTGAATTCTTGTAAGATTGGGTGAGGTGAGGTGGATCCCCTAAACGCCTCAAATAATTAATGGACGCCCAAAGAGGCACACTCATGAAGGCTTTAAGTTACGGCCATCTCGAGAAGAATCTGGCTAAAAAATTTACGGCGCTATTTTTAATGTATTTTTTTTATTTTCTTAAATTAAACTAATACAGGAATTGTCTTACCCTAGGTTTATCTATATTATGTAATCGTCAGAAAGTGCTTGCGCAGTTATCAAGTCTATTAGTACTTGGTCCCAGTTTTATTGTGGAGCGTCTTGTCCCTTAACCCAGCCAGACAACGAAAGTTTGCCTTTTTTACCGACTTCAAAAAAGGAGGAGGTACTAAGTTCGACTGTAGGTATTTTTTTTTATGCATGTTCACCGATTTCTCTCTCATCTGTGGACCGATTCTCAAAATTCTTTTTTTGTGGTAGATTATACTTGTGGTGGTCCCATATCATTTTTATCGAAGTCGATCAATCGAAAACCAAAATATAAGACGTAAAGTCGGTATTTTTAAGCTTTGCTTACGTTTAAATTATCATAATTAAAAGAAGCCACAACAGATTTTTAAACATCTAAAATTTTTGCAAATGGTTGGCCATTCAACTGTCTGGCTTCATAAGGCAAGCGTCAGAACTTCAAAGGCAAAGATCCGTTGTCTAATTTTATGTTACAACGTGTTTTTGGCCCTTTGAAATTCTTGCAAATAAATTTCAGGCCTTATTAGGTAATGAATCACACGGTGACGGGATATACATTGTCTAATATTTTAGTGCTAATAACAGGAAGGCACACTGCACAACGGAATTTTGCCTCTCTGAAATTAGTCTTTTCGTTTGTACCTTCTGCCTTTCACCGAATACGACCTATGCGATCCAACATTTGTATTTCCGCAGCTGCTATATTCTAACAAACAAAGGGGCAAATATCCGTTGTCTTTTTTTATTAATGATTAGCGTTTAACAAATCATCTGTTCGTATAATATGTCCCAAGTATATCCACTGTATTATAGATCTTTGACATTGTTGCGACTTCTAACCTGCGACACATAGTGTCTTTTGTTCTTCTTTTCTTTGGGAATTCTTTGGGAATCGAACCCGTCTAAGCAAACGGGCCGTTCACTAAGCCAACGTTCTCTCTTCACTTCCAGTGACACGGAACTAGCGCTAGAGTTGAGCGAGCAAGTGTTTCTGGACGATGATGACTACAGCAGAGCCCCGGCTTCTCCCACCACCGTGCCAAACGTGCGCCCTTACAGACCTCCATCCACGGGTGAGACCATTTACTCTTATTTACGTGAGAATGAGGCCATCGAGTAAAAATCCTGCGGCCAAGCACTAAACAGTTGCCTTTGAAAGGCGTTGCTTTTGTAAACTTAAATTATCATTCGTTCATCAGCACTTGGTAGCGATTGGCTCACTTGTTGGTAAGTGATTTCACTTACCAACAAGTGAATCAATCGCTAGCCTAGTCTAGTAGAAATGTGGTAAAACCGAAAAAAATAAGTCAATGTACAAAAAATTTAAAAACCTGACTCCGAAAAATTTCATTATGTAACCCCTTTTCAACAGACTTAAAAAAAGGAGGTTCTCAATTCGACTGTATGTTTTTTTTTTTTTGTTTGTGTGTTACGCGATATCTCCGCTAATTATGAATCGATTTTGATGATTATTTATCTCGTAGTGTTTGTTTATTTTTATCTTCTTTCCAATACTGACTCGATAGGTTTGGTATTTTTTACTAACGTATTACTACATATATCGTGCCAAAATATCTGCCTTTTTTTTCAAACATCTATCTATGGACATATGTATGGCCGTTTGGAAGATACGAGGTAATAAAGAAATTTGCAATTATACAGTATAAATACCAGATATGCCCGAACAACATAACCCTTCCTTGGCAATCGGGTAAAAAGACAAAAACAATGAGAAACCATAGTATTAATATCTGTATATACTCGTATACAAGGTTACTTTGAATTAGCGCTCCATACTGCACAGGGGGGTAGGGTATCGACAATGCATATTGTATATTTGGGTATTGGGGTCTTTTACCCTGCTAGTATTTCTACCAACCACCACAGAAATAAGTATACGAATACCCGTACCAAATCAAAATTAAAAAATACTGATTTATTAAATATACGGCTGCACCGATTTTCACCAAGCGTGGCTAAATAAATTCTCGTTACATGATAAAAAACTAAATCATAGCCGTTTAGGAGCTACAGTGCTACGGACACACAGATACACATGTAAAACTTATAACACACATGTTTTTGCGTCAGGGATAAAAAAATCAGATAATTGAACAAATTCTTGTTGGACTTACGTGACGTCATCAGCCCGCGTCCACAGATAAGAGTTATCTATAGATATTATATCTCTTCATGTAAAGATAAAGGCACGCCCTATGGCGTCCTACGCAGACACTGAAGTTTTATCTAACACTGAAGTATTAGTCATCGAGCTATTATTTTGATAGGCTAGCGTTGGATCACTTTCTCACGTGTGGGTGATAATGTGGCACGCTAGAATTGGAGCTGGCTTTCAAGAATAGCTGCTAGAACACCGGTTGGTTTAGTGGAAACAGCATTCTTACTTGAAGGTAGGATATTTAAATTCGAGCTGAGGTTTATTGCGCCGCTAGCGATGTTTGTTATGCCTTAGCCAGGTAGCACTGTGATGTACCTACGTACCTAACCCGGTACCTACCGGGTTCGTTTCCATGATAAAGCACTTTTTCTTCATCAAGGGTGTGTGTGTGTGTGACAGTGTGTAATGTGAATGTTTCTGACACCGGCAACCGTGAAAGTTATGATTATTTGTTTATAGACGAGCAGCGCAGTGTTATGTTTACTTCACTGTTGTGTTATTATATTGTTGTGGCTGACACAACATCTTCTGGTAGTTTGTTCCAACTGTAGACTGCTCTTTACTGAGGAAGTCTCCTCTCCAGCTGGTTACTGAGGAAGTTGACTGCAGCATTAGTTTTTGCAAAGTCTCGAATAAGCTGGAATTGATTCCTCAATAGCTCATTGCTTCAACAATAGGGGTAGAATTAGAACGGCTCTGACCCCCAGGTCACCGTCTTACTGTGTAGACACGGACTCCGGGATGTTTTAGTCCAATTGTCAGAACGTCCAGGGTGTTAAAATGTCCATGATATAATACCAAGTTGCTAAAACAACAAAATGCCAAAACAAACAGTTGTTAAAACAACAAAATGCCAATACGTCCAGTTTCTAAAACGACAAAATGGCAAAATGTCCAGTTGCTAAAAACGACAAAATGCCAAAAGATCTAGTTGCTATTCCACGGACGGGCCTCGTCTTCTTTTTTCTGTTATATTAGGCAGATTGTAATAGTATAGTGATAAATTTAGAAAGGAAAAATTATCGCTTGAGGCGGGAATTGAACCCGCGGCCATAGGGTGTCATGCCCTTTTGCTCTAACCGCTGAACTATTCAAGCCTTGCCTGCAAGCATAGCTTTGGTAAAATTAGTTTATTCATTTTCACAATAGACCTTGTCCCTCAGACTGAAGCGTTCTAACTGTCTATCTTATTTCACTAGTTAAATTTAATAAAATAACAATAATAAACGCTTTCACACTTGCAGCCCCACACTAACTTCCATGACTTGTTTCGTGGGTGCCGGTAACATTCATCACACACACAATCGCAATTTTATAATATGTATTTTGATGCAATAAATTGTTTTTTTTACCATCTCGGTTCTACTCAAAGATAAAGGAAATGTTTATAAACTGAAGAGTGGAAATAGGTCATTAATAGTGTGAATAATGTACAGAATAGCAAATTTGTTAAACTAACACGGTTTTAATAATAAAACATAAATCATCGCTACAAAAAATACAAATTCACATATACATTATGCTTTTAAACAATAAGATGCCGTAGCAATAAGAGTACTTATATTCAGCCTATTGTGCTACGTGACCAAATCCATGTACACGCATCGCAGTTATTACACGGTACAAATCCCGTAAGCAATAACTTTATAGCCGTTACACATAGGACGCATTTGGTTCGAGACAGTGACGCTGTCCCCGCACGCGGTCCATTCGAACCGAATACGTCCAGTACCCAGAAACGTTTTTAATGCTTTCACAATACAATACCAAATAACAATCATATTGAATAATAAATACTGTCAGCAACGAAATGCTTCTTGGACGGATTTTGATGAAAGTGTGTATGTAAATGGTCTATAGACTCAAGAATGGGATACATACCTACAGCTACTAAATAATAAAGCTTTTTATTTGGAATTGGATCTACATTTTTTTTTCAATTAATTTCGATACAGGTCTTCGTATCTATTGCGAAACTTGAGTGTAAAAGCGTCGGTTTAAATATAACAAATAAACACACGAATCTAGATTGACATTGACCTAATCTGACTACTATATGACCTTTGTATGGCGGGCGGTGACTAAATGGTATCACCGACACTCCAAAGATAACCTGTAGTAGTATAGCGGCATTGGCTATAAATAAATGTACACAGTTCAGACGCATTACGTGTTTACAAACAATCCATTCAACAAGAGGATAACTCCCCTTCCTTTTTAACCGACTTCACAAAAAAGGAAGATGTTCTCAATTCGACTGTATTTTTTTATATGTGTGTTACCTCCTAACCTCTTTCTGGGTGAACCAATTGGAACGAAAGTTCCTTATCGCGCGTTGCGAAAGGGGGCTAGACGGAAAAAATTAAGACCAAAAGTTGTAACGACACTTTTTGCTATAGTTGTAAGCCATACCACGTTCTGGTCCGATCACCGAAGTTAAGCAACGTCGGGCGCGGACAGTACTTGGATGGGTGACCGCCTGGGAACACCGCGTGATGTCGGTTTTTGCATGTTTCTTTTAAGTTTGGAACGAAAGTTCCTTATCGCGCGTTGCGAAAGGGGGCTAGACGAAATTTGAACTTCGTTCCATCCGGGTGTCCCTGACACCTCTCAAGTTGTTCTTTTTTATTTTCTTTTTATTTGAAAGCTGGTGCTTCCCATTTGATCAATATCTGACCATAAGTTTTTGAGTTATCCTCAATAATGCGTATTTAATTCATTGGATCTGTCCAATGAATTTTAAAGTCTGAAGTCGGTTTTTCAAGCTTTGCTTGCGTTTAAATTATTTTGTCATGATAAAAATAGATTTAAATAGGTCACATCTTGACTCTTCTTGATAATATGATCGATCGATGACCGCTGTGACGGTCAATCGGTTGATTGTGAACTGCCCGTTGGCTTAGTAAGGTGAGCATCAGCCTTGTAAGCAGCAGGTATCGGGTTTAATTTCCGATGGGATCATACGTTTTTTCCCCAATGTAAATTTATGTTATGTTTCCGGCACTCATGACAAAAGTCATTGAACTTTATGCGAGTGTAAAAGTGTTTTTTCCGTAGCACTTAGCACTCGTAGTAATTATAAGCTATTATTGTAGCAGCTATCTTAGGTTTGCCATAGTTTACTTGACAGTTACTACTAAATTATCTGCGCAACAGCACAGTATACTTAATACCGGTTAGTAAGGAAACAATTATTTTTATAATTATAATTTTGTTTCGTTTTAATTTTTTTTATTCTGCCCAGTTAGTTATACGAGTTAATTCTTAGCCCGTTTTACCATCTAACAACAAGACAAAGACTCAAACGTCATCTATTCATGGTTGATATACCTCCAGCTCACTGGAAGCGTTTCGCTTCTACGTTTATAATCTGCATTGCGAAGGAGTGGAACTCATTGCCCGCGTCTTTGTCTCCTGAGCGGTATAATCTGGCAGTCGTCAAATCAAGAGTGAATAGGTATCTTCTAGGCAGGCATGCTACATATTCAACCGCATCATAGCTTTCCGTCAGGTGATGTAGTGGTAAAATGCTTGCCTATCAAACATAAAAAAAATAATTTAGCGCAAGCAAAGCTTAAAAAAACCGACTTCATATATTTCGGTATTGGCTTGACCGATTTTGATAAAATTTATATGGGACCACCTCTGAAGTATACTCTACCAAATAAAAAAACATCAAATTCGATTCAAAATTGGCGGAGATATCGCGCAAAAAACATACAGTCGAATTGAGAACCTCCTTTATTGAAGTCGGTTCAGTAGTCGATTCTTAACCACTCCTTACTTACCAATGACGGTATATATTACATAGCTGTAAATACATATATACAAATAAACCAGCCTCAAATCTGTCCTTACAAACACATCAGATAAATACGCACTTTGCATCGTCACTTACCATCAGGTGAGATGGCGGTCAAACGTTTGCCTATCTTGAATAAAAAAAAAAAAAAAAAATACGGCTTGTGTTTAAACACCGCCCAAAAAAGTACCTATTTTACTACCAAAAAAAAAATCTAAACGGTTACCAAAATGGATAAATGGTCACCAAATTACGTTTCCTAAAATATTATTATCGTATTATTTATATTTTTGTATTAATTATTTAAAAAAATAACCTTAACCTACTGTTATCCGATTCGGTTCTGTCTCAGGAAATGTTATTTTAGGAAACGTAATTTGGTGACCATTTATCCATTTTGGTAACCGTTTAGAATTTTTGGTGGCCGTCTAAATTATACCCGATAAATACCTCCCGTGTAAACCACACATGGCAAGCAACGTATTTGCGACACGTGACTTTATGGCGTGAGGTGAGACACAACAAGCTATTCGCCTTGAACTTGAGAAATGGACGTAATGAGCCACGAGGTTTGTTTTACCGTATTTATAGCAGTGCCCGAGTGCCCACACACCTTGTGTTCTGTATGCCCTCTGGAAACGTTTTTCTTTGAACTCCAGATACAGAAATAATCTATTCGTCTAGGAATAATCGTCAGATCACATTTATCTAGTACTTTTGCGATGTTAGTAGCAGTAGTATGCATATTCTTTACTCGACTGCGCGTCGCAAAGCAAGGTAATTTATGTATCAAAGTATATGTTGTATGCTTGGTCCTGTGCGGCGCTCTATACTAGCGGGTGGACCGATTTTGATGATTCTTACACCAATCGATTTGTCTTAGTGTCACTAAAGACATGACAGTAATCATGATTAAACGCAAGCAAAGCTTAAAAAAACCGACTTCACCGCTTTATCTTCGGAACTTTGATCAGATTAGATGTACTAAACACACATTATTGACGATATTTCAAGAATTACTGATCAGATCTTGATCAAATTTAAATGGGAACAATTGGAAAGCAACATCGTTCAAACAAAATAAAATTTTTAAAGTCGGTTCACTTGGAACGAAGTTATGAGGTAACAAAAATAAATAAAAACACATTCGACTTGGGTACCTCCTTCTTTTTTGTGAAATCGGTAGAAAATTCAAAATGACGACAACCAAACGCCATTTTGTAAAAAAAATTGTCGACGTACTGGGTTAAGTGGGATCATTGAATAGGTATTTGAATAATTTTTTTAGTTTTCTCATTTAATTTTTCATTTCGAATGCTCATTTAGGACTATTTGTGTTATGGAGCGAAAACGAAAATCACGTTTTTCATTTCACGTATCGTTTATCCTACTAATATTATAAATCCGAAAGTTTGTGTGTAAGTATGTTTGTTCCCTCTTCACGCTTTAACGGCTGAACGGATTTGGATGAAATTTGGAATATACATAGATTATACATAGGATTTACACATAGACTACTTTTTAACTTGATAATAGCGGGCGAAGCCGCGGGGCACGGCTAGTCATCCATACAGCGAAGGAATGGAACTCATTGCCTTCATCTTTGTTCCCTGAACGGTACAATCTGGGTGTCTTCAAGTCTAGAGCAAATAGGTACCTTCTAGGCGAGCATGTTCCATCTTCGGCCGCATCGTCACTTTCCATCAGGTGAGATAACGGTCAATTGCTTGCCATAAATAAAAATTATGATTTGCCTACACATATGCACGTTCATTATTACACATAAACACTAGACGAATCACAAGTTTTGGAAAACAATACAAAATCAACAACGCTAAAACTTCATGTATAATGTTGTATTTTTAAATCTGAGAAACATGCTCCACTGATATGACAAAGACTTACGTCACAGTGTAATTTAATATGCTTACGTCATTAGACAGAAGTGACGTATATGTCTTTTTTACGTACATTTTGCTAGCTGCTACCAAATCAAGCTGCCATAGTAATTCGTTACCCTCTACATAGTATAAAACAAAGTCCCTTTCTGCGTCTGTCTGTCTGTCTGTTTATCCGCTAACCCCTCCTAAACCACGTAACAGATTTTAATGTGGTTTTCATCATCAGATAGAACATTTTTCATGGAAGGATTATGTATATAATAATTGGTAAGTAGAATAAGCAATGTTTTGCAACCAAGTCGCCGAAAAATAAATTTACATGGGTTACGGAGGCTAAACCTTAAGATATACATAAAAATTATGTACTAGAGAATTGTAGTTCTTCTAAAATCCTAAAGAAAACCCAGCGATGGCATATCTCTATCTGTTACGTTTGACTAACAGTAATTATTAAGCTCTTGCATAGCTTCTATCGAGGGCCTTGAGCGTGGAGACCGAATCCAGAAATTCCGTAACGAAAATAACCTAACACCCCCCACTCCGACCGGCACAGCGGTGATACTTTTTAGTTTTGCCATCTATCGATGAATAGCAGAACTTTTAATGACTTTTTTGAAATATCACGCTTGTCTCTTTAGTTGAGCAACTCGCCTCTAGCTGGCAGGAAAAAAAAATACTGCATAAATAAAATAAATAAATAATGATAATTGCATAAGTTGATAAAAAATGCTATGCAATAGCTTTACCGCGGCAGTCCCCGAGTGCTACACGTATTTTTATTTAATTTTTACCCGTGCTACGCCGGGGGCGGGTCGCTATTAGATATTAATATAGGTAGGTACTTATGTAACGTCCAATTACTGCGTCAAATATATATATATAAAAATAAGTGTATTATGTGCGGATGCTAATTATTTCTCTCGGTTCTGAGGCGACATTGACCGGAAAACAAATTAATTGTCCTTGCTTCGTTACGGCGAGTACGACGCAGTGGAAGGCAGTGACCAATCTTTTATAAGCTCCATACAAGCGTAGATCGATCTTATCTTACTTGTGACAGAAAACCAGCGTAGTGTTACCCTTGGCAAAAGTGCCTAGTCACGACTTCTTTGGCACTTTTTGTTTTGCTTCCTATGTGGTCCTATTCAAATTTGATCGAGATCTGACCAGTAGTTTTTGAGTTATCCTCAATAATGCGTATTCCGTGCACTACATTGATGATGTTCTCGTTTTTAACCGACTTTAAAAGTTTCCTCATAACTTCTTTCTTTGTGCGCCGATTTTGATGATAACTTTTTTATTTGAAACCTAGTGCTTTCCATGTGGTCCCATTTAAATTTGATCAAGATCTGATCACTAGTTTTTGAGTCATTGTCAATAATGCGTGTTTTATACGTTGAATCTGATCAAGGTTCCGAAGATAAAGCGGTGAAGTCGATTTTTTTAAGCTTTGCTTGCGTTTAATTATCTTATTTTTAAAATTGGTAGAAAACATAAACTTTTCACACTAACAGCCCCACACTAAGTTCGATGACTTGTGTCGTGGGTGCCGGAAACCTTCACATCACACACACAATCACAACCAGAACCTGAACACATTTTTTCCATTGGGAGAATGTTGTGTTCCCGCCTTGAATCGAACCCGATAGGGGTATGCTTAGAAGGCGAACGCCATCGCGCCAGCCAACTAAGCCCACGAGCAGTTTAAAAGTACGTAAGCTTATGTACTGTCTCCGGCAGTACGTAGGGGCCATTACACGATTGTATTGTATTATTCAGAATCGTTGTAGTCGTGATAGTTAGAACATTTTTTTCTCCATCGTCGGTTATTATTTTTCTTCTCATGTTACTGAGTGATGTTATTTTGTAGTTTTAGAGTATTTTTATTGCTATATTGATTGCATGTTGGTACTATAATAACCCATACATTTTGCTTATAGTTTCGTATAAAGTTATGTTTTTTAAACTCTGTGGTTGAATAACATAGTGCGGATCGTAGATCATAGATGTATTTAATTTGTTCTACCGACAGATCTAAACCTTTTGAGTTAGTGTGGTGAAGTGACAGTGTAAGTTTTGTGAGTGCTATTAATAAAGAATACAAGTGTCTTCTCTGTAATAGAGACAGTGAAAAAAATTTTTTTGTACACATTCTTGGTTTACTACTGTACTTAGCAGTTGAGGTCAATATTAAATTACTTATTAGTCTTAAGGCTAGATCGTAATTCCAATGGAGTACCAAAAGAAATCGGTATGTCATAAATAATTGTTGTAGCATTTGCCAAATCTTCTAGTTTTGTCTACCGACTTCACAAAAAAGGAGGAGGTACTCAAGTCGACTGTATTTTTTTTGTGTTTTACCTTCGTACCACGTGAACAGATTTTGAAACTTTTTTTTTTGTTTGAAAGATGTTGCTTTCCAATTGGTCCCATTTAAATTGGATCTAGAGATATTTCAAGAACTACTAATCAGAGTAGTTCTTATTTCAAGAACTACTAATCAGAGTAGTTCTTGAAATATCGTCAATAATGTGTGTTTAGTACAAATTCTGATCAAAGTTCCAAAGATAAAGCGGTAAAGTTTTTTAAGCTTGGCTTGCGTTTAATTATTTTGACACTGTGGTGATTGGCAGTAAAACATGAGTGAATATGTGTTTATAGGGTGACAGTTTCATCTCATGAACTGGTATCCTTTAGCTGATATAAAACGCATCAAATGCTTTCGCACTCACAGCCCACACTATGTTTGATGACTTGTATCGTCGGTGCCTGAAACATTCACATCACACACACACAACCACACCCAGAACCAGAAACACTAATCCTTTAAACTTGCTAAGTTACCATTGGGAATTTGAAAGCTGGTGCTTCCCATATGGTAACATTTAAATTTAATAAAGATCTGACCAGTAGTTATAATAATGCGTATTTAATCTATTAATCTTGGTAAAGACGGTGTTAAGCTTTTATTGCGTTTTAATTTTCAATCGTATTTCCATCGTTCCAGGGTCCAACATCCTGAAGTCGCCGCGAGCGCGGCGCGTGCGCACCACATCGATGTCTCAATCCAACAAGAGGACCACCGCCGAGAGCATCCTCCATGCGGACAGGAGGACCATTTATACGGCCGGCCGCCCGCCCTGGTACAACTGCACCGGCGGGCAGGAGGTCGAGCCCTTCCTCATAGGTAACGTCGGACCACCATTCATATTCATAAGTCGCTGGTTCATATCCGGCTCGAAGGACCACTTGGTTAGACGAAGAAAACACTTTTTTTATTTTTATAAACTATATCGTTTACAGCCATTATAAATTTTAATTAGCGGAGCACATATCGTTTATTGACATGAGAGACTGAAAGAGAGAGAAAGAGAAAGGAAATGGAAGTGTTTTTGCCCTTACACAAAAACAATCTATGGTATTTTAATGCTACCAGTACAACTTAAAATGGGAAAATTTTTATAAATATAAATTTGTATGTTCAATAATGTGTTGAACACAAACGGAATGTAGACAATATATCAAATCAAATCAAATTTCTTTATTTCAGGTTAAATTGCCCATCTTGTGTTTCTTAACTAAAATTAATTCTAGTATGTTTACCAGCTTCGATCACATCGTCACTTACCATCAGGTGAGAATGTGGTCAAACACTAGCCTGTCACAAATAAAAAAAAAATTATAAAATCATATATTATCATCATTACAATCAATAGAAAAAAATAAAAGTTTTAAAAGTAAAATAGATTATAAATAAATAGTCACATGTCTTAGATTAATGTCATTAAAATACAAAAAGAAAATAAAATTATCATAATATAGACGTAGTCCACGCCGATATAAGATTATCTACACGGCCGGCAGGCGACGTACAACTGCATCGGTTTCTTTCTTTTTATTTTGGCTCGGCTTTGTGCATTTACCCAGTGTGAAGCGATGAATATTTTTCAAGGATAGTTTTCATAAATATAGTCCTAGTCACAATTCACGGTAAAAGTCAAGTAAAAGAGTTATGGTCCAATCATAGTCTAGTCATAGTAAAGTGGTAGTAACTTTACTAGAACTCGTATAGCAGTTTTAGAGCGAAGGCGGAAATTACGTTTTTTGACTTTGTATGATTAAGAATATACACGTTCACAAACGATTAATAGTCCACCATTATTACATAATAACGCTTGAGAATAACAAGATTGAAAAAATAATACAAAATCGACTACACCATTTTTTTCACTTCCGCGACAAAATTCCTTATTTTTTATTATTTATATCTAGAACTTTACTGTCAGGTTCGTATTTTGACGTTGACAGGTATATGCGGTGCTAGCGCGTCAGGCAAAACGACAGTGGCCGCTAAAATCATTGAATCTCTCAACATACCATGGGTCACCATCGTCAGTATGGACTCCTTCTACAAGGTTAGTCTCTTCACTTCTTTACCTGACCTTGATTTGATGGCCTATTCATTATGAGAACATACTTCATAGGCTGACATTTAAGTTGCAACACGGATTTTGAGACTTTGCATATTTTCATAGTTTGATGAGTTACGGTATCTTACTATGGGGGTTTGCTGTCGATATTGAAACTATATTTATTCTACAAAAGAGAGTGGTCCGTGCGTGTGGAATACGAATAATAATCACAGTTATTAATTAAAAAAGAAAATAAATATAACATCAAATTTACTATTTAAATGAACTTTTTGGTATATGCTAGTATATGAATGATACACAATTCATTATTATGAACAATCAAAACATCATAAAAAGGCACTGATGATTATGTTAGTGGATTATTGTTTTAGTGCTTCTTTCTATGTTAATTGAGTGACCAGCAAGTCTCTCGCCTGTTGGTAAGCTTGCCGATTACAGTTTAGTTCCAGAATTTTGAACTTAGATCAAAATATTCCTAGGCCAAGCACTGCGTTCGCCACCCAAAGATATAAGATGTTTATTTACTTTAAGTCCTGTAATTTCACTGGAAACGTTGCCCTTCAATCCGAAGTACGGTAATGTCTGCACACTACTGCTTAGCGGTTGAATGTCGTGCAATGTTGTGGTACTACACCAGGCGGATGCTGCATAAAGAGTCCTACTTCTGCTGACTAGCTACTGAACTATATATATATTTTTTTTTATTTACGGTAGGCAAGCGTTTGCCCACAATCTCACCTGATGGTAAGCGACGATGCGGCCGAAAATGTAGCATGCTTGCCTAGAAGGTACCTATTCACTCTTGACTTGAAGACTCCCAGATTATACCGTTCGGGAAACAAAGACGAGGGCAATGAGTTCCACTCCTTCGCTGTACGGATGATGAACGTAGAAGCGAAACGCTTCGAGCGAACTGGAGGTATGTCAACCATATATGGATGACGTTTGACAATTAATCCAATTATTGATGCTCCACTAAATTGTGACACGAATGAGTGTCATTGAAACCATTTATGAGAGAGCAAGCAAGTGTCATTAATTTATAACATCCATTTATATCAATGTATGTCATGTTAAATTGAATTGCTTGCGTTAGCCATAACGGCAATTGATTAGTGTTATTTGTGGCACCTAAATTTAATGAGCCGTGATGTAGCTTTTTTACGCTTGATAGGCAAGCGTTTGACCACAATCTCACCTGATGGAAAGCGATGATGCAGCCGAATATGTAGCATCCTTGTCTAGAAGTGGGCTTGAGCTCTTAAGTTACCTATAATCTCGATGACTTGTAAGTAACTTGGGTCTTTGCTGTATAGATGTATATAATTTTAGTTTAGTTTTACGAAATATAGGCAATTGGCCCGAAGGTAGAGGATTTTTTCTTAAAAAAATAAATAAATAAAAAAAATCATAGAAAATTTACTCTTTACTTAAAGACTCCTACATTGTACCGTTCAGGGAACAAAGACGAGGGCAATGAGTTCCACTCCTTCGCAGTACGGATGATAAATGTAGAAGCGAAACGCTTCAAGCGAACTGGATGTATATCAACAATAATAGATGACGTTTGACAGTTCGACTTGTTGTTAGATAGTAAAGGGGCATGGCGTAATCAAATGTAATCTAAAAATTTGAATGATGTATTTTTATCAGTTACCATGAAAATAATTATGATAACTGAAGATTTTGAGTTTGAATATGAGAAACATTCCCTTACGGACCACCTGTTATTACCCTTATCCAGGTGTTAAACGAGAAGCAGCACCAAGCGGCGACCCGCAACGAGTACAACTTCGACCACCCGGATGCGTTCGATATGGAACTGCTGACGGATGTGCTGCAGCGGCTGCGCGAGGGGAAGAAGGTGGAGGTGCCCATATACAACTACGTCACGCACTCCCGCGAGAACAGGACCGTGAGTACATACTAACAGAGCTCCCGACGGACATTCTACAGCGGCTGTGCGGAAGGAAGAAGGTGGAGGTGCCCATATACAACTACGTCACGCACTCCCGCGAGAACAGGACCGTGAGTACATACTAACAGAGCTCCCGACGGACATTCTACAGCGGCTGTGCGGAAGGAAGAAGGTGGAGGTGCCCATATACAACTACGTCACGCACTCCCGCGAGAACAGGACCGTGAGTACATACTAACAGAGCTCCCGACGGACATTCTACAGCGGCTGTGCGGAAGGAAGAAGGTGGAGGTGCCCATATACAACTACGTCACGCACTCCCGCGAGAACAGGACCGTGAGTACATACTAACAGAGCTCCCGACGGACATTCTACAGCGGCTGTGCGGAAGGAAGAAGGTGGAGGTGCCCATATACAACTACGTCACGCACTCCCGCGAGAACAGGACCGTGAGTACATACTAACAGAGCTCCCGACGGACATTCTACAGCGGCTGTGCGGAAGGAAGAAGGTGGAGGTGCCCATATACAACTACGTCACGCACTCCCGCGAGAACAGAACCGTGAGTGCTAAGATCAAATTAAACTTCTGTTTACATTTTTCTCAGAAAATTTAATCAATAGTGAACTATTTTAGATGTGTGGGTTAATTTTATTGAGGAAGTTGTTTATTTATTATAAGAATTTTCAAGAGTATTATACAGCTGTTCAGGAATTATGAGCACCAATGTTCGACGTGTTGCAATCCCCCCGCCTGTCTAATTCTGCCAGTAATCTAATATATGCCAGTTTTACTAAACTTTTTTTTTTGCGCGAGTCAGGGGGTCTATTCCGGGCATCGATTATATTTACATCGACATCGAAATCGAACGATTTTGACGATTTCTTTTTAACTGATTTCACAAACATGAGGAGGTTCTCAATTCGACTGTTTTTTTGTGTGGTTACCTCGTAATTTCTTTCTGGGTGAACCGATTTTGATGACTTTTTTTGTTTGTTAGCTGGTACTTGCCGTGTGGTAACATTTAAATTTGCTCAAGATTTGTCCAGTAATGAGTTATCCTCAATAATGCGTATTTAATTAATTTACTGATCAAGGGTTCCGAAAATAAAGCAGTGAAGTTGGTATTTTTTAAGCTTTGCTTGCGTTTAAATTATATCCATCGAATCGACTGAACTTTCAACCCATCGACTGTCGTATCGACGCCGAGAATGGACCTTACACTTTCACTTGTCCGTTATATTACCTACGCTTTCACACTCACAGCCCTACACTAAGTTCGAAGTCTTATGTCGTGCTAGAAACATTCGCATCACACACATTTTTTTTTTCAGAAAACTATGTACGGCGCAAACGTGATAATCTTCGAGGGTATCTTGGCGTTTTACAATGCGCAGGTGACGAAGATGTTAGATATGAAGGTGTTCGTCGACACCGACGCCGACATAAGACTCGCCAGGAGGCTGCGAAGGTACTTACATATATGTACAATAGAGTAATAGCATAGTAGAAATATATAAGTAAGTTGTCTTCATAGAGTGGTACCAAACGCGGCTTGTATGTGTGCACGGCCGTACGCACGTGCCTCGGCACGCACACTATGACAACAAACAGACCGGCGAAGCCAACACGAGCCGGGGCCGCCCCCGCGCTCGTCGACGAAATTATTTATTAGAATGAGAAATATTTTACTTTAACTTCGAATAATAAAGCATTCAAAACTTACCGTAGCCGGAGAAAATATTTTTCAGTATCAAATTTGGACTTTTAAAAATAAACATATTGTCAATACATTAACTATACCTTAGTCTTCATGTACACGTCGCAGAAAAACGACAAAACTGTGATTCGATTTCGTGAATTCGCTATATTCAGTATAGTGGACTATTATGTGAAATTACTTACTACTGATGCTAGTTTTTAGTAAGAAGACGTAATACTAGTGGCAGGGCTAAGTCATATATACCTAGTTATAGTGTAACCTACTTTATGTGTTTATTCAATTTATATAGGTTTTTAAAGTGAAAACTTCTATAGGCGCGTTGAGCACTTTTTTGTAATATAAGAAAAACATTGATCTTTTACCAGGTCGTAGACAAGTACATGCTGCGAGCATTGATTTATTGAAGCCTACTTAGCTATGATCGTTTTCCTTTTAACTTCGTTATATATACTACTACCGTGATTTCTTTTCACATATGCAAAAAAATATTTTTTTCAAGATTTTGTTTTGACTCTGTCGGCGTGGCTAATATCTATTCATGCCAAATTTCAGCTTCCATGCAAATGAAATCGTATCTATTTTACCACCACATTTTATACTATTTTATTGTACTTAACTTGTTGGTTTGTTAAAATATACATTTTACCTATAGGTACCTTTAAAAGTCGGAGATAGTGACAACCCTGCGTATTCGGCTAGAGTAGGCATTAGAATCTCCTACGGGCCTCGAGTTATCTTACTGATATATTTCTACTATGGTAATAGGCCCTCACACTAAAGCGGTCTGTCTATCACTAGTTACATTTTGATATAAATATCTTTTTATGTTATAATGTGTTTTTTGTCAACAAATTGATATTTTTTTTATTTATTACTTATTTTTACTCGACTGCAAAGGAGAATAATGCTTTTATCAGTCTATGTATGTTCGTTACCTTGTGGCGCTCTAGAGACAAGCGCGTAGGCCGATTTTGATGATTCTTACATCAATCGATGTGTTTTAATCTTACAACTGTCACTAGAGACAACAGCAATCAAAATTCAGTATTGCTTATTTTTTTTATTGACTTTGTATTGATGTAATTGTTTTTTTTTTTTTTTATTTTTAGTGTGACTTTTAAAAGTTAACTAGCTGCGCCCCGCAGTTTTACCCGCGTAAGTCTCGGACCCGCGGGGATTCTGGGATAAAATTTTCTTTCATAAGAACCTTCTCCTGACAATAATTAACACAACAAAAAAAGAATTTGCGATATTGTTCCATCCGTTCACGCGTGATGCGATGACCAAGGGAAATAGAGATTCATTTATATCCTACTAATATTATAAATCCGAAAGTTTGTGTGTAAGTATGTTTGTTTCTTGTTGTCGCTTTAACGGCTGAACGGATTTGGATATAATTTGGAATGTACATAGCTTATACCTAGGATTAACACATAGGCTACTTTTTAACTTGATAATAGCGGGCGAAGCCGCGGGACACGGCTAGTATATATATAGATTATCCTTTTGACATTTGTATTACAGGACGAACTTTTGATTTGTATTGTAATATTTTTTATTGGTATCAATTTAAGTTGTATGATGTGTCATGTTATAGTTAGTTATAATTTTATTTTTATTTAATTGTATTGACTTGATTTCGAAAATGTATTAATTGGTGTTTGCCGCATTAATTGAATTAAATTGAAATTGAAATGAAATTGCGACAACCAGACGCCATATGGTAAAAAAAATAGGTCATCGAACATTAATTTTACCATTCTTCATTTCAAATGACAATTCATTCATTTTTATATCCTTCGGCACAAAAAGGGGTGTTATAAATTTGACGTGTATTTCTGTATGTCTGTTTATGGCATTGTAGCTTCCAATGCCAACAAAACTAAAACTATATACAGCAAAGACCTAAGTTACCTACAAGACATCGAGCTTATAGGTATATATATAGCTTATAGGTAAGGTAAACTTAAGTGCTCAAGCCCACTACCAGCGGGTAGCGGTCCGTCATGCTGGCGGCATTGCCTCTCTGAATTGCAATGCTAATACATTGAGCCAAATAACTGCCAGCATTTTGATCACGCGTCGCCTCAACCAGCGCTCTGAAATTTATGCCAACAAAGCTGAAGCATAATCTGTTTAGTATTTTGTAAGAAAGTTGACTCGATCGAATATTATTATCTATTTTGAGTATTATCTATGTTTGGTGAAAATCGGTGCTGCCGTTTGCCAGTTGGTTTGTTTTCGGTTGGGTAATAATTTTGCGAGAGCAATATCTAATACCTTACCTTTTTTTCACAGGGACATAGTCCAACGCGGGCGTGATCTAGAGGGTGTTCTAAAACAGTACATGACGCACGTGAAGCCGGCCTACCAGAGCTATATAGCACCCTGTATGGCACACGCGGACATCATAGTGCCGAGGGGAGGAGAGAACAAGGTCGCCATACATCTTATAGTGCAACATGTACACAAGCAGCTGCAACTCGTAAGTTGTACAATTACTATCATGGATCGTAGACATAACATATTTATAATTTTCTCTTCTGTTTTTTTTAATTCTGGCTTCGCAATATTGTGCATTTAGCCTGTGTCGAGTAATAATATATTTAAAGTGTATTTTATATTAAAAGTCCTAGTCACAAGTCAAAGTCAAGTATAAGAGTCAAGGCCCAGTCATAGTCGTCATGCGCTAGTAAAGTGGTAGAAACTTTACCGCATCGTCACTTTCCATCAGGTGAGATTGTGGCTAAGTGCTACGTGGCAAAAAAAAATGCAACGAATTAATTAAAAAAACATTTTCAGCGCGGCTTCAAGGTTCGCGAAAAGCTAGCGATTGCCCACATCGGCCAACCCGTCCCGGACTCGCTTTACGTCCTCAAAGACACGCCTCAGGTAAGTTTTTTCTTAATATTGGCTCTGCAAACCATGTTCATTTAGCCAGTGTTATGGAATAAATATATTTCAAGTCTATTTAAGAAGATATTTAATAAACCAATTCTTAACCACAGTCAAAGTCTAGTAATAGATTCATGATTAAGTCATGCCCTATGTAAAGTGGTAGATTTTTTTTATTTTGTCTCTGCAAATTATGTGCACAAGTCAAGTTATTAATATTTTTTTGAACTGCCCGTTGGCTAAATTGGATGCGCGTTCGCCTTTTAAGCAGCGGGTACCGGGTTCGATTCCCGATGGAAACGCAAGATTTCTCCCCAAAGGAAATGTAACAAACCCAGAACCAGAAGTTCTGGGTGTGATTGAGTCTGTGTCTAGCAAACATTCACATGAATGTTTTCGGCACCCACGTCACCAGTCATCGAACTTAGTGTGAGGCGGGGAGTGTGAAAGCGTTTGAGTTGTTTTTTTTTAATGAAACAAATGAAGACATTTATTTATTTGTATTTGTAATTACATTTAATTTGTTTATTTGCCAGGTGCAAGGTCTCCACACGTTCATTCGAAACAAGGACACGCCGCGCGACGAGTTTATATTCTACTCCAAGCGACTCATGCGGCTCGTCATAGAGTTCGCTCTCTCGCTCATTCCGTACAGCGACGAGCGAGTGGACACGCCGCAGGGGTTCACTTATACTGGTCAGTATCACGAGGACATACAGTTCATATTCTACTCCAAGCGGCTACATTGGGTCCTGACTTTCAGAGCTTTAGAGAATTGATATCAAAAATCAAATCAAAATCAAAAATGAGTTTATTTCTCTTCACAAAGGTACAAACAGTAAGACCAGGCATGTTTAAGTTGTGTAAGAAATTGGTAATACTTTGTGAGAGCTGGTGCATGATCTAGGTTTCGTTCGAAACCTGTATTACAGCCGATTTACAGGTCACCAGGACTCTCCCGCAGCAGGAACGATTTACATTGAACGATCTTAAATGTTACCGAGCATCTTAAATCGTACTAAATCGGCATTGATGTCTAGAGATTAATTTAAACTAAACTAGGATAGATAGATAATACGGATCTTAAGTCGTACCAAATCGGCATTGATGTCTAGAGATTCATTTAAACTAAACTAGGATAGATAGATAATACGGATCTTAAGTCGTACCAAATCGGCATTGATGTCTAGAGATTCATTTAAACTAAACTAGGATAGATAGATAATACGGATCTTAAGTCGTACCAAATCGGCATTGATGTCTAGAGATTCATTTAAACTAAACTAGGATAGATATATATAATACGCATCTTAAGTCATACTAAATCGGCATTGATGTCTAGAGATTAATTTAAACTAAACTAGGATAGATAGATAGATAATACGCATCTTAAGTCGTACTAAATCGGCATTGATGTCTAGAGATTAATTTAAACTAAACTAGGATAGATAGATAGATAATACGCATCTTAAGTCGTACTAAATCGGCATTGATGTCTAGAGATTAATTTAAACTAAACTAGGATAGATAGATAGATAATACGGATCTTAAGTCGTACTAAATCGGCATTGATGTCTAGAGATTAATTTAAACTAAACTAGGATAGATAGATAATACGGATCTTAAGTCGTACCAAATCGGCATTGATGTCTAGAGATTCATTTAAACTAAACTAGGATAGATAGATAATACGGATCTTAAGTCGTACCAAATCGGCATTGATGTCTAGAGATTCATTTAAACTAAACTAGGATAGATAGATAATACGGATCTTAAGTCGTACCAAATCGGCATTGATGTCTAGAGATTCATTTAAACTAAACTAGGATAGATAGATAATACGGATCTTAAGTCGTACCAAATCGGCATTGATGTCTAGAGATTCATTTAAACTAAACTAGGATAGATAGATAGATAATACGCATCTTAAGTCGTACTAAATCGGCATTGATGTCTAGAGATTAATTTAAACTAAACTAGGATAGATAGATAGATAATACGCATCTTAAGTCGTACTAAATCGGCATTGATGTCTAGAGATTTATTTAAACTAAACTAGGATAGATAGATAGATAGATAATACGCATCTTAAGTCGTACTAAATCGGCATTGATGTCTAGAGATTATTTTAAACTAAACTAGGATAGATAGATAGATAATACGCATCTTAAGTCGTACTAAATCGGCATTGATGTCTAGAGATTTATTTAAACTAAACTAGGATAGATAGATAGATAGATAATACGCATCTTAAGTCGTACTAAATAGACATTGATGTCTAGAGATTAATTTAAAGTAAACTAGGATAGATAGATAGATAGATAATACGCATCTTAAGTCGTACTAAATCGGCATTGATGTCTAGAGATTATTTTAAACTAAACTAGGATAGATAGATAGATAATACGCATCATAAGTCGTGATCTCTAGTTCTTGAGTTATAGTCAATAATGCGTGTTTAATACATTAAATCTGATTAAGGTACCAAGGATAAAGCGGTAAAGTCGGTTTTTTTAAGCTTTGCTTGCGTTAATTATTTTATTTTATTTCGTAGGTCGCAAGTGTTCTGTGGAGAAGATCTGTGGCGTGTCTATACTGCGCGCCGGCGAGACCATGGAACAAGCCGTGTGCGACGTCTGCAAGGACATACGCATCGGGAAGATACTCATACAGACCAACCAGCAGACTGACGAGCCGGAGGTAAATTCTGATCAAACTATATACACTAAGATGTTCAGAGATATATAGGCAAGCATGTTCCATCTTCGGCCGCATCGTTGCTTTCCTTCGGGTGAGATGGCGGTCAAATGCCGTCAGGAAATGAAAAATATAGATATTTATTATTAATTTCATTTAATACACAAGAAACAGTACAAAGACGGCTTAATACTGGAATAGCATTTTCTGCCAGTCATCGTGGAGGTGCTGAGAAAAGGGTGGCGGTGCAGTGAATATATTTGAAAATTATAAGAATAATAAATGCTGAAATATATTCTTTATAGAAAAAATAAATAAATGATTGTTTGTTTCAACAGTACAATTTTTTTAAAGGTTAATAATGTGCGGTCTTATCGCTGATCTTTGCCGTGTGTTTGTGTTTGATTTGTTTGTTTCCCGCACGAAAGACACGAAACATCGAATTTAGCTCCACTATGGAACAAATCCCGGCGCCGTCATGGCGGTTAGATTTAGTTTGACATTGACATTTGGCTTCGCATTAAACCACAAAAAGCGAAATTAGATTTTGTGTTCGGATACTGCGAGGAAAACTGTATTACATTTTCATACTTTTACTGTCCTTCAAATAATATTTTTAGATAATATTTTGGCTTTGCAATCTTGTGCATTTAGGCAGTGTCAAGTAATAATATATTTCATGTGTATTTCATATTAAAAGTCCTAGTCACAAGTCACAGTCAAAATCAAGTAAAAGAGTCAAGGTCCAGTTTTAGTCAAGTCATACCCTAATAAAGTGGTAGAAACTTTACTAGAACTTCTATTGGAGTTTTGGAGCGAAGGCGAAAATCACGTTTTTCAACTTTGAATAATTTTCCAACACTCATGCACTTTTACTAAGTATTAACAGTTAATACTCCTACGTAATAGTCGTTTATCGTTCGCAGCTGTACTACCTCCGGCTGCCGAAGGACATAAAGGACTACCACGTGATCCTGATGGACGCGACGGTGGCGACCGGCGCGGCGGCCATCATGGCCATCCGCGTGCTGCTCGACCACGACGTGCCCGAGCCGCACATCTCGCTCGTGTCGCTGCTCATGGCGGACATCGGCGTGCACTCCATCGCCTACGCCTTCCCGCAGGTACCAGCCGCCTCCCCCCTCCCCCCTCCCCCCGAGCCGCACATCTCGCTCGTGTCGCTGCTCATGGCGGACATCGGCGTGCACTCCATCGCCTACGCCTTCCCGCAGGTACCAGCCGCCTCCCCCCTCCCCCCTCCCCCCGAGCCGCACATCTCGCTCGTGTCGCTGCTCATGGCGGACATCGGCGTGCACTCCATCGCCTACGCCTTCCCGCAGGTACCAGCCGCCTCCCCCCTCCCCCCTCCCCCCGAGCCGCACATCTCGCTCGTGTCGCTGCTCATGGCGGACATCGGCGTGCACTCCATCGCCTACGCCTTCCCGCAGGTACCAGCCGCCTCCCCCCTCCCCCCTCCCCCCGAGCCGCACATCTCGCTCGTGTCGCTGCTCATGGCGGACATCGGCGTGCACTCCATCGCCTACGCCTTCCCGCAGGTACCAGCCGCCTCCCCCCTCCCCCCTCCCCCCGAGCCGCACATCTCGCTCGTGTCGCTGCTCATGGCGGACATCGGCGTGCACTCCATCGCCTACGCCTTCCCGCAGGTACCAGCCGCCTCCCCCCTCCCCCCTCCCCCCGAGCCGCACATCTCGCTCGTGTCGCTGCTCATGGCGGACATCGGCGTGCACTCCATCGCCTACGCCTTCCCGCAGGTACCAGCCGCCTCCCCCCTCCCCCCTCCCCCCGAGCCGCACATCTCGCTCGTGTCGCTGCTCATGGCGGACATCGGCGTGCACTCCATCGCCTACGCCTTCCCGCAGGTACCAGCCGCCTCCCCCCTCCCCCCTCCCCCCGAGCCGCACATCTCGCTCGTGTCGCTGCTCATGGCGGACATCGGCGTGCACTCCATCGCCTACGCCTTCCCGCAGGTACCAGCCGCTTTCCTCCGAGCTCAAGTACCCCTCCCCCTCCCCCCGAGCTTAGGTACCAAGCCCCCTCCCTCCCCCCGAGCTTAAGTACCCAGCCCCCTCCCCCTCCCCCCGAGCTTAGGTACCCAGCCGCCTCCCCCTCCCCCCGATCTTCAGGTATCCCCCCCCCCCGGAGCCGCAGGTACCACCGTGCCGCCGCCCCACAGGTATCCTGTCTAGGAATCGAGCTCCTGTCAAGTCAGATGACGTCATAAATGATGTTCACGCAGGACCATGACGACCGCGGGTACCAGTTGGGTCGGAACGTTAAATATCGGCTTTCAAATACAAAATTCGAATGTTTTTTCAATAAAAAATTTTCGTCGGCCACCTTATCGTTCCGGTTAGACCAAGCGCCATCAACACTCATTTTGGAAGCCCAAAACAAGCGTTATGAACGTGATCGCTTACGAACTAGTATAGTGAGGTACAATTTGTTTTTAATTGCAGGTAAAGATAGTAACATCGGCCCTGGACCCGGAGATCAACGAGAAGTTCTACGTCCTGCCCGGCATCGGGAACTTCGGCGACCGATACTTCGGCACCGAACCCGCGGACGACGAGTGACGTCAGCGCGCCGACAAGTTACGTTACCGCACCGACGAGTGACTACTCCACGCCGGCCATAGGTGACGTCGTCGCGGGTACGTTCCGAATCGCGCTTGGATGGTATGCACGTTACAAACTCTTACCGGAAATATTTCAACTCGCCTTTGTGCTAAGACTGGGCTCGGCAATTGTTTTTTTAAACATTGCTAATTGGTTAGCACTCAATAACACTATTTATCACATTCTTGTGTTCAATAGTAGATTTTATTGAAACTAAACAATATACATAAATTATTCTAAAAGATCACTGCCAATAGGTATCGTTACCAAAATACTGACTTTGCCACGTTGGATGGCAATGAATGCTGTACGAAGTATGCTGCCTTATGGGTCAGCATTTAGGTCACGTGCTACTTCAGCGAAACGCCTTGAAAGTGGGCTCCCGATTTACACGGTCCTAGTGTCTCAACCCCAAAAGGCACAAATATGTATCCACTGTCTATTTTACTGTATTAGATACTATATTACTATAATATATTGTCCACTGCTGTAAACCATGTACACCCGAGACATACTATCGCATGAGCAAGGGCGTTTATAACTCGTCTGTCATATAGTTTAGCTCGGTAAAAACAGCTCGTCTTGTGCTTTCAATGTACGGAACGCGTCATATAGTACAATATTATTACGGACTTTGGGAGCATCGATAGCGCTATTCGGAACGCGTCCCGGTAACAAAGCGACTAATACAGCTAAGCAAATGTATATCTGATACGCGCGTATCTCTAATTATAAAACGTATTTATAATATTATTTAAAATGACGACACTATTTATAATCTGTCGATTTCTTGTTTAATCCGCACCAAAGGATTGACAATGGCCTCGATTCTGATGTCACACACTAAATTAAATTTAAACTATTCCTGTCTTTTACAAAATAGGAACACGAGACAGAGATAGCATAAATTTTAGTGCCGTCAAGTTAGTCAGAACTTGGATGTCTATCATAGTCGAATATGTAATTGGTGTTGACTAAAAACACGCGCCTTTCTGCTTCGGCTGTTCATATTTTAATTGATAAACTAGCTTGACAGCTAAAATGTTTGCTATCTCTGTCTTGTGTTTCTATTTTGTAAGAGACAGGGATAGTTTAAATATAATTTAGTGAGTGTACATCAGAATCGAGGCCACTATTTATAAACTGACGAATTCTTGTGCAATCCGCACCAAAGGATTGACGATGTCTGCTATCTTTGAATAGTTGTTTCTGATATGTATAGTTTTGATTGTAGGGTAATTTAGATGACATATTGCTATGGAAGTATACGGACTTTTTTACTAAGCCGCTTTTGATGTTTCACTGCTCGAATGCCACTAGCCTGATTTTAATATCTAGCTTTGAAAGTCAGTGCGTGGTGACTGTTTTATTTATTTATGTGTATTGTGTACCTCATAACTTTCTTCTAGGTGAACCGATTTTGATGATTCTTTATTTTAAAGTGCTTCCCATCTAAATTTGACCAAGATGTGACCGGAAATTTTTGAGTTATTCTCAATAATGAGTGTTTAATTAATTTTATCTGATCAAGGGTTCCGAAGATGAAGCAGTAAAGTCGGTTTCTTTTAATTTGCTTGCGTTTAAATTTTCGTGCTATCTAGTCCAAAACTATATCTACCTGCAACTGTTGTAAAAACTAAAAAGATCTCTTATTAATTAAAATTCTTTCAACCAAATTGTACTTAAATAAAACTTAAATAATTAAATCTATTTAAAGATTAACAAATATTTAACATGTGCGAACCAAAGAATAGAAATGTAAATCAACATATGTAATATCTATAAAATAATTAACAAAATGACTTCCATAGTAATTTGTCTGTCAGTGGACTGTTCTCGTAATCGAAATTAGTTTAATGCTTTATTGTAAGAAAAAAATTATGACCAAAAGTTAATTTATAGACGTTTATTTGACATTGTAATTCAGTAACTGGCGAGTTCTCTAATTTCGATATATTTATATTGATAATTTCGTAAAATATAACATGTCAATTTTTTTTTGTTTTTTTTTTCTCTCAGCCTCACTTTGTGATCAAATACTTGTGTCGTTGGTGCCACACACAATCACAACTAGAACCAGAATTTTTTTTTTTTCGTTGTGGAGAAAACTTGTTTTCCCGCCGGGAATCGAATCCGGTACCTGCTGCTTAGAAGGTTGAACGCCCACAGTTCAACTTTTATTTAAATATCAGCTACTGTGCCCCGCGGCTTCGCCCGCTATTATCAAGTTAAAAAGTAGCCTATGTGTTAATCCTAGGTATAATGTATGTACATTCCAAATTTCATCCAAATCCGTTCTGCCGTTAAAGCGTGAAGAGGGAACAAACATACTTACACACAAACTTTCGCATTTATAATATTAGTAGGATATTGCCGCACGCACGTCAAATTGTACGCTGGCGTTAGTTAAGTTGCGTGCGCGTGTGCCTTCTAAGCGGGGGGTATCGGGTTCGACTTACGATGGGACCACAATTTTTTTACCCAAAGAAAATCTATGTTTCTGGTTCTAGGTGTGATGTGAATGTTTCCACCACACGAGTAATTGAACTCAATGTGGGGCTGTGAGTGTGAAACGAAAAAAAAACTAAACAGACATTTTGAAAATGTTGTAATGTACTGGGCAGAAATTGTGGGTAGGAAATAAATGTTCATTGACATGATAAAAAAAAATTGTGCAAAACCGGTCCTGCTTGCAGAATGCTTCTATGTAGGTGCTCCTAGAAAATTGTATTATCTCTAAGACAATTTTGGGAAATCCTACCATCTAGTAATAGGTTGTCTTTCTTCATAGACACTGGTTGTATAGAAAGAAAGAAAGAAAGAATATACATTTATTTTTGACGAACCAGTAGACAGGTCCCCGCCCTCTGCGTCGTGGGTCCTGGGTTCGATTGCCGGCAGGAGCACAAATTCCTTCCCAAGGGATATTTGTGCTTCTGGTTCTGGGTGTAATGTGTGTGTGTGATGTAAATGTTTCCGGCACCCACGATACAAGTCTTTGAACTTAGCGTGGGGATGTGAGTGTGGATGCGTTTGTTTGTTTGTTTATGTATAGAATATGTTGTGGCACCTAGAACATTAAATTATTAATAGCATTTTAATTAGGTGTTGTATGTCCTCTAATTATATTTTAATGAACTGCTCGTTGGCTTAGCTGGCTAGCGTCAGCCTTCTAAGCAGTATCGGGTTCGATTCCCGGCGGAAACACAAGATTTCTACCGAAGAAAATTTTGTGTTTCTCTGGTTGTGAGTGTGTGTGTGATGTGAATGTTTTCGGCACCCACGACACAAGTCATCAAACTTAGTGTGAAGCTGTGAGTGTGAAAGCGTTTGTTTAGAAACATTGCAATATTTTCAACCGACATGAAAAAAAGGAGTAGGTTTAAAAGGTAGTAGGGAAAGTGTAGGTTTTAGTTCAAACTAAATGTTTTTTTTTCTTTTACATCTTTGGTTATATTGCCTTTTATGGGTGTAAAACTTAACATTTAAATGATTTTTTATGTGTAATTTCTAGTTATATTATTAATTTTACTAACAATTTTAGTTTTTAATTAGTTTCTTAATGAAATGTTTAAAGTGCGTCTGTTTTTTGGATGTCATGATTATAGTCACAGTTAAAAAAACGGTGTAAGGTCATTGACCTCGGGAATAGTGAAGGTGAAAAAGTTTTTTAGATAAAAACATAAATTTAAATGTATTACTATTTATTTAATGTGATACTTTGTAAGTAATATATTTTATTCCAAAATATTTCGATTACGTAAACATACGTACAAATTCTTTGAATATTTGCATACCTATGTATATTTTAAAATAATAAAAGTGACATAAGAATAACCTACCAACCTACCGACGTCATCCATTTATGGTTGATATACCTCACGCTCGAAGCGTTTTGCTTCTGCATTAACTATCCGTACAGCGAGAAGTGGAACTCCCGCGTATTCCCCGAACAGTATAATCTGGGAGTTTTCAAGTCTAGAGTGAATAAGTATCTTCTAGAAACCTAGAACTAACCGGAGGAAATAGCAATATTTGCACTATGAACATCTGAGCGCAAAAATATTTATTTAATTATTTTATATTTATGCAATATAAAAAAATAATACTAAACCAATTAATATTAAAATATTAATTGGTATGACTAGGAGAATAACGTAATATTTAAGGTTACTTTTTTATTACAGATAGGTAAGCATTTGGCCGCTATCTCACCTAATGGAAAGTGACGATGCGGCAGAAGATAAACCATGCTTGCCTAGAAGATAACAGTTACTTTTTTATGCTGAATAGGCAAGCATTTGACCTCTGTCTCATTTGATGGAAAGTGACGATGCGGCCGAAGATGCTTGGTTAGAAGGTTACTTTAGTCACTTTAGACTTAAGGACGCAGATTCTGTTATTCATAGTTCCATTTGGCACGTAGGATTATAGGTCTGACGCTTACCTTCAGGCGAAAGTCTTGATTGTCTCCTCCCTTGTCTCTCTCTCCCCTTAAGAGGGTTTATTCCTTTTGTCTTCTCTCTCGCTCGCACAATTCGATATTTTAAATCATACAATTATGTTGTGTTTTTGAAAATGTTTTCAACTAACTATATGGACATTAATACAACGATGTTTCAAACTTCTTTTCGCTATCATATCCTTCAAAAAGATGAGAAAAAACACAGTTCTCAAATTTCAATGTGTTTTTCACGCTTTCTTCATTTAACTTAAAGATATGAAAAACGAAAGGTAGATTAAAACATTCATTGTATTAATGTCCATAAAGTTAGTTGAAAACATTTTTAAAAACACACGTAGCGAATGTATTTATTAAAAATATCGAAATGTGCGAGCGAGAGAGAAGACAGATGGAATAAACCCTCTTAAAACTAAGGTAGCTCTGGCTTATATAACTTCAATAATTGAACGCAAACGATTCATTTACATAATTGTTATATTCCACGAAGTCCGTTCGAGTATGCTTGTTGTTACGTGTACGCACACGTTTATATAGTGTGCGTATGCTGTAAATGTGTACCCCAACTGCACACACAGATAGTAAGTCTGTGTCCATGTTACTACTACAAAGATGTCCGAACGAAATTTGTGAGATAAATCAACTGTTACTAAATCAAAATCTTTTATTCACATGGGCCCCAAAGAGGCACTCATGAAAGTTAATGATTCTATTGCCAGATTCGCAAAATTACAGCCATCTCGAGAAGAACCTGGCAAGAAACTCGGCGGCGCATTTTTTTTCATTCATTTTTACAATATATTATAATAATAAAAACTTAAAAACACAAGCTTTGATAATATTAAGACTGTTTTCTAAATACGATTTATCAATTTTGCATATATATTTATTTTGTGTAATCAAGATCATCATTTTTCACATTAACACACCACCCAGTTGGCACAGTGAGCAAAGATCTGCGCCTGTATTCGATTCCCGGCAGAAGCACAATTTACTTGCTTTTGGTTCTAGGTGCCTTTGTTTGTTTATATCATTCGCATTTTTTTTATATTAATTTATTTAACATACTAGCTGTACCCGGCATGCGTTGCAATACCACGTTTAGAAAAAGCGTAAACTCTTTCGCATTTATGGTCGCCTGGTACTTTAATACCATAGTACAAACTTTTTGAAAATTGTTCATACAAAAATACTAAGATCACGATTTAAAAATGGGGGGTGGGGGTAGGAGTAGGTGAGGGTAAAACATTAATTAAAATCGGTCGAGACGTTTCGGACATAGTAGAAATATATAAGTCAGTTGTCTTCATAGAGTGGTACCAAACGCGGCTTGTATGTGTGCACGGCCGTACGCACGTGCCTCAGCACGCACACTATGACAACAAACAGAACGGCGAAGACGACACGAGCCGGAGTCGCCCCCGCGCTCGTCGACATTTCGCCGTATTCGAGCCATTCGCCACGGGCCTTTCCGCGCAGACGGATGTCGCGTGCCGCGTGCTGAGTTGCGTGCGCGCGTTTATATTTTGTAAACATATAGGTAAAGTTCATATACCTACTTATAGTGTACCCTACTTTACGTGTTTATTCAATTTATGTAGGTTTTTTAAGTGAAAACTTCTATAGGCGCGTTGAGCACTTTTTGGGTGAACAAAAATCATGGAACTCGCGTCATCGTCACCGACGGCCAATATTATTGATTTATTGAAGCCTACTTAGCTATATTAGTTTTCCTTTTAACTTCGTTATATATACTACTACCGTGATTTCTTTTCACATATGCAAAACAATATTTTTTTCAAGATTTTTTTGACTCTGTCGGCGGCTAATATGCAAATGAAATCGTATCTATTTTACCACCACATTTTATACTATTTTATTGTACCTAACTTGTTGGTTTGTTAAAATATACATTTTACATATAGGTACCTTTAAAAGTCGGAGATAGTGACAACCCTGCGTATTCGGCTAGAGTAGGCATTTGAATCTCCTACGGGCCTCGAGTCATCTTACTGATATATTTCTACTATGTTTCGGAGGAGTTCCACCACAAACACCGTGACTCGAGATTTTTATATGTTCGATTTATTTTTGAAACGTGTATTATTTTTATGCAGACTCGATGTTTATACATATATTTGATTATATATATTTCTATTACTTTTATAATTAATTCTTCTATACCACATGATCAATAACAAACCAAGCAAGAAACCAATCTCAAACCAATATCAAGAAATGTAGTGTTCCAATATAAATAATGCAATTAATCACCAAATTACCTCTAAACATCTGTTTATATAATAACAATTTTAACTGGTAATAACCGGTAAATATTGACTACCGTTAAAATGTTAAATGTGATGTATTTCAACTAAATAAGAGTCAAAATCATTAACCAGTGCCTGTATGTTAAATAAACTGATGCCTGAAAAAGTATATTTAGTCCGTCATTTACATAATCAAAAAATATTGAACACGTATTTTTTCTTTTGTCAATTAAATATAATGACGAAGATATAGTGCGATGAAATTCCGCGTGACGTCACTCCTCAGTACACTTTTTACTGAGGCGTGACGTCACGAGCTCTCGAACTTTAACGCTCTTTATCTCTGTCAATTTCTATTGATTTTTTAATGAATAAATTAAACGCAAGCAAAGCTTACAAAATCCCACTTCACCGCTTATATTTTGGTTTTGGCTTGTTCGATTTCGATAAAATTTACATGGGACCTCTGAAGTATCTACCAAACAAAATAAATAATTTTGAGAATCGGTCCACAAATGGGGGAGAAATCAGTGAACATACATGAAAAGATATACATACAGTCGAACATAGAACCTCCTCCTTTGAAGTCGGTAAAAAATACTCGTCTATATTTTTTGATAATCGGACTAATTAGGCTTTTTTTTTACCCAGGCATCATCCCTATTTTACCCGTTACAAAAACAGAGAATGTTTGTTAGTAAGACACGTCGAATACATTATACTGAACAGTTCCATTCCTGTCATGCTGCCAGCTTCACTCTTCAGTATTAAGGAATACGTAGCTTACATTTGGATTAATTTTTAATATTTGTATATATTAGAAATTGGGTAACTAGGGGTGTAGAAAAAGACCTCGCAAAAATTCTAAATTGTTATAATTACGATATTATTTCTAGTTTAAATTTACTTATTTTTTAATAATTTATTTCACAGTATTCGTGTACTTAGTCTTAGTTTATTTCTAGGGATTATTTCTCAAACTTAAAAACGTGTGCTTAATTAAATTTGGTTCTTTAGCGGGATAACGCTTTAGTAGACTGCTTATTGTTTTGCATTTTGGACTGTATTTTAAAAATTGTGCAAAAAATGTGTTTCCTATAGAAATAAAACTCGATGATCGGGATAGTAAGTAACTTATATTTTTAGATTGAAATGCAAAGTTTACTTTGTACTCGGGAGGCAGTCGCTTATTAAAAACTCACGAGGTTTGTCGATAGCCTTGCGTCTGAAACTTTCGGGATTTCATTCAATTGAGTCCCGTGTACAAAGTAAACTATATAAGAAAAGATGTAACGTAAAGAGGAAGATAGGTTATTTCAGCTCTGCAAGCATTAAAACTGAGCTAATTGACAAACCTGAACTCAGTCTCGCGTTGCACGTGGCAGCACGCGGACCTCGAGCACGCTTTTTTTGCTTAGAACTTATAAATATTAAGACACACATTGGCGCGTCATTACCAAAGATTTTGTATGTGGCTAATTTTAAACAAAGCAAATTTGAAACAAAATATAGCAATGCGATACATATTTATTATTATTAAAACTATCGTGAGTCCTATTCATGTTGATTTAGTTCCGGTTGTACTCAGGTTGTTTAATTTAATCGAGACGCCAGGCTTTCATTGCAGCTACTGCGCATGCTCCAGAGTATGAGCTTCTATAAATTAAACATAACGTGAGTACAACCGGAACTAAATCTACATATTTATTGTACTTTCAAGTGAAATAATTATTTACTGGTACGTTCTGAATATGTTACCACCATGTACAGATCAAAAAATCCTTGAGACTAATTGAACTTGCAGGATTCATTGAATTTATATATAAATATCATGATTTTTTTATTATTGAAGAGTCATAGCGGAAATAACATTTTCTGACAAAGTTTTCTGCAAACGTATATCTCTTTATTTTTATGATATTTGTGATTGACAATTGATCAAATCGTGAATCATAATACCCATCAATTATTGATCAATGGCGATTGAAGTATGTAACCTATCAACCTCTTTTTATATATTTAGACAGTAAGTTATGGTACGTGACTGACACATCGACTAATGTATACAATAGCTTAGCTTGCCAAATGTTTGTATGTTTGAAATACACGAATAAGTTTTCTTAGTTGCTCTAAAACTATTGAGAAACATACATCCACAGTCGGAGAATAGCATACAAAAAAGTGTTGTGATTTTATAGTCACAGAGCAGGGACTCGCTGTTCGTAGTTATACAAGCGAGTTTTTTGCTCTGTGCTTTAATCTTCATTTATAATATCGAATTGTATCCTTTATACTGATCTACAAGATTTTATTTTAAACTAGTTGACCCGGCGAACTTCATACCGCCAATTGTCTGTGGTCAAATATTCAGAAACATCTCCTGTTTGACAGGTACGAACAGTTTGTATGGGAAAATAAAATACTACTTTTTACTAATTTTATTGCAATTTCTTTATATTTTCTCACCTTTTAAACCTTCCCTGAACTTCCACAAATATTTCAAGATCAAATTTAGCCAAATCGGTCCAGCCATTCTCGAGTTTTAGCGAGACTAACGAACAGCAATTAATTTTTATATATAAGAAAGAAGAAGATATGATGTGGTAAGAGAATGTATTTTTTGCTTTGACCGCCGAGAACTGTATTCGTAATCAATGTTTTTAGAATTTAATTACGTTTTTTTTACGTATTATGAAATGAATATTTAAATAAGTAGTTTATTTTCTTTATAAGTAGCTCAAATCCTATGGTATTGTTTTATTGACACAATTATTGATGTATGTAAAAATATTTATTTAAAATATTTTAAAATGTCGTGTATTTCGAACAATACAATAGTTTGCTGTACTCCATAATAACTTGCACAATTGTAAATTGTATAATTATGGGTAACTATTATATTTATATAGGTGTAAGTCGCTGTGAATATAGAAAAAAATACAAAAAAATAAATCAAGATAATCTGAAAATATGCGAAATATAAAACATTTGAAATACAGTGAGGGTTTTTTATTTAATTCAATCATTATTTATTTAGATCATACATGTTATAAATTTGAAAGTACATAACTCGATCTGTATGAGTGACTGTTACCTACTCGAGTGACTCGATCTGTATGAGTGGCTGTTACCTACTCAAGTGACTTGATCTGTATGAGTGACTGTTACCTACTCAAGTGACTTGATCTGTATGAGTGACTGTTACCTACTCAAGTGACTTGATCTGTATGAGTGACTGTTACCTACTCAAGTGACTTGATCTGTATGAGTGACTGTTACCTACTCAAGTGACTTTATCTGTATGAGTGACTGTTACCTACTCAAGTGACTTGATCTGTATGAGTGACTGTTACCTACTCAAGTGACTTGATCTGTATGAGTGACTGTTACCTACTCAAGTGACTTGATCTGTATGAGTGACTGTTACCTACTCAAGTGACTTGATCTGTATGAGTGACTGTTACCTACTCAAGTGACTTGATCTGTATGAGTGACTGTTACCTACTCAAGTGACTTTATCTGTATGAGTGACTGTTACCTACTCAAGTGACTTTATCTGTATGAGTGACTGTTACCTACTCAAGTGACTTGATCTGTATGAGTGACTGTTACCTACTCAAGTGACTTGATCTGTATGAGTGACTGTTACCTACTCAAGTGACTTGATCTGTATGAGTGACTGTTACCTACTCAAGTGACTTGATCTGTATGAGTGACTGTTACCTACTCAAGTGACTTGATCTGTATGAGTGACTGTTACCTACTCAAGTGACTCGATCTGTATGAGTGACTGTTACCTACTCAAGTGACTTGATCTGTATGAGTGACTGTTACCTACTCAAGTGACTTTATCTGTATGAGTGACTGTTACCTACTCAAGTGACTTGATCTGTATGAGTGACTGTTACCTACTCAAGTGACTTTATCTGTATGAGTGACTGTTACCTACTCAAGTGACTTAATCTGTATAAGTGACTGTTACCTACTCAAGTGACTCGATCTGTATGAGTGACTGTTACCTACACAAGTGACTCGATGTGTATGAGTGACTGTTACCTACTAAAGGCTACACTGAATCGGTATTAATGAAATTTGACAGAGATAGCTTACAACATGAATATATGTTATGTTAAATAGCTTTCAAGGATAGCTACCGGACCACCATTACATAGTTGATAATATTACATGTGAAATGTTTATTTCACACTAACAGCCCCACACTAAGTTCGATAAGTTGTGTCGTGGGTGCCGGAAACATTCACATCACCTACACAAACACACTCACGAAATTTTTACTTTTAAGGGGGGCTCCCATACAATTTACGTGATTTTTGTATCTATACACATATATAAAAGACCGCTAAAGGTATAATATGACCCTCACCTATTGTGATATTGTTAATTGTTCTTAGACAACTTATTTACAAAAAAAACAACAAAACAAACAAACGCATTCACACTCACAGCCCCACACTAAGTTCAAATACTTGTATCGTGGGTGCCGGAAACATTCACATCACACACACATTACACCCGGAACCAGAAGCACAAATATCCCTTGGTCCACACAAATATCCTTTGCTCCTGCCGAGAATCGAACACAGGACCCACGGCGCAAAGGGCGGACACCTGTCCACTGCGCCAACTGGGTCGTCAAAACCATGCTACATTTGTAAGTTACTTACACGAGAAAATATTCTTTATTGGATGTCGAGGATGTAGGTAGGGAACCGAAAGGAAACTTGTCTATTAAATGGCTGCACTGTGTTTTGGAATTAATAATGTTGTGTAATAATGTAGTAATCAATTAATTCGATACATACAAAATTTGTTTCCGTTTGTGTACGCGCTAATTAATTCTAAGTTGAAACTAAACCAATAGCTAAGTACGTCAAATGTGTTCGGAAGTGTCGAGGTACCGTTGGAACACGAGGTCCAAGTGTTCGCACTTCGACGGCGCTTCGCTTCGTGCAGTTTGGTTCTTTCTGGAACAAAAAATTGTTATGGGACATGGTATTACTAAGGCAGAACTAAAAAGAAGAAACTGAAAAAAACAACAAAAAACACTCGCATTTGAAACACTCATATTATAAATGCAAAAGTTCGTGTGTATAAATATGTTTGTATATGGATTTGGATGCAATAAACAAACTCTTTCACGCACATAGCCTCACACTAAGTTCGATGACTTGTGTCGTGGGTCCCGAAAAAATTCACATCACATCACATACCAAAAACCTAAATTTTCCTTGGGGAGAAAACTTGTGTTCCCGCCTGGATTCGAACCCGATACCTCTGCTTAGAAGGCGAACTAACCTAACTAAGCCAACGGGCAGTTTAACAGATTTAGCTAAATTACCTATATAATAATTTTTTTTGTTTATCTGGGCAACGCCGGGCGGGTCAGCTAGTGTAATATACATATATGCATGTACTTACTTGTGGTAGTCGTCGCACTCCTCCATGGAGACGTCTGCGCTGACCAGTCGCGACCCGAACCCGCTGTGGTACGAACAGTAGCGTTGCTGCAACAATAGTGATATTACGCTTCGAGCGAAATAGATGTACCTACCTATGTTAACCGTAAATGTTTGACGTTTGTCCGTTGTTTAATATGTTTATATAATTGCGAGAACACAGCCCCGCACTAACTTTGGGGATATAATTACCTGTAAGTGCTTAGCAAAAGTCTGCTCGGCGAGCATGTTGCAAGCGTATCTCAGTCCCCTGGCGAGCGCGTCTATGTACTTGACGTAGCGCGTGACCAAGTCACGGAGATCTGTGTCACGTCGCGGGAATAGCTTTAAGTTGATGCCGCCGGGGGGCGCTGTTCCCTGCAAGCAAAATAAAATAGAAAGAAAGTAAATACATTAATCGAAATTGATGGTTTTGTCGTTTTAGCGTTGAAAAGTAACAAACATACAAACACTCACAAACTTACGCCTTTATAATATAAGTGTGATTCCATACAAGTATTTAAAAAATGGTTGTTTTTGGCTTCTGTTGCTCTAATAAAGACCCCCCAGTAATTATTAGTTTTTCTTCAATATATTCATTAAACATATGGCCTGTTACAATTTTATTATATGTTTAAATAATGTACCTGATCAACGATGCATTTCATCATCAACGTCATCCGCTTGGTGTCGTAGTGATCGACGTCGTTAGTGATCGTCACTCCGCCCAACATGTTGTACCTTAAACGTTGTACTATAAAGTGAGTTCATATCTTTCAAAGGTACAGTTCAGTGGGTGGCAACCCACAATTTGGATCTTAAACAAAACAAACTCTTCCTCACTCACAGCCCCACACCGACTATACAAGTTCAAAGACTTGTAAGCATAAGCTATTCAGTTGTTGATTGCCATTGCTTATTTTCCTTAATTCCGACATTAAATTATTAATTTTAAAATAAATAACTCTGATGTTTTGTTTAATTAATATTTCAGTTATATCTTCGTAGAACCTCACAGACAGCACTATTTGTACAGCGTAAACGGTAGATTACTCTGTTTTAACATTTATACCATAATTTCGAAAATAAATAAATTTCGTTTCATAGCAACACCACGCAACCCCCAATATTGCTTGACGACCCTTGAGCTCATTCTATAGAACAGAAGACATGAATACTCACACATTCGCCATATACATATGGTGACCTGGCGGCGTACACACTTTGTAATACCGATCCAAATTATAATTCTTCAAGAAGTACAGACAGCTCGTCACATCCCACATATACATTTTGATCAAATCTCTTTCCCGCCACGAATGTTGCCATACTCCAAAGTTCCCACAATTTCTACCAAAATGGTAGTTATAATACGGCATTATTAGCAACTGACATCTGTAGTTTAACCTGTCTTTGTACTCGGCGGTTATTTTGAGTAGTTTGGCGAAAAGTTTGATTTCTCTGGGTACGTCTGTGTGGAATATAGAGTCGTAGCCTTCTCTGTACGGCCACAGAAGGAAGCATTCAGCGTTGAGTCGTTGTGACACTTCTAGACATTTCTTGATCTGTGACGCGGCGAAGATGAAGGTTGAAGCGTCGTTGCTTGTGAAGGCTCCCGATGCGTATCTGAAAATGTATTAAGTATTTCAGACGATGTAGATGGCATAGTGGACAAGTGTCTGTCCTCTGCGCCAGTGGTCCTGCGATCGATTCCCTGCAGTGTCAGCTTAGTGGACAAGTCTCTGCCCTCTGCGACCGTTGGTCTTGGGTTCGATTCTCTGCAGTAGCACAATTTTCTTTCCTAAGTGACATTTGTGTTTCTCGTTCCGGGTGTAATTGTGTACGTGTGATATGTACCTACGATACACGTCTTAGAACTTAGTGTGGAGCTGTGAATGTGTTTAATTGTTTGTTGACTGATTTTTGTGAATTTGATTGAATGTTTTTAGTGCGTCAAAAGTTGATTATAAATAGAACCGACCAAATTCAAATGTTAAAATTAATACTTGTTAATATAAGCATTTTAATCTTGTAATATTTTTTTTGTGTTATGAAGTTGAAGCGAAGCGCTTCGAGCAAACTGGAACTATGACAACCATTATTTGGTTGTACAATAAAGAATTAAAAAAAAGGTTCTATCCCATTTGGATAGAATGACGCATGTATTATAAATACCTACTCTATATGGGGAAAAACGTACTTCGTAGAGTAACTAGTATTTTAGAGTGGATGAGCCTCACCGAGGATGCGAGTGCAGGTCGGGAGCCAGCCACAGCAGCTTCAGGTGGTATCTCTGCGCCAGCTCCGTTATGTACTCCACGACTTCCTCCCAGCTGCTCCTCACTTCCTCCCAGCTGTCCGACCACGGGACCAGGTCCGAGTCCAACGCCGTCCAATACTTCACACCTACAAAAGTAAACTTAGCTACTTATACAGATACCTACCTTCTTTTAAGTGTCAAAATCAACATTTCAAAAATACCCCAGGCACAATTTTTTTTCTAGAGCCTCACTGGACGGATTTTAACCAAACATAGATAAGCTCCTGCCGGAAATTGAACCCAGAACGCAGGGCGCAGAGGGCACAGATTAGCTCACTGCGCAAACTGGGTCAATTGAAAACTCTCGATTAAGTCACCTTTCAAACAAAAAAAAACTAAATAAAAATCGGTCCAGCCGTTTAGGTCCTACGATGCCACATACAGACACACAGTTACACATACACACTCTCATTTTCGTCGGGGGTTAAACACAAGGAATGTGATTGGTGGAAGTTTTCTCGTTTACCTAGAAAGTACCTATTCACTCTTGACTTGAAGACACCCAGATTGTACCGTTCAGGGAACAAAGACGCAGGCAATGAGTTCCACTCCTTCGCTGTACGGATTATAAACGTAGAAGCAAACCGCTTCGATCGTTTACTAATTAATTACTATTATTTTTTTAATTATTTTTTTATTTTAAATGGTATAGTTCTCAGGCAAAACAAGATCATTTATCGCCTACCCAAGATAATACAACGTGCTCTGATTATGTTTATCTTTTTCTACACAAAGGCGAGTAAGCAAATACGCACTTCCTAAAAAAAAAAATGTATCGTTTTAAACTGTTTTAAATTGTGTCGTTGAAGCCTTCTTACCCAATTTGGTGCAGAAGTCGAACAGTGCCTTGATGCAGCGTTTGTGGTTGTCCAAGGAGTTGGTGCGGTCGTCCCACGGACGGTTGTGTGTGGGCCGCCCGTACTGATCCGAACCTGGCAAACATCATCATCAGCCTGCTATAAGAAAATGTTAGCTGCCCTTTGAAATATCAAGTGCAATGGCAATAACCATTGCAATAAATCTCGCGCCGGCTAGCCCTCGCTTAAATTTTAAGTACCCGGATGACCGAGCTTTGCTCGGTTGAAAACACGAATAAGACGACGATTTCTAAAATTGAAACTTAGATCGATCTATCGCCCCCGAAACCATACAAAATTCCATGAAAATCGTTGGAGCCGTTTCCGAGATCTTGATTATAATATATATATACAAGAATTGCTCGTTTAAAGGTATTTGATAATTGTTCTTTCGGCTACACGGAATTTGATGAACATTTTTATGTTATTATTATGATGTCGTATTGTAGACCCTGTTTGTAAGACAGAACATTTGACGGCACATATTAACATGGAGACCTTCGAATAACTGGACAAAACGCTTGCCCATGACATGGTTATCCGAAAGCATTCTACTCATTGTTTTTAAGTTTTCTTAAACTGAATCCTATTAAAAAATCTGAGGAAGCGACCAATTTTTCCATTTGTTTTGTTTTTTTTTTAATTTCGTTATGGCGAAGTAGGCTCCAAATTGGACGATTCATCCTCACGAATATTAAAGATTTGACCTTTAAAAACGGTCGATTAACAGCATTTTTTTATGTGTAATAAATGTTCACAAAATATTTTGTTCGGATATGTTCAGCGAAACACGATTGAATAAATTTAGCTCTATAGAAAAAAAAAATTAACTTTACTAAAAAACACCAAATTTCCCGTTCCCATCAGTGGAATGAATCAACTTTATTATATTTCTATAAAAGATCCCAACAAACATTCAAACCTCGTTATGAACTAATTTTTTTTGTAATAGGGTAAGATTAATTTTAAAAAATATATGAAAGCGCGCACGCTGACTATGCAGGCAATTCTACAAGGCTAGAGTTTGGCTCCAGTCCGCCAACTCGATACCAAGTCGCCTTAAGTAAGCGTTTGACCACTATCTCACCTGATGGAAAGCGATGATTCGGCCGAAGATGTAGCATGCCTGCCTAGAAGACCTATTCACTCTTGACTTGAAGATTCCCAGATTATACCGTTATTTTATTTATTTATTCTTTTGCCCAATTTAGCTGTACACGAGGATTTAATGATAATACAGCATTATCTGCCAGTCATCCGAGAAGGTAGGTGCAGGAAAAAATCGAAGAAGTTTTTTATTTATTTAAGATAGCCAAACGTGCACACAACTGCACTTTTTGAACTTAGGATGGAGTTCATGATAGTAAATTTAATAAAAACGGGTTTAATAATAAAGTAACCTCTTTCACACAAACCATCATTCCTAAACTCGGTGAGCGAGACGCTGCACTTGAGCCACTCGTCGAGGGCTCGGTTGTGGACGCGCTCCGAGCTGTAGTACCGGTAACTTGACGACTCGCTCGGGCCAGCCATGTTGTTGTACTCTATCTTGTCTATGCCTGACAAAGGGAACGTGAATATTATTCTAGGTAGATAGGTACGGATAAAAAAGAGGTAGTTAATGTTAACGTTTATGACGTTATTTTATCGTGAATTTTCACTGCCGAAACATGCATTCAACATGCAATGTTTCGTAACTTGTCCTATGAATCAGAATCCGACTAACCTAACTTGGTGTGCGGAAAATTGAGGAACTAAAGCAGATTCCTGTTAAAATAGCAGTATAGCACTTTTGCTTATAAGCAGCGCCCCTTCCATGTGCCAACGTAGGTTGGAAGATCTGTATTTGTTTTGTTGTGATAAGAGTTCCGACTGCATGAAATTGTGTTGAAAAGCAATGTTCTCAAAAAAGTTAAAAAATTAAGGAAAATAAGAGCAGATAAGGGCGCTAAAGCAACAATTAGTAACATAACAGCAGCTTCCTGCCACACTATCAATTAATTGATATTTGTATTTGTAATTTACAATTAACAACTATCGAATCGACCAATAACAATTTTTATGATAAAAATTTCAAACGAATTTAACAAAGTTGTCAATGTAAAGGAAAACATAGCTTGATGCGGGGATTGAACCCGCACCCAGTGTCATGCCCTACTGCTCTAACCGCTGAGCTACTCATGGCCTGCCTGAATTATCCTTTCCTTATTATAAACGTCTTTTTACTTTTATAAATGTACTACTTTGCCTTGTATATCTATAGCTATAGCGTATAGTAATAATTAAACGCAAGCACTGCTTAAAAAACCGACTTCACCGCTTTATCTTCGGAACCTTTATCAGATTTAACGTATTACACACGCATTATTGACGATAACTAAAAAACTAGACATCAGATCTTGATCAAATTTCAATGGGACAATTCGAAATCGGATCGCGTGGAATGAAGTTATGAGGTAAAACATAAAAAAAACAGTCGACTTGAGTACCTCCTCCTTTATTTGGGAAGTCGGTAAAAACAAAATGAAAATTAACAGTTTTAATAATAAAATAAATATTAATTATCGTACATACCTGGAAAGTAATCAGTTTCGGTCTTGGTGTCTCTGACTTTCTGTCTCTTAGCAGTTTGTTGACTGTAGCCCGACATTATACCGAAAACTAGTTACTCTGATACTGTTAAGGTGTGTTAAGGCAATACGAAAACCGTACCTTGAAATTCTTACGATACTCAATAAGTACAGCAAATCGATCTCTCTAAAGTTATCGATTAAGTTGGATTTAATATAAGTTAAAACCAATATGTTTTTTTATTTATAAAATGTTTTCTTCGCTTACACATGCGCAGGTCGCCTTTGTGTGGGGTCCTTAACTAACACACACTCGTGTATCTTTTTAAACTGTTTTAAAAGTGTTAATTTTAGTTTGTAAGCAAAAAGTTTGTATTATTTATTTATTTTTAAGCAACTGAATTATGTATTGTTTTCCATATAACAATTTTTAATTAAGTATTTATGAGTAGTTCACAACCATGAAAATGTGTATAGAAATTATTCCTACTAATTTGAAACAGTAGATAAACTCAATACCTAACTAAACAAGCCTTAAAATACTACTATTCCAAATTCCCAGTAAGACAACACTTGTGTCCACTAACCTACATTAACTTTATGTGAAAAGTGGGAACATTGCGTTCGCTTATATAACATTGCATGAAAGGAGTCGGCGGAGCGTGGCGTCCCTTTGTAATGCGATATACGCATTGTGCGGCATTGAGTTACTGAAGTATTATGTACTGTGTTTAACAATTTGGAGCTGTTTTATAGTTTAGTGGTATGTGCGTGAAATAGTTAAATGTAAATAAAGTTTAAAAGAAGACCTAATAAGCTTCGTACTGACAAGTGCTTTTATAGTGTTAATCAATTAGAATCAATATCGTTTATTCACATGGGCCCCAAAGAGGCACTCGTGAAAGTTAATGACTCTACTGCCAGATTCGCAAAATAACAGCCATCTCGAGAAGGACCTGGCAAGAAACTCGGCGATGAATATTTTTTTTTTTCATTGTAATAGTATGTAATAGTTACATATACTATTTATGTTTGGTGATTATAGATAGTTAATACTTTATTGATCCACTTAATAAGATGAGATAAAACAAAGGTAACAAACAAGCTTATATGTCTTTACATATTGCCTGGTAGAGATCGCTATTAATGATAAGGCCGCCTGCTGTGACACTTTTGTTACAATAGGCGGCCTTATCACTAATAGCGATCTCTACCAGGCAACATTCTGATGGAGAGAACTATAGAATGTAATAGACGGGATTTAATAAATGGGTATATGGAATAGCTAACTTCGTATAATTAGACCGGAGGCCAATTTGTACTGCCCGTTGGCTTGGTTGGTTGATCTTTCGCCTTCTAAACAGGGGTATCGGGTTCGATTCCCGGTGGGAACACAAGTTTTCTCTCCAAGGAAAATTTGCGTTTCTTGGTGTGATGTGAATTTTTCCGGCACCCACGACACAAGTCATCGAACGTAGTGTGGGGCTGTGAGTGTGAAAGCGTTTATGTTTATGTGTGTAGACCAGGGGTCGGCAACCTGCGGCTCGCGAGCCACATGTGGCTCTTTGGATGTGAAGCTGTGGCTCTTTAATTCCATACGCAAATATTATTTATTAAAAAAAAAAATTTAAAAAACGTTCTGAATCGATTAACAAGGTTTAGACACTATTTCTATCGAGCCACTAACAAGCCTCCAAAAGTACATTTATTCAGGTGAAATGAGTAAATTATACCTATTATCACGCAACGAAATATTCAGAGATTATGGAACTTTGAAATCTTAAACAAGGTAAAATCAAACTCAAAACAACTTAACAGACCTATATTACAACAAAAACACCCAAAACAGTCTAGCAACAATCGCCGCAAACAGCACCAAAACCGGTATAGGCACTTTTTTACTCTTCACTCCCAAACCGGATATCTGTCCTTTCTCCATAGGCTTCGAGATTCCCGCCATCCTGGGTTTGGTCACGGGCTCCCCAAACATAGAGAACTTGGTCGCACTGGTGATTTTGACATTTAACATTTTCCCCATGTACTTTTCCTCTTTAGGAACCAATACTTGTTCGTAGAATTCGTTGTGAGCCACGTAGTAGTTTTTGTCGTGGGATATGTCTGTGACTAGGACCTCTTGTGTCTCGCCTACTTTGTGGCCGTATGGTTCGTAAGATCGGAAGAGGTCGGATAACTGTTTGGTGCGCTTTTTTACTTCCTGTCCGGGGACCTGAAATATACCATAATATAAATAGACCATAGTAGTGCTTCGGAGCATAATGTACAGTACGCACAATTAAACGCAAGCAAAGAAAAACGAAAAAAAAATGACTTCACCGCTTATATTTTGGTTTAAACTGAACCAATTTCGATAAAATGTATATGGGACCTCTGAAGAGTAATCTACCAAACAAAATAATTAAACGCAAGCAAAGCTTTAAAAAACTGACTTCACCGCTTTATCTTCGTAACTTTGATCAGATTAGATGTACTAAACACGCATTATTGAAGATATTTCAAGAACTACTGATCAGATCTTGATCAAAATTTAAATGGGACCAATTGGAAAGCAACATCTTTCAAACAATAAAAAAAATTCAAAATAGGTTCCCGTGGAAAAACTTTATGAGGTATACAAATAAAAAAAAATCTGTCGACTTGAGTACATCCTCCTTTTGTATGAAGTCGGTAGAAAAAGCATCTATTCATAATTGACGGAGATATCGCGTAAAACATTGAAAAAAAAAAAACATAAGTCGAATTGAGAACCTCCTTTTCAGAAGTCGGTTGAAAATGAACACGCAACTCAAGATACGGAGAATGAGCAAACCGCAAAGTAGGCCCAAGGTTTGATAATTTGAAATTTTGAAGGCTTTATTCACGATGTTGCCGGCACCGCACCAAGAACGCCGTCGGGGGATGGCACAGGCGTTGCAAACAACAATATCAATGAAAATCAGTTTTCTGTTATCTACAGATTGAGCAAAAAAGCCAAATTTACTGAAAGCAAAATGAGGAAAAGCGAGCGACTTTTTTTTTTAATTCTAGATAGGCAAACTTTTCGCATTTATAATATTAGTAGGACTAGATAAAATATATTTACTCGTGTCATGTTGGCGGCGGGGGTCCCGGGGCGCGGGTAGAACTGGTTGATGAAGAGTGATGGGAACCGATACTTGTCGCACAGCCGCATCGTCGCAGAGAAATCCGCCGCAGTCTCCGTCGGGAACCCGCAGATGATGTCCGTCGCTATCGTCATGCCCGCCACTCTGGGGATACATACATACACTTAAGATCCTTAACGTCTAGCCCGGGATGTCAAGTCGGGAGACGTACTATGACAAAAATGTTACTCACACAGAAGCGGGTAACTAATAACAAACTAATAACTTTGATCCTTTCGTGTAAGAGTATTATAGTAAGTATTTGTATAGTAAGTTTAGTATAGTAAGTGTAGTATAGTGAGTATAGTAAGTAATTGAATATGATCGTAAGCGAAATATTACGAGTACATATAATAAGTAAGTATAACATAATGCAGACAGGTGTATTATCAATATTAAAGTCGGTTTTATTTCCAATTTTTTTTATGCTGGGTAGGCAAGAATTTAACTATCTCACCTGATGGAAAGTGCCGATGCGGCCGAAAATGGAACATGCTTGCCTAGAAGGTACCTATTTACTCTAGATATTGTATAATATTTTATTAGATACAATATTATTTCTTACTTTTATTTATTATGTACGTATAGTAATATTAAGTAAGTATATAATTTTGCCTTAAACCAGGCAAGTGCGAGTCTGACTCGCACACCAAGGATTACGTACAAACTTTTTATGTACATAAATAAATGATGTATAAGACTATTATTAGTTATATACGATCTTTTCATCTGCCCATCGGCCTGCCCATTTGCTTAGTTCTCCCCAAGGAAAATTTGTATTCCTGGTTCTGGTTGTGATTGTGTGTATGATGTGAATGTTTAAGGCCACGACATAAGTCATTGAACTCTTGAAAATCAATGTAGTTCCTTTCTTTTCTTTCTTTCTTTCCAATTGCAGTTCAAAAGATAGCCCTTTAAAGACTAAGACAGACAGACTGACAGACGGCATACGTGATTTCTTACTTAGTGATAGGGTTCTTTGCATCCTTAGGGTACATAAGATTAAAGACGGTCAATACTCACTTGTCCTTGAGATAGTTGACGACGTGCTCAAAGTCCGCACATGTATACTCCCGCTTCATGTCCGCCAACACTTGGTCGCTGCCGGACTGCACCGGCACGTGGAGGAACCTGGGACATAACACAGGGAACTGTGTAGCAATCAAACAAACATATCAAACAAACGCTTTCACACTCACAGCCCCACACTAAGTTCAAAGACTTGTATCGTGGGTGCCGGAAACATTCACATCACACACACACATTACACCCAGAACCAGAAGCACAAATATCCCTTGGGAAGGAATTTGTGCTCCTGCCGGGAATCGAACCCAGGAACCACGGCGCAGAGGGCGGACACCTGTCCACTGCGCCAACTGGTCGTCACATAGAACGTCAACATAAACATAAAAATAAAACAAACATAAATATACAATTTAAAGGGTGCCTATTGACTCGCATAATTTTCCAGTTCCTAGCTATAAACTAGGTAACCAATATAAGAAAGAAAGAAAGAAAGAAAATACATTTATTTGACAAAAATAACTTAATATTAAAAACAAAAATATAAACAATAATTTATTTTGCCAAAGAGGTTTAACTCAGCAATTATGTCGAGTTAGAACTCGACGCTGGTTTTCAGTTAAACCTTGCGGGTAGTTCAAAACATTATATAACTAGCTTATACACATTCGTTTTAGGCCACTTTATCATTATGCTCAATATTGTTATGCGGAAAATGTTTATGCCTAAAACGTTATACTTAACATCATGTGGCGTATTGATGCGTGGGTCAAAAGTTGTTATGCCACTTTAAATTATGACTTCAGATTTTATGCGAGCCAATATGGACCCCAATTTAAACGCGTTCGAATCAAATTTTGTGTGGGGCTGTGAGTGTGAAATCGTTTGTTTATAGTGGTGGATTATTAACCGTTAATAGTTTGTTAACGTGCCAGAGTGTAGGGAAATTATACAAAGTTCTTGATCAGATTAAATGAATTAAACACCCATTATTGAAAGTAATTCAAAAACTACTGATCAGATCTTGATCAAATTAAAATGGGACCATTATGAAGCACTAACTTAACAATAAAAAAAGGAATCATCAAATTCGGTTCTCCTTGAAAAAAATTATAAGGTACATATACAACAAAAATACAGTCGACTTGGGAACCTTCTCTTTTTTCTGAAGTCGTTAAAAAGAGGGAGGATCTCAATTTATTTATTTTTAAATACGTTCCTCTTTCTTTTGGTACACCATTGGAATTACGATCTAGCCTTAAGACTAATAAGTAATTACATTTTGACCTAAACTGCTAAGTAGAGCAGTAAACTAAGAATGTGTACAATAACACTTTTCTTACTGTCTCTATTAAAGGGAAGACACTTTGTTCTTGTTTTCTTTGTTAATAGCACTCACTACCAATATATATTTACACTGTCTCATCACTACACTAACTCAAAAGGCTTAGTTCTCTTGAGTCTTGAGACTGGATTGCCTCTCACTAAGTCCGCGTTGTCGAGACGGAACACGGACTTAGTGAGAGGCAATCCAGTTCCTCGGAACTGGATTGCCTCAACGTTTACATGGTTAATCTCGATTCAACTGTGAAGTTGTTTTCTTTATTAATAGCACTCACTACCAATATATATTACACTGTCACATCACTAAACTAGCTCAAAAGGTTTAGTTCTCTTGAGTCTTGAGACTGGATTGCCTCTCACTAAGTCCGCGTTGTCGAGACGGAACACGGACTTAGTGAGAGAACACTCCAGTTCCGAGGAACTGGATTACCACAACGTTTACATGGTTAATCTCAATTCAACTGTTTTTTTGAAGCAGTGAAGTCGTTTTTTAAGCTTTGCTTGCGATTGAATAATTTAGTAGTCTTTTAAAAAGAAACTCACTTGTAAACCCTCGGGTGGTGCATGATCCTGGCGACCTGTTCTAGATGTTCCAGTATATACGGCGGGTTGGTCATGCCGAGCCGCAGCCGGCAGCCCGGGGGGATCACCTCCACCAGCCGCCACAGCAGCTCCGGGAGGGAGGAGCCGATGTCGCGCCCGTACGTGCCTGTCACGGTGTGGAACCAAGTCAGATCGAGCTCCTACCACTGACTCGCGTGGACATTTTGGCAGGTGGTATAAAGCAGTGGTCGGTAACACGTGATTCTTTTGTAAACTAGTCTAGTAAATATCTAAAATATTGTAGGTAGATAGAAAACATTATAGATTCTAAATATATGTATGTAATATGAGTGTGCTGCTCGGCCCGCGAATAAATAACAATTTCAAATTGCCATATTTTTTTTTGTACAGGACAAGCAAGCATTTGACCACTATCTCACCTAATGGAAAGTGATGATGCGGCCAAAGATGAGACATGCTTGCCTAGAAGATACCTATTCACTCGAGACTTGAAGACTCCCAGACTATACCGTTCGGGGAACAAAGACACATTTAATACATTTTAATGATTTTTATGTAAAAGCATTTTTGTTTTTTCCATCTTCTTTATGGGATATGACTTTTTTAGGGTTAATATCACTAATGAGGCTCATCCGTACTATATTTTGCCACCTTGTGGCTTTTCCTGGCAAAAGGTATATATATTTTTCTAGTCTAAAGCCTTTAAAGCCATGATGACACTGTCGTATAAAGCCCGCCTTCTGATTGATGGTTGCAGTTTCATATCCACTGACCGACCTGAGCTTCCGGTGAAGGTAACATTGTGATAAAATCCTTAGAGGTAGAGCTATTTCTCGTGCTCGCCTGGCAAACTACTTACTACCTCATTTTTTTATGTTCGATAGCCAAGCATTTGACCACTGTCTCATCCGATGGTAAATGAAGATGCAGCTGAAGATGTAGAACATGCTTGCCTAGAAGATACCTATTCACTCTTGACTTGAAGACTCCCAGAGTATACTGTTCACTTACGTTTGTCGCTTATTGTTGTCACCTATGTACTTTTGATAAATATGTGTATATTAATAGTGATATTTCTCTATTTATTTCTTACTTTTTAGTGTACACCTCCGCCAGATGCAGTTCATTATAAAATGTATATCCATGCTAAGGTTGTCTGCAAGAGATTGCTTTATGCGACAAGACCGCCTATTGTAAAACCTCTTTAAGATTTATTTATTTAGTTAGTCTTTAAGATTTTTTTGTATTGGTTTTTCAATAAAGAGTATTTGTATTGTATTGTACTGTATGTGATTGAACAGGAAATAACCTGCGCATTAAACAAATTCTCACAGAAATCCAACAAACATGACCAGTGAACCGACCTGTATCCTCACTAGTGAGCCATATCTCTACCACCCCCTCCTTGAAGCTCTGCGTAGCTCGCTGCACGATCTCGTCGGGCGGGTAGCTGCCGAGCTCGCCGCGCGCATGTTTGGTCTTGCAGTAGGTGCACTGGTTGAGGCAGCCCGTGTTGATAGCGATGATCTCTATGTGGGGATTCTTCCGCACTTTAGGTAGGAGGAGAGACGCCCCGCCCGCTTTGCGACCGTCGCTGGTTTTGCGCTGACCGAATAGACGGACTGTGTGACCTGGAAGGAAACTAAGGATTAAGGCTTAAACATTAACTCAAATGCTTTCATACTCACAGCCTCACACTAAATTCAATGACTTGTGTCGTGGTTGCCAGAAACATTTACTTTATCTCTACAGGGTATCGGGTTTGGTTCATGGTGGAACACCAGTTTTCTACCTGAGGGAAATTTGTTTTTGGTTCTGGGTATGATTGTGTATGAATGTTTCCAGCACCCTTGACATAAGCTAACCTTAGTGTGAAACTTTGGGTGTGAAAGTGGCTATGTTTGTTAAATTCACTGCATGGATTGGTGCTTGGATAGCTTTATTGGTACATCTGTAGCCACTGAAATGAATTAATGATTATTTATTTAATAGGGAATAATTATAAGTTGATCAATGAAAATTAACAAAATAAAAGGACGCAGGACAGGAGAGAATAGAAGAGATTGGGGGAAGCCTTTGCCAATCTGCAAATGGACAAAGAATGAAATTTGATCTAGATCTGATCAGTAGTTTTTAGAGGTGTATAGTATAATGCGTGTTTAATACATTTAATCCAATCAAGGTTCCGAAGATAAATTGAAGTTGGATTTTTTTAACTTTGCTTGCATTTAATTATTTATTTCTAATGTAAATGTACTTTTTCTCTTTTAAAAAAAAAACTTATATTATTAGTTGATCAATGGTAAACTATTGATTTTCACATAATAATTGGTAACCTTTATTGTATATACGTTTCACAAAAATGAATGCTGTGAGTCAATGTATGGAATAGAAAAAAACAATACAACTATGGTCATACTAATTCTCAGTTCAGGCCCAGCTGCCCCAACGTAAATGAGAACCTCACCTTTAAGCGTTTCTTCCACTATCTCCACAATCCTATCTATTTGCTGCACGCCAACAACGCTGAGCCCAGTGAGATAGTTGGCTCGGGGAGCGCCCTGTGGCACACAGCCCGCCACTACTACGTGGATGCCGCGGCTCTGACCTAGCTCTATCTCATTTCTGGAATATATAATTACAAAACAATAAAGTAATTGAATGTTTTTTAAATCCTTTTAATGCATTACAATTTTATGTAATTGATATTGAAGAAATGTTTAATCAGGCCAGTGTTTGGATGGGTCACTGGGTTGAATTTTAAATTTCAGAGGGCACATTATGCTCTCGGTCCCAGTAGTTATTTATTTATTTATATACTAGCAGCATTTATTGGTATATTTATATCATACTGCGTATCATATATATACATAAAGCGCACAATTAAATGTTAACGAAACAGTTAAGCTTGATACCTTAAGGTGGCCTACTTGGTAGCTATCCCAATACCTCAACCGCTTTAGACATCATTCTTGGAATAACTCCTTTGCACCTGCATATACAACAGGAGGCAATGGCATCAGGGCTAAGGATCAAATCAACCAATTAGTGGAAAGATACAAACATAGTGACAAGACATAGCAAATTACTTGACAGAGCAATGAGGATCGTAACCGAGACAAGCAAGGGTACAGACAGAATAGCCAACACACATCTCGATAACAAAAGATCCCTGATAGTGGTTTCTCACAGGCCACTGTAAATAAAACAACCATGGGTACGACTGGCCAACAGATAGTCACGTATGTCGTGGCTGCCTGCAGGAGAATACCACCGATATACTTGCTGAAGCAACCCAAAGCGACACTCTGATATATAAAAAAGTTGGGGTGGCTAGGCTAACTGCTGGCAGGGGGAAATGCATAATACACCACTGGTGGGACGTCAGTGCAGGCCATATCGCCTCTAAATAGAATAAGAATAAGGCGGCCTGAAAAATTCTGGCACCAGCTATTAGCCCAATAATCTATAAGCAAAAGCACTCACTTGAAATGATCCTCAGAAGGGTTTTTGACTGTACATGAGTTGAGAAGCCACAGCTGCGCATCGAACTTATCCTCGGTGAGTTTGTAACCGTGTGCCGCGAGAAGCCCTGCCATGTACTCCGAGTCGGAGTTGTTGTGTGCACAGCCCCATGTCTTCACGTAGATAGTTTGTGTGCCTGCAGGGATACCATTGATTGCCATTTGTTTGAAGGAACAAATAAATTGATGCTGATTAATAAGAATAATAATATTTTGATATTCTTATTATGTAATTTATGTTGATAAATATCTCATTATTGACGCAAACATTTATAATTGAAAGTATGATGAAAATAATAAGGAAGATTGTGAAAATGAAGGAAAAATTACCATAGAAGGTATAGGATTTGGACATGGATATAAGTGAGATATGTTATTTTTTTTGTTTTCTTACAATTTAACAATAATTTACAATACAATTGTATCGAAAAACCACTGGGTTGGTCTCAATACACTAATTCGCAGCGCGCGCTAACTTAACAACGTTGCACAGTAAAAATTTGCTAGGTATAATCATTAATACAAGATCGGCAAGCAGCTATTTGTATAGACGATGCACTGTTCATGGGCTCGGAGGTCACATGGAACCAGTTCTGCAACCAGCCCGCGCGCATGCAGCGTCTATTCAATAATTAAATACAGGATGTTTAAAAGTATCTTTCTTATTATATTAGTAGAATAATAATTGTAATAATAAGTATATCTTAAGGTGCATAATATAAAAGGATATAGAAAAACTTAAAAATAATGAGACAATTGACAATTGTTGTAGACAAGTAATGAAATAAATAAAGATATTGTTACCAATAACAAAGTGCCACATATATTACTACTCATTTAAAAATAGACTCAATAAATATTTTTTAAAAGTGCACAAATGTGATATACACGCATCAGCTTAAAAAGTTAGTAGTGTATAAACAATAATTACATTAATAATAATATTCATTGAGCCTCTCACTTACATGAAGTATATTAATTATTTGTATTAACTTATGTTTTACTTTGGGTAGAAAATAACGACAGAATGTAAATGTTGATCTTTTTTGTCTGTATTTCAGATAGTACCGCAGTGGTGAAGCCAATCTGCAATTGTTATTTGTTTTTAAATTATTTTATAGGTTACCTGGAACTACACTCTCCAAAACAATCTTTTCTACGGGCTGTGCGTCTTTGCTTTCGCGTTTTCTGGACCGCACGCTCACGGTTTTTCTACTCGCGTATCTTTCCTTCGGTGTAATGTCCTGAGAAGATATCAAATCTTCTATATCGTCGATAATTTCTGAAACTGCACCTGGCATTTTCACGAAATTCGTCTTTTGTTTTGACGTGATTTGACAACGGCACTTTGATTGACAGCTCGAATTGGCGTTTGGCAGTTGGCATTGACATATGAAACTTAAATCCCCAAGTTCCAAGGCTTCCTTATTCGCAAGGATCAAATTCGCAACAATCACTTCACAGTCGTTTGACTATAGGACGTGATCGTGGCGGTCCTCCATGTCCATGTGTAGTCACCATCGAGATAGGAAACAAACCTACGGTTTGTAATAGGAGGGACGACTCCGCCGAAAATCTGTGTCCTAGTGAGAGGTCACAAAGAACCTCTGTGTCCCTTTTCTTTAGGGTAACCCTGATTTTAAGATTTGTGGGATAACCTTTTGAGCCATTTGAATTATGTTCTACTTGAATGATATTTAACTGTGTAATCATGCTACAATATGATATCTAATAAAAATATTATTATGTCATTCATAAAGATAATATATTATATCTTTATGAATGACATAATAATATTTTTAATAATAATAAGCGTAATTAAAATCCACGCCGATGTTTCAAAATGCATTTAAATTTAATTAACATTATATATATTTACTAGTATCTATCCGCGGCTTTGTCCGCTTATCCGACTATAAAAATATATGCGTATATGTGTTTGTTTTTATACCCAGGCGATCGCCGGTTGGGTCAGCTATTAACTATTATGAAAGACTAAATTACTTTCGGTTTAATTGACCGAACGAGCGCAAAGCGGGAACGAAGCGATTTCATTTCAGCTTGGGCAAAATTGCTTTTGTAGGTCCGGATTTCCGGTTGTTCTCCTGTACAGGTCGCATTTCTCAACCGATTCTCGTGATATTTTGTGAGCAGATTCGATATTTTCCAAAATGGCGGAGATATGTGCTATTAATTGTTGTAATAAGCTTCTAGATACATTTACAACCCATGTTTAAATTTATATCCTAGAATAAAGATAATCGATGACAGATATTATTACTACATTGATATGTTAGAATCTTGGTAAATATTATTATTATATACTTATATTAAACTAATTTATTCATCCGAAAGTTTGTGTGTAATTGGGGCATTATTTAAGTAACTCTTTTTTCTCTTCACGCGGCGACGGCTGAATAAATTTGGATAAATTTGGTATGTACGCAGCTTATGCCTAGGATTAACAAATAGGCTGCTAATTAACTTGACAAACGCAGACAAAGCTGCGGGGTGGCACGACTAGATCATCAATATATCCATAAAAAATCCAATGAAGGTAAACCCTAACTTTTATGACACCTAACTGTCATAAATTGTTGTGTACAAATTGTTTTTTTTTTTTTTTTTAATTTATTTCATGACCATGGATACGCAGTCCTTCAGTCGAAATATTAAAATTTTACAAGTTCTTAAGGATTACAGTGAGGAAATTTTACAAGTAACATGAATTTTTTAAAATAACAATTTAGCTATCATTGAGATCGAAGTACATATACATCGATGATTACTACATATTTGACAAATTATATTTTTTCTACACTATCTAAGATGAACTTAAATGTAGGAATAAAGAATGCTTCATTTGCTAGTAAATCTTGAATCCGGCGGGGAACACATAGTGAGTTTTGTTGTGCAATGTCATTAATGTCACTCGCAAGTAACAGCCGTTGAATGTGAAATGCCTCACATTCAAAAATAATATGATTTGCGTCTGCATTCGGCTTAGAACAATGAGTACATTTATTATCGCTTATAATTTTAAGCCTGTGGAGATGGGCTGGTGCCAGACAATGTCCAGCGCGAAGGCGATTAATGACAGTGATAAACTTTCTGCCAATGTATTTGAATCCATTGTACCACGGTTTAGCTGGTAAGTCTCTCTGTATCTCAGCGTACCACTTCCCTTTAGTCTCGATGGTAATGTCCCAATATTCTTTCCACATTCTCCGTGAGAGCTTCTTAAACAGATGGTAAAAGTCAGTGAATGGGACCTTCAGGGTCTCCGTGTGATCCTCGTCGTGATCCTGACGAGTAGCCAAATCCACAACCTCATTTCCTCGAATGCCACTGTGTGAGGGAACCCATACAAATTCTACGTGTTTGTTTTGTCTTACAGTTTGTAATAATTCTTTAATTTTATATACTAAATAATTGAGTTTATATGTAAAATTATCATTGCATATAGTTGATAAAACGCTTTTCGAATCGCTAACTATTAATATATTCATACTATTTACAAAACTATTTATAAATGTTAATGCAGATAATATGGCAAAGCTCTCTGCAGTAAAAATACTGCAATTATTATTTAACCTGAAGCATTTAGTTTTGTTTAACTGTGGGTCATAATATGCTGCGTTAACACAAGTCTCACTTTTAGAGCCATCTGTATATATTACATAAAAATTGGGCTTAGTGCTTAAAAATTCTATAAATTCGAATTTATTTGTAATGCAATTCAAGTTACAATCTATATCTAAACAATTGATCAAAGTATGGTATAAGCAGTTATATATTGGCCACTTATTATCTTTGTAAATATCTTTTGCAAGTGAACTAACATGCGTCATTATTATTGAAATTTCAGGTAAGGCCCCAGAAATAAGAGTCTTAGCTGAAATATAAGAAGTTTCAACTAAGTGAGAAACCTCTTCAGAATTAACCACATTATTTAGAACAATGGCATTGTCAGAAGTTAGCTCCTTCAGACAAAATCTCTGAGCCAATTGTAAGCGTCGCAATGCTAATGGAGGTATGCAATTCTCAATTTCCATAGAATTAATGGGGGTAGAGCGCATAGCTCCACTTATTACTCTCAAAGCCATATTTTGTATTACATCAAGTTTTCTTAATAAAGTGCCACTGGCATTCATATATGCCAAACTGCTGTAGTCAAAATGACTTCTTACTGTACTCTTATACAACATATTCAATGTTTTGGGATCAGAGCCCCAAAAAGTTCCTGCTAAACATCTTAAAACATTAATACTTTTCATAGCATTTTGGCATATTTGATTTATATGTTTATCAAATTTTAATTTATTATCAATTGTAACTCCTAAAAATTTATGGTAGTCAACAATGGGAATTATTTCATTATTATATATAACTTTAACAGTTGACTGAGATACTGAATTTTTACTAAATACTATAACAGAACTTTTTTCTGAACTGATTTCTAATTTTAAAATGTTGTTGTAATAATTGTGTAACTGATACAATGCATTATTCACTTTATTTACTGCTAAATTTAAATGTTGACTTTCACCATATAAAAGTATATCATCTGCAAATTGCAAAATCTTAACATGTGAAGTATCAACATAGTCAAGGATTTGAGATGTATACAAATTATACAACAGGGGAGACAATGTTGCTCCTTGCATTGTCCCTTTATTGACAAGTCTTGGTCCATGTAGTATATTATTAAATTTAACATAGAGAGTCCTATTGTATAAAAAGTTCAATATCCATTTTAAAGTTTTATTTGGTATATCTAATTTGTGCAAAACATTGATGAGACATTCAATATTGACATTATCGAAAGCTCCTCTCACATCTAAAAAGACACAAACAACATTAGAGTGACTAAGTTTTGCTTTTTTCAAATCAGATATAAATGATACAAAACTTTCAGAGCAACTTCTTCCTTTCCTGAATCCAAATTGTATGGCTGGTAACTTATTCTGTGTTTCAGCAAAGTAATCTAAACGTAATTTCAACATGTTTTCAAAAAGTTTACCCAAACAGGAGGATAAAGAGATTGGTCTATAGGATGATGCAATATTTACAGGCTTATTTGGTTTCAAAATAGGAACAACACATTGGGTTTTCCATGATTTAGGTATAGCGGAGGTATTCCAAAGTTTGTTGTAAATATCTAATAGTGTTTTTTGGGCATTAGGATGCAAATTCTTAATTAACTTATAAGGTATGTTGTCCATTCCTGGTGCTGTATCCTTCCTACTCTTGAGTGCAATTTGAAATTCATTAAATGTAAAGGCTTTATTTAGAAAATAATTATTATCAGTTTCATGTGACCTATCTATGATATCATTTAAATTATTCTCATCTACTTGAGATGAATCTGCTAACCTATCTAAAAAACTTGGTATCCACTCATCATTTAAGTATTTGTTCTGAGAACAACCTATTCTTTTAAATTTTTTAATATAACCCCATATTCTAGATACAGGCGTCAGTCTGTTAAAACTAGTGCATAATTCATGCCATGAATTAATACGTTCTTCTTTTAATATTCTTTTCTTTTTGGCATCATGTCTTTTGTAATTTATAAAATTAGGAATAGTTGGTGATATTTTATAAGCTATAAGAGCTTCTTTAGACTTTTGAACGGCATCATTACATGTTTTGTTCCACCAAGGAGCAGGTTTCCTTAATACTTTTAAAGTTTTGTTTGACCTTCGTTTTGGAGTTGTCTCATCCCTAATGCATTCTAAAATATTTACAAAACTATTATATAATTCAAGAGGCTCTGAGTTATCAGTATTTAACTGAGAAAAGCTGTTTTCAGATAAAGTGCTAAATTTAGACCAGTCTGATTTATTATAAATATATTTATCTTCCACAGGTCGAACTTCATACATTGAGGGCTTCACATTGATTTCTACTAGAGTTGGAAAATGATAACTACCCATCGAGTCATCATGAACATGCCATTCACAGAGTGGAGCTATTGTGGGGCTAACCAAGGCTAAATCTATTGCGGATGCATTCTTGTTTGGGTACTTAACTGTGGTGGGACTCCCATCATTTAGAACACACAAGTCAAATTCATCAATAATATTGTATAAGCTGTTACCTCTGCTATTATTTGTATGACAACCAAACAACATGTGATGGGCATTAAAATCTCCCATGGTAAGACACGGTTTAGGAGTTTCAAGCAATAACTTTTTCATTTTATTAGTATCAAACCTAGTACTGTTGGGAGGACAATATACACATAAAATATGTATTTTACCTAATGATGTTTCAACTGATACACAGAGATTTTGGATAGATTCATAAAAAGAAGTGTTTATAATTTCGTATTTTAGATGTTGTTTTATCAATATCCCAACTCCGTTATGAGCATTTATTGAATTTTTGTAAATAAAGTTATAAGATGTAAAATTTGGAATAATGCTATTACTTTTAAGCCATGTCTCATTTAAGAGGCATACATCAATATTTTGTTCAATTAAAAATTTATACAATAAGGTTTTTTTACTCTGTAAGCTTTGTATATTGAACTGTGCTATATGTAAATATGTATCCATGCAATCAAATTAAGTTAGATATCAATATTTCTTTAATTCTTTTATTTGTGATTGGTTCATTATCGCTTTTGTTACCAAGAGCAATAAGAGATTTAACTAAAGCGTTAATTATAATTTCATTGCCCACAATTTGCTCAGGATCGAGCGCCTTGTAAGCTCTGTTTACATTTTTGTGTGGTAGAGAATCTGTGGGTTTTTTCCTTAGAGAAGGAAATGATTTGGGGTCTGAAATCACACTTGGTGGCATACTCACAACAGTGGCATATGACGATCGGTTGAGACTGATGTGTTTATTTTTCTTCTCTTCCATTTTCTTTAGTTTAATTGGGCAGTCTCTCGATATTGCCAAATGGTTTCCAGCGCAGTTTATGCAAACAATGCCTTCAACGTCACATTCCTTGTAAGAGTGCTGACCTGCACATGATGAACACATTTGTTCTCCTCTGCAAACTTTCGCCGAGTGATTGAACTTCAGACACTTGTAGCATTGTACTAGGGGTGGGATGTAGCTGTGCACCGGGTATCTGAATAATTTCAGGTATGCATACTGCGGTAATATTGTTGCCGCAAACGTAACTGCTACGGTGCCTAAAGCAGTCAGTTTTCCGTCAACTTTTCGCATAAAGCGCTTTATGGAAATCACTTCCGCGTCACATGTGATGGTTTTATAAATGTCTTCATTTGACATTGTTACCGGGACATGTCTGATAACTCCGATTATTTCTGTCATATGGGCAGGTATAAATGCCTTGAGCTTTTGCTTGCTCAGAAAATTGTCCATGTTCAAAAAGTTGTTGGCCGGTGCGGGTTTTTTAAAAGTTACACCAACTTTGTAGGCGTTTATTCTGTGGACGCCTACTATGCCCTTTACATTTTCTGCAAATAAATTTGTTAGTGAAATTGGGTTCTTGTTTCCAATTTTCTCATTCTCGTTCGATTCGACATATACGACACAGTCGCCAGAATGATTTTCAGGGAAAAGTCTTTTATATAGGGGCTTGATGAACAATTTATAATTAGCATTATCATCACAACTAGGTCTTTCAATTTTCCTCTTCTTTTTTCCGTGATCGACGGGGTCTCCCCCGTCGCTGGCTACACTCATGGTTTATGTACAGAATTGACTATTTACAGATATATTATTTACACAGAACTATGATATATTTACATAAAATTTTACGAGATGAAAATTGTTTGCAATTTAAAACTCCCGCTCAGTTCGACTTCCCGCCAAAAAGTCTGTACAAATTGTTGTCAAAAAGTGTGACCCAATGCAAAATTAAAAATTACTAAATTCTTTAAGCCAACGCTAACACAACATTTTAAGAATAAAACATATGCCATACATTTTGGCCTATAATAGTTATATAAGAAAAATATAACAACGTTATAAATTATCAATAGGAAATAAGCATACAATTTACATACAGGTCAAGTATTTTTTTTTAATATTTATTTTTCTAAATTACTCCCATAATATGATTTTCTTCTTTAATTGCTTTTTGTTAGGAGTTTTAATAATTAAAATGGATGGAAATTTCAAAATAGCAAAACGCTCGCTATTGGCTAAGCTGATCGTGACTAATTTACACATTTTTGTGGTCACTGATTCGTCAACTTTCCTTAAATTCTATTTGTTTTTTCAAATCGCTGTGTTTAAATTTGCTAAACTTTTTTTCTCCGATATACGGAGTCAATTTAAACTGACTCCAACTTTCCTAAATATCCCTACCAGTAACTGACCATCTCGAGTTACTCGGTTTGACTCTAACTTCAAAGCTCAATTTTGGTACTTCCATCGAGTCAAAAGCCCTAATAGCTGCAAAAAAGCTGGGAATCCTTGCAAAGGTGAGACGATACTTCACACCGGGACAGTTGCTCAATTTGTATCAAGCACAAGTCCGATCATGTATGGAGTACTGTTCTCATCTTTGAGACGGTTCAGCTAAGTACCAGCTTGAGACTCTTGACACCATTGAGTGGAGACCCAAGAGACACATTGGTAGCGAGCAGCTGACTAATTCAAAGCTTCAGAGCTTGGGTCATCGCCACGCCACATGGTAGCAGCTAGTCTCTTGGTTTTTTATCGGAACATATTGGAGAGATACACAAGCAGACAAAATGCTAAGCGACACCGCTATATGGTGGACATTCCGCAAATGCGCACTAAGCGTTTTGCCTCCACATTCATTGTGCGAACCGCAAAGGAATAGAACTCCTTACCTGAGTGTTTCCTGATGAGTACAATATGGGAGTCTTCAAGTCGCGACGAGTGAATAGGTATCTTCTAGGCAAGCTTGCTCCATCGTCGACCACATCGTCGCTTACCATCAGGTGATATAGTGGTCAAAAGTTTGCCTACTTGAATAAAAAAAAACCTGATTGCATTTTCCAATGCCTATTTATTTCGATATGAGATGTATTGTTATGAAGAAAAATTTTCTTTCCGGCAATGTATTTACGGCAACAATCGAATAAAAATGTATGCATATTCCATATTCACAAACGTATTCATTAATATAATCATAATTGAGCTTCAAGAAGGAACAAACTACAAACACACTCACAAACTTTTGCCTTGAAAATTAGTAGGAAGTATGATAGCAGGATAACTTTATTTTGTTTTTTACAAAATATTTTTAAAAATGGCGGATGTAGTTGTGTAACTTGGCTTGTATACCCAAATATCAAAAATAATATCATAAAATCTAATACTATTAAGAATAAAAAAAGGTTTATTGAGAATAGTTTGATAGTAGGTAGGGCATTTAAAAACATATTCTGTAAGGTTTCGATTAAACAAATAATTACGACAGATAAGATCTTATTATTACTACAGACTACAATTTCTACCAATGGGAAACTTTTTTAAAACTAGTCGCTCTGTGCGAGAGGGACACAGGGGTCTTTTCGTACCTTTCACCCGATTTCGTCGGGACCGCAACCACGGTTGGTTCTTTATGCAATTGATAAAACGATTTGACATTGTAAATACGCTCTAAGTCAGTTGTGATAAGATTCCATGCATGTTTGATATTCGGCACTGTAAGTTTGTCAGTTATCCATCCTATTACTTTAGCTACAACATCTTTGGTAGTCACAAGAAGACGTCACAAATGACGGTCGACAACAACAAGTGCTAGGCGAGGTGGCAATGGTGGATAACACTGTTATTTATCTGTGCTCTTACATTCGGCTATCAAAATACGAAAATCGTATGTTTTTTTGAAAAACGTAGGATTTTCGTACAGGTTTAGGAAAAATATTCTAAGCTTATGTCTTTGGAACAGTAAAACCAGCGTTCATGCGACTTGAATACTGCGATTGCTATGGAACTAGTTTTGGAACGTGGCAAGGATTGACGGTAATTTAAAAAGGGCGCGTAAGCAACGGCGGGAAAGCAAAAAAGTTATTGGATGAGGTACAACAAGAATATTAGACCGAATTACTTGCAAAAAGTTATTCGCTTATTTACAAATAAAAATGAGCTTAAGAAATCTCTCTTACGCGAACTAGACTGGATTATTTGATGGTCCTAATTTATTTAAACCCAAATGTGTTCGTGTCATCATGATGCAAACAAGCATCCGACAATCTCTTGTCGGCTATTTTTTTTTAATAATTGTCATTATTCTTTATTTAATCGGAATTCACTGGATGGTGTAAGTACGAGCAGTGTCTAGATCCAGGACACCTACCATAGAAAGTGAAATGACGAGAACCAACCCCCTATCTCTGTTGCAAACGGTTACAATACTAAGTTGACAAAACTCCTCAGAAATATGGTTCATTTTTGCTTAATTCAAATAGAAACCGAGTGCAACAAAGATACGTAATACGGGGCTGTTGTATGTACTTACTCACAAATAACTCGGTGTTGTCCTCTTGTGCGTGTTCTATTTTATCATTAGCTCAAATTATAACTAGAGAACACCATTGTATATATTAGGAATGACAAAGATTTTGTAAAATAATACGTGAAACGTCATTTAAAACAAAATAATTAAACGCAAGCAAAACTTTAAAAAACCGACTTCACCGCTTTATCATCGGAACCATAAAAAAAAAATTCATCAAAATCGGCTCACAACGAAAGAAGTTGTGAGGTAACTTTTGAAGTCGGGTAAACTAGAACATCGTCAAAGTACGCATTATTCGTCACAAAATAGACATTATTGACGATATTTCAAGAGCTACTGATCAGATCTTGATCAAATTTAAATGGGACCAATTAGAAAGCAACATCTTTCAAACTTTAATAAAAAAAAAAGAAAATAGGTACAGTTGACTTGAGTACCTCCTCCTTTTTTTGGGAAGTCGGTAAAAACAGAAGTTTGATTAGTGATAATTTAGCTGGCAAGGTCATAATTTCAAAATAACATTTCTATATATATATATATATATATATATATATATATATATATATTTTAAAATGAGTTTTAAGTAATAAAACAGACGATGCTATTGCATATATTTTATTAAACATTTTAATATTAATTTAAGTACATTATAATATTAATGTATGTTTATAAAGTTATTATAGATGCCAATTGAAGACTCCAGGGACAAAGACGCACATGATGAGACGGTACTTCACACCAGGACAGTTGCTCAATTTGTATCAAGCACAAGTCCGCTCATGTATCGAGTACTGTTCTCATCTTTGGGATGGTTCAGCTAAGTACCAGCTTGAAGCACTTGATACCATCGAGCGAAGAGCCAAGAGGCTCATTGACAGCGAGCAGTTGGCCGATGTAAGGCTTCAGAGCTTGTGACATCGTCGCAAGCAAAGTGTGGTCGCAAGGTAGCTAGTCTATATTATATCGGATTCATTTACACGATCTAGTTCCCATCCCCATTCTATCATCGAACAAGCAGACAAACTGCTAATCGACACCGGTATATGGTAACAAAGCGTTTTGCTTCTACATTTATTTTTCGAACCGCAAAGGAATGGAACACCTTACCTGAGTCGGTATTTCCTAATAGGTACAATATGGTAGTCTTCAAGTCACGAGTGAATAGGTATCTTCTAGGCAAGCGTGCTCCATCGTCGACCACATCATCGCTTACCATCAGGTGAGATAGTAGAGAGATAAAAAACTGTGAACCCGAATCCGAACAGGGTAAAAACGAATAAGTCACAGAGTTATTGACGTTTATAAATCGCATACAGGGAAATGGCAGCATAAGTCACCGTGGTACAGGGAAAAAAACGTTTAGGTCAAAAGTTTTATTTGTGCTGTCATTTTGTTTGTTTATTTATCTTATTGGGTGTTTTTCCGCGAAACTGAAAAAATTGCGTTGTTGATTTTGTATAATTTTCCAAAACCTGTGATTTTTCGAGTGTTAATGTGTAATAATGGTGAATAATTAACCGTTAATATTTAAACGTGCATAAGTGTAGGCAAATCATACAAAGTTAAAAAACGTGTTCGCTATCACTCCAAAACTCCAATAGAAGTTCTAGTAAAGTCTCTACCACTTTACTAGGGCATGACTTGACTATGACTGGAACTTTTTTTTTTATTCTCGATAGGCAAGCATTTTACCACTATCTCACCTGTTAGAAAGTGATGATGTGGTCGAAGATGATGCATGCTTGCCTAGAAGATACCTGTTCACACGAGATTTAAAGACTCCTAGATTGACCTCGACTTTTTTACTTGGCTTTTGTGACTTGTAACTAGGACTTCTATTATGAAATATAGAATGTGTTAATTTTTGTTTAATATTTCTACTGAAGGACTATGCATTCCATGGCCATGAAATAATTAACAAAACATATATTATTGTCTACAGAGCAGCTGCTGTTCAATATAAGTAATCCAGACTATTCCAGACATAACAAAAAAAATCCAGGGAAAAATACTGGTTTGTCAGTGACTAATGTAAATAGTGACATTAGTCAGCTCTGTTAATTCTGACCAAGGATTTTGTAGCTGAAAATGTAGGTTTGCTTCCTATCTCGATGATTCTGACTTAGGGTAGTTTTTTTATGCAACAAACCTTCATGATTTTGTGTATAATTTCATTTCATAATTATTAATAAAAGCATTTTGTTTCAACTTACATTTTTGTTTTATTGTGGAACTTTGGGTTTCCGAAGCACAAGATCCCACACTTTAAAAATGCGATTTCTTAAAATGTCTTTTGCTTGACTAGTTTGTCTTCTTCTCTGGGGTCTTCAATTAATATTTTTAACAATGTACTTATTATTTTTCAATTGTTTAAATGTATTTATTGTTTATGGTACATATACATTAAATATTAAAATATTTTGTAAATTTTATGACGTGTCAAAGTGCATATTTATTATGTCTGACGATAAATAAAGATACAATTATTACAATACAAATATATGCACCTACTTAATTCTTGCAACCTAACAATATGTTAAGAGACTGATTGATTCGGCACATGACCAAAATGCTGGGTTGTATTTGGGGCAGAGGATAAGCCTCGCTATACAGCGTGGTAATGCAGCAAGCATTTTGGGAACTTTGCAGAACATTAAAGATCGTCTAAAGTCTAAACCATCTCTAACCCTTTTTTTATAACTTGAATATTTATATCGTAAAACTAAGTCTAAGTACAAGTAAGTAATGTACCTACAAAGCCAATATGTTAAAATGTTTATTAAATAAACCTCCATACAATATTTTTATTTGTCTTTCCATTCCAGGCTATTTAATGCAATATGTTATTCCAATATTTTTGAATCACGGGCAATAACAGCCAGTATCTCGGTGACGTATCACCTACCTACATAAAACGTCAGCACAAGGAACTATACCTGACTGAACCGTTTAGGAAATAACAACATTAATTTAATAAAACCCCAATTCGATCATCATTTCCTATTAATAATAGCGCATCACTATCCCTGTCAAAGGTGTAAAATTAGCCATACAATGCATTATCGACTCTATTACTATAGTTTTATGGTGCTAATTGCTGAGGTGCTGTAAGGGTTCCCATAACAATGGGATATAAGATATGACAGCTGCCCGATTATTATGGCGGGAAGGTGAGGTACGGCGGCCATAAAATGAAGATATAATGTGACCCTGGCTAGAGTTGCCATCGCTGACTTTAAATTGATGGGACATGCTGTAATGACTTGATATTTCGCTTATTAATTATTTTTTCTAAAACAATAATCGACTTTAATCGCGTCTACGATATCGAATGAAATCGATCACCTTTCATGCTTTGTTACAGAGATTATCAATTCAAATATAATTGATACAGTTGGAGAACATAATGAAAATATGATTTTATTTTCATAGCATTAGCCATGGTAGGCAGGACTAAAGTTGTAAATACGTCTCAAGCGATATTTCTTCTTTTTTACATTTAGTAGGTACTATAGACAATATTACTTATTGAAGCTACTCATGTTTAATTAATATAAAATATTAAAATAAAAATATATATATGTGTTGTTACATATCTATTATTGTGAGATCACGTCGGTAGCTGTTAACATAAAAATTGCAAAAAATGGATCCACAAAACTGGTAATTAGTACATTTTTAAATGAAAAAGCAGAAACCCACCAAATCATGTAATAATGGACAAAGAATGTCCAATACACAAATAGAGTATTCATTCTGGCCATTTGGCCCAAAAATCTAAGAGAATTGTTATAAATTGTAATACTACCTAGAAATAAAAGGATCGATTTAGTAAAAATAATCTATAGGGAACTTTAAATCGGATGATTGATGTAGGTATACTGAAAAAAAAGGTTTGCGATAATAATGGCGTACGTAAGGTAAGGAGTGTGAGTAATTTGAAAATATTGAAATTCCGCCTTCTAAACAATGGCTATCGGGTTCGATTCCCGGCGGGAACACAAGATTTCTCCCTAAGGAAAATTTTTGTTTCTTGTTATGATTGTAATTGTGTGTGGATGTGAATGTTTCCGGCGCCCGCGACACAAGTCATCGAACTTAGTGTGGGGCTGTGAGTGTGAAAGCGTTGATGTTTTTTATGTTTATGCTTTAAAACATTTTACAAATTATAAATGTTTTATGTAATATCATCGAAAACGCCGCATAGTACCTAAGTTTTTCATGTTTGATACAGATGTTACTTCATAATTGCCAAGTACTTTCTTTACTAATAGATGTAAATCATGTATGTACCTAGCTTTTTTATTTTATTATTACCAAGCACTTTTTATAAGCCAGAATGGGCCTTTCTTTCCCAAGCCTTTCTCCATCCGCATATTGGTCATCGTGCAACGCGCGTGCATGACGAACGAACCTATGCATCCAACCAACAGTCCGTCCGTCACGTCAGTCGCGCTCGGGTCGCGCGTCGAGAGCCCGCGCCACAGAGTAACGTAGCCCGCGCAGCTGTACCTTTGAAAGAAGCTGACGGTGACGAGTGAACTTACGAGTGCTTTGTGCGTGTGCAGACTTATGTGATTACTTGCCGCTGCCTAAATAACTTTTTAATCGGTAAGTTTTTAATTATCTTATTTATTTTTCAAGTTATGGAGGCGATTTATTTACAATAATTTGAAAGTGAGATTAAATCATTAACTGTATAAAAAGCTATAGTAAAATAAACAAATATAAGATATACACGAGAATATTAATATCTTATTTATTGCTAGCTTGTTATCTATCTTTATAATGAAGTTACCATTGGGTATATCTCAAATAAAACAAAATAATAACGATACTTAAGTAGGTTAATATACTTATTTAGAACTTTGTTACTTATATTTTGTTTGAGAACTATGTAGATAGGAACATGCCTATGTACTCTAATTATCTCCACTAACATATGAACCGATTTCGATTATTCCTTCTCCAATCTCAAATCGACTTCAAAATTATTTGCTCTGATACCTCCCTTAGGTACCTACTTAAGATTAAAAACAAGACAGAGTCGCTTGATTTTTGTAGACAATAGATATTTAAAACGTACCCATAGTCTACTATGCTATAGTTGCGCGTCTATCTACTAAACAGCGGGTATCGGGATCGATTCCCGGTGGAAACAAAAGTTTTTTGGCGCAGTGGGCAAGTCCCTGCGCCGCCCGTGGTTCCTAACTTCGATTCCCGGCATGAGCACAATTTTCCTTCCCAAAGACATTTGTGCTTCTAGTTCTGGGTGTGATTGTGTGTGTGTTATATGTGAATGTTTCCCACACCAACGATACAAGTCTTTGAGTTTAGTGTGGGGTTATGAGTTTGGATGTTTGTTTGTTTTTGATGTGAACGTACGTCTTCGAAAGAGTGGAAGTGTGAAATTGTTTTTCAAACAAATACCTACATTTACCTACAGACCTACCTATACATCTATTCTTTACATCGTCGGTCAATGTATAGTCCAGATTCACAGTCAGTAATAAAGAAAGCTTTGTTTAGAATTAATTATAAACATCCTAATGCGAATCTGTCCGTTTAACCTACTGGATTACATTTTTTTTACATCTACGTGTAGATATAGGTGTATTTTTACTCTTGACTTACTTCATCCCAGTTATAGTGGTCTCAGATTCACCAAAACGCTAACATCAATAACATTTTCCGGCACCCACGATACAAGTATTTGAGCTTAGTGTGGGGCTGTATGTGTTAATACGTTAGTTTGTTTGTTAAGTTTGGTAAAAATCGGTGCAGCCGTTTTTTCAGATAGGGCTTCGGGGGTATTTTTATTTTTTATTTTATCTCTTGAGTTTACATTAGAGCATACCGTATCTGCTTATTTGTATGTTTATTTGTCAGTCTGTAATCAAATCTTATATATATATAGCTAGCAAAATTAGGCCCACTTCCCGATGTCTGATTGGACTCAAATAATGTGACAATATAATGATATAGTACCATGGAGCTGGTCTGATGATGGAGACGTAAGATGGCTGTAGGAACTTCTGAACTAAACAAAGATAAACCCATCGAGTTTGGGCTCGTCTTGAGAATTTCTCTGGTTATATAACTTTCCGTCTCTTCTGTCTGTCTTTTATTTTATTTACAACTGGTGTAAGCTTGTTTTTATAATACTCTTAAAGTATTCCTTGTTTAGTGTTTTATTTGTGTATTTACACCCCAGTTTCACCGAATTATTAAAATCTTCTCCATCCAAAGGTTGTCTGGAAGAGATCGCTTTTAGGGATAAGACCGCAGATTGTACACTTTAATTTTATTGTAAATGATATGTAAGGTGTGACAATAAAGCGTTATCTATCTATTTGGATCTAATTAAATCCACGGGCCGATTGCCTATATTTCTTAAAATTAAACTAAAACTTTACAATTCTACTATTTGAGTGGTGGTTCAAGCCCCAGCTTAAAACCCCCACGTACCGTAAGATCCCCTTTTAGTCGCCTGCGAGAGACAGGGCATACTGTATAGCAATATTCTGATGCCCTGAACTGGTGTAAGTTGGGTAGAACCCACTTTGAATGTTGAATGCAACTCCACCAAATTTGTCAAACGATCCAGTGTCGAATGTGGGTGCGCATTGTCCTACATAACTTTTCAACTCCTATCATCGGAGGTCCGAAAATATTTCTCATACCGTTTAAAATCATAATTATTATTACTCATAATATTTGTTTATACTAATCCTTACTATCCTTACTATCCTTACTATCCTTACTAGTCCTTACTATCCTTACTAATATTATAAATGCGAAAGTAACTCTGTCTGTTTGTCTGTTACGCTTTCACGCTAAAACTACTGAACCGATTTAAACGAAATTTGGTACACAGATAGTCTAGAGCCTGAGAAAGGACATAGGCTACTTTTTAATCCCGAATTCTGGCTGGTCCGGGACTTACGCGGGCAAAGCCGCGGGGCGCAGCTAGTATAACAATAATATTCATAAATGTGTTTTATTCCAATATTTGTTTTCATAAATTTCTTAACCATAAGTCTTTTTTTTAATCCATGTATGGAAAATAAAATTATGAAGAGTGACTATTATGAACACAAATCGAAGACAAAGAATAGGATTTAGATTTTTTTGTGAGCCAGTATAGACCCGTCAAATGTATGACATTTTTTTGTGGAGGGGCGTGCACATTTGGAATGGTTTTACTCTACATTATCCACATTGAATTCGTAAGCATTACGTAGGTTTAGTAAACGGAATTCTGTTTAATTCACACGAATTCTGTCACTTTAGTGTGAACTTTACTTTATTATGTAATAAAGGTGCATTTACCTTAAAGGCGTCATCGATTATTCAGGGATAAGAAATATTTGTTCAATAAAAACCACTTAAGTAGATTTCATACCTACATATATAACATACTAGCTACGCCCCGCGGTTTTGGCCGTGTAAGTCACGGACCCGCAGGAATTCCGGGATAAAAAGTAGCTTATGTACTGTCCCAAGCTTTAGTCTATATCATCAAAATCGGTTTAGTGGTTTAGGTGTGAAAGACAGTTACTTTCGCATTAATAATCTGCAGTATATATGTATATATAATGAGAACTGCAGATTGTTGTCTGTTTGTTGTATATACAAAAACTGCTCATTTAAAGGTATTAGATAGATAAATAGATAGATAAAGTATTCTGTTCTCTATTTCATTATATTCTATAAAAGTTACCGTTAATTAATATTTTTTTACGCAAGCAAAAAGCTTAAATAACCGAATTCACACATAGCTAAAAAACTACTGATCAGATCTTGATCAAATTTAAATGGGACCAACGGGAAAGCAAGATCGGTCAAACAAAAAAATTTCAATATTGGTTCACGTGAAAGGAAGTTATGAGGTAAAGACTATATACCCTAATTTATCTGTGTTGTGAGGTAACACACATAAACCAATTAAAAATTACAGTCGAATTGAGTACATCCTCCTTTTTTGTAAAGTGGATAAAATTTTAAAAATGTTAAATTAACATAATTTTTACATCACAGTACAAATACTGTATACTAGAAGACTATAGATCAAAATGTATAGTCTTCTGAACTAGTTGGACTTAAAAATAATTAACGAAGATATAATATAACCATTTAGTCTTTGATTATTAACACAAAAAAAAAGAAGGAGCGAGAAAGTTTGTATGAAGACTGTACATAAGAATACTAGCCGTGCCCCGCGGCTTCGCCCGCTATCACCAAGTTAAAAAGTAGAATGTTAATCCTAGGTATAATCTATGTACATTCCAAATTGTATCCAAATCCGTTCTGCCGTTTAAGCGTGAAGAGGGATCAAATGTACACACTTGCACACAAACTTTCGGATTTATAATATTTGTACGATTACTGTTCCAAATCCAAATCAACAGTCCTTACGCTTCTCCAAGGTTCAAAAGCCGAAGGTAGTCACGGACAGATAAGCACCATAAAGACTCCGTCCCTCGGCCACAGAATATATAATAGTGATCCCTGGCCCTTCCGAAACGCGACAGTCGCGTGCCCTCATGCCGTGTCGCACCTGCCCTATTGTTTATTTTTTAGACACGATCGTAGCTAAAAAATGCCATATGACATGAGTAGAATAGACGAGTCTGTCCACGAGGTAACACCATAGTAGAAATATTCTATGTATGAATACACTCATTTTGTATGGCCATAGTAGAAACAAATGTATGGCAGTCTTCAAGTTTAGTGTGAATACAGAATACAAATAGTGTGAGTGTTTTCTAGGCGAGCATCTTACATCTTGGTGCGAGCAATATCATAAAAAACTAACGAAAACAATCGACATTCATAAAAATATAGTTTTATAAATAAATATTATAGTAAGTTAGTGAAAAAAAAAAAAAACGTGACGTGTAGTAAAGTTTCTACCTCTTTACTAGGGCATCACTTGACTATGAATGGACCTTGACTCTTTTACTTGACTTTGACTTGTGACTAGAACTTGATGATTATATGAAATACACTTGAAATATGTTATCACTTGACACTGGCTAAATGCACAAGACTGCGTGGTCAAAATTACAAGAAAAAACTAGTTTCCTGTCACCTGGTCTTATTCAAAGAACATAAATTTGTTATTTTTATCTGTTGTTTTGTGTGTGTTTTAATTCCAAATATGACTAAAGTCATATTTGAAATTACACGTGCAGCAATTACTCGTAATTATGTATTTGCAATAAAAATATTAAGAATCGCAATCAAACTTGAATACAATAATAAAATACCAAATTAGACAAGTTACATGTAAGTTACCGTTTTGTCTATGTTGTGGTGTTTACTTACAATAATATTATTGTGGTAATAGTTAGTTTTACAATGAAACAAATGTGTTAGTATTACTTGTTTCAAGTACCTCATTACCCGAATAAGGGGAATCAAAGGAAGGTTATCATTTTAACACCATATATGTCGGTAAGTACCATCAGGTGAGATTGTAGTCAAATGCTACCTATCAGGCATAAAAAAAAGTATGTAGAAATAGAAAACTTTATTGTCTATAACTTTTTAAATAAAATTGTACATACTAACAACAGTTTGTCCTTTCCGGACATACAATATTATTATATCTTAATATACTTTTAAAACTAAATAATAACATGTACAATAGATAAAGCATATTCCATACAATATCTCGTGCGCACCTCTATTTAAGCTTTTTATATGTCGTGTACTCAAAATATAGATTTAATTTGTAAAAACCTTTATCTATCAACCATTGCTTTAAGCTTTTTTAAATATGTTTCCATGTAGTTATTTAATTTTCAGAGGTTTGTTCCCTCACAAGCTTCCAAACTAACAAACCGACTGTAACGTATCTTGAATTCGTCTCAGTTCTACGATTGTCGCTAGGTTTCTCTCATAAAAAATGGCGGCCGTGGTGCTCCATAAAGTAGTGACAAAACTAATAAAAAAATTCAGATACCATTGTCATGATCAAAGAGGTCTTATATATTTAATAATAAGTATAACATATATTTTTTTTATTATACGTTGTTCAAATTACTATCATTATTTTTAGCTTTTTCACGTTGGTTGTGACCCACACTAAGTTAAATGACTTGTGTCGTGGGTGCCGGAAACATTCACATCACACACACAATTACAACTACAACCAGAAACACACATTTTCCTTGGGGAGAAAACCTGTGTTCCCGCTGGGAATCGAACCCGATAGATACCCCTGCTAAGAAGGCGGACGCTCTTCTAACGGGCAGTAAATTGTATAATTAAACTAGCTTTTGCCCGCGGCTTCGCTCGCGTTAAGAAGTATTATTTTAAAATTGACAAAGTTTCATACAAACTTTCATCCCTTATTTTATCCCCTTGGGGGTAGAATTAATCAAAATCCTTTCTTAGCGTCATAACATCTACCTGCATGCCAAATTTCAGCCCGATCCGTCCAGTGGTTTGGGCTGTGCGTTGATAGATCACTATGTCAGTCAGTCAGTCACCTTTGAGTGATATATATTTAGATTATTTTTGTTATTTGGATCGAAGTAAAACATAACCAACAACTAGTTTGTTGACCTATTTACAATACGCTTATTTACTTATCTGCATTGATTGCGAAAAGTCAGATAAAGCTCGTAAGTTCAAACAAAGTAGCGAGGCCCGAGGATGACCAATAAAATGACTCGATAGGTGCCTGAGGAACGTCATTTTTATTAGGTTTATCTAAAGGTTACTTATAAAGATCTGTTACTCACAGGTTTCGATTCCCAGCGGGAACACAGGGCTTCTTATTTATTTAATACTTTGCACAAGAAGAGGACTTAATGCTAAAAGCATTCTCTACCAGTCATCCAGCGTGGAAAATGAAATGACATGAGGCGTGTATCAATCAAGTATAGAGTATTATAGAGTCATTACTTTCATGAGTGCCTCTTTGGGGCCCATGTGAATAAACGATTTTAATTTGAAGGAAAAATATGTAAAATAATAACAAAATATAATAGAAATGTATGTCGTATTATATTGTACTTACATAAATATGTAAATGTTGTGAATGTTGACGACACAAGCGGGGGACGAAGCCGCGGGGCACGGCTAGTCGTACATATTTCTACTCCACCTAATGTCAAGCTATGGGGAAAAGGCAGCATTTATGCATGCATGATCGCGCAGGCAAATTGCTTTCGGAACAGCGGCAGACGACTGATTTGAATGTCCGAGATATTTCATACATTTACATACAATACGTGGCGCGGTACCACCTCGTGTTTATTATTTATTGTTTATGCAACGCGCTCTTCTTATAATTAGATATTAAGACCGATGAGCGATGATCAACGGCTTTAAATTCGAAGCATTTCAAATTCAGTTTTGAAAATGGAAGAATTTAAAAAACAAACGACGATTTTTACTTCGCACGTTTGACAGTTCGCACGTTTAAGCCATCAAACAACAGCAAAACAACAAACGCATTCACACTCACAGCCCCACACTAAGTTCAAAGACTTGTATCCTGGGTGCCGGAAACATTCACATCACAAACACATTACACCCAGAACCAGAAGCACAAATATCCCTTGAGAAGGAATTTGTGCTCCTGCCGGGAATCGAACCCAGGACCCACGGCGCAGAGGGCGGACACCTGTCCACTGCGCCATCGGTGGTTGATTTGCCCATACAATGGTAACACCGAAATTATTTATAAGTAAAGCATATTAACACCATACTGTGCTGTTATTCAGATTAAAAACATATTAATCTAGGTTCCTGGATAGTTTTAATTCCAAAATAATTAACTAAAACGACTTAAACCAATTGATTTTCACACATTATTACGACTTAAATGTCGCATCTTTAACTTATTCGTTTTGTATTAAAAACTTACACATTTCTTTTGTCATTACAACAGGAACATAGATTATCATTTCAAGGTACTATTAATGCAAAAAAACAATGGCTAAACATTACATTTTCATTCATAATTTTTGGTATTAAGGTAGCGATACCAGAATTTCATCTTAGTAAAATGCGTGTTTTTGTAACCGTTTTACTCGGCATTCATAATAAAACCACGTAACTTTTCTTCGTAATCTGTGTGATACGATAAATGATGCCTTCTTATTAGAATATTCATAAAATTAATAAATATAAAGGAAAAATATATCAAATCTCATGCAAATAACATCAATTTATATTTTTGTAATCATTTCGTTCCGCCATTTTATATCAAAACACTGTGAAACTTAATTCATGTACGTATATTTACTAGACGAATGATGTCTTCAGCTTTTTTTTGAGGCGCGTTTTCATGAAATTTTAATAAAACCATAAGAAACAAAGATTGCCACGCGTGACCTTGCGTAACCGCCACGATGTCATCCACGCAATATACACCTTTATGTGCAATATTGTAAGGGGGACAATTGGCTGTGGTTAAAAAAGGTGCTCGCATTGACGTATATATATCTGCCCTTTAATGAATGTGAACCAAACAGCAGATTATAAACTTCATAACCATTTTGTTAGGTATTTTTTTTATTATTTCGCGTCAAACATCCTCTATTTTTTTCAACCATCTATCTAAGAACCCTTGGTTTCTTTTTGCTTGGTTTTTAAACGAATATTACGATACCTTAACTGTCGAAATCCATCATGCCGTTTGGAAGATACGAGGTAATAAAGATACATACAAGATACGCGCGAAAAACACCCTTCCAGGCGGTAAAAAAGAAGTTTACCATTTCTTCTTAGAGGCCAGTTTTGACAGCTGTCACCGATCTAGTTGGGTTTCATCTTGAAAGTTATTGTTGGCTTTTGCAAAACAAATAATTTAAACGCAAGCAAAGCTTTTAAACCGACCACGCTTTATCTTCGCAACCGTTCATGAATTAAATACGCATTACTGAGGATAACTCAAAAACTACTGGTCAGATCTTGATCAAATTTAAATTGGATCAAATGGTAAGCACCAGCTTTCAAATAAAAAAAATCATCTAACTTGGTTCGTCTAAAAAAAAATTCACATAAAAATAAAGTCGAATTGAGAACCTCCTCCTTTTTTGTGAAGTTGGTTAAAAAAGTCGTGAAAGAATCACTCAAAGCAGCTGTAACATGTTTTTACGACCTTTTAACTGCTGTATCGTAAAGTTTCATTCATAAAAAGCTTTTGCAAGTTACGTACTAACAAACTAACATGCAATAACAGTTTGAGTTGTTAGATGCATCGACGTAAAAAAAGGTTATTTTTAAAGTCGCTGAGAGAATGTCTAAAATAAGTTGTAGGACTGTAGGTACCCGAGTATTTTACATCTGAGAGGCTAGCGTTTGACCATTATCTCAGTAAATTTTCACTAGAATCTCTCTCGCATTTTTCTACACCCAATTTTATCGCTTACACTGAATAAACTTTTCGCTTCTACATTCATCATCCGTCCGTCGGCGAGTGGAACTCATTGCCTGCGTCTTTGTTCCCCGAACCGTATTCACTAGGTCCCTTTCCATCAGGTGAAATAGTGGTCAAATGCTTGCCTATTCCGCGTAAAAAGAGATGTATATTGCACTAAATGCAATGTTCTCACATTAAATGAAGAATAGTTTTATAGAGATGAATTGATTTGATTAGCTCGTGGCCATGTGATTGCATATTATATTTATTCCTCTTTACATTTTAGAATGCTTTGAATATTCTAAAAAGAAGGTTTTGTTGAAGAAATATTTAAATCTCTCAGATTTTGTTAAAAGGCGAAAGATTTATACGTATTGAAGCGAAACCAGAGTTTTCAATACACGCAAAAAGGGCCGACATACGGCCTAGTTGCGGCAAATAGCCACCGAGCACCAAGTACAGGCTTTGTTATGAATGCTGACAACAACGGTTACAAAGGGATGACACTAGAATGAGAATCATCATGATGTAATTGAGAGTAGTGGCTGGTTTCTTACTCTGTAATTCAGTGGTTATTTATATTTATAGTTTAGTTACTAGGCAGATGTAACATTAATAGTTTTTACATTACATTAATACATTATATTTTAATTTTCTGTCTAGTGTTTTTTATGTGGCCCTTATTGGCTACTTGTGAAGCAACAACGGTTTTCAAATAAAAATAGAACCATCAACATCATTTCACCTAAATTTTTTTTCTTTAAGGCAGCGTTTCCCAATTTGTGAGTCGCGACCCGGTACCGGGCCATCAAGATTAAATACCGGGTCGCAGCATTCCCTTGTTTCTAATTAATAAACATTTACTATACTGGAGAATAGTTTTTCCTCCAATCCCAAGCTACAAATCGTTTTAACGCGTGTGAAAAGTTTTGAGTGGGTCACGAAGGGGAAGTATCAAAATTACCGGGCCAGGGCAGAACAAAGTCTGGGAAAGTCTGTACTAAGGTAACACACATAAAAATACAGTCAAATTGAGAACGTCCTCCAATTTTTGAAGTCTGTTAAAAATCATAACAACTCTTCCAAATCATTCACAGAATACTTAACAGTTGTAAACTCAGGTCATCCATAGTCATATCTAAAATAGTATTGACGTACCGAACTCCAAAACATCGATCTCTAGAGTCACATTCACGAGGCGTACAATTGTACAACACGAAGCAAATATAGTGTAGTTATTCGACCTGGGATATCTGGGGCATGTCATAACTATTCACAACATGATTAGTGTAGCAGGCGCCTAACTGTGGCTAGTTAGTGCAATCATTATTACTATGACGATAATGTACGTACATTGCACAACGAGTCAATTCATTACGAACAATGTGTTCGATTCTTAGACAATCTAACCTATAAGTCTCGTATAAACGTACCCACCAATCTGCCTGAAAAGCTCCGCACAAGGCAAACAAAAACAATCTAGCGCATTTATACTAGTGGCTCTCTGAGCTCAATGTATTTGTTTTTACCGACTTTCCAAAAAAGGACGAGGTACTCAAGTCTACTGTGTCTTTTTTTATGTTTGTTACCTCATAACTCCTCTCCACGTGAGCCGATTTCGAATTTTTTTTTATAGTTTGAATGATGTTTTTTTTTTTTTTTTATACTAGATAGGCAAGCATTTGACCGCTATCTCACCTGATGGAAAGTGACGATGCGGCCAAAGATGGAACATGCTTGCCTAGAAGGTACCTATTCACTCTAGACTTGAAGACACCCAGATTATATTGTTCAGGGAACAAAGTTGCTTTCTAATTGGTCTTATTTAAATTTGATCAAGATCTGATCAGTAGTTCTTGAAATATCGTCAATAATGCCTATTTTGTGGACTACTTTGACGATGTTCTCGTTTACTAGACTTCAAAAGTTACCTCATAACTTCTTTTGTTGTGAGTCGACTTTGATGATTGTTTTTTTATTTGAAAGTTGGTGCTTACTTTGTGGTGCCATTGAAATTTGATCAAGATCTGATGTCTAGTTTTGAGTTATAGTCAATAATGCGTGTTTAATACATTAAATCTAATCAAGGTTCCAAAGATAGAGCGGTGAAGTCGGTTTTTTTAAGCTTTGCTTGCGTTTAATTACTTTATGTGTTTTACCTCATAGCTTCTTCTAAATTTATTTCTACTATGGTATTACTACACCTTTTTCTACCGACTTCCCAAAAAAGGAGTAGGTACTCAAGTCGACTGTATTTTTATATCTTTTCTTTTTTTTTATGTGTTACCAATATCTTCGTTCCTCGGGAACCGATGTTGAATTATTTTTTTGTTTGAAAGATGTTGCTTTTTAATTGGACCCATTTAAATTTGATCAAGATCTGATCAGCAGTTCTTGAAGTATTGTCAATAATGCGCGTTTAGTACATGTAATCTGATCAAAGTTCCGAAGATAAAGGGGTGAAGTCGGTTTTTTTAAGCTTTGCTTGCGTTTAATTACGTTACACTTTGTATATCATATTGATGTATCCATTTCTCAAGGACTGTGGTCTATTTAAGGATTTTGTAGCGGAAGTAATCGTAGGGTTGTTTCCTATCGCGATGGGTCTATTAATTAGCCATTTATGCAAGTATTCTTATATTGTAGACTAACTAACAGTGACGGTTTCAAAATCAAAATCAAAATCGTTTATTCACAAGGGCCCCAAAGAGGCACTCAAGAAATTTAATGGTTCTACTGCCAGATTCGCAAAATTCTCATCCATCTCGAGAAGAACCTGGCAAGAAACTCGGCGGCGCATTTTTTTCATAAAATTTTTGAAATCGTTCTTTAACACTAATACATAATTAAGGTGTATCTATATTATGTATTCGCTAGAAAGCGCTTGTGCAGTTTGCCTCCATGCATCCTTGTCATTAATATAGTCGATCGTTTTATACTGAGTGTTATACAGTGACCCTCGGTACCCTACGGTACGTTTCGCCTGTCATAATAATGTTAAAAAGTAGTTTATGTTTTTTATAATTTCTCAGATTCGGCACAACTTCGTAATGTCGATATAGCCTCAAGTGCGGCGATCGAACCACTCCTCCAAGACTATATTTCCGTCCGATCGTGAATCGCATGACGTAAACCTTCGGACAGTTGGACGCACACAAGTGCTGGTATTTCTGTATCGGGATTGATCAATCTGAAAAACGGCAGTAGACCTCGATGGTTACTGAGGCCGTTTAATTTTGAGATCTTACTTTTGTTCTGCTTTTCTGTAATTACTGTTAATTTTAAAATCGTAAAAAAAGTATTTATGTTTACAAAGTACAAGTACAAAAAAAAGTAAAAAAGTCAAAGTAAAGTAAAGTACAGTTTAGTTTCACTACTACTACTCATACTAATGATTAATTATTTTATAATGCGTAGATTATTTTTCAAATACCCTATATAATTATACAGGGTAATTCGTAAAATAATCTACTGTCCAATTGCTTATAAATATCTTAAACAAACAAACAAAAACAAACGCATTCACACTCACAGCCCCACACAGTATCGTGGGTGCCGGAAACATTCGCATTACATACACATTACACCCAGAATCAGAATCACAAATATCCCTAAAGGAATTTGTGCTCCTGTCGGGAATTGAACCCAGGACCCACGGCGCAGAGGGCGGACACCTGTCTACTGCGCCAACTGGGTCGTCTCAGACTCTGATGCTTGTTCTAATCCTTAGCTAATTTAGTTCTACGACTTTCTTCTGAATGCTATATTCTATACGATCTCTAATTAGTAAAACTTCACTGTCCCGCAAAGAACGTCATCGCTTCGCTGCGCCGGAATATGCACGTTCGAGGGTAATATCATAGTGTCTGTTTTCTACTATGGTAACATCATAGTCTCTATTTTCTACTATGGTTACATCATAGTCTCTGTATTCTACCATGGTTATTATATAGCGATGGGCGATTGTTACAGAAAAAACAATCGACTGATCCAAAAATTGTGCTATTCATTTTTAATATATATTACTAATCGACAATCGAATGCGCATTCGATTGTCGATTCAGTAGTTCCTTACCATGATTATTCGAATAACAATCGACAAAATACTAACTGTACGCACACAGCTAGTTGATTTAAGAAGAGCATTTAAATTCTGTTATACTTAAAACAGTTGTACCAATCTTGTATCTTAAGCTGTGGCGCATAGCACACGCCCACCGCACCATCTTTTGTAATTATATAGGCACTTATTTAGTAGTACGTACAAATATAGTAATAGGTGTGTCCAGTCATTGTTGCCCGCCGCATACCGTTAGTTATCTGATAACAATCGACTAACATCGATTGTTATCGACTGAACCGAACAATCGACTAATTCGATTAGTTTTAGTAATAATCGCCCATCGCTATGGTAATATCATAGTCTCTATTTTCTACTATGGTAATATCATAGTATCTGTTTTCTACTATGGTAATATCATAGTTTGTTGTTTCTACTATGGTTATATGCAAAAATTTGTTTGTGAATGTGTAAGTATGATAGTTTTGTCTTCACACTATTACAACTAAAAGGATTCGGGTGAAATTGAGAATGTACTTAGCATACACACCTACACCACATACTAGAATTAACACAGGCTACTTTTTAACTTGACAAAAGCGAGCGAAGCCACAGGGCACGGCTAGTATTTTTTTTCTTATAATTTTGGCTTCGCAATCTTGTGCATTTAGCCAGTGTCAAGTACCTAATAATATATTTCAAGTGTATTTCATATTAAAAGTCCTAGTCACAAGTCACAGTTAAAGACAAGTAAAAAAGTCAAGGTCCAGTCATAGTCAAGTAATGCCCTAGAAAAGTGGTAGAAAATTATTATTTTTTTAAACTTCTTTTGAAGTTTTGTAGCGAAGGCGAAAATCACGTTTTTCAACATTGTATGATTTGCCTACACTTTGCCTTACTTACTTACTAAGTATTAACGGTTAATAATCCACCATTATTACACATTAGCACTCGAAGAATCACAGGTTTTGGAAAATTATACAAAACCAACAACGCCATTTTTTTCACTTTCGCGGCAAAACTCCGGCTAGTATTATATAAACTCGCACCACAGATTGAATATATATATTTAGGCTACATCAATTAACACTCCAACAATAGAAGAATAATCCCCACTAATGTGAGCCGTTGAAACTATGTCGCCATCTGTCAACACCTACTTTAAAAAGTTAATAAGGAGAATGCGTGAGATCTAAATACATATAGGTTAATTATTAAATGTTTATTTAAATACTCTTTTTGATTGAGTGAAGTGAGATATCTAAATTGATTTGAGTTTTTTTTTTTTATATTAACAACCTTTATCATCTGCAGGCTAATTGCCTATATTTCCTACAACTAAACTAAAACTATACACAGCAAAGAACTAAGTTACCTACAAGACTTCGAGCTTATAAGTAACTCAAGTGCTCAAGCCCACTTCGAGTGGGTAGCGTTCTCATCATGCTAGCGGCATTGCCTCTCTGAATTGCAATGCTTATACGTTGAGCCAGATAAGTGCCAGCATTTTGATGAGCAGTTGATTTGAGTGGTTTAATACTTTGTCCGTCCGTCCGTCTGTCCGTCTGTCAGTGTCATCTAGCGTCTAAGCCATACAAGCGGATAACTTCAAATTCTCAGAGAATATGTAAAGCTATGGCTGAAAGCTAAAAAAATATAGGTGTAAATATTAAGGGGGCATTCATACACGTAAATGGAGGATATTTTTTTTCTGCTCGTGTAGGGTACCATTAAAAAGATCGCTGCAAATAGAGAACGAAACCGTTTAAAACAAAACGTAGAAAATAACAAATTGCTAGGACATTAAAGTCTCTGTTTTTACACCTATTTTGTTGTTGTACCATGTTACATCTTCGGCCGCATCGTCACTTTCCATCAGGTGAGATGGTGGTTAAATGCTTGCCTATTATGCATAAAAAAAAACTTTTACCATAATATTTCTACTATGCTTTTACCGTAGATAACTTGCTCGGTAGCTCGCTCCAAGCGATTAGCGATAAGTCAATTTCGATTATGTAACGAGAAAAATCTTTTTAACCGACTTCAAAAAAGGAGGTTCTCAATTTGACTGTAATTTTATACATGTTGTTACTTCAGGACTTTTTCTAGGTGAATCGATTTTTATGTTTTTTTATTTTTATTTGTGACAGTCTAGTGTTTGACCACTATCTCACCTGATGGTAAGTGACGATGTGATCGAAGCTGTTAAACACATTAGACCTGCTTATCATGTGTTCTTATTTAAATTTGATCTAGATCTGACCAGTAGTTTTTGAGTTACCGTCAATAAAGAGAATTTAATTTATTTAATCTGACCAAGGATTCCGAAGATAAAGCGGTGAAGTAGGTTTTTTAAGCTTTGCTATCGTTTAAAATTTTAAATTATTGTCCTTAATGGAAGTACCTATAGTAATTTCATGAAATTTCCTTTTACGTTATATGATTATGTATTTAAATTCGTGAAATAAATAATAATTATTATTGGTAATACTATGACGTACCTATATGTTAGGTATCGTAATGTACGATATTTTACCTTAACGCGCTACGTACCAACGTTTCGTAGTATGTATGTATATATATATATATATATATATATATATAGTATACAAGGTAAGGTAAGGTATCAAATATCAAGACAAAATGTCAAACGTCATCAATTTATGGTTGACATACCTCCAGTTCGCACGAAGCGTTTTGCTTCTACATTCATCATCCGTACAGCGAAGAAGTGGAACTCATTGCCTGCGTCTTTGTTCCCTGATCAGTATAATCTGGGTGTCTTCAAGTCTAGAGTGAATAGGTACCTTCTAGGCAAGCATGTTCCATCTTTGGCCGCATCGTCACTTTCCATCAGGTAAGATAGCGGTCAAATGCTTTAAAAAAAAATACAACGAAAAAGATTAACTATTATTTCGATGGTAATGTATCACTTATAAACAGAAATTATGATTTTACGAGCAGTCTTTTTTTGTGGTCATACGCCAAATAATAAATATTGTATATGTACTATGTATGGTGTGCTACATAGATGCATTTTATACACTCGTACTTGATTTGAGTCACCTGTTTTGCCTACATTCACTTTTTCACAAGTCTGTAGGCGTCATTATGTTCCATAGTCATTGTCAAAATACACTAACAAAATTAGACAGTTCTAGAACAAATGCATACATTTTTGTCAAAGATTTAGTACAGTTTACGAGAAATAATGTATAGATAGAATAGTGTAATTAGGTATCTGTGATCCTAGACGTTGATATATCGGTGTAACATTAATTTATAAATTTAACGTTTCAAACGTCAAACTTTGAAATTCGAATATTTACGTTCGGAATTTAAAATTTAAGTATATATATAATTGCTATTTATATAATATATAAAAATATATTTATATAATATATAGGTAATTATATATTGTATAATATAGATTACTCCCGTGTGATGCCGGGCGGGTCGCTTGTAACAATATACCTAAAGGATAAAATTTGCCGCGAAAGTGAAAAAATGGCAGTGTTGATTTTGTATAATTTTCCAAACCTGTGATTCTTCGAGTGTTAATGGGTGGATTATTAACCGTAAATACTAAGTAAACGTGCATAAGTGTAGGCAAATCATACAAAGTTGAAAAACGTGATTTTCACTTTCGCTCCAAAATTTCAATAGAAGTTCTAGTAAAGTTTTTACCACTTTACTAGGGCATAACTTGACTATGACTGGACCTTGACTGTGACCAGGACTTTATAGTCTTAAAATATATTATTACTTGACACTGGCTAAATGCACAAGATTGTGGAGCCAATATTATTTAAAGGTTTATTCACCATAGGAATTCAGATATTTGCAGCTCAATCCCTCGTGTAAACACCAACATTTATATATTGCGATGAAACAAATATCAATGCATTTTGGTTTAAGTAGATTGTAGCGCCGCAGTATCACAGAAATAGGACGGTGGTATCTACGTCACTAATCGATCGTAAAGGGAGAAATCTTTCGATTGACTTACGGTTTTACGATCTTGCGTCGATAACTGACTCACTTCCTGTCTAAGTCTTAAGCGTTCGACTCCCAATTTATCATTTATAGGCCAGTATTGATATGTAATAATGTGCGCGTTCACCTTCTAAGCAGAAGGGTTCGATTCCCGGCAAGAACACAAGTTTTGTCCTCGAGGAAAATTTGTGTTTTTTGTTCTGGTTGTCATTGTGTGTGTGAATTTTTCCGGCACACACGACACAAGTCATCTAACTTAGTGTGAGGCTGTGAGCGTGACAGGGTTTATTTTTATTTTTAATAGTCCACTAATGGGCAAGTAGACAAGTTGCAAAATAATATTTTGAAAATTCATATATGGTTGACACAAATCCAATTCGCTCGAAGCGCTTCGCTTCTACTTTTATCATCCGTACTGCGAAGAAGTGGAACTCATTACACGCGTCTTTGTTCCCCGAACAGTATATATAAACTGAGAGTCTTCAAGTCAAGAGTGAATATGTATCTTCTAGGTAAGCATGCTACATCTTCGGTCGCATCTTCACTTTCCATCAGGTGGGATAGTGGTCAAATGCTTGCCTATAAAGCATACATTAAATACCGACTGACTGATTTTCATCAAACATAGCTGGTGGCGCGAGTAAAATCGCTGGCGTGTAAATAGCCCACCATTTACGTATTAATATTTTTAATGATAGCGGTAAATTATTTTGGATTAAAACATTGGCAAAAATCAGTAGGGATACACGAATCAATTTACAGTGTTTATTTAAGCCCACGTACCTAGACTGCGTCGAAACCGCCTCCGGAGCTCCCCAAGAAAGGAACTACAGCAAACTGTATGTATGCCTAAGCGCACACACACAACTCCACGTCGCGCCGGCCGGCGAGTTTGAATCCGAAAACATCCGAAAATGTACGAGGCACTGAACAATAAGTCACATCACAGTTCAAGCGGTCGATCACAATAGACACGATGAAGTTTTTATTTTAAGTCCTGGTTAATTAGATGATAATTATTTAATTAGTTTTCTACGTCACAAAATTCAATAGCGGAGCGTTTTTGTCAACCACACACAGACGACACACACGAATGAAGTCGCGAGCGCAAAAAATGTCACTCGATACAACTAGCGCCATCTCTAGGATCCTCCTTGAACGATCTCTAACAGTGGTCAGCAGAGGGCCTAATACACTGCAAATGTACACAAATATCCAAAGATTCTTGCCAATATGAATATTAGGTATATAAAGTGAAGTATTTATTCACAGATGTATAATTTACATTTATTTTTTATATTATAAAAGGCAAAGACGCTTCACCAATAGCTAAGCTTATCAAGCAAGTCACCTTCAAAAAAATTTAATCAAAATCGTTCCAGTCATTTGGGAGCTATGCTGCAGACAGACACACAGATACACACTACAAACTTAACACCCCTCTTTTTCGTCGCGGTTTTAAAAATAAATATTTTGAGGTAATTTGTTTTTTTCGGGGTCACGAGCACAGTGCTTTGCTGCACAAGATTTTGACCTATAAAGTTCAAAATTTGTACTGTAAGCAACCAAAAGCAACTTGCTTGTCTCGTAAACAAACAAACAAACGCATTCACACTCACAGCCCCACACTAAGTTCAAAGACTTGTATCGTGACAGGTACTAGTGACAGGTAGACTATTGTTGACCAGCGAGCAGAGCGAGCAAAGCGTCTCCGTTTCAGCTCGGCCAAAATGGCTTCCGTATGTCCGGCGGATTTCCGGTTGTTCTCCTCTACAGGTCGCATTTCTCAACCAATTCTAGTGAAATGTTGCCCACAGCAAGGTCGATAATTATGCTTATACTTATACAATTAAACGCAAGCAAAGCTTAAAAAAACCGACTTCACCGCTTTATCTTCGGAACTTTGATCAGATTTAATTTATTAAATACGCATTATTGACGATAACTCAAAAACTGGAGATCTTGATCAAATTATAATGGGACTACAAGAAAAGCTCCAGCTTTCAAATATAATTACCTTATCATCAAAATCGGCTCACAACGAAAGAAGTTATGAGGTAACTGTTGAAGTCGGTTTAAAACGAGAACATCGTAAATGTAGTCCACGAATAAGCATTATTGACGATATTTTAAGAACTACTGATCAGATCTTGATCAAATTTAAATGGAACCAATTGGGAAGCAACATCTTTCTAACTCGAAATCAGTTCACGTGCAAAGAAGTTACGACATATAACAAAAAAAAACCAGTCGACTTCGCTCACTCCTTCTTTTTTTAAGTTGGTAAAAAAAAATTGATTAAGTTTAAGGGATGAAAACGTTTACAAAAATATTTCAGCCATTTAAAACAATACACGACATCTTCAGCTCACAGAGTCACTGGCTTATTCTGTGCCACAGCGGAAGGACGCAAACACTGCGTTTGCCTTCCGTCAGTTCCATCACAGAATAAACAGCTCCAGAATAACCCGGGTACCACCGTGCAAGATTTACAGCTCGCCTACGAAACTCGGATAACAATGTGACTTTATTACCCCGACCTCCCCTTATCCTGACTTAAGCTTTGAAAGCTAATATTGGCCGAACTTCCCCTCGAGGACGATGTCGATTTTCTGACGATAATGTTGATTGATTTTGTAATTTGGTGGATTAGTGATATGTGGACTTTACCAAAGCCATTAAAAATATATACTTATGGATAAAAACATACATGTACTTACATGTATGTTTTTTCCACGACCAAAATAAAATGTCCTAACTATTTGCATCATCGAAATATTAATTACTTCCATTACTATTACAGCAATTTTTTTTTCTTTTAAATTTGGCTCCGTAATCTTGTGCATTAAGCCAGTGTCAAGTTTAAAATATTTCAAGTAAATGTCATCATATAGATCCTAGTCACAAGTCAGAGTCATAGTTAAGTAAAAGAGTCAGGGTCCAGTCATAGTCAAGTTATGCACTAATAAAGTGGTAGAAACTTTACTAGAACTTACATTTTGGAGTTTTGGAGCGAAAGTGAAAATGGCGTTTTTCAATTTTGTATGATTTGCCTACACTCATGCACATTCACTAACTATTAACGGTTAATAATACACCATTATTACACATTAACACTCAAAGAATCACTAGTTTTGGAAAATAATCTAAAATCAACGACGCCATTTTTTCACTTTCGCGGCAAAACTCCTACAGCATCTTGTATTAAAGTTATTAAAAACTGACAACTATCCGAGAACAACTACTGATGCTTTGGTAAACTATTACATTTTGCAGCATTGTCAATATTGTAATTACAACATAAATTGTAGTAGTGTGTAGTAACCGCTGACCTACTACCACTAAAATAGAACTTTCCTCGATAAGGATAGAACTTTACTACGGTTCTATTTAATCAATATCATTTCATAGTTTCCTCTTGTATGATGACGTCAACAAAAACTCTAATTTTGGCGCCCAATTTTCGAGTAGTGACGCGCATTGTCCGAATCGATTGTCGGCTTTTAGCAAATAAGTGATGTGCGCAAACAAACATCACTCGATTAAATTGGATTGGCGTTTGAGTCAGGTTTTCTAATCACTTACTTACGTGGCAATATTAAATTAGATACTTTGCTTTGTGATCTTTTCATATATTTTTTATAAAAAATGTCGGGTTAATTACACCATCAAGAACGAGAAGAGGCTGGAGCATAGAGTTTCTATTATGGTTGGAGTGATTTTTATGACCTTTGATTTGTAGGATTTTGTCTTCGCCCTGAATATCAGAATAACGTTATAAACATCAAAAAAATCACAAATAAAATAAAAATAAAACTGCCACTTTTCTATTTATCGGCATAATACTAATATGTATTTTTGTCTTAATTATGTGAATACATTTAATAAAGAAAGCCATGGGTTTGTACCTTGGAAATACCTAAATAATTATATTATGATTATAGTTATTATAAACTGAGCTATATTTTCATTCAGTCCAACACAGATATACACAAAAAACCATTACATCAACACTAGCCGTGCCCCGCAGGTTCGCCCGCTATTACGAAGTTTTTTTTTTTTACGCTTTCACACTTATAGCCCTACACTAAGTCCAAAGACTTGTATCGTGGGCGCCGGAAACATTAACATCACACACATATGACACCCAGAACCAGAAGCACAAATATCGCTTAGGAAGGAATTTGTGGTCCTGCCGGGAACCCATGACCCTCGGCGCAGAAGGCGGATACCTGTCCACTGCGCCAACAGGGTCGTCAGTTTAAAAGTAGCCTATGTGTTAATCCTAGGTATAAGCTATGTACATTCCAAATTTCATCCAAATCCGTTCAGCCTTTAAAGCGTGAAGAACAAACATACTTACGCACTTACACACAAACTTTCAGGTTTATAATATTAGTAAGATAAAAGATCGAGCAAGTTGAAATGATAAAGGCCCATTAGGTGGCGCGCCGCAAGCGTAATGTTTATTGCAAATATCTACAGTTGTGCAGCCGCCTGCCGCACGGAATACGCGGTAAATCATCGATACGAAGGTTCGTTATTAATTTCTTGAAAGTGGGCTCGGCGATAATAGTTATTTGTATTGCTTCGACCATTCGCTATAATGACAACTGATTTATTAGTCATCAATGTCAAGTCTAGTGTAATAAATGTAAATCTACTTATTAGATTAACATTTATTCGTGAAATACCGACCGGAAGCGTTTCGCTTCCACTTTCATTCTGAACTGCAAAAGAATGGAACGCCCTGTCGTCTCCTGTGTTTCCCATGAATAATAACAATATTGTGTTGTTCAAGAAGAGAATCTTTGACCAAATCGCCGTTTTCCATCAGGTGAGATTGTTATCAAACGCTGGCGTAGACACAAATAAAAAAAAACAAATTTAATATTCTAGGCCTAGCGTAATTTTTCAAACGACTTCAAAAAAGGATTTCTCAATTCGACTGTATGTTTTTTTTATATGTATGTTACACGATATCTCCGCCAATCGTTAATCGATTTCGATGATTCTTTTTTGTTTAGTAGAGTAGATATAGTTCAGAGGTGGTCCCATATTAATTTTATCGAAATCGGTCCAGCCAAAACCAAAATATAAGCGATGAAGTCGGTTTTTTTACCGACTTCCCAAAAAAGGCGGAGGTACTCAAGTCGACTGTATTATTTTTTTTTATCCTAACTTCGCTCCACGCGAGCCGATTTTGAATTTTTTTTTTAAGTTTTAAAGATTTTGCTTTCTAATTGGTCCCATTTAAATTTAATCAAGATCTGATAAGTAGTTCTTGAGATATCGTCAATAATGCCTGTTTTGTGACGAATAATGCGTACTTTGACGATGTTCTTGTTTACCCGACTTCAAAAGTTACCTCATACATAACTTCTTTCGTTGTGAGCCGATTTTGATGATTCTTTTTTTTGTTTGAAAGCTGGTGCTTTTCATGTGGTCCCATTGAAATTTGATCAAGATCTGATCTCTAGTTTTTGAGTTATAGTCAATAATGCGTGTATATACATTAAATCTGATCAAGGTTCCGATGATAAAGTGGTGAAGTCGGTTTTTTTAAGCTTTGCTTGCGTTAAATTAATTAAGCTTTGTTTGCGTTCCAATTTTTTTTTTTTTTTTTTTTTATGCAGAATAGGCAAGCATTTGACCACTATCTCACTTGATGGAAAGTGATGATGCGGTCGAAGATGTGACATGCTTGCCTAGAAGATACCTATTCACTCTCGATTTGAAGACTCCCAGATTATACCCCTCAGGGAACAATGACGCAGGCAATGAGTTCCACTCCTTCGCTGTACGGATGATGAACGTAGAAGCAAACCGCTTCGAGCGAACTGGAGGTATGTCAACCATAAATGGATGACGTTTGTCAGTTTGTCTGGTTGTTAGATGGTAAAATGGGCATGGTGGAATTAACTCATGTAATTCCTGCGCACACTCTCCAAAATGCAAACGATAGAATACCGATAGACTTGCGACCATACGCCTGTGACCAAGGCTGTGCAATCTGGACTCAATCAGCTTACTATCGCCAATAAGTCTTTTTGCCCGTCGGTCAATAGCCTCAAGACCTTCAAGCTGGTACTTAGCGGATCCATCCCAGAGATGGCCACAGTACTCCATACTCGATCGGACTTGCGCTTGATATAAGTTAAGAAGCTGGCGAGGTGTGAAGTACTGCCGGACCTTGGCGAGGATACCCAACTTCTTAGCGGCCAGTTGAGCTCTGGCTTCAATGTAGGTGCCAAAGTTAAGATTTGACGATAAGGTAACGCCAAGAAGCTCGAGTTTGTTTGCTATCGGTATTGGTACATCTTGGAAGGTTCTTGGAATCTTGGAGATAGGTCAAACGGACTCCGTTTGGCGGAGAAGAGACACGCCTGTGTTTTGGACGCATTAAATCGAACCAAGTTAGCATCGCCCCAATCGGACACCGCCAACAAGTTCGAATTCAAACGCCCAATCATTGCCTCTCTTAAAGACTGGACTTGTACCTTACCGGCTCGTGCATTAGATATAAATCTCTCGACAACGGTGCTATCGTCTGCGTACCCAAAGATACCGGGCCTAAGCAGATCGTTAATGTGTACCAAAAACAAAGTTGCCGAAAGAACTGACCCTTGAGGTACCCCGGCATTAATTGCCATTAGATCGGACGAGCAGCCGTCAACGACAACTCGAATCGATCGTTCCCTCAAGAAGTCCGAGATCCAAGCACATAAACCGGGAGGTAAACCATAAGCTGGAAGCTTGCCAATAAGGCTATCGTGCCATACCCTGTCAAAGGCCTTGGAAATATCAAGCGATACCGCAATCGCTTCGCCGTGTTTTTCCAAGGCCTCACTCCATATGTGAGTGGCATATGCTAGAAGGTCTCCTGTTGACCGGTTCTGGCGAAACCCATATTGCCGGTCACTCAGAAGGTCATTTGCTTCTAGATAGCCTAGGAGTTTCTTGTTCAGTACACGTTCCATTGTCTTACAGAGAATGGACGTGACTGAGATCGGCCTGTAGTTGACAGGGTCGGCGCGACTTCCTTTTTTGGGCACAGGCTGCACGTTGGCGGACTTCCATGCTTTCGGCACTTGACCAGTCTCCATAGAGAGGCGAAAGAGGCGTGTCAGTATCGGAGACAATTCAGGCGCACATGTCCTCAGAACTATGGCTGGTATGCCATCAGGGCCACAGGCCTTGTTCACATCCAGATTGCGCAGCGCTTTACGTACATCGACCTGTCGAATGCGGATTTCCGTCATGGTCGACTCGCAGACAGGTAAACTCGGAGGTACAGCGCTACCAGCATCTAGATGTGAAGATTCCGCAAAGAGTGAAGCAAACAAATTAGCTTTCTCTTCAGCGGTGTGAGCCAGTGTCCCATCAGGCTTCAGCATTGGAGGCAGTGAGGAACGGCAGAAGTTCGCTTCAACCGACTTAGCCAGGGACCAAAACGCTTTACTCCCTGAGGGATACGAAGCAAGTTTGGCCCCAATCCGGCTAATATGGTCAAAGCGTGCCTTCTTAAGAACCTTCTTGCAAGACTTGGCAGCTTTGTTAAAGGCTCTCTTCTTTTCACGTATATTCCTAGCCTTGCGAATTCGAGCTTCAGCCCAAGCGGTGTAGGCTTCATGTTTTAACGCTTCCGCGTGTCCACATTCGGCCCCAAACCAGGGGCGAGCTTTACTGGATAGAGGTGCGTCAGAGAATGGAATGAAATACTCCATGCCTAAACGCATCACATCTACCACAGCATTCGCGCAAGCAGAGGGATCGCTCGAAGAGAAGCAAAGTTGCCGCCAAGGATAAGATGCATAAAAGGAACGCATCTCATACCAATCTGCTGACTTGTATCTCCAAACCCGCCGAGTGCCTTTTGGGCTGAGATCAGGCGGAGAATGGACAGACACAGATTTCACCAGACAGTGGTCGGAGCTACCAAGCGGTGATGAAACCGACACAGAATAGCGGTCTGGGTCTGTTGTCAGCAGAAGGTCTAAGCAATTGGCTGTATGGCCATCAACATCCGGTATCCTCGTTGCCTCTTGGACCAGTTGGGTGAGGTTGAGCGTCAAAGCTAACTTACGCATCTCTCTCCCAGCATGGTCAGTGTTCTGGTATGGGAATAGCCACTCCTGATGGTGAGCATTGAAATCCCCCAGAACCACTAATTCAGCAGAAGGATACCTCTGATGTGCCACGTCGGCCGCCTCACTGAGGTGTGTCATGAGCCTATTTGTCTCCACGTCTCCAGAGTGCGCACGGTAAACACAGGCATAGAGAATTTTCTCCATGCCTGTATCCACCAGAACCCAGATAGTTGAGAGGCTGGGGTCTTCAAGATTACGGAGACGCCGATAGCAGATGTCATCACGAGCGTACATGCAAACTCCCGAGCGCTGCTTGAACTTATGTTCAAGGTTATAGCCCGGGTAAGCAAGATACGCCGCGTCAGCTGGACATCTGATCTGCGTCTCCGTAAGGAACAGTAGGTGAGGTTTTGCGGTTTCAAGATGGTGGTGGACCGGGTTGATGTTGCTGTGCAAACCTCTTATATTACAAAGGTGCACATGAAGAGCGAGGACGTGCTTCCGTTGTTTAAATGCCTTACTGTTCTTTTTAACTTTCATTTTTGGGGGGGAGTGAAGGTAAGAAGACGGAAGTGGGACAAAGCGCTAATTACTGACTCAGTGACATACAGTATCAAACGACCCATCAGTGGGAAATCAAAACCGGAGACCGCGGGGACGCCCGAGCCCCCCCGGGAGTGTCCATCGGGTCCTCGCATCCGGTCGCCAACCGGCACGATGGCGCACTCCTGGGATTTTTCGCTAGATGGCGGGGCAGCCTTTCATGAGTGGCTAGCTCATTACTTGGGCCCCCAACTATCTGCGGTCGGCCAGCGGAGAACCGTGCCTCGGATCCCGCTGCTCTCCTCCTCTCCTCTCCTCTCTCCTCGATCTTGGCTACCCGAAGCGACGTTATAACTGTGTCACTCATCCTGTCATCTTCATTAGCGCATCTGTACCCGACCCGTCTTCCTGAACGGCTAGCCCGGACAACACGGTGGAACGCGAATCGCTTGGCGAATAGCTTGGCACCGTGGCTTTGTCCAGGGGGTGGTTCGAAAGCCGGCGGCCAAGGCCTACCACCACTTATGATGTTGCTCCTTTAGCGCCACCCAAGGGCCACGTGTGGGACAACTGGGGCTAAGTCCCACGGACGCGAGCAAACATGGACCCTCAAAATTAGATTATTTAAGATAGATAGATTAATTTAAATTTTTGTTCGGCGAAGCCCAGTGGATACAAAGTATGGACATTCAATCGTTTGAGAACAATAGCCGTGTAGCGCAGTGGCATAACCCATTTAAGATAGATATGATCAACTTCTAGTCTAATAGAGATAAAACAATACTAACTATTAGTTTTATTCAATAGTGTGTTATTTGTAAATTGGGTGTTGAAATTTTAAACCTTGAAATTCCTTATAATAAAACTTGTTTTTAATTATTCATGAACAAACAACACATAATGCAAGACGGATTTGAATTTCGATGTTTTGAAATGTTAGTTAGACTAGTATTTCGAAATGTATTAAAACAGGACCGTAGCTTGGTGTACGAATTAGAGGCCAAAGTAACTAGAGTATCATTATCATAATCATCATCATCATGATCATCAGCTTACGTTATTCCACTGTTAGACATAGGCCTCCCCAATTGCCCGCCACTAAGCACGATCCTCGGCTTCTCTCATCCAGCCCCTGACAGAGTATGTAAGTTAGATATGTTTTATTTTATTTGTAGAAAATTATTGTTTTCTTTAAGTACTTACTCCTCATTTTTTTAAGCTATTGCATAGCTTCTGTCGCGGGCCTTGAGCGTGGAGACCCAATCCAGAAATTCCGTAAAGAAAATAACCTAACACCCCCCACTCCGACCGGCACAGCGGCGATACTTTTTAGTTTTGCCATCTATCGATGAATAGCAGAACTTTTAATATTTTTTTTGAAATATCACGCTTGTCTCTTTAGTTCAGCAACTCGCCTCTAGGTGGCAGGAAAAAAAATACTGCTATAAAATACATAAATAATTATAATTGGATAAGTTGATAAAAATGCTATGCAATAGCTTTACCGCGGCAGTCCCCGAGTGCCACACGTCTTTTTTTTTGCTATTCGATAGTAGTAGCTCGATAATGTGTTAATATAATAAATTACCTAAACAAAACTTTAAATATATTATTGTGTACATTAATGTTTGTTACGAATAAATTTTAATACCAACCAAATAATCAATTACTACAATCATAGGTGACTTTGTATATTTTTATCAAGCCCCAGACCTTTTCCTGCTATACTCGAACCCTTGAATCTACGAATTCTGTACTTATCAGAAACTGTATCATTATTCATCACTGACCTCTTTCATCAACAGAATAAAAAGGTTAAAAGTTTTCCATATTAGCTTCTGCGAATTCTTAATAAGGATGCGAAGTCATCCGTTCAAGTCTCTCGACACTTAAGACGGCACCGCTCATTACAATCAATTAAAAGCAGTTTGTATGCAATATCGATACCAGTGGGGGGCTATGGGTGAGCACAACCATTGAACTGTCAGTAAACAAACGCGGCCTTGGATTGGCAGATCTGAATTTAAATAGAGAAGCGAAAATGCATCGGCGATTAGTGACACAAAGGAATGTTTTAAATAGAGAAGTGAAAATGAATCGGTGATTAGTGACACAAATGAAAAATTTAAATAGAGAATTTGAAAAATGCATCGGTGATTAGTGACACAAATAAAAATAATAATGATGTGCACACTCCGACCGGCACAGCGGTGATACTTTTTAGTTTTGCCATCTATTGATGAATAGTAGAACTTTTAATGACTTTTTTGAAATATCACGCTTGTCTCTTTAGTTCAGCAACTCGCCTCTAGGTGGCAGGAAAAAAAATACTGCATAAATAAAATAAATAAATAATTATGATTGCATAAGTTGATAAAAAATGCTATGCAATAATGCTTTACCGCGGCAGTCCCCGAGTGCCACACGTCTTTTTTTTACCTGTATATCTAAAAACGTTATGAATATTCCAAAAAGAAGGAATCATTTGTCATATCATACAGATTCCGACGAATGTTTTTTTGTCAGAACTTTTTATGCTTGCCGAGTAAACCGAGTTACAAAAACACGCGTTTTAGGAGAAATTTTGGTATCCCTTAAACGCCAATAACAATAATAGTCGACTCTACTTTCCTATTTAAATCCGTATATTATAAAAATATAGGTCCATCGTCATGCAGTAACTCAATTTCCATAACAGCAGCCATGCGTTTGAGCAGCAAGTCGTAATCTAACGGAAGTTGTAGCGTTAATTGTACTCTAATTACTCTAACCATGTCAGTGAAATGCTGGAATCTCAGATAAGTAGGTAATCTAATATTTACTCGTGATTATTGGATTTGTAGAATAAGTGAGAGACAAATTTTACTGTTAACTTATCAGAGCCGAAATTACTTAGAAACGATTCGAAATTTTTGGTTTGTTTTGATTAGAATTTATTTGGTAGAATTTTTTTGGTAGTTTTTGTATTTTGTATTTGGTAGGTTTATGTATAGGTATTTTTTAATTAAATTACCACGGGATCCAGCATGATTTAATAAAATTATGTTTTAATTATTACATAGTAACTTTTATAATTTAATATGTATTATAGGTACTTATATGTAAATATTTATTTATTATATGTATTTATATTCTGATATTATTATTGGTATGTATTGTTTATGTAGTTTAAACAATGTATTTCTATTATTTTTAAATCTATTTCATTCATTTTATCGCACCACCATCCCTGCATTGTCTTTTCGTTTATATTTCCATCCAAAGGTTGTCTGGAAGAGATAGCTTTTAGCGATAAGACCGCCCATTGTACCTATCTTTATAAGTCTCTCTGTAAGTTGTATTTATCTTTTAGTGTCAATAAAGAGTTTTTGTATTGTATTGTATTATTGTTACTTAATCATTAGTCTTTATATGAATGTTAAATAGTTAAAATAGTTAAACGCTTTCACACTCATAGCACCACAATAAGTTCGATGACTTGTACGGTTTTACGTGTTCCGGCACCCACAAGGTGCCGGAAACATTCACATCACACAACCAGAACCAGAAACATACATTTTCCTTGGAGAGAAAACTTGTGATCCCGCCGGGAATCGAACCCGATACTCCTGCTTAGAAGGCGAACGCCACCCAACTAAGCCAACGACGAGCATTTTTAGATTTATTATTTTATTAATTATATTGTTTTTGTCTCTATATGATTGTCTTCACGAATGCTAATTTTTGTTCTTTATCGCTGAATATAATACGTTTTACTTTGGTTTTGTTCGTGTTGATCTCAGGTACTTACTATCTTCAGTACGGTTTAAGAATAATACAATTGACAATACACTACTACTACGTCAATAGAGATATAGGTAACTGAACTACCGTGCCTCCATCATGAGCGATGTATCGTTATGTAAATCCATGATAATGGGCAGCCGTACGCCGCGTGACTTGATTCTGATCTAGAGGTTTACTGTTACTTCACTTCCTTGGGAATAATCTTATTTTTATGTTTTCGGACCGTACAAGTCGTAAAATGAAACGGTTGCATGAGAGGCAATCATGAATCAGGCACATAATAACTTTTCAGTATTTTAGTTTGGTGGCTTTAAAAACTGGCAATGTTTCAATCTGTATTTTGTCATATCTAAGCGTTACATCACGTATAACAATGATTGAGCGAAGCGAAATCTTGATGTTGACTTGGTTAGTTCAGCACTTTGTCCATCCGACCCTCTGTCAGAGGCATTTAGCGGGTAAACTATACAAGCGAATAACTTTAAATTCTTAGAGAATTTGTAAAACTATGATCCAAAGCCAAAAATAGCAATTAAAATTATATAGGTAAATGAAAACATTAAGGGGCTTACACGTATGTGGAATTCACTTTATTTCTGCCTATGGTATCGTTGAAAAGAACTTTACTAGTAGAGGACGAAACCGTAAAAAAAACTATGTTGGAACAATTTGGCAAGACATCAAAGCTACCGATGTTAGACCTATTTTGTCTCATAAAAGGCTACATATTTAAAGCTCAAACTTCCACATAATACTCGTTATATACTCTTATTAAACAACAGATACAAAAATCGATAAATTTTTAATAAGAAAAAGTTATAAGCAATTAACCTTAAAAGTTGGTCTATTCGGCAAAATGTAGGCGCGAGATCCCAGTTCGTAGCGAACGACTAGTTACAATATTTTGCACGTGTTCAGAAAATCGGTGTCAGGAACCCAATATCACGCCAGAAGTGGCTCTTCAATGGCTAATAAATCATTAACGAAAACAAACACTGACCAACAGACAGACTCATTACGTAGGGTGGCTGACACAGAGTAAAATATTTATCATAAACCTTATGACGTTACCCTTTCGGTTGGATTTTAAACCAGCTGACAGCCTTCACGGAAATCTCTGACTTATTGTAAAGCAATTTGAAAAGGCCTTTTTGTAATCCAAAGCAAGTATTGTTGTGTCGGATTTTAAAATGAAAATAGGTTTTTGTCTACTGGTTACGGCGTGAGTTCTGATACAGTCAGGAAGTCTTCCACATGGCAGGAAGCAGATAAAAATCTTTTAAACAAACATAATTTGTATGCTCCTCCATATTTATACAGTCTTTGTTATACAGTTACTCCAGTCGATAGTTTAAAAAGGTGCTTATTTATATATAGGATTACGATTCGAATATGGTTGAAGTATTTTTATTTAGACTTCGGGCCTTGTTGACCTATTTTACTAGATTGTATTTGACTCGCGGTGAATTGACTAAAATTACAAGGTTTTTTATATCAGCATGTGTGGGTCAAATCTTGTAAGTTTCCGTTAGCGTATAATTAAATTAAAATGTTGCATCTATGTCTCTCAAATTCTAATGAAAATACAATAACAATATGGTAACAGCGAGCTAATTTGATGATGCAGATGAATGATAGATTTAACTGCTCGACGAGTAACTGTAAATTGATGATTTTTAATGAGGGCTGAGTCACCCACGTCCGTAGGAGGATACCCCTTAAGTCTGACTCCCTACACGTGGTCCCCGGGTGGTGCTAATCAGGTGACATTTGAGAGGAGGTAGAGCATTTTGTGAGTTGCTCGCCTGGCTTGCTACCAAAGTAGCTTACCACCATCAAGTTAGTACGGTGTTCCGGCAGTTATCCTTGAGAGCCTGCGTATTCCAGGTCTAGTGTGTTTACCAGCTTCGATTACATCGTCACTTACCATCAGGTGAGATAGAGTCAAACACTAGCCTGTCACAAATTAAAAAAAAATATTCAAAAAGCTTGTCTTCATCATAAACCTCATTAATTTTATGACTTACGTGATTATGCACGAAAACAAGATACCAAAGCTGTCAACCACGTACAGCCTCGACATTTCCGCAAAAGGACAAAGCACTCATATGCAAAGACTAATCAACCTTGTTTATTTTTGTATTGTGACTAATTCCACGTGTTCGCAACTCCATATGAATGCAAAATATAACCCAGTTACTGTCTCTTTTGTTTCAGATACCGTGACAATGCGGTGGGTTTAGTGCACCTATCCGACGCGCAGATGTCCGACAAAATGAAAAGGATATAGTATTAAGAAATATAAAATGTTAAGAAACAAAAGTTCCAAATACAAACCAGTGATAATTTAGTGCAGTGGTGACAAAACAAGTGAAAATGGATAACTTAACAAATAGCATGGATGTGCACAATGGGACAATATTTTACCCAACAGGAGCGACGATACTGGCAGCAGTATGCGCCTGTATTTTTAGCGTCGTGGGTGTAGTTGGTAAGTTTACCTTACAGAGTGCATGAATCTAATGTGGTGTTTACAGAATCGATATTATTGTCGATCGACTAACGGCCTGCACTAACTATACGAGGAAGGCGTGGAAACTTGATTTGTTTATGAGATGTCGCACTGTACAAACAAAGTGTCATGCTCCAATAAACAGTGCATTCTCTGAAGATTAATACTGATACCGTAATAATATTTATTTATATTTACATTTAAAGTGTAACAATATTTTAAAATCATTAGCTGCATTGATAAAATATGACCAGTCATAACTTTTCTATTCAAAATTTAAATAAGTCTTATTTAAATTAAAATTTTAACACATTGAACTTCAAACACTGCTTTTATGTTTACACATCTTCTATTTATACCATTTGCAGCTTGCACACTCTAAAACAAACTCTTGTAGATAGGTGCTGTTAATTTATTAGGCTTTTCATGAGCTCGTTCGTCAAACCTTCCACACGTGCACCTGCGATCATTGTACTAACTGCAAGTACGCAAATACTGCTTTTATTATCGGCGAATTATGTAAACAGAATCGAGTAAATAAATCCTGCCCGTATAGTTCGAGGCACGGCGACTCTTCCGCACCAGATTTCATCGAAATTAAATCTTAAATATATGGTAATAAGCTTCATATTTGTTTAAGATTTCATTTTCGTGTTGTGTATATACCACATATCTCGCGCTATCAGTAGAAACTAGAAAGCGTTCAATAATCGGTCACTTAACACAAACTCAACATAAAACGCTAAGTGCCAGCCGTAATCGGACATCAAACGATTTGTTACCAACTCGATACCAACACTAGCAAGCACGGTTTGAATAACAGCTGTGTAAACAAACATCCCGTGCACATCACTAGCTTGCGCCAATGGTTTAGAATTAGTCAATGGTAGGAGGTAAGTAGTTATCTATTGGTTGTCTAAGGTATATCACACGTGACTTAACAGATGCCCTTATAACATTCTTAATACTATTATTATAAATAAACATTTTATGTGACTGATTGATTACTGCTAATACTTCTAATAATAATGACTACTAACTAAATTTACAGTACAAGTAAAAAAGGTTCATTAAAAGGAAGATAGGTTCGCTAGCGCTACTATATGTATTTATTTATCTTTTAGTTATAATATAATCTAAAAATTTTAAAGAAAATATATGTTTAATACTACGATCTTTGATATATTCAGTGCCCTATTTGAGTGATAAAATAACCCTCCGAGATCTTGGTTTAGAAAATAGATAAGATCTGTAAATATTTTATGTAACTAATTATTATAATAATAATAATAATAATTCTTTATTGCAGACACATGATCCATATTTAAAACGTACATAAGGAGTAAAAAAAAAAAAAAACTATATTAAAAACTAAAATAGAATTAAATAAAAGATGTGTACAAGAAAAACTTTGTACATCTAAAAAAAAAAATAATAATTAGGTGGCAATCTCCAGCCATCGTCTGTACGTTGTTGAATGGCAAAGTCGATCCGACAGACTCTTAACGATCTGGTTCTTACTCCTGCCAACTCTGGACATAAATTTCGCAATTCTTTTACGCTGAATTGCGTTGAATGAGTCCACCCGGGCATCCACGTACATTTGAGAAGCACTACAATACCGTTTCAGGCCCATTAGGTGCCTAAATACGTTATTGTATGCCACCCGTATACTGTCATGTGACTTTTTAGTATAGTTAGTCCAGAGTTGGCACGTGTAGAACGTCTGACAGAAAGACCTAAATAAGGTTATTTTCACGTCAGGCGCCGCCCTAAAGAATTTTCTTGCAATCATATTGCCTACAATACATAGCGCCCTACGCTGTCGTTCCATATCCGCGTCATCTTTTAAATTGGATGTCACAATATGGCCAAGATACTTGAAACTCTCTACCGTTTTGACAGGTTGTCCGTTAAGATAAACTGGGGGTACATTTTGTGGTCCCTTTCCCGACTTGAAAATCACCAGCTCTGTCTTTTTCACATTATATACAAGCTCATGTTCGGCCGCATATTTTTCGCAGATGTTTAATAGCTTACGCAACCCTTTAATCGAAGGACTGAGCAACACCATGTCATCAGCGTAGCTCAGGTTGTTGACATATCTGCCATCCAACTGGAGCCCCACTGGTGTGCTGCTCAGTTCCACGATTAGATCATTCACATATGCGTTGAACAAATCGGGGGAGGTAACACCCCCCTGTCTTACCCCGCAAGAAAGCCGGTAGCTATCAGAAACCTCGCAGCTCCATCTGACGTTGTTGGTCTGATTGCTATACCAATAAGCAAGGAGATCAACAATCTCAGCTGCAACACTGGTGTCCGTCAGCTTTCGCCATAAGAGGTCATGGTTGAGCGTGTCAAACGCGCGGCTTAAATCTAAAAAACATGCGTATACTGTGGTGTTATGTTCCTTGTAATAACCGACAACCTGTTTCAACGAAAATATTGCGCTATCAGTCGATACCTCTGGCCGAAAACCGAATTGACCGTCGTCATTTCTAGCGCTACTGATATGGGACTGAATAGCACGTTCAAGTACCTTGGCCACTACCGTAGCCAGTGACATTGGTCTATAATTGGTCAAGCTCGAGATGTCACCGGTTTTGTTTTTAATTATAGGGACCACAATAGTTCGAATAAGCTCATCGGGTAAGTAACTGTGTCTCATACAAAGACTAAAAAGCCGCGCCAGCACCTCACAGATATGCTGACCCCCATACACTAAGTGTTCCAGACTAAGGCCGTCATGACCGGGAGACTTACCCCGCTTCATACTTCTCAAAATCATCTCGATTTGTTTTGACGTAATCGTAACGTGATGAGTCACCGGGTCATGTGGTGGATGTCTACAACTAATTGAGCGATTATTTTGATTCATTTTTAAAACATTAAAATGATCCCTGAATATCATGGCTATACTTTTCTTACAAGTTTCTCCTTCTACATTATTAGGCAAGCAACTTTTACTATCTAACTTTTTAGTCTCTTTCCAAAAATCTGTAAAGTTACCTGCGGAGTGTTGGCGGGCCAGCATATCCATTTTAATTTTATCTTGGTTGCATTGCACGTATTTAAGCGCAGCCTTAAATTCCCTACGTGAGGTTGCCATGTTTTCATAATGACATCCCGAGGCCAATATATTTATACAAATAGATGTTTTAAGGTGCCTGCATAAGTAGTAAATATTTTGAAAAGGTAAAATATAGCTTGGTTTCCCAGGAGTCCCGGGACCATAAGGGTAGAAACAAGGCTTGAATAGCTCAGCGGTTAAATCAATAGAGCATGACACCCTTTAGCCACGGGTTGAACCCAGGTTGAGCCCATGCAATAAATATTGTTCTGTTCTAAAAAAATACCGCCTTTGTTCTGCAGGCTAATGTAGAAACAAAAAAGCAATCTAACGGTAAAGTTAAACTCGCACTCCAGCTAGGTTTAAAATTCTTTGAAAAACTGCAAGTTTTTTTGCTGTCCATATAATGTAGATCACTGTTCACATCATAGAATATATCACAGTTACGTATGGTGTACTATCCCTTCCGAAGAATCAGTCAGTGATTAGTGCCGCGTAATAAAATGGTAATAAACCAGTAGGACTCATGCCCTTCGGATGAAAGGGCCTCACAGCCGTGACTCAACCCCAGCACAGCCGATTAGTACAATATAAGAAATGCAACTTGAACAGAGGATAATGTTCATTAGGAACCGACACGTGTCAGAGACATCGACATACGACGTATCTCAATTCAAAATCGTTTATTCACATAGGCCCCAAAGATTCACAAAATTACAGCCATCTCGTCCATCTCTAGAAGAACATAGCAAGAAATTGTTAAACCTAAAAAGAAATTTGTTTTTCTGGTACTGGGTTTGTGTGCGTGTATGATGTGAATATTTTCGGCATCTACGACACAAGTCATCGAACTTAGTGAGGGCTGTGAGTGTGAAAGTGTGTGTACTTCTAACTTATATCTCGTAAAAAGATAATTGGATAAAAGGATTAGATAGATTTTGACAGGATAAAAGCTCCTGTCAAAATCTACATGGGGCGCGAACGAAAGTTTTCTCCCGAAAGGAAATTAGTGTTTTGATCCTAGTGTGATTTTGTGTGTGATATTAATTGTTTCGGCACCCACGATAACAATAAAAAATCTTTAGTCTACCTATTTTGGACGCTTACGTATTTTTGACGCTGACTGTACGACTATAAGCTCGATGAGACGATGACCGATACAGATAAATGAGTCAAGCTGAGTAAATGACATTTTAAGAGTGATAAATATGATATTGATAAAGTCCGAGATGTGATTTTATATATTTTTGTTGATTTGGGCATCTTTGACCTTCACATTAGTTACCAATTTTAGCTATAAACTAGTTATGCGCCATGGTTTCACCCGCCTTATTACGGAAAAAAATATGTGAAAAAGTTATTTTCCATATAAATTAATCCGTTTAGCAGTTTTTGCGTGTTTAAATCAGGAAACTTTCGCATTAATAATCAGCATGTCCTGGTCCTTATCTTACTTCAAGTTTGGTCGGCACAACTTTTTCCAATAATAAGTAAGATATTTCATTGCTTGTAGAAACGACTAGAATCATCTAATGGCTTCGCCATATACGACGCACTTGGCTCGAACGGATGGCGTGCGGGAACGCGGGCGCGGTTAGGGTAATTCTCCCAACTGCCATACTTTCTACCCCGCGAGTACAGTTACATTCCCATCAAAACCAAAATTTGCCTCCCCAACAACGGTTGTGTTTGTAACGTGAATGTTTCTAGCATCTGCGGATTTGTCTCTACTTAGTACAAGTCTTTGAGCTTAAGAGCTGTGAGTGTAAAAGAATTAAAAGAGATGCGTGTGTAAAATAAATAGAGTCGTTGAATAAATTAAATTTTCGTGTCAGCACTTTCATTTTATTAGTACAAAAATAGCTATTATTCTATAAATAGGATAACGATCACAAACGACATCAGCCTACAGAACATTAATGTCGTGGACAAATAAAACGTCTCTTCCTAATTGGTTTAATCCAATTACTTACGTAGCTACCTATGGCCCATAAGTGAAAGTACCTGTAACTTTCGCAGCAACTTCTTTCTACCTTAACAAGTATCTTTACAGTATCTGAAACGCACTAATGCTGATTGCTAACAATAAAAAACGTAACTGCAGTACCTTTCTTTCACTAATGGAAAAGTTCTCGATACGTCGTGAACGTTTATTTGTCCCCTCACTATTATTTTATCGACAGCAATTAGTCGCCCCCGTGTCCTCGCACTATTCCCGTCATAGACTAAGTAAGCAGAGGGGACAATTGATATTGATTGTAGTAAATAAATGTGCCTACATTACATAGTTGACTTTCATTAGAGGTGATATAAATTTTCACTTAATTTTTGGGTCTTCGAGTTTAATCAATAATGGGATTTTTATTCATGACATTGGCTGTCTACCCGTACATGACACTTTAGTAACTAGATTGTTGACAATTTTTTTTTTTGTTTTTTATAGTTAATGTTCAGTAAGCAAAATTTTTAAATTTAAACACACTCACGTGTGTTTGCTAATTTAATTAAAATAACCTGTGTAGTGATTAGTTGTGAAAGCAAATAAATTATCTGTATCTGAGGATAACGTAGTGTTTTTTTTGTAATGCTGAATAGGCAAGCATTTGACCACTATTTCACCTGATAGAAAGTAAAGATGCGGCCGAAGATGTAATATGCTTGCCTAGAAGATACCTATGCACTCTGGACTTGAAGACACCCAGATTGTACTATTCAGGAAACAAAGACGCAACCAATGAGTTCCACTTCCTCGCTGTACGGATGATAAACGTAGAAGCAAAACTGAGCGAACCGGAGGTATATCTATATACCGCCATGGGTAAGTAGTGCACAATACTGCAAGGGGTGGTTTGGAATCGACAACTGAGCAAATAAAAAAATATTTTTTTTTTTCAATTTTTAATCGACTGACCTGCATCACATGTTAGTTCAATGACCCCGTCACATGTTAGTTCAATGACCTGCGTCACATGTTAGTTCAATGACCCCGTAGCACTCACCTACTCTGTAAGCTATTGTTATAGCGGCTGTCTACGGAGCGCCATACTTTACTTGACAATTACTACTGAACTGCCTGAAGGTCAGACGATAAAAAATTGAAAAAAAAAATTTTTTTGTTTTTTTTTAAATTTGCTCAGTTATCGATCCCAAACCACCCCCTGCAGTATTGTGCACTACTTACCCATGGCGGTATATATATATATATTTTTATGTTTTGCCGACGGCCCAAATTCTACTTCCATGGGTGTTATGATATCCTCATCACGAATATCAATGAAATTTTGGATTATCTCGGGATTAGGGTTGCCCCGCCACAATAATTAATTTTTTTTTCAACTTTTTACTCAATTTGAAGATTTGTATGGCAAAAGTACTTACCCACCTGCGCGGGCCGAACGCGGACCGCGCCACCCACCTAAAAAACTAGTCTATATATATATAAATCAATGCCACTTTTCGTTGTTATTTTATAACTCAAGAACGGGCTCACCTATCCAAACCAAATGTTTAGGCTTTGTTCGAACTATTTAGTAGATGGTTTATGTGAAGTTTGCACAAAATCGATCGAGCGGTTCTTCATTTATCACACCCGGGCGAAGCCGGGGCGGATCGCTAGTTTACCATATAAGGAAGACGTTTAAGTATGTCTTGTTGTTAGATGGTAAACGGGCATGGGGGAATTAGCTCGTATAATTCCTGCGCACACTCTCCAAAATGTGAACGGTAGAATACCGATAGGCTCGCGACCATACGTCGGTGAATTAGTATAGTGTAAGGGAAATTAATGTTGAAAGGGATAAAAGCGACCTTTTTGTGCTAGATAGATATGCATTTGACCACTATCTATAGGCCTTCATCCAATTCTAGGATTTACATCTAGATCCTCGACTGTCGACACAATTTTATAATGCAAATTAATTGTGGGTGAATGCTATCAATTTTCTTGAAAATTTATGAGGTTTGTATTTTTTTTTCACAATATGTCGTCTAGTTGTCGCCGTATTGAAATTTATTGATGTAAAACAAATCGATTGACGTAAGAATCATCAAAATCGGCTCACGCGCTTGGTTTCTAGGACGCAGGAACAAACATACATACTTATTACATACCTGGGCGATAAACACATTCCGTTCGTGGGTCGCACAGTCGGGTAATAAAAGAAAAAATAGTGATAGTCACCAAATGCTTACCTATATGGCATAAAAAACGAGCTATCATAAAATAAGTTATGTATAAATAAATACATGACACACATTTCAAATAAGATCGTCACCGCATTAGCCACACACGACAGCCAGCACAAATCAATCAAACTGTCAATCTGTCAGGCAGTTGACCACCGACCCCGGGGATAACGAACAGATGGCCGATTGGTAGTGGTGCAGGCGGAATCGGGACTCTGGATAATACGTGAGGGATGGTGTTGATTTAGGACGATGTTTTGGTAGAAAATATGCATGAAATGCACTCAATAGAGGCCCAAGCACGAACTTGCGAGAAAGTGTTCGTATGTTTGTATGAAATTTGATGAAATAAATAGCACGATAAGGCGTAAAACCTTATTAATAACTAGCCGTGCCCTGCGGCTTCGCCCGCTATATCAAGCTAAAGAGTAGCCTATGTGTTAATCCTAGGTATAATCTATGTACATACGTTCCAAATTTCATCCAAATCCGTTCAGCCGTTAAAGCGTGAAGAGGGAACAAATATACTTACACACTTACGCACACACTTACACACAAACTTTCGGATTTATAATATTAGTAGGATGAAAGCATACTACTCAATACCTACATGACTATTTAGAAGATAATTGGCCTCGATTTTGATGTACACTCACAAAATTAAACTTAAACTATCCCTGTCTCTTACAAAACAGAAACACAAGACAGAGATAGCATACATTTTAGTGCTTTCAAGCTAGTTTATCAATTAAAATATGAACAGCAGAAGCAGAAAGGCGCGTGTTTTTAGTCAACACCAATGACATACTCGACTAAACTTGCATAGACATCTAAGTTCTGACTAACTTGACAGCACTAAAATGTATGCTATCTCAGTCTTGCGTTCCTATTGTGTAAAAACAGGAATAGTTTAAATTTAATTTAGTGTGTGACATCAGAATCGAGGCCAATATTTAAATATTATAAATTAAGATTGCGTCGTCTTCTCTCTTAAGTTGCTGCGCCCGACAGGCTCCATATGAGACATTGTACCTTCCTTTTGGAATGTAACATCTTGTACTGTATATATGGAGGCAATAAACTATCTGAATCTGATGAGCGCCTCAACAGTGGATTAATTGAACTAAATTTGGCAGAACGCTTTTGACAAGTCTCCTATCGCCTTCGTATCGTCATTAGCTCGGGTAGAGTATATTCTTTCCTATGGTCATTAGTCATAATTGCCATATATTTCTACTTGACTGCGCAACGCAGCCTATGTATGTATGTATGTTTGTTCCTTTGTGGCTTTCTAGAAACTGAAACGATTTTGATTTTGATGATTATTATGTCAATCGACTTGTCTTTGTCTTGCGAGTGTCAGTAATATGTGTCAGTAATAATCAAAATTCAAAATGGTGACAATCAGACGTCATGTTGTAAAAAATTAAAAACAAAATGTCGACTAACTATGTTAAGTGGGTAAGTACCATTACATTAGGTATTTGAAAATCATCTTTCATCTCTCTTATCATTTTAATTTTCATGCGTTAAATTTTATATCAAGTAAATGATAATGGTGTTGTAATAATTGAAACGCAAGCAAAGCTTAAAAAACCGACTTCATTGATTAGTAGGTATACTAATCTTATATAGTATGTATAATCTACCAAACAAAAAAAAACATCAATATCGATTCATAATTGACGGAGATATCGCGTAACATACATACAAAACAAAAACCATACAGTCGAAATGAAAACCTCATTTTTAAGACGTTTGAAAATAATGTGTGAAAGTCTTGTTAAAAACGCATTTCATATAATTTTATTCAAATACGAGATTGTTCTGGAAGATTGCTGAGTAGTTAAAACTGCGAACAAGCGGACTGAATAAAAACAGCTAGTAACCAACAGTAACATGTAATTGAGTGAAATCGAAATTTATGATCCGAATATGCCTCACATACATATATCATAGCGTTTATTAAGACGCTATATAATTACACACGACGCTACTGAATGCTAGATACAAGTGACGCCAAAAACATGATTGGTAGAAGTTTTGGTAGGATTCTATTGGTGTGTCCGTCTAGTCCAGTCCATTGCCAGATTGCAGCACGGCTAGTTTATAATAATGTAATATGATATTATACTAGGTTGTGACTGAAAACAGCGCCTAGTGTTACACTTGGCAATAATGCTGAGTCACGACCCTTTTGGCACTTTTTTTACTTATGTCTAATTACCTTCGTAAGTTGTTTTTTGTTGTCTATTTCATGTTTTTGTTGTTTGTTTATCTTGTCCTTAGTACCAAATAAATGTAAATGTAGGTATAATTTTATTCTTCATGATTGGGTCTTTTAAAACATTAAAGTAGTTTTCGTGCAAAACGAGATTTTAACATTTTTATCTCCTACTCGAGATAAAGGGACGTGGCTTTATTTATTTATCTCTTTCTAATGTACGGCGAGTGAAAAGCACGTCCAACTTTTTATGCCATAAATAAATTGTTTAGCGTCTTAAGACGGGAACATTATTTTTATGTCAGTACACGCCGTGATTGCGATAATTACTGATGCGTGTTTTACGCGTCTTTTATGCAAAACATACGTAATACAAACAGACAGGCTTATTTTGATTACTTGTGATGAGTTATGACATCCTGAGTAAACTTGGAAAAAAGGTACTGATTTAAATACACCACATGTGCTGATTATGAAACAAATAAACAAAGCTTTTGTTCTTTGTGGAACAAATACAAAGATAATCATTTACAATAAGATTATGTTTACGCATTGATAACAATAGCTTAAATAATTGTAAGGCAAATTAGTAATAGGTTTAATATATTGACGATTAATTCTTCATTCAATGTATTGTAACTCACGATCATCGGGTTAGATAGTGGTCAAACGTTTGCATTTTCTACCGACTTCACAAAAAAGGAGGAGGTACTCAAGTTGACTGTAATTTTTATTTTTATGTATTTTACCTCATATCTTCGTTCCACGTGAACCGATTTCGAATTTTTTTTGTTTGAAAGTTTGCTTTCCAATTGGTCCCATTTAAATTTGATCATGATCTGATCAGTAGTTCAAGAGATATCGTCAATAATGCGTGTTACTACACACGCATTATTGACGATATCTCTTGAACTACTCATCTATTCTGATAAAAGTTCCAAAGATAAAGCGGTGAAGTCGGTATTTTTAAGCTTTGTTTGAGTTTAATTATTTGAATAAAAAAGTATGCAATGATTTTTTGTAGTGGTAGGTAGGACTCTTGCAGAGTCCGCCAGGGACAGTACCACACCGTTGCCAGACATTCAACTGCCAAGCAATAGTGTCCAAACATTACTGTGTTTCGGATGGAAGGGCAATGTTTCCAGTGAAATTACAGGACTTAATAATTCACCGCAAGCAAAGCTTAGAAAAACCGACTTCACCGCTTTATCTTCGGAACCTTGATCAGATTCAATGTATTAAACACGCATTATTTACAATAACTCAAAAACTAGTGATCATATCTTGACCAAATTTAAATGAGATCACATGGAAAGCGTCAGCTTTCAAATAAAAAAATAATCATCAAAATCTGCGCACAAAGAAAGAAGTTATGAGGTAATTGTAACTTTAAAACTTTCGCGATTCGAGCATATAGTTTAGGTAACATCTCGGGACTTAATCGCGCAAAAAAATAAAATAGTTTTTTAGCGCGATTAAGTCCCGAGATATTACCTAAACTAATATGTGAGGTAACTTTTGAAGTCGGTTAAAAACGAGAACATCGTCAATGTAGTCCAAAGAAAACGCATTATCGAAGATAACTCTAAAACTACTGATCAGATCTTGATCAAATTTGAATGGGACCAACTGAAAAACAACACCTATCATACAAAAAAAATTCAAAATCAGTTCTCGTGGAGCGAAGTTATGACGTAACACAAAAAAAAAAAAGAAATACAGTCGACTTGAATACCTCCTCCTTTTTACGAAGTCGATAAATGATATTTAACAAACATCTAAGATCTCAGGGTGACGAGCACAGTGCTATGCCGAAAGCAGGATTTTGACCTATACAAGATCAAAAATCTCTGGATGACACTTAAATGTAATTGGTAAACGTGACACTTGTAAATAAAACTTAAAAAAAAAAATTAAAAAAAATAATACATGTTTGTAAACTTGCCATCAGGCGAGCGACTTGGACGTTTCGTCTCTCGACAATATATAAAATATATTATTCTGTAACCAACAACCGGGAATCGAACCCGATCTGCTTAAAAGGCGGACGCACACCTAAGAAAACGGGAAGTTAATAAATATTTAAATTGATTGACGCTGAAGATTATTCATGTTTATAAACAGTAGTCCCTTCAAGGAATCGATAGGAGTATTTAGGGCAGCAGTCGACGGAGTCCATTAATAATATTAATATTTAAATATTAACTCGGTAAACGATATCACAGTCAAGTAAACATGGTTTTATCGGCTCAAGTGCTGATACTCAAATTATTTTTGGCGGAGTTAATGCTTTTATCACATTCATTTTATTGAGGGTTAAAAGATCATTCACATGATTCGTAAACATGTTAAATAGATATTTGATCACTTTTCTGGTAAGTGATAGGTACTGGACTATAGGCAGCGTAACATTGACTTCAATACTGAATTGCCTACCCGTTTGGCTTGGTTAACCCGGGAACGGTGACCTATATGTCTGTGGGACCGGGTGACTTGAAAAAATCGAATAACTTTTTCCCCCGCCGCCAATTTTTGCTGTTATTTCGAGTAGCTGCCTCATTTCCCCTCCCCCACCGTCAATTGACTCCACGACGTCGGAGCGGGCGCACGTTTCTGAGTTTTGGCGCCAACCCGGTGCGGTAGACCGGGGTCACCGAAACCGAAAAAAATATTTTGTTTATTTTTGTTGGCAAGATGCCATTTTTTGTTTATTTTGAATATCTTTATAGAGTCTAGAAACTAAAAAGACTGCATTGTTTAAAAAAAGTATGTATATTTTTTTGTTTTTGAACTTTATATAAACCTATGTGTAAAAACCAACTAGTTTTAAAGGTTATAAGTGAAGATGATTAGTAATAAGAAATAGCAATAAACGAGGTTGTGATTAATATAATATCGTTGTTTTAATGTCAAATAACTTATAATTAATTAAAAAAATGGTCAGTAAACTAAAGATTTTGAAAAATATTTCATTGAAGACCCCGGTGCGTGGCACCGGGGTCACCGAAGTTCTAAGTCAAATCAACGTCACCGTTTGCGGGTTAAATGCGCGTCCTCCTTCTAAGCAGGGGTATCAGATTCGATTCCCGGTGGTCAGAAGTTTTCTCCTCATGGAAAATTTGTGTTTGGTTCTAGTTGTGATTGTGGTGATGTGAATGTCCGGCACCCACGTCACGAGTCATCGAACTTAGTGTGAAAGCGTTGTTTACAAGAGTTCCGGTAAAAACATCGAATGTAACCAAACTGACACACTGATAAATAAAAATACTATTTTATTACCGTCATCGTAGAAGGAAATAAAATGTAGGCTAATAGGTAAACATGGAAGATCAAAGCAACACAAAGTGCTATTTGTTCAGCAGTCCGACCTGATGACTGAATTAGATTCTGTTCTTTTGATTTGCTATAACCGTAAATTAATTTATTGTTCATGGAATTTAAAAGCATATTTAGCTAACAAGATGATAAACTAAATTGATTCTGTACGTTTTGGTTGAGATTTATTTTGTTTACGTAAGTTTTTTTGATAAAATATTTAGAATCATGTCATGTTTGTTTTATGCTCCATAGGATTTGAACCATGAACACTATCTCACAGGAAAGCGACGGTGTAATCTAAGGTTTAGTAAATACCTGTTCACTTTTCTTTAGAACTCTCCCAAATTGTATTTTACGGGAAATATAGATGACGGCAAAGCGTTCCATTCTTTTGCTGTTCTATAAATGAACGAACCCACACAGTATTTCTGTATAAATTTATAAATAAATAAATTAAATAATTAAAAATAGAATATATTCTCAATTGCACTGCCCATTGGCTTAGTTGGTTGAGCGTTCGCTTTCTAAGCAGGGGTATCGGGTTCAATTCCCAGCGGGAACACGAGTTTTCTCCCTAAGGAAAAATTTGCGTTTCTGGTTCTGGTTATGATTGTGTGTGTGATGTTTATGGTTCCAGACCCATTACACAAGTCATTGAACTTAGTGTTAGGCTGTGAGTGTAAAAGCGTTAATTGCTATATTTACCCGACTATAACGAAGGGAGGTATTTTTATGTGAATAGGCATGCATTTGACCACTATCTCACATGGTAAGTGATGAAGAAAGTGAGGGTTACGTTGTTAACCAGTATGTGTGTATGTATGTTCATTCGTTCCCTCATAAATGAGGTGTCGTTGAAAGCATCTTGTTAAGGTTATGTGACGTCATATTAAATTGAATATGGCGTCTAGGAAGTCATGAACAAAACCTTTTTTTTCGCCCCACCCCAATATCACTAAACAGGGATTTTAAAATGAAGGATAGAAGAAACATATCCCGTCAAAGATATGAAAACTTTTTTTTTCTGGAAGCTATTTAGGTCTAGCTAGTGTAGTTTTCGTTTTGAAACTTCCTATTCTTGTTTTATTATTATCAGACTAGCTGACCCGCCCGGCGTTGCCCGGGTAAACAAAAGCTTACACATAAACGCTTTCTCACTCACAGCCCCACTGTAAAAGTACTACATATAAGTTGTGTCGTGGGGCCGTAAACAATTAACACCACACACACAACATTCACGTCATACCCAGAACCAGAAACATAAACTGCCCGTGGGGAAAAAACTTTTGTTATTGTGTTCCCACCCCGTAGGGAGAAAACTTCTGTTACCACCGCGAATCGATCCCGCTGCTTTGAAGGCAAACGCGCACCCATTTACGCGAGTAGATAGTTCAAAGTTCAAAAGATGACCCGCCCGGCGTCGCCCGGTTAAAAAATATACAAATAAACACTTCCACATTCACAGCCCCACACTAAGTTCAATGACTTGTATCGGGGGGCCGTAAACATCCAAGATTCACAAAGCATTCACAACATACTCAAAACCAGGAACACAAATTTCTCGTGGAGATAAATTTTCTAGGTAAATTACCACCGGTAATCGAACCCGCTGCTTTAAAGGCGAACGCGCACCCATCTACGCCAGCGAGCAATTCAAAGTTCAGGAACGACCCGCCCGGCGACGGCCGGGTAGTAAATATTAAAAAACATACGCATAAACGCTTTCACATTCACAACCCCACACTAAGTTCAATGACTTGTATCATGGGGCTGTAAACATCCAAGATTCACACAACATTCACAACATACCTACTCAAAACCAGAAACACAAATTCCCGTGGGAAAACACCTGTGTCCGCCCACCTAACTACGCCAGCGGGCAGTTCAAAGTTCAATGATAAGACTAAACAAAAAAAACAGTCGAATTTATATCCTCCTTCTTATGTTAGTCGGTTCAAAACATAGACGTATGCCGGATTACGCAGTAACTGTTCCATTCTGTGATCCACCGTTTTCACCCTCAAATAAACTTAACGATTTCTCCTAGACTATAGGTCCAAATTATGTGTAGTAAAGAGCAAATTGCATCTACGTGAACTACGTAAGCCGATGAAATAGGTTTTTTTGATAAGGATTAATATTAAATACTTAAAAAAAGCCAACGAAATAGAAGCCGCTATTTTTTAATGTGCAGGAATTCGTAGTACGTGTCGGTACATTTCTGACCCGTCCCGTTGACGGGCGGACTCCCGTGAAACGAATTTCACGATTTCTCATAGACTATTTATCCAAATCACATGCAGTAAAAAGCAAAATGTATCTACATGAACTACGTAAGACGATGAAATAGTTTATTTTGATAAGGATTAATACTGAATGTCTCAAAAAGCCAACTAAACATAGGCCACTTTTTTTTCAGATTTTTAACAAAGAAAAGTATTTTTTCTGAGCTATACATACATGTTAGATATATGCTGTCGCGGACTTTTTTGTAAAACTCATGAAGGCCAACATTTTTGCCATACATTGTATTCAACTATGTCTTACCGTTTAGTCAGCGTACGCCGATAAAGCGGAAAGTTAGCAAATTTTTCTCCGACTTGTCTTACGAATATTATTATTTCAAACTGATAACTAACTTCTATCCCGACAAAACATAGCCTATGACACTCAGTGATAGTGTAGCTATCTATTGGTGAAAGAATTTTCAGAATCGGATCAGTAGTTTCAGAGATTACCTTTTACATACAAACAAACAAACAAACAAACAAACAAACAAACTTTACCTCTTTATAATATTAGTATAGATAACAATAACGTTCTGTTTGACAGGTAACCTAATAACAACAGTGGCGCTCCTCATGCACCCAAAGCTCCGAGGCCACGTGACGACCATGTTCGTGCTATCACTCTGCGTCTCCGATCTGCTGTTCTGCAGCATCAACCTACCTCTGACTGCCAACCGGTTCATAAAGCAGCACTGGGGGCTCGGCCCGCAGCTCTGTCAGATGTTCGCTTTCGTTTTCTACGGGAACGAGGCGGTCTCACTGCTGTCTATGGTCGCCATTACTATCAACAGGTGAGTCAGTTATACCATAGTACAATTTTGTTTCTACTATGGTTATATACAGACTAAATATTCAGGTTTATTTAGAGGTGGTAGAGCATTTTGTGAGTTGCTCGCCTGGCTTGCTACCAAAGTAGCTTACCACCATCAACTTGAAAGTCTGCCGCCAAGCCAAATACTGTGTTCCGGCAGTTATCCTTGAGAGCCTGCTTATTCTAGGTCTAGTGTGTTTACCAGCTTCGATCACATCGTCACTTACCATCAGGTGAGATAGTGGTCAAACACTAGCCTGTCACAAATAAAAAAAAAAGTTTTGCGAGAAGCTAAAAATATTACGATATCGATTTTGTATTATTTTCCAAAACTGAAGAAGTTGTGATGATAAATTATACTTTTGCCGCTAACTGTACTTACAATAATTTTGGTATGCGGGACGAATACGCACAAATATTATCGTGCGGGACGAATAAATACTTTTTAATGTCGTGGGCCGAAAATTCGGGACGAATGTGGCATAAATCGTTTTAGTAGGTAGAGGTTTTACTTAATATTTCTTTATTGAACACCATTAAGTATGTAAAACAATGACAATAAAAAAACAAAAAATAGTAATTGTTGCAAAATGGTAATTAATTTTTGCCACATTGCTAGAGCTTGACTTGACTATGACTACACAATGACTCTTTTATTTGACATTGACTGTGACTGGTGACTAGGACTGATTTTACGAAATTCCTAGCTAATTTAAACATTATTTATTACTTAGTTTAGGTAATATCTCGAGAGTTACTTGTGCTAAAAAACTATTTTTATTTACCTCGACGTTCCGGCCAAGTTGCATTGGCCATGGCGTTGTATTTATTACTTGACACCGGCTAAAAGCACATAACTTTCATAGCAAAAATAAAAAATAAATATTTGGATTTCATGGGTTTTTTTTTTGCAAAGAACTTTAATTCTGTTACTGTTTCTAAAAAGTAGCCTGAAGCACAGATTATAACCATAGTAGATATTTCTACTATGTTATAACTTTAGCTATCTGCCGTTGAAAGTCTCGTCAATCGGTCCAGCCGTTTCGTAGATTCGCCAGACAAATACTGGCAGACAAAAAATGCTAAGTGCATTTTTTTTAAAGCTGTTATTTTGACATTACAAACAGATACTTTAATTTTATATTACACCAGAAAAAAGTAAGGATGACTCACAACAGCCAGCACTGACGACTGCAAAAGTCATCATATTTTTTTCCTTTTACAAAACTGCACATGCGTATAGCGTTTTCAATTTCGGTCATCGCTGACTCAGAATTTGGTCATAGTAGTGCGAAAATGTGGTATTTCCGGCATCAAGTCATTGATTGGATTGGACATTTAGATATTCGTCACTGTGAGCACCTTTTGACCCACAGCCAATTATCCTCATTACACTTTGGTACATATAGGCGCATATTTTTAAAGAAGCAGGCATACTTACCATGCCTTCGCTTTACATCTTTGAAACTATTGTGCATGTACGCAAAATTATTGATAAATATAAATTAAGAAGTGACGCACACAATCTTGATCCTTCTTATATTATAAATCCGAAAGTTTGTGTGTAAGTGTGTAAGTATGTTTGTTCCCTCTTTACGCTTTAACGGCTGAACGGATTTGGATGAAATTTGGAATGTACATAGCTTATACCTAGGATTAACACATAGGTTACTTTTTTGACTTGATAATAGCGTGCGAAGCCGCGGGGCATAGCTAGTACTACATATAAGCATTAAATAACGATGCACGCATTTAGAATAAGAAAACGAATAAATATTTTATTTTTACAATAAAATTCCTAAAATTGTTACTAAATTACCACTAGGAAAGGTCAAATCTGTAATAAAACGGGCATTAATTAAGAAAACTTATTAATAAACAAATGACTACATTAATGACAAGGATACATGGGGATAAACTGCACAAGCGCTTTCTGGCGACTACTTACATAATATAGATCTAGGCTGGATCAAGGGATATATAATCCTGCTATAATATTATAAATGAAAAAGTTTGTGTGTGTGTGAATGTTCCGGAATAACACATAGGCTACTTTTTAACTTAATAACGCGGGCGAAACCGCTGGGCACGGCTAGTTGTGTTAATATACATAATTCCTGTATTAGTGTTTAACAGTGTTTAAAAAAAAACAATGAAGTGATTAAACGCAAGCAAAGCTTAAAAAAACCGACTTCACCGCTTTATCTTCGGAACCTTGATCAGATTCAACGTATTAAACACGCATTATTGACAATAACTCAAAAACTAAAGATCAGATCTTGACCAAATTTTAAATGGGACCACATTACATTACAAAGCACCAGCTTTCAAATAAAATAATAAACATCAAAACCGGCGCACAAAGAAAGAAGTTATGAGGTAACTTTTGAAGACGATCAAAAACGAGAATATCGTCAATGTAGTCCACAGAATACGCCTTATTAAGGATAACTCAAAAACTACTAGTCAGATCTTGATCAAATTTAAATGGGACCAATTGGAAAGCAACGGTTCACGTGGAACGAAGTAATGAGGTAACACACAAAAAATACAGTCGACTTGAGTACCTCCTCCTTTTTTGAGAAGTCGGTAGAAAAGGAAAAAACATACAGTCGAATTGAGAATCCTCTTTTTTGAAGTCGGTCGAAAATACAGGAAACGTTCATAAATATATTACTCGGCAATTTTCGTCCCACACAAGTTAATTCGGCAGCTACCATAAAAACACGCATTTTGTGGCTCCGGGAGCATAAACGGCCGCTTTGATTTACCACCAGCACTCAACGAAGTTGTTAAATAAAACTTTTAGCCCGACAAATTTAAATTGACCGAGGTAGGTAGCTGAAATGTATGGAAATGACACAGATTTTTTTTTTTTTTGTGACATGCTAGTGTTTGACCACTATCTCACCTGATGGTAAGTGACGATGTGATCGAAGCTGGTAAACACACTAGACCTGGAATACGCAGGCTCTCAAGGATAACTGCCGGAACACCGTATTTGGCTTGGCGGCAGAATTTCAACTTGATGGTGGTAAGCTACTTTGGTAGCAAGCCAGGCGAGCAACTCACAAAATGCTCTACCACCTCTCAAATGTCACCTGATTAGCACCACCCGGGGACCACGTGTAGGGAGTCAGACTTAAGGGGTATCCTCCTACGGACGTGGGTGACTCAGCCCTCAAAAAATTTATATTAGTTATTATTTATATAGATTATAAAGAAATATGTATGTATTGTATTGAACTCGGTAGCACTTACAAAGGTCAAGATAAAATTGATATTTGCCTAAAAAATGTGTACAAACAACGACCTCGCGAACAAAACATCCTGCCTAACGTCGACTGTTGGGTAAAATAATAAACGCAAGCAAAGCTTAAAAAACCGACTTCACCGCTTTATCTTCGGAACCTTGATCAGATTCAACGTAATTATTGACTATAACTCAAATGGGACCACATGAAAAGCACCAGCTTTCAAATAAAAAAATAATCATCATCAAATCATCAAATCAATTTGCTTTGCATATAGCAACAAAATCATATTGTCTAGGCAACAAAACACGTAAATGGTACGACTGTCAGTTCTACTGTTGTTACTCTTTGCCCAAATGTATCGCCTATAAATAACAACCATTCAAACAACCACTTTATTCTTTTAAAAACAATTTGTTGACGCTACGATTTAAAAAGTCATTTATAAGAGTGGTTTGTGACAAATAATATTTCAGATCGTTCAGAGGCTGTCAAGTTTTATCTACCGACTTCACAAAAAAGGAGGAGGTATTCAAGTCGTCTGTATTTTTTTTCTATATGTGTTACCTTACATCTAGTCGAGATTTCGGCCGCATCATCACTTTCCATCAGGTGAGATTGTGGTTAAAAGTTTGCCTATCAGACATAAAAAAAGAAAAAACAAGGTGTCGATAAATCTGAAAAATCTGCCTCAGAAATTACAAAAAATGAAGTTCCGGTAGTTATATCTTTGAGCTATTGAAGATATATGCGTTACTTGGATTACAATCAACTCGTTACAGAAGAAAACAAATCCGACAAGTGCGAGTCTAACTCGTGCATCGAGGGTTCCGTACAAACTTGTAAGTAGGTACGAAAAAGATACACATTTCAAACTTAGGACAATAAGTTTAGGTAATATCTCGGAACTTAATCGCGCTAAAAATATCTCGGAACTTACTATTTTCAAACGTCGAAATAAAACGTCTATGTAAATAAGAATAGTTTTTTTTAATGCCAGATAGGTATAAAGCATTAATTTGTTAGCGCAATTAAATCCCGCGATATAACCAAAACTATGTGTTAGAATGCCAAAAGTTCAAAAGTTATAACAATAAGATTGTAGTGTGTATCTGTCTCTGAAATTCACTCAAATGCCTGGACCGATTTATATATGGGAAAAGTTTGATCGACAGTGTTCTTAGCTATGTTTGGCAGCTGTTTTTAACATAGAGCGTCAGGATTATTTTTTTATTTTGCCACTTTTTAAACTATTTCATATTTATTTTCATTTAACATTTATTGACAGAAAAAAATATTACACAATACATTTAAGCCATAGCTGGTACTTTCAAATAATACATGGTACATACAAACACACTAACAAACTTTCACCTTTCTTATATTAGTGTCATTGTTTTGTTTCATTTGAGGTACGGAATCCTAAAAACAATAGTGATTATACGCCCGTATGCATAATGCATCACTCGCCGGTGGTGCATGTTGATGGGTACATTTTAATTTGGACCAAATGGGCCATTGTTATTTAATTCCGAAGGCCCGAAGGGCTGAGATTGACACGCAGGAACGTTTAATATTATTTCTTGTTCAAAGTCAGTGACGATGTATCACTCACGACTGTAAATTTCCCAGATTGTACTTCTCAACACATGACGCAAATACGTACGATGATGCGCGAGGACGCGTTTGCATACCCGCCGATCTAAATTGCGTCCTAAGTGACGAAACCTTTTCTGATGTGAATCGGGACTAAGAGTACCCTATGTCCTCCTGATGACTACTATCTCGTTACGAAATATTAAACATTGAAATTAATAAAAATTTATAAAAAGGCAAAAATCAAAAACAACAACAAGCACGATATTGGCTAGATGTCAATGACCTGTCAATTTTCCTTCATGTCATTGGGTCAAACACTTTGACGTCACGGAAAGCGCGCCAAAATGGCCAATTTTATAATTACCTAAACAGATGGCAGTTACAATATTTATTTTAATTTTTAATATTCTAGTTATATGAACGATGATCTAATTTCGGCTACGTATTAATTAGTCGTTTAAAATTAAAAAAAAACATGCGTGGCAGTCTTTTGGTTCTGCAGATAGAAGTGAAAACTTTATATAATATATGTATGCACAGTATACATATAGCTCATGGAAAGCGTTCGGTGACGATGACGCGAGTTTCACGCTTTTTGTTCACCCAAAAAGTACACATATATACACAGTATACATAAAGCTCATGGAAAGCGTTCGGTGACGATGACGCGAGTTCCATGATTTTTATTTACCAAAAAAGTGCTCAACGCGTCTAAAGAAATTTTCACTTCAAAAATATTATGCGTTTTTCATCCAAGATAGCTAGCCACCATCTCACCTGATGCAAAGCGACGAAGCGGTCGATAATAATTATATTCCCTATGAGTTAGATGGGCCTGATCAAGAATCATGACGTCTAAGGAGGTGAAAGATCGGGCAAGTGTAGAGTTTGTAGCTCACTATAGACTATAAATCTATATAAATAAAGCTATAGATAAGTAGTACCTAAATTTCTCTAGGTACAGATCATTATAAGTAGTACACCAAGATCAATGATACTGAAAATTCTTCTTCGCCTACTGTCATGTGATGTGATTACGGGTACCCATGATTACTTATATGTCATCGAGATAGAAAACAAACCTACGGTTTTACTTTAGCAAAATCCTTGTGATATGTATACAATTTAGACGTCACGTCACTGTCATTAGAGCGAACAAACGTTTCTTTGCACATGAAGCTTTTAAAACCGTATGTTTATGTTTGGGTGCGCGTAGATGTTGATCCGGTTGATGTTTGTCGAAATACATTGGGCCTTCGAACTACGTACGAAATGTACAATTACACCCGAGTTACTTTACCAGCGATATAGTGTTCTCCCTTTGTTATACCGTGGGTGCCGTTAGAAGTTAATTTAAGTATTAAATTTATGGGTGATATATAATAAGATAATGAATCAAAATAGTAAGGTTAGGGGTAACTTTTGAAAGAATACCTAATTTATTTTTAAGAGTTTTCTGTACAATTGAAATTTCGCATTTGAGTTACGTGCAAATATATCAATATGAAAGTTATTATTGATCCAGCGATAGCAAGTCTGTTTTCTACCGACTTCACGAAAAAGGAGGAGGTACTCATTTTGACTGTATTTTTTTTGTGTGTTACCTCATTTCTTCTTTCCACATGAACCGATTTTGAAGATGTTTTTTTTGTTTGAAAGCTGGTGCGTTCCCATTAGTCCTATTTAAATTTGCTTATCGATAGTTTCTGAGTTATCGTCAATAATGCGTGCTTAATACACTGAATTTGATCAATGTTCCGAGATAAAGCGGTGAAGTCGGTTTTTAAAAACTTTGCTTGCGTTTTATTATTGCTTTTTAGTTTTTAAATAACAATAATTACCTAGGTAATCAATACTCAATACTCACAATTGTACTCAATTCTTTATTGGTTCCATAATGTTTATAAGCATTCTTAAAATCACATGATAATTGAGATCATATGAAATTAACACTATCGTGAGTATTACACATAATTTATGTTGTACCTACTACTTATTATAATAATTATGTTATGTCTATTGTATGTATATATTTAATGTATTTTTGTTAGTATAATAATATTTATTATTAATATATTCGTATATTATAATATATCATATCGTAGCGTATATTATTTAAATAATTTTGATTTACCTTTTATATTATTTAAAAACTTTAGTACTACCCGCAAGGTTTAACTGAAAACCAGCGTCGAGTTTTTTTCTAACTCGACATAATGCTGGGTTAAACCTTTTTGGCATAAAAATTATTGTATATATTATTGTTTTTAATATTAAGTTACTTTGATGTCAAATAAATGTATTTTCTTTCTTTCTTTTCTTTCTTGTATACGGCTTAAAACACGTAAAAAAGTTTTTATTGAGATTATTTTGGACCATGATGTGACGGGCACATGCAACATGAGGTAGAAGTTATAGAGGGGTTTGATACGTAATTTGTTTCTAGTTACATAATTATTATACTTATTGTTTGTCGAGTTTTGAACGTTCATACAAATCGTACAGGAGCTGAGGAAAGCACGAATCTGCACATAAGCCTCAGTTACTGTTACCATCTGTTACTTTATACATATAGAGAGGTATAAAAAGGTAATTTATACCTAAACCTACCAACTTTCTAAATAAAACAATAAAAATTCAAATCATCAGATAACTAGGGGAAAGCATTACTTCAGTTTGTATCTCAGAATCTGCGCGTACGCATTTCTCTTAATTTTCTACTGTTACTGCAATTTTCGTGGGCACTGGATCGTATCTACTAGTGCCAGTCCGCTGGAATGGCAACTGGATCGGACCAACATACTTAACTAAGTGAGCATGCATAGTTATTAAGTTAATGTTAGTTTGTAAGTCAAGCGTAACTTTAACAATTTTAGCGCAAGCAAAGCTTAAAAAACGACTTCACCGCTTTATCTTCGGAATCCTTGATCAGATTAAATTAATTATATATGAATTATTTAGGATAACTCAAAATATTAACCAAATTTAAATGGGACCATCATCAAAATTTTTCATCTAAAAAAAGTTCTAAGGTTCTTCTTAACTAACTAACACAGATAAAAACATTAAAATATATAGTCAAAGTAAGAACTCCTTTTTATGAAATCGGTTTAAAATAGTATTTATTTGGCTTCGAATTCTACGTGCATTTTAGTGTCAATGTCAAGTAAAACAAGTCAGTGTACTTAAAATTAAAAAAAACCCGACTGCAAAAATTTGATCCTACCTTTTACTTCCCTTATTTTGATACCCTACCCGATATGTTTTTTTTTTATTAAATTATTATTTCGCGGCAAAAATCCGCTATTTGCTTTTTTATTCTAACACCTATTTAAGGACACTTGGGTTTTAAGACGAACATAACGATACCTTAACTGTCGAAATCCATCCAGCCGTTTTTGAAGATACGAGGTAATAAATAAATTTACAAACATACATACAAAACTACATACGTACATACAAGATACGCGCGAAAAACATAACCCTCAAAAATCAATCAAATCAAAATGTATTTATTTGTCAGAGTATGGTAAATAATGAATAGTAGGTAACAGACATAGTATTAGTTCCACATACTCTACCGTTTCCGGTGTCCAAATATTTAAATGTAGAGATCAAATAAGTAACATTACAAATAATAGTATTAATTTTGGAATATTGAATGAAAATTTGTATATAAGTCAGAATATCATGTCAATAAAGTATAATACAAATTATGGTGAGATGTCAAATAAGTAAGTAAAATTAATAATTAAGAATGTCAGTTGTATGTATAAAATTTTAATATTACATTACCAATTATCATGTTATTCCAATTTGTCATCCATAAATGATTCCAAAGCAGTTGGGTAAAAAGTAGTTGTATCATTTGTCTTCTGTGGCAGCATGGAACCAAGAAATTATAGAGAAGTAGATAGGTACTTATTCAATTAGCATTTAGAAAGTGCTTCTTTAAACTTTCGTAACTTTATAACAATTTTACGATACTCTGTTTCAGAACTGTTGACTGACACCGAATACACCGATTCAGTCTCGTCCACAATTCATAAGCGGGTAGCGTTTTGTTACGTTGCATGTTAATGACGAAAGAAAATTATTTGTTTATGTACCTAACATTAACTTTAAATTCAATTGATTTTATTTTTATTTGATTCCTATTGAATTCAAATATAGTATATCGTCCTATCTATTAGTGAAATAATTTTCAGAATAGGATCAGTCATTTCAGAGATTTTCTGTACAAATAAATTTTACCTCTTTATAATATTAGTATAGACTAGCTGGAAACCTACGAACACGATTTACATGCGGTAATAGAGACAAAATTCAATATTATAATGAGCTTACTCAATAAAATAAATCTTTTTGTAATTGATGTGATAGTAATTTTATTTAACTTTCTTATGTGATTATTTAGGGTCCATGTAAATAACAATTTTTTATTTTAATTTTAAATGTCCTATCGAGATTAGATAAATATTCTATGAGATATTTCACGGCCCATAATAATGTTTTCTTTATGTTAAAAAATATGCAAAGAACAAAAAAACTTCTTACTGAAGTTTTTTTAGCTATTTTTTGTAGTGGTTTAACCTCATGGAGTTCCTAATGGAGTTTTTTTAGCTATTTTTTGTAGTGGTTTAACCTCAAGTATTTTTATCAAAGTTATGTTAACCCATATTTTATATTAGCTAATTAACAAACAAGATAATTGCATTCAATTACAAAAAATTTAATAACATTATCTTGGCAAGTGAAAATGTTAATTTTCTTAACCACAAATCCTAAAACAAATATATTTTTTAATGAAATATAAACATCCATCAAATCTCTAGCAACTTGCAGCATCAAACTGAAGGGCCTGCGCCCATAAAAATAAACCCATTGATGTGGGCGGGTCAGTACCCGTTGCATAATGGCGCTGCTGTTCGCAGCTCTGATGTGCGCTACTTTGTGGCCTGATATGCCTGTTCTGGCTGCTGGGTGATACTGGCCATTATTTTTAATATCTAATCTTGGTAAATGTTACACGCTGTATGTTTATACTTTTTGTACAATCTTTCTACTAAGGCTGACTTACAACTTGATGATTAATAGTCTGCAATTATCAAAAGTAAAGTCTTTACATTTTAGATTTCACTTTAAGGCGACTTGGTATCGACTTGGCGGACTGGAGCCAAACTGTAGCCTTGTAGAATTGCCTGCATAGTCAGCGTGCGCGCTTTCATATATTTTTTTAAATAAATCTTACCCTTTTACAAAAAACTTGAGTTCACAACAAGGTTTGAATGTTTGTTGGGATTATACCCAATATTTTTTGTAAAAAATATATTTTATAGAAACAGAATAAAGTTGATTCATTCTACTGACGGGAACGGGCAATTAGGTGTTTTTTAGTAAAGTTTAAATTTTTTTTTCTATTGAGCCAAATTTATTCAATCGTGTATCGCTGAACATATCCAAATAAAATATTTTGTGAACATTTATTACAAATAAAAAAATGCTGTTAATCGACCATTGTTAAAGGTCAAATCTTTAATATTCGTGAGGATGAATCGTCCAATTTGGAGCCTACTTAGCGGATACAAACAAATGAACGCATTCACGCTCATATCCCCACACTAAATCAAAAACTTGTATCGTGGGTCCCGGAAACATTAACACACAGTCACACTCAGATCCAGAAGGACAATAGACATTAGTACAAAGTTTTACTAATTTTTAGCTCTTATTTACTCGCGACTGGAAGCCTCACCCTTTCAGTCGCGAGTAAATGGGTATCTTTTAGGTAAGTTCTCCATCGTAGACCTCATCGTCGCTTACCATCGGGTGAGATAGTGGTTAAAAAAATAATTTATTAACATAATTTTAATATTATAATTACAATTCTACTATAATATAATTATTATAATTGTATTTACACAATTGTTATCTATAAATCGATTCACTATCGTCATAAGCTCCGGCAGCGTAAACACATTACAAACTGAGCCCACTCCGTAATTCGCTTATCTAATCCCTTAGCAAACATGCTTGCTTTCCCACGTGAGATAAGCAGAAAGCTGTATGGAGGTCCTTGAGTTGATTTCATAATAAAAGCGTAACGTGATAGTATAGCTTATAAAATTAATGTTGAGTGGCGCTTGTGAACTTTTTAGAAAGAAAACAGGACACTTCAACAACTCTCAAGTGTTGAGCGTCATTCGCACTTAGACGTGAGAAGTGGACTTTAAATAGGCTTGAGGCTGTGCTTGATGCGGCTATGTTGTTTAAGTTTTATAACGTAATTTATAAGTTCAATATTGACAGCATTTTGATATTGCGATTCATTTTGATGAGGCCTAGATTTAGAATGTTTTGTGAAGATTATCTTATATCACTTTGTAGTTTTAAATCGTAACCTATCCATTACCACCTCATCGAGAAGAAACACCTGCTTAACTAAAATATACGTACCTTAAATTGATCTCATTTGAAAAGTCATGTTATATCAAGTTTGATAAAATAAGCGTTTACATACTACCAGCCCATCTTCTGATTCTTTTTAATGCCTTCAAACAAAGGTGGAAGCTTTCATTGCGACTGTATTTCTTTTTATTGTGTTTACCCTATCACTTTTTTCTAGGTGAAAAGATTTTTTTATTTGGAAGCTGGTGATTTTTATGTGGTCCCATTTAAATTTGATCAAGATCTGACCCATAGTTTTGAGTTATCCTCAATAATGCGTATTTATTTAATTTGATCTAGGGTTTCAAAGAGAAAAATATTTTTTAGACTTTACTTCCATTTAAATTATCTTTTCACTAGTTCCTTTAAATTTACAAATACATTATCGGTGTTATAGTAACACGGATTTTTACTGTAACCTTGCCATGACATCTGATTAATTTAAATTCAATTCGCAAATAGCCGATGGCTAACCGTTTATCGGATTGTTAGAAACGTATACGATCAACAAAATTGTAACACTAACCACAATGTGGTTGGACGTACATCAGCTGTTTCAAAGCTTTACGTTGAACGTCTATAAAAGTTTATTTCTAGGAATACTTCTACGAATCATGGATTACTTTTGATCTCAATTACAAATTTTAATTTAAACCTTTGCGCCTTGGTTTATTTTTATTAACCTAAAAATACATTATTTGGTTAAATATAATCAAGTAGTAAGCATTAAAACACGGTGGCCAACATAAATAAACACACATGTGTTACACAACGTCAAACGATTTGGAATCCTCATCCTGAAGTCTCGATGAAATGTTTTAAGATTTTCGAGATGAAAAGGTAAAAACAAATAAAAGAAAAATCAAAAATCGCAATACAAGGGAACGTTTCGAATCTTTAAGAAGATCAATGCTTAGGAACGTATTCACTCAAATTCGAGAAAACAGGAAAACATTTCGAGATCAAACTGTGAAGAAGTTGAGCATCAATAATCCTACTATTTTACCACTGACTGAACTAATATACCTACGTATTTAACATTGTGGAATTATGTTAAATACGTAGGTATATTGCATTATGTGCAGTTAGAAAAACTAAATGGATATCGCGTGGTATCAAACTATGCAGTAAAAAGAAACGTCGGTTACTTTGGACCTATAGAATGAAACCAAATAGTATGAATAGAAGAAAGTTTAAAACATACTCTAGACGATTTAAAAACATAATGAAATTAACTCAATATGCCCAAAACACATATAAAATCAAAACCTCAACGAATAAAGCCAAAACTACCTGGAACTTAATTAACAAAACCAAACAGAACTATCCCAGGGAGTCAATTAGATCAATTAGGTCGAGTCTTACAAATGAAATACTTAATGACCCACAAGATATTGCAAATGCATTTAATAATTTTTTTGTTGACAAAGTCCAACCAATAGGTACACGAGATAACAATGGTTTTCCCATTACCTTGAATAGACAGAAAGACTCAATGTTTGTATGTCCTTGTATTCCGATGGACATCTTTAAAATTATACAAAATTTAAAATCGACTAACAGCGTAGGCTATGACGGTATATCTACAAAAGTAATAAAATTTGTAGCAGCAGATATTTGCACTCATCTTAGCCATCTTATAAATTTATGTATAAGTTCAGGTGTATACCCCGACGCTCTCAAGACCTCAGTCATCAAGCCATTGTTTAAAAAGAACAGCAGAGAACAAATGGCAAACTATAGACCCATTGCCCTTACCCTATTTTTTCAAAAATCTTTGAGAAATATGTCTATTTGCAGTTATACGCGTACATTGAAAAGAAGTTTATTCTATGTGACGAACAAAAGGGTTTTCGAGCAAACAAGACAATAAATATGGCAATATATGACTTTTTGCATACCGTCTACAGTAGTATGGATAGCAGAACTGCCGTATGCGCCATCTTTTGTGACATGACGCAGGCGTTTGACTATGTTGATCACAATATACTTTCACAAAAATTAGAGGCCTACGGAATTAGAGGCAATGTCCTAAATCTATTGCGCTCTTATTTATGTAATAGAAGACAGTATACTGAAATCTCTAGAATAAACATTGAATCCAAAAAAGAAGAAGCATATTTTTCTGAAGAACGCTCACCTTTATACGGGGTACCCCAAGGTAGTGTACTGGGACCTCTCCTATTCATACTATATATTAATGACATACCCACAGCCACACACCAACGTATGACACTTTTTGCTGATGATAGTACAATAACTGTAACCGGTAATAATATACAACGCTACGAATCTGACATTAATAATGCTTTGACATCTATAATATCCTGGTTAGACATAAATAATTTGAAAATAAATCTCGACAAGACAAATATAATAAATTTTAAACAACGATCTCAGAATACTCCAAATTTAAAGGTTCGATATCAGTGTAAAGAACTGGATGAAGTCACCTCCACGAAATTTCTGGGACTTACCATAGACCAGAAATTGAATTGGAAGACACACATTAAAAATTTATGCAAGAGGTTGAGTACAACGGCATATGCTATATTAAAACTGTCGTCAGAACTTAGCTCCGATGCGATGCTAACTGCCTATCACGGACTCTTTGCATCTGTCCTGCGTTATGGTGTTATTTTTTGGGGCAATTCTACAGATAAAGAGTTAGTCTTCAAGGCCCAAAAAAGATGCATACGTGCTATGTTTAACTTAAAATCTACAGATAGTTGCAAACCATTTTTTAAAAAGTATCACATACTTACACTTCCTTCGCTGTATATATTAGAAATAACCTCATTTGTCAAATCCAACCCTCTGTTATTTCCACGACTGGAAGACACTGTCATCCGTAACAGACGAGACAACAGCAAACTCAGACTGCACTCTGCTAAAACTACATTTATGCATAAAAGCGTGTTTTGCATGGCCCCAGCAATTTATAATAAGGTGCCAAGATGTATTAAAGACCTCAATCTAAATATATTCAAAAAGAAGATGAGAAATTTACTAACAGACAAATGCTACTACCAAATATATGATTTTATAAATGACTCCACATTGTGACATTAATTATATAAATACTTACTTATATAATCATTATTAATTTATTTTTATTATTTTTTTACAATAACATTTATATAGAATTTATTATATTATGACATTTATGAATATTATTTTGATAAATTAATTTCTTTGCTAACAAAATGTTATTAATTAATTATGTGTGTTATTATTAATATGTTTCATTTTTGTATTCGGTCATTATGGCCAACACCATATTTGTACGCCTACTCTTGGGCAAAAAATGTATCGACACCAACTAAATTGTACAACAACCTGCATGTAAGCATTCCACTTACATGCAAACGCATGTTTTACAAATAAATTATCTTTATCTTTATCTTTATCTTTATGTATATTATTAGTTGATTATATTATAATAGTAAAAAATAGATATAAATATCATACTATCAGTCTTTCGCCCCGAAGCAGATCTCGCGCTTACATTTAGCCTACGCGACAAATGCTTTTGAGGTTACATGTTTATAACTTTTTTTACAATATTTATTGTTTGATTTGTGTATGTGTTGTTTAACTAGAAGATATAACGGCTATTATGTACTAGGATCTTAACGATAAACTAATTGCTAATAATTACCAATTTTATTGTAAACAAAGTAATAATGTTTTCTATTTGTTTCAGGTACACGTTGATAGCTTACTACGATATGTACTCGCAGATCTACACCACCGCTAAGATCTGGATCCAGCTGCTGTTAGTCTGGATTGTGTCATTTGGATTCATGGTAAGTTGGCGAAGAAGTTAAATATTTATTAGGCAGTTTTATATAAATCTGCTCTTATATTTTTACAAGCTTTTCCTTAACTCGTTGTGTGCGGTTAAAATCCCGTAAGTTAATAATTATGAGCCTGCCCTTGTAGAAATGTTCATTCACACAGTCATAACAATCCAATGCTCATTAAATTGTTACGACTGTACAAATTATGGTAACAAAACGATCTTCTTTAATGATGGAGACAATCCATAATGATGAACAGTAAATTCATAGTGTTTCGACTCATTTTAATAAGCTTACAGAACTAAATATCAACGTACTAAACTTATCTGGAAAATCCTCAAAAAATATCATATAGGCCAAAGCCAACCATTCAAGGAGTTCAGTTAAATATTAATAATTCAATACAGGGAATAAATACAACTAGTACAGTTTCACATGTCAAGACATATTTCAGGAATAAAAATAAAATGTAATAATACACATAAGTAGGTAACAATTTATAATTGTATCCATAAAAAAGTATAGTAACGGTATCAAAACGGTAGCATTTCGATCACTTTCTCAGCTGTTTACTATCGAATCGGTCACGGATGGACACGTTTGAATAGAAGATACCTATTTACACCCACTAAATGATCTCATGACTTTAATTCTGTGGCATGTTCCTTTTCGAAGAGGTTTTTAACTATTCACACTTATCTCAAGGTAATGAGATGCATTTACTTACATAAAGTTGCAAATAAGAGAGAGAGAGAGAGCGAAGATTTTCAGTCATTTGACATTGGTTTAGATTCTGACACGTGGCATGACAAATGTGACATGTCGCATCAAAATCTATTAAATATCGGCTAATCTGAAATATAATAAGATAGTCGTCTGGTAGTCGAGTAAAGTGTGTCCGGCTGAAAATTTGTTTTTTTTAAATATTATGCTGTTATTCTGAAAACCAAAAATTCGGCTCTTAATTAATTGTTAACCATTGTTTAGATATATGCTCTTAAAAAACTAAATTGAAAAGTAAAATGTAGTATATTGGATACGGATACTCAAGCAACAGATAGTTGACTTAAACTAAAATTTTGTCATTGTCTAGACATTTTCGAAAAATCATAACCAAAACGAGAAAATAACCAATGTAACAATTTCAACAACTCTATTCTATCTACAATACTTATATATCATTGTATAGAGTACAGAAGCTACATTATAAAACAGTTTCATTATCAACAGAATAGTCGCTACATTTACTATAATAATATGTCTCCTGGAGGAGAGATATTATTTAAGTAAATGTACACAGGAAATACAGAATTTCACAGAAAAATTAATAACTTTACGGAGCTAGCCCATGAACATAAATAAACGGTAAACTAGTTATTGAATAAATAAACGGAATAAAAGGAAGCGGTGGGAATTAGTTCATTGCACTTCCATGTTGGTAATACGTGTTTAATTGTCCCGAATTAGGGAGCATCCTCCTCGTTACGGGTGGTGTGGGCCACGGGCAACTACGGCTGATTTTAGTGTTTTAGGTTTTTTTTTTATTCAGATGGGCAAACTTTTGACCACCATCTCACTTGATGGTAAGCGAAGATGTGATTGACGATGGAGCAAGCTTGCCTAGAAGATATCTATTCACTCGCGACTTGAAGACTCCCATATTGTACTAATCAGGAAACACCGAATCCGGTAAGGAGTTCCATTCCTTTACGGTTCGCACAATGAAGTAAAACGCTTAGTGTGCATTTGTGGAATGTCCACCATATAGCGGTGTCGCTTAGCAGTTTGTCTGCTTGTCCGATGATTGAACGGGGATGGAGGAACTAGATCGTGCATTTCCTTAGCTCACTCCGAAATGTATCCGATAAAAAACCGAGAGACTACCGAGGTTTATTTTTTGTCATATAATTGTACTCGTATCACACGTGTACGTGAGTAAATAGGTGTGCTTGTTTAAGGAAGGTATTTTTTTAAACGCATTCGTATTCACAGTTAGTTTAAAAACGTGTAACTTTGGTGCCAGAAACATTAACATGATACACACAATCACACGCAGTACAGGGTTGTCAATTTCTGTAACGGTGGGACGGATGTTGTAAGTACATAATTTAGATAACAGAACTACTGGATAGTACAATGGAAGCTGTTGTCCTATACTAGGGTCTAAATTATCTCCATGACATTACCAACATCCTTATAAATATGCGTGTAGCCGGTGGATGAAGCTAAAATTATTTATTTATGAAATTTTATATCAATCTTACAATAATTGTAACTAGAGAATAGTGAAATCAAAATAGGTCTATCCTTTGTTGATGATGAATGTTGACTGAACTGTAATAAGTGATTTCACAACAAGATATCAATTTATAAAAGCACATAATATTCCTAATTTATATTCTATTTAGAATGTATATTATTAACAGTAAGAAAACGTGCTGTACAGATGGCAACAAAAACTTACTACTATAGCTCTGATGTCTCTAATTATTACAATTAACAATTTGATCTGGAATATATCAAATGTGTAATTTATTATTGATGTTTGCTCATGTACAAATTATAATAATAATTAATAATTCTTGTATCTCTAAATTATCAGAATATACCTATACTTTTATATATAATGTTTACGTTGTAACTCAGAAAATCTGCATACCTATATACAAGAAGATGGGGGCTTACCACCAACTTTTTGAAAACAATCTTGTTGCAGGAAAGTTTTATTGTAGTCTTGAAATAATATTACTTTGATTCATACCATGACCCTTTTTTATCATAGAGTTTATAACATTTCAATCTTACTTATTCCGTGTTTGTGACGTCACCCTGATAAGTTCATTCAGCTTGTACTACGAGGTGATTTTTGACAGAAAGCAATATTGTTTTTGTGTCAAATTTAACAATGTTAAAAAAGTTACTCAAGAGGAACTTTTTTAACATGTTTTTGCAATAAAAAGGCTTGAATTATCATAAAAGTGTATGAATAGTGGATAAAAACTGTAAAAAACCTAGTTACTACTACAAATTGATGCGGAAGATCTTAAATGAAATGATTACGAGTTTCTTGAAATTATGTTAAAAGTAGTGTAGCTACCGAACAATAATTTGTATGTAAAGTTATAGACGATCAGTGATCTATTAATACTTATGTGTGTGTTATATTATATAGAATGACGTAAAATAAAGACTTCGTTGGTGACAATTAATTTTAATAGTTTACTATTCTGCTGAAGTTTTCTTTTTTACATTGTAATTATAAATCGTTTCTGGTTTCTGTTTTACATCGTAATTATAAATTGTTACATTTCCCGTCGAATTATCTAACATACCTATCTATCTATTCTGTTATAAATTAACTTATATCTAGTAGGCAGGTACTTGTATCTTATTAATTACCTATATAGGTACACTACACAAAGAAAATATTTTGTGTACAATTATTTGTGGCTACACACCTACCCTGTAAATACTGTCTAACCTTATTTGGCATCCTAGATTTAAATAATCAAATATATATATAAAACAATGGCAGATAAAATCAATGTCTTGTTTATTTTGGATCCTATAACAATAACCAGTTCATACAAATAAATAATATAAATGTGAGCAAAATTCTTAGAGCTCACGAAAGGTCACAACCACGTCACACCCAATATGCACTTACTTACTTACTGCTACCCACTTGTAGTGGGCTTGAGCACTTGAGTTACCTATAAGCTCGATGTCTTGTAGGTAACTTAGTTCTTTGCTGGATATATTTTTAGTTTAGTTTTAGGAAATATAGGTAATTGGCTCGGTAATAGTTCCCCATCACCAAAAAAAAAAATGCACTTTGAAGAGGTACCTTATTACCATATTCAATCGCTTTTTGATTAAAAGATATAGTAGCTACTGTTGCTAGGAATTTCTTGCTATTTCATATATTTAAATAACATTCATAAAATCATATTTTATGTTGTCGAACGAGCCTTTAGGTAAACGTAAAATTAGTTATAAGAACTGTTTAACGAAAAGCGCGCCAAAAATAAGTTGTTTTTTTTATTGCGCCGCGCCAGATGAGTCACGCCGCTTCGCGCGGCGCGTAATTATTTTTGCTTAAAATGATAATTTAATACCTATGCGCATTATAGATTTTTAACGTAAGCATGTAAGAATATTGCTATTGTATAACTATTAAGTATATTTTATGGTAACATCGATTATCATACTCATTATAATATTATTACCTACTTACCTGAATATTTGTGCGAGAGTTCGGCTTATGTAGTATGTATTGGTGTTTGGATAGCCGTGCGTGCATCGAGATAGGAAACAAACCTACGATTACTTTAGCTACAAACTCCTTGCGTGCGTGGGACTCACTTATAACATATGATACTACTCTATGGGTGTCCGCCAGTTTCCATGCCTCGGATAAAGTCTATTATTTTCTATGGTCAACAATATGCGATGTCTTGTTCTATGACTTCACAGGAATAGATTATCATTCACTCTTTTAGCGTGATTAAAACGATAATGTGTTTATATGGTCATGGTATGACAAAAAGGTAATGATATTTTAAGCCTGCAACAAAACGTTCCTGTAACAAAACTGTTTTTAGGTCTCTGCTATTATTCTGCAAGATGTTTATTATAAAACTGCATTATTCTTAAACACGGATAAACTAACTTAACTTGCGAAAGATATCATTAACATGATATAATGAATAGAAGCAAAGGGAATAATGTGTCCTATAAAAATTAAAACTATCGTGAGCATTACACATTATTTATGTTGTATACGGCTTGAAACACGTAGAAAATGTCGACTCACTTTGTAATCGACTAGTTTCGGACAAGTCCGATCGTGTATGGAGTACTGCGGCCACCTTTGAGATGGATCAGCCAAGTACCAGCTTGAAGCTCTTGAGTCCATCGACCGACGAGCAAAAAGAATCATTGGCTTTGATATTGAGTCTAAATTGCAGAGTCTCTGTCACCGACGTAAGGTCGCAAGCCTATCGGTATTCTATCGGTTACCTACATTTTGGCGAGTGTGCACACAGGAATTATACGAGTTAATACCCCCATGCCCGTTTTACCATCTAACAACAAGACAAACTGGCAAACCTCATCCATTTATGGTTGACATACCTCCGGTTCGCTCGAAGCGTTTTGCTTCTACATTTGTCATCCGTACTGCCAAGGAGTGGAATTTACGGCCCGCGTCTTTGTTCCCTGAACGATATAATCTGGGACTCTTTAAGTCAAGAGTGAATAGGTATCTTCTAGGCAAGCATGCTACATCTTCGGCCGCATCATCACTTTCCATCAGGTGAGATGGTGGTCAAATGCTTGCCTATCGAGTATAAAAAAAATATAAAATATGAGTTTTTTGGGATTATCCAAAAGATTAGTAAAACGTTTTCTTTTTAACGCAAAGCGGCTCCTATGTGTATATTCAGTCATTTAATTTAGGCTAGTGAAAGTGGTTTGGGTAGTTAGAGTTAGTTACGTAAATAAATAAATAATAAAAAATAATCTACATCGGTCTGCAGTAGCGTACTGTAGTAATTATAGTGCATGAAGCGGGATGGCTTTATAGACTTAATATGGTTGTAACTATCCCGCTCTATTATAAATAGTAGTAGATATGAGAAACATTTACGGACTATCAACGATTAATAATTCACCATTGGTGCACATTAAAACTCAAAGAATTACAAATTTTGCGCCGCAGACGTTCATGATTATCCATATATGTATATTGAATAATGGTGAATTATTGACCGTTGATAGTTCGTAAACGTACCTACATGAATAAGAACTAAGCCAACGAGCAGTAGAAATACTTAAATAACGTATTTTTATAACATTTTGTATTTGTTTGATAAGTTTTTCACTAATAATTTTAAATTAATATACCTTTGAATCAATTAATTTTAACTTTTATTTTATGAAAACCTATTTTGGTAATGTTACGTCAAACCTTCGAATTGAAACCATAAAGTTTACAATACAGACGTTCAAACAAAAAGAAGCTGACAGGAATACGCCTTATTGAATGAACGTTCTAGTGTGACGTCATCAAAATTGCTAAGCAATTTTATGATAAAATAAGCTTGTTTTATGGATGTCATAGTACGAAAATGCACTGCATTATTAAAGTAAGACTGCTATAAGAGGTCGTGGTAAGCCCCCAGTACATAATGGCTCTAACTCCTCACCGCCTTCAAACATTCCCGCTACCGCTCGTGACTTGCAGTCACTAAATAATCATAATGAACAACTGACTGTAATCCTGATGCATCAAATTAATGCTCCAACATAAGTGTTAATGCACTAGAGCAGTTTTAGACAATTTCAGTTTAGGTACTCACTATTTTATAGCTCCTCGGCCCAATTGCGTTACAAATATAAACGTTGTTAATTTTTAGGAGGCTTTTTATTTTTTTCTTTTATGGCGACTATAAAAAAGGTGTTGAAATAGTGACACGTGACCAAGGGCCGGCTCAAACGACGATGGCTTGACGTTGTGAAAGATGACATGAAAGCCAACGGTCTAAATACCGAGGATGCTAGCAACCTGCGGAGTGGAGAAAACTTAGTCGGAAAGCGGACCCTGGCACAAGCCGGGACAAACGCTAAGCAGAAGAAGAAGGGAACATTCGATTCTTTAAAAAAATGTTGGAGCGCATTTTGTGCCTTGATTGGTGCGACGTTTGGGGATACTCTGGTTTTATTCATATTCATATTCATTTATTCATTGCAGTGACAGGTTATAATTATAGATCTTATTGATAATAATAGACTCTCTGTAACTTGGGTAAGTTACAGAAAGTCTATTGTTATTAATAAGATTTTATAATTAATTAATTTTTTGTGTAAAAATATGTTTGCATGCCTAAACACGGTTTGCACGTTGCACAACAGAAGTCAAAGTTACTCTCTTTAGAGCGTATTGCACCTCCTTCTACACGTGCAGCTTGTGGACAGACTACAACCAAAAATCTTACAGCGTCCTTCGTGTCCAGTTTAATAACGCATTCAGGATGATGTTGGGTCTGCCCCGGTATTGCAGTGCCTCTACAATGTTTGCCGAAGCTCGTGTAGATTGTTTCTATACAACAATGCGGAAGAGAGGCACATCACTAGTGAGACGAGTGAGGGGGAGCACTAACATCATGCTGGAGGTGTTGGCAGGAAGACTGGATTGTTCCTTTATCAATCATTGCTGCAGACTGCATGTTGTGCACATAGGGGCAAAGTAAAGGCAGATTGATGAAGGAATATCCTGACTTAATTTTATTTTTAATATTGACATACTGACATTATTGTAATTGTATTCATTTCATTGTAGTATTTAATATGTAATTGTGATTTTTATTTTGAATTTTATATTAACTTAATGCTATTGGAATGTGACTAATTAATTAATTAATGAATAATTGTAAATGATAAGTCTTAAGTTACTTGGAATAAATGAATTATTATTATAAAGGGTTTTAGGCATGCAAACATATTTTTACACAAAAAAATATTATAATAATACAATATTATTATGTGAAAAGAGTGGAACAATGTCATCAACTGGTATAATAGATTAAAAAATAATTAAAAAAGTAATTAAATCGATTTCTTATCCAAATAATCAAGGTTATATTTATTATCTTTGGTAAAAGTCACTCATTTGACTCAACTTACGTATGTAGTACTAATCGTTCGCTCCGAACTAAGACCTTGCGCCTACATTTTGCCATAGACATAAACTTTTGTGGTTTAATTGCTTATAACTTTTTTTTTAATAATAATTGTTTGATTTTTCTATTTTTTGTTCATCTACAGGATATAACGGATATTATACGAAAGTTTCCCAATAGACCCCGGGACAAAATATGTCTAAAAACAGTTAGTTTGGTGTCGCATCGAAAGTAGTTTTTTTTTTCTCATCCCTTGATTCTATACCACCTCCTGCAGGATTTTGCACTACTTACCAATGGCGGTATAGATACTGGATAACGTTATTCTGTAGAAGGTACCTATTTAGGGAACAAAGACGCAGGCAATGAGTTTCACTCCCTCACTGTACAGATGATGAACGTAGAAGCGAAACACTTTGAGCGAACCGGAGGTATGTCAACCATATAGTCCACATAAGGATGACGTTTGACAGTTTGTTTTGTTGTAAGGTGGTAAAAAGGGGAAGGGGGAATTATATCATGTAATTTCTGCGCACTCTCCAAAATGTAAACGGTAAATGTAAATGTACCTGCTGATTATTTAAGAATGGTTTCTATGGTACATAATATTAAGTGACCTATTCGTATGCCATTCACGTATATCGGTGATGGTCCAATAAGCCCAAAATATACAGATACGTAAGTACGGATACCTTAAGTTTATATCGTGTTTAATTCTTGGACGAACAATGTATCGTAAAGACCCATGTTGTTCCGTGTTTCGTGGTAACTGGTAATAAAACAATGATCGCCGTGTAATGATTGTAAAAATGTTTTATTGATGTGGGTAGTAGGTACTTGTGTATATGATATTTTGTATAAAATGTAGCTTCCCCTCCTAAAATCAACACCACTCAGACAATGAATATCTATCATCTATGAATAATATTGGCTTCGATTCTGATGTACACTCACTAAACTAAATTTAAACTATCCCTGTCCCTAACAAAATAGAAACACAAGACAGAGACAGCATACATTTTAGTGCTATCAAGCTAGTTTATCAATTAAAATATGAACAGCAGAAGCAGAAAGGCGCGTGTTTTTAGTCAACACCAATTACATACTCGACTAAACTTGCATAGACATCTAAGTTCTGACTAACTTGACAGCACTAAAATTTATGCTATCTCTGTCTTGCGTTCCTATTTTGTAAAAGACAGGAATAGTTTAAATTTAATTTAGTGTGTGACATCAGAATCGAGGCCATTGTCAATGAATTAAAAAACTGCCCTCTATTGGGTGCGCGTTGAACTTCTTACCACGGGGTACGATTCCTGGGGGAACATACTTTATTTAAATTTTTGTTTCTGGTTTTGGTTGTGGCTTTGTGTGTGATGTGAATATTTCAGGCACCCACGACACAAGTGATCGAACTTAGGGTGGGGCTGTGCGTGTGAAAACGTTTGTGTTTGTAGAGAGTTCACAAATGGGAATAACTTTTCCCACTTGATCTATTCAAGATGACAAAAAACTACTGGAGAATATACATAAACATAAATGCTTTCACACTCAGAGCCCCACACAAATTTAGATGATTTGTGTCATGCGTTTTCCTTATATGTTCCATAAAACAAATGGGAAATGTCCTATTCAATCTGGATGATCTTTTTATAAGGTGTAATGCGTTAACCAAGCGTTAAAACGCTGGTATAACCATATTACCCTTGCTTGTGTAAAGATTAGGGGTAAACTCGTCCCTATAAAACTGGTATTGGAACCAGTTTGCCCCATTATTTAAGTGTTGTTAAAGTTAACTGGGCGGTTTACCTTTTTTATAAATGTGAAAGTTTGTATAAGTGTGTAAGTATGTTTGTTCCCTCTTCTCGCTTTAACGGCTGAACGGATTTGGATGAAATTTGGAATATACATAGATTATACCTAAGATTAATACGTATGCTACTTTTTAACCTGATAATAGCGGGCGAAGCCGCGCGGCACTGCTAGTAATATTATAAATGTGAAAGTGTGTGTGTGTGTGAATGTTTGTTACCACGTATCTCCGTAACGAAAACAACGATTTTGATGAAATTTAGAATGTAAATAATTTAGGTTCCCGAGTATATGCCTAATATATAGACTACTTTTTAACTTTATTAACGCGGGCGAAGCCGCGGGGCACCGGTAGTATTATATATACACAACCTTAATATCCACTGGTCAAAAGAATCTGGACACATTTATACAGCAAAATAAAATCCCCCTCTTTCCTTCCAGGTACCCCCACTTCTCGGCGTTTGGGGTCAACTAGGCCTTGAAGAGAACACATTCTCCTGCACAATCCTCCCCAAAGACGGCTACTCCCCCAAGAAGTACCTCTTCATTTTCGGTTTCGCACTACCCTGTGTCGTCATCATCGTGTCGTATTCTTGTATTTATTGGAAGGTGCGCGAGAGCAAGAGGAAACTCAACAGACAAGAGGGCCGCAGGTGTGTATGCGGGTTGGTATGGTTCCGTAGTTATTGTGACTAACTTGACTACGTGGGGGAGTACAAACAAAACAAACAAACAAACGCATTCACACTCACAGCCCCACACTAAGTTCAAAGACTTGTATCGTGGGTGCCAGAAACATTCACATCACACACACACACACACACACACACATTACACCCAGAACCAGAAGCACAAATATCCCTTGGGAAGGAATTTGTGCTCCTGCCGGGTATCGAACCCAGGACCCACGGCGCAGAGGGCGAACAATTGTCCATTGCGCCAACTGGGTCGTCAAAACTACACTTACTACACTTACAATTTCAAGAAACTGAACTCAATAGTTATTGGCGGCAACGTTTACATCTAAAACACAAAATACAACTTCCTGCTGACTCTAACACTTTCAACGCACGTTTCACTGGCGTTATTAGCGCCATTGTGCATTGGAGTTATTAATAACAATTGAATTATTAATTAAATTATTTAATTGAGTCATATTTTTATTAACTCTTATAAATCTTCCTTTATTCCGACAAATGTGATCAACCAACCAAATAACCATTTGTCGAGGAACAACTTGCCTTCCGCCACTGTGAATACATTCAAGTATTTATTTTATTTTATGTTTATTGATAATTATTATTTAAAACATTAACACAAAAAAATCATGATAAGAGATTGTCTCATTTCGAATTGTAATGGACAGAGATCCTCAAAATTATTATTTATATAATCTGGTGATGGTGTAATTTGTACTGATTGCTGATTATATGTTTCTGTATTAACAAACCAACTATTATCTTCTAATCTAATTTCTCAATTCACAGCAAATTAAGCGGCCAAACAGCAAAAGAGAAAGAAGAAGACTCCCGTCTCACTACCCTCATGCTGACCATCTTCCTCTGCTTCCTCGCGTGTTTCCTTCCACTCACAATCATGAACGTGACAGACGACCGCGTCACGTACCCCTGGTTGCACATCATAGCGTCAATACTAGCCTGGGCGTCTAGCGTCATCAACCCTATGATATACGCAGCAACCAACAGACAGTACAGGGCTGCCTATGGAAACCTACTCAAAATCTTTAAAAATAATCCCGTGACGAGACGTACTACCTGGGGTAGTAGGACAATGGGGCAGTCCTCTAACTCCCCCCAGTACCCAGAGAAGAGGTGTCCTAAAGACAGACCGACTAATTTATGAATTCAGATTCACAATGACGTGTTGTAAATGTCGATGTGATCTGAACTTTTTGTATAAGTGAAAGAACAATTTAAATAAGTGTTAGTGATATAAAACTGTTGATGCTGTGAATGTTTTATCGACGAAATACTTAGAAAAAAACGGAATATTGTTATTAAAACTATCATGAGTCCTATTCATATTGATTAAGTTCTGGTTGTACTCACGTATTGTTTAATTGGATCGAGAAACTCGACCGATGTTCGAGCGATATAGACCGCTCATCGCTCGAAAACCGGACAAATGATTTTGGCTTGTGTTTAAACACCGCCCAAAATTGTACCTATTTTAATACCAAAAAAATTCTTAACGGTTACCAAAATGGATTAATGGTCACCAAATTACGTTTCCTAAAATATTATGAAATAAATTCATTTTTTCGTATTATAAATATTTTTGTATTAATTATTTTTTTTAAATAACCTTAACCTACTGTTATCCGATTCGGTTCTGTCACAGGAAATTTTATTTTAGTAAACGTAATTTGGTGACCATTTATCCATTTTGGTAACCGTTTAGAATTTTTGGTGGCCGTCTAAATTATACCCGTTGATTTTCTCGACGTGAGTATAACCGGTATTTAATCAATTAAAAACGAAATTTTCATACATATTTTGTATTAATTAGTGTCTCACATGAATCGAAGTAAACATTACAATTAAAAATACACGGATAGCGACGTAATAATTATTTGATTTTTATTTTGCCACTGAAAATCATACTAAATTATATAATATATCATTTATATTTCAGTTCCGCTTTCGAAAGAATTTTGTCGTATATTGGACCAATATTAGCTAAATCCGTAATATTTATGCATTTGTATAAATTAATTATTATTAAATAGAAGTGTAGGTATTTAGGCAATTTTACTGTTTGTAATAATAAGAAGTAAATCACGTTAGATCACGCTTTCTACAAGAATATATCGCTATGTTGATTATTTATTTTATAACCAATAAATAAATATCTATTTTATTTAGACATAGTAACTGTACCAAAGTGAAATCAATTACCTTAACACCACACCATTTTATTTAAAGTAAGTTTCTTATGATTATATAGTTACCTATTTATGTGTTCCAATTGCAGTGATAATGTTTTTATACAACCTGTAACAAAAAGGGGTAGTAATACTTGGTGGTCTGTATATGTGTATCGTGCCAGGAATTGTCTGCCAGAAAACGAAAGTCGAAATCGGAAAAAAAAAATCCGTACAAAAATAAAAAAATATATTTAAAAAATACTTTTTACTACCCCACAGTTACATATTTGCGGCAATCGGATATTGTTTGGTACAAAAATTAAAAAAAAAATTTTGACTACCCTACGATTACATCTGTGGCGCGTGACCTTGACCTTTGTTATGGTCACTACTGTCAGACGTCTAAGTCCAAAGGCTATGTGGTGTAGAACGGTAGCTGATGAAATAGGATTGCAAATGACATAATTTTTTAGACACTTTAATTCATCATAACTCAATGTTAATGGTGCTGCCGCGAATGCAGAAGTTCCTGTTAGACTCCATACATGTAGCTAGATGTGTGACTTGAGTATTACTACACCTTTCTGTTACACATTGTATACCTATATATATGATAGGCAAACGTTTGACCACTATATCACCTGATGTTAAGTGACAATGCCGCGATGGAGCATACTATATATGTTGGTATTAATAATATAATCAATTAATGAATATATTATTGTTCAGAAATATTTTAATTCACATAATATAACTATTTTAGGCGTTATTCTTCTTATCAATGTTCAGTTATTTAATTCATAATTTTTTATAACCTATTCAATTGCATTTTCGCCACTATCTGCATTCCTTTAAAATAATTTAAAGCATTTTAGTATTTATTAATTACGACTACCATGTTATAATTATTTACCTAAATTAATTGATAAACAATTGTCGAATTATCGATACTATACGAATATACAGGGTGAATTTCAGAGACGGGGGTAGCTCTTACTACCCCTTCACATAAATCAACCTGTATACTGAAATATGTATATGTCATATTACTTATACGTATGACATAACTTCTCAAAGCCTGTCTATTAATAAAAAGCGATTAAAAAATAATCAGAATTAGAGTGAACGATTTATTTAGTAAATAAGTAGTTAATTCATCGCTAATTTATTGTAAGTTAGATAATTAATAAAGACTGATGTTAAAAAGTCAATTAGAATATTTCCACAATCCATTACTAATTAAATGGGAGAACCAGTGAATTAAAAACATACTGTACGTTACTTTATATTTTCTACTACACTGTATATTAGAAAACTAAGGATTGTATATAACCAAAATAAATACATAAATAATTGTAATAATATAAGCCAGTAGTTAAATATTGTTGTATTTATTTATATACCAGTTTTATTCAATTATGTTAATCGAACCAAAGTTAAATTAAACATAATAATATATCAGATAATATGATTTATTTCAAATTACCCATCCGTATTTATAAGCACGTATCTATTAAATTAAAAGAGATGTGCTGAGATGCTGCTGGTCACAAAATCAAACATATAAATCAAAAATAAACATGGTTACAAAATCTTGTAACCATACTGTCTACCACTATTCCGAATACAGGGAAACTCGCAACCGTTTCCGTAATTCTGATTTAATTATCTCACAAGTTTTCTCCCCAAGTGAAAATTGTGTTTCTGGTTCTGGATGTCTCTCTGATTATGCCTTGCGGGTCTCGGGGAATACAGACGCGGGGAATGAGTTCCACTCCTTCGCTCTACAGATGATTGGAATTATTGGAAAGTACTTAAAATGCATACTATTAAGATGCTTTGCAATTTGCAAAGCAATGCAACAAAAATCCCACACGGCGCGCCGCGCGATGCCGGCCGTGCCTCCGCGCCGGGACCGCGGATTCCTCTTTTACCGCGTTCACTGCCGTAGTGTGGCAAGTTTAGCTCACGGTCGGTCGGTCGGGTCGGTCGGCGAATTGCCTACAAACTAGTACGCGTTCGCCAATTAGCATTCAGTGATTGCGATTCATGGAACTAGTAAGTACTGTACTAGTTCCATGTTCTGATTACATTACTTGTCTTTACTCTATGGGTCAAATACCAATTAAATATTTCCACAAATTGTCTATGTTTACTTGACGTATTCCGCCGTGCTGTGACAGATCTCGATATATTTTCCTGAAATAAAATCGCCGAAAAATGGCGAAAAGGATCGCACAGAGTTCTGTAAACTGGGCTGCTCTCGCCGAGAGGGTACCAGCCGAGCAGAAAGTCAGCCTCGCGACTTTCAAAATCAAGTCCGATGGATATCTTCGGAGGTTAGTTTTAACACGATCGATTTGGTTACATAATTTTTTGTGTATCTTTTGACTGATTAGTGTTATTTTTCAGGGTGCTGGCTAACCCTGTGGAGCCACCTAAGCTCAACTGGGCTGCTTACAAACAATCTGTGCCCATTCCTGGGATGGTCGATAACTTCCAGAAACAGTACGAGGCTTTGAAGATCCCCTATCCCGCCGACACCCAGAGCTCGAAGGTCGACGCTCAATGGGCTGAAGTTAAGAAGGCCGTCGAAGCTTTCATAGCCGCATCCAATGGTAACATTGCCAAGTAAGTTGAGATTATTTTCATAATATCATAGCAGTGATATTGGGAAAACTTAAATTTGGGCCCATAAAATGGGTAGCGAAAGAGCCTTTCCGCTTCGCAGAGATGCTTAGTGGAATGATTGTCAGATTAATCTATTACATTAGTTGGTGACCTTGACTAGGAACTGTAACATCCTAGATAATTGGTTTTTCTGCATGCCTCTACTGCAGCACTTAATTTTTGCCATGTAGGAGATATTTATTGTTAAAAGAACTCTTATGAAGTTTGACTGGCCTTGTTGTCCATAGATTCCCTCATACCAAGGAAAAACCTAACGACCATACTCTATCTGTAATCTAGGAAATCAGCAATTTAAAGCAAAAAATTTAAACTTGTTTTTATTTATTTATGAACACCAACATAACATACACTATTACAATCACCATATTTAAAAGCATTTTTACAAGTTGTGTCATTATAATTATAGGTGAAGACTATATTCAATAATTTTTGCGAGATTACATATAAAATTAATAGATTATAACATGTTTTTAACTTTGCCTCTCTACAAAGAAGTAGTTTTACCAATATTCTTTCTTTAAAGATATGAAAAGGAAGTTGCTGAAATCCAGGCTCTGTTGCCTTACAATCAGATGACGATGGAAGACTACAAGGATGCATTCCCCGAACTGGCGCTGGATCCTCTCAACAAGCCCACATTCTGGCCGCACACTCCCGACGAGCAGGAGGGCTATGTCGACCCAGACAAGCAGCATGCGGCTCACTAAACACCAACATAATATATATCGACTAACTACAATTGGCCAATTGCATCATGCGAGGGCACTGTGGGCCTAGAAAGTGGTAGTCAAGTGACATTTTACTAGGATGGCATTATTCTTCCACATGCCAATTATAATTTGTCGATTTATAAGCATCTTGTAATCATACTTTAGCTTTGCGTTGATACTGTTATTATCAAAGTTTTATAGCAGAAGAAATCAGCTGTTCTGTAATTATTTATGTAGGAATAAAATGTAAATGTTAACATGATTGTTGTTGTAATTTATACACCCTTTTTTCTCATCAGAAGAAAATGCTGTCCAACTCATTAAGGAAATTTTTGATTTCATCTGATGCGAATTGAAGATGATATACATAAAATCTTTCATAACAGGTGCCACTTTTCACAAGAAGAGCGGCGACGGTGTAATTTTCGATACCGATCTTCTCAACATGGACTTCCTGGACGAAAAGAGAAAGTTTTGAGTCAGTATAAAATGGCTCGTAGATAATCAACTCTTCACTTACTCGCCAGTACAAAGATAGCAGCTGGAACACCGTTTAATCGCAACACTACAAGCTAGTTAAAAAAATATTATAAAAGGGGAAGTTAAGGATTTTGCTCCTATATAATTGTCATAGAAGCATACAATAGACACTCCACGAACTAACAGGGCTACCTGATGTCACAGTAAGCACTGATATATATTTTGTAATGGCTATTAATATGTGCATTTGGTCAATATTGAGAACTGAGGAATAGGAACAACAAAAGTAAAAGGCTCATGTTTATTATTCACCATGTTTATTACATTAATTGAATATCCTCGCAGATACAGGATATTAAATATACAAGATGAAGGAATGTTAAAACAGCAAACAGCAAGATCTTAACTGATCAAGAATCCGGGCATTTTTCCATCAATGCATCTGTATTTCTAGTAATTTTGTTTCACATGATACACGGGTACTGCTATAAATGTCGCTTTATTTTAGCTAGGAGAGGAAAATCTAACTAATGTCAGTTCTCTCTTAGGAGCATACAACCTTTGGCCTAAAACCTTTTACAGTATATCTAATGAAATAATTATTTTCTCACTTATTTAATTAAACACAAGCAGTTGCTTAAACCAAGGGCTATAAATAGATATCTCTATTCTGTTTAAAATATATTCCTAATATAATTCGTCTACCTTGTTTCATTAGTCTTCAATAGCTAAGTATTGAAGATTGATTTTATCTATCTAGACAGAGCTTTTACATTAGAATTATGGATCCATTTGGAATATATATAAATTATATTGTATTTTTCACAATATGTTGAGAATCACAATTCTTCTGAAGAAATATGGATGTGAATAAAACTTACTCATAATGCTACCACGCCTATCAGTAGAGTTAGTCCCTAAAACCACCCATTACCACCTGTAAAGTTATCTATGTTCAACATACCACCATGTTACCATCACTCACGGTTCATTATTCTTTGTTCATAGACAACTAGTATATCACTTTGCTTGTAGCTGGTACAGTTATACCGATGTGATGATTCTAGGTCCACATATTGTTGAGCACATAAGGTGGTAACGGTCATGAACCATGACACTACATATTAAGCTCTTCATTCCACATATTGCTGAGCACATAACCTGGTAACAGTGACAATGTACCATGATACTCCGACATAAGGTCTTCATTCTACATATTGCTGAGCACATAAGGTGGTAACAGTCACAATGAACCATGATGCTCCGACATAAGGTCTTCATTCTACATATTACTGAGCACATAAGGTGGTAAAAGTCACAATGAACCATGATACTCTGATTAAGGTCTTCATTCCACACATTGCTCAGCACATAAGATGGTAATAGTAACAATGAACCATGATACTTCGACATTAATGTCTTCATGCCAGATATTGCTGAGCACATAAGATGGTAAATGTCACAATAAACCGTGATACTCTGACATAAGGTCTTCATTCCACATATGTTAAGCACATATCAAGGTGGTAGCAGTCACAATGAACCGTGATACTCCGACATAAGGTCCTTATTCTACATAATGCTGAGCACTGAGTGGTGGACGTCAGAACTACTTTGCGGCAAACTTGTTAGCGGGCGGCGGCGGCGGCTGCGCATACATATTGTAGTAAGAGGCGGGCGGTGGCGGAGCTGCTGGGAAAGGAGGCTGATAGCTTTGCTGGAAACTCTGTGCTGGAGGCTGGTAGCCTTGGTTTTGGTTCTGGCCCTGGAAATATTTACTTTTACTTACATATGAGTTATGACACCAGATGTGCAAAGATTTAGCAGTCGGTCACAGCGATCATGTTATAGATGATTATTTTAATTCAAGGTTAGGTAACCTGAGAGGCTCGGAGGCTGCCTAAATAACCCTATTCATATTAATAAAGCTAATAATAATAGGTCTTATATGTCAATTCCCACTAAAGAGAGTTAACATCATGTACACCTACATCTTTACCACTGGAACAATTTCGCCAGCGAACTAAAACGACACCGATTATATATACATAAAGGAGTTGGGGTGGCTGGGCTAACTACCAGCAGAGGGAAATGCACAATACACCCCAAGTGGGACGTCAGTGCAGGCCTTTGCATTTTTATTGTACCTACACCCCTTCCCCTCTCTTAGGTGGAACCCCTCCTCCGCACCCTCCACCCCAGCCCTCGCTAAACGTAGTTCAGGCGGAACGAATCAGTCGTAATGGCTATAATTATTGATGTACATACATATGTAGTAGGCGCGTTGTTCTGGTACCCCCCTCCTCCCGCGTTCGGCTGGAATCCCCCCCGGCCTCCCCGGCCGCGGCCGCGGTAGCCGTTGTCCTGGCGGAACGAGTCGCGTCCGTAGTTGGAGCGCCCGAAGTCTCCGCCGTTGTCTTCGCCGCCCGTTGAGTCATCCCAACGGGACCCTACATAAGTATAACAAACATTTTCACACTCACAGACAAACATATTAAGATCGATGACTTGTGTCGTGGGGGCCAGAAGCGTTCATATTACATACAATCACAGCCAGAACCAGAACAGCAGCGGGTATAGGGTTTGATTCCCGGTGCTACCACAAGTTTTCTCCTTTATTAGTAAATGTTCCCGATGTTAATTTTTAAAAACCACTTTTAATTTAATAATAAATTTTATAGACCAATCGTGGCAAATTCTGCTTACACTGTGTGTTATAATACGCTAGTGCTATTTTTCGAATAATGTTTAAGATAAGGCTTCAAGGACATTACGTCTCCACTACTAGCGTAGTCGATTTTATATTTTATTCCAAAATGTGGATTCTTCGAGTGTCCATGAGTAATATTATTAAGGCATAAGTAAATAATAATACAAAAGTGAAAAGCGTGGTTTTCGTTTTCATTCCAAACTCCAACAAAAGTTCTAGTACAGTTTCTGCCACTTTACTAGGGCATAATTAGACTGTGGCTAATGAATAGGGCTAGATTTATGAGATACTGAAAGTTTCAAAATAGTTATTACTTGACACTGGCTCAGTTTGTGGAGCCAAACCTATAAAAAAAAATTAAATCGCTCTATTGACACTATAAATACAATACACAATTGTCCGGAGAACGTACAAGTGAATGATTCAACAACTATTAAAGATGAATGTATAGTGCAATAGGGACAGATTGCGTGTGCTATGTGAACATTATGCTTGCCTATAGAGAATAAAAAAAAAATACATGTACGCATATCGCTGTTTTTTTAATTTGCTCCTGCCTCAGATTAAGGTGTTCACTAAGCAAAAATGTGGCAAGCGAGGCAAATACGTAGTAATATACGAGTACTCACGTCCGGAGGGCTCCCTGCCCCCGCGGCCACGGCCGCCGTCCCTGCCCCCCCGCCCGCGCCCCCCGCCGCGCTCCGACCGCCCGCTGCCTTCGTCGCGGTCGCGGTACCGCCCGCGACCTGCCAATATACATTATAATGTCAATCTGTATTTTAAGTAGTCGTGGGACTCTTTTTGCAGAATCCGCCTGGGCAGTACCACAACATTGCCAGACATTCAGCCGCAGTATAGCGTGCAAACATTACTGTATGCAGGATTGAAAGGAAATGTTTGCAGTAAAATTAGGGCTTAAAATGTTATAGCATCTAAAACCTCGAGGTGACGAACGCAGTGCTTTTCCGAGCAGGATTTTTGGCCAAGTTCGTGGAGGCACTGAACGCCTGATAGCAAGCTTGAGGAGGAGAAATCAGGCGAGCGACTTACTAGTTTCGTCACTCAATAACCATATAAAAGTATATTTTTTTAATCAAGTATTTATTACAGTTACACACCGCATGAAAATGCTTTGTCCAACAGAAGTCTCTATTAAAATCTATTTTGTACTAAAGAACTTTTTGAAGCAGTAATAGTGCCGATCAATTCAAAACATATAATACTTGTTTTAGGAAAATAACGTTTCAGGTTTTTTTTAAATCAACCCTTACGAGGATAAAAGGGGAAATCGTTTTTTTGTTAAAAATATTGTTTTGGGATCACTTGAAATTTGGGATTCATGATTCTCAACACAATGAGACACGTGTTAACAAAGTAATCCCGCATTCCGATCCGTTGGTCCCACGTTCAAATATAATAACGAGCTTGAGCTGATTGATGATATAAAGTTCCAGTCATGAAGGCTCGCGGGGCTCATCACATTTATGTATTCGTTTACTAATCGGTATAAATTATCTCTGTGTGCACCTTCTCACTATTTTTACTACACATACATACATACTTACATGATAAAAACGTGACCCTCTTATCGTATCTCATTAAATGTTTGAAAAACATGATTGGGTTAAGTGAAAGTGTACATCTTTCAATGAATCTTTATTAATAGATGTTATATCAAAGAAACTTACCGTATTTTCCTTTGAATCCCATTCCACACTGTGCAAGCTCAAGCAACTTGGGATTCACGACTTGATTCGCTTCTTGCAGCACTGACATCAGATCTTTGGCCTGAGAAAACAATTGTTTTCATAAGCAAAATGTTTTAGAGAAAGTGGTTACCTTTTCATATCTTTAGATTATCTTCATTACTTTCAAATACTATTAAATATACCCAAAGTGATCATTTTTACTGTTTGTTACTCAGTTTTTATCTCAAAAATCACTAAATAAAGGTCGTTTGCATTCAAGTTGAATTAAAAAAAATTGTTAATAAGGTCAAGAAATATAATAAAATAATAACAAATAAACACTTTCACAGTTATAAGCCCCACATTAAGTTCAATGACTTGTGTCGTGGTTGCCGGAAACATGCACATCACACACATTCACACCCACAACCAGAAATACAAATTTCACTTGGGGAGGAAACTTGTTTCCAACGGGAATCGAACCCGATATCCCTTGCGTAGAAAGGAGACGCATACCTGACTAAGCCAACAATTATTAAAAAATTAGAAGAAAATACAAACAAGGTTACAAAAGTATGCCACATCTTCAGCTGCATATCATTTTCTATCAAGTGAGATTGTAGTCAAACGTTTGATAAAAAAAACTAAAAGCTACCAACCTTAGCAGAGTTGTTAGGCGTGAACAGAGTATACGCTGTGCCGGTATTCTGCGAGCGTCCCGTTCGCCCAATACGATGCACGTAATCCTCAGAGTTATTCGGATAGTCATAGTTTATCACAAACTTCACATCTTCCACATCTGCACGCAATAATTACACGTATCAACATCGTCATATAGCTTAGCTTGAACCAATAAAATCACAAACACCACACCGAGACAAAAAAATAAAGATAAAATACACATTGATGAGTGAAATTGTCATGTATGAATTGATGTGGTCCTAGGAGAATCCCTGAGGGACACCTTATGTGAGTACACGAAAATGTTATTTTTGTAACTTAAATTGAAACGGTTTATTACTTGAGCAAAATTAAACAGTTATAGTGATACATCCTGTAATTTATTATAATTATATTTATCTATACAAATTAACGCGATAGTTAGATGTATATAATGTCAAAGGCCTACCTCAATTCATAAAAGACCAATCCTCTCAATATTGTAATTGAACAGTAAAATTACCTTTTCGTCAAGCCGGTGGATGATGGGATCAGCTGGAAATAACTGTATTATGCCCGTCAGTCGTTCCGGAGTGTGCTAGGCCAAGAGGGTGCTGCTGACTTTAATGTACTCCTTCGTACGTAGTACTTTAGTACTGCTTGTCTTAATTTACGTTGTCAGGTGGCGTAGGGCAGGCCCTTTTAGAGTTTCGTTTAAATCTCTCATGACAGTTACCAAGCATGTATTGCTCTTAGTTGCTTTCTTATGGTCTTATTTTTAGTGAATTACACAGGCCAATTGTTCCAAAATATGTTTAGAAGGAAATTTAATTTTTATATGACTTAATTCAAATCTTTGTTGAGTTATTTATTCACTGTTAATAACTTGAAACCGATAATTTATCTTAAATTAAACTAAAATACCAAGTCCCTATCCAAGATCAATAGATCTGTTTATACGATTTTAGAGGCAGCATGCTTTCGAAAACAGTGTGCGCTGAGCTGAAGATAGCTTTACTATGGTGTCAAACGATTCCATCATTGAGAATCAGTATGCGGAGTCAGCAACACCAAAAGTCTAGCCCTTATCTCTGCACGCATGCGCCTCTGAAATAAAAAAGAACATTCGAGAATAATGCCTTGTCAGTCATGGAAATTTATTTGCTATTGTCGGGCTAGGATCGCTTGTTCTGTGGTAGATATATAATTTTATTATCGTAGTTCCTAAACAACATTGATGTTGGTTACCTCACTAGACCATTGTTGTCAGTGTTTCTAAATCTGAGAGCAGTGAGCAGACGAAAAAAAACCCCTAACACTTAAATAAATACATACATAAAACTCTTTGAATTCATTCGAATTTTTGATGATAAAACGGTGGCTCCAAAGAAGAACATCTCTACCTATCTGCAAACATCTACCATCAGAAAAAATACATCGTGGCCCGATAATATGTCTAAATGGTAGCATCGATCCATTGCTTTCAACATATTCGATTAGTGGCCCATGTTCCAATATTCACTGTTTTCCAGTGCAGAAATAGAAGTTTGTGTAGAAATAGTAAATTTTTAACAAATATTATGCCCACATTTTTAATTCAGCATCAGTATCATATCTAAATAATGCTGTTGATGATCGCGATGTACTTTTACAATTAATCTTGATCCCTAATCAATCCTATCTTAATGTGCATAGAATCGTGAATATTGGAACCACATTTTCAAGGGGTTGTGCTACAAAACAACCATATGCGTCTTGTGATTTAGCAATGGCATCAAATACCTCCCATACGCTCCTGACAGTCTCTTAGACCTTCGACACCCCGGTATAACAGTGCGAGATGATTTAGCTTATTAGTCACCATTTTTCTTGATAAACTACCTCGCAACTGTTTGCTTTCCAATCTTCTGTTTGATGCCTTTATGATCTACGTTATAGCTCGGCGGGAGGTATCACCACCTATTTTGAGACGTCACATTTCGGACACTCTTACAAGTGTATTTGTTACAATTGATTCGTATTCGGTGGCACAAACATAAGATAGTCTACTTCTGGGCAAGCTACAGCTTTGTACAAAATGAGCCTATGTTTAATGCAACAGTTCATCGAACATCGAAATTCAAATTGAATAATTCAACGGTGAATCGTGTTCAATAACAAACAATGTCACTCGTTTTGTATTGTTCTAAATCTCGGCCTATTAGAACTACCAATTATTATTCAGAAACCATTAGCATGTCATAAATAACAGTATCATTAAAACTGATCATTTGTCATCAATCAATTTGAAACAAACTGGAGATAATTTTAAAGTGCTCATAAATTACTATGGACGTTGAAAATCTGTTCGTTACGATTGTTTTTAATGGTACACGGACTGTTCCCGCAACAAGTCGTTTTAGTCCTATTTATCAAGCCAAGTATCCAGCCGCCTTCCCCACTCGTCCCCTTACTTACCGAGCCCCCGGGCCGCCACATCGGTAGCCACGAGTATGCCTCCGGTGGACCGTCGGAACTGAGAGAGCACGTAGTCACGGTCCTGTTGGTTCTTGTCTCCGTGGATCGCAAGCGCGCGCCATCCCGCGCGGTTTATTGTTTTGGTAATATCGTCTACCTATTTTAGGAAGGTCAAGTTGGAAATGTATTTGATTCTGTAGTCCTATCTGAAGGTGGTTGGTGTTTAATAAGTACAGTTCCCGTCACGTTAAAAGAACCCTGACCTATGCACTGAGCGATTTATTGACCAAATAGGTGGCATGAAGGAGGCGCGACGAGGGAACGCTCCGTCGGTATGTGTGTGCGCATGCTATTTATTCGTCTGTTGATCCTTGCTTCCCGCGCTAAGATCACGCCTCGTTTGCTCCCAAATAATATCGCTACACTGTCACTCAGCGCTCTTTTTACGTGACGTCAACTATACTAACAGTAAATTTTGTTTTCACTAAAATTTAAATTTCTGTTGTACTCAATAATGCGTCAATATTGAGTGACCTGGCTAGATAGAAAAGAAGAGCGTGAATGCGCATTGAAAAGGGCGCCTTATACACACGGTTCATAAGTCCTCGACAATGCTCCACATTCCTTGTGCTGCTTGATGGACCACGATTCGCATAGAGAACCCAAGAAATGGTAATGAAGTTATATCTTCTCTGTCTATCATGGCTGTTGCTTTGTTAATCATAACCAGCCTGATGCCGTATTCAGATTCTGATCCTCCTTGATAATTACGTTATAGCCAATACTTTTCACAAACATACCTTCCTCTTAGTCTCAGCGAAGACGATAGTTTTCGTCTCTTCTTCAGATGAGATCTCGGTGAGCAGAGTGATGAGCTTATCATTCTTCTCCCATTCTTCACACACGTCAACAATCTGCAGGATGTTATGGTTCGCTGAGAGGCTCAGTGAACCAATGTTGATCTGGATGTAGTCTTGCAGGAACTCCTCAGCTAAATTCTGGACTTCTCGGGGCCAGGTTGCGGACCACATGAGGACCTAGAGAGGAGAGTGTAGTTCAATCCTATTGTTAACATTCAGGTTTTATGACACTTGAAATAAATTACACACTTTAAAACCCAAGCATTTTTCATTACCACCTGCGAAAGATGTTCTAGTTTTCTTTCAAATACTTTAAAGAGTCTGAATAGTCAGTAAAGTTGACAGTAATTAAGTAAGAGTAAGAAAGGTTACAGAATATAATTAAACGCAAGCAAAGCTTAAAAAAAACCGACTTCACCTCGGAACATTGATCAGAATAGATGTACTAAACACGCATTGATGACGATATTTCAAGAACTACTGATCAGATCTTGATCAAATTCCAATGGGACCACATGAAAAGCACCAACTTTCAAATAAAAAAATAATCATCAAAATCGGCTCACAACAAAACAAGATATAATGTAACTTTTGAAGTTGGTTAAAAACGAAAACATCGTCAATGTAGTCCACAGAATACGCATTATTGACGATATTTCAAGAACTACTGATCCGATCTTGATCAAATTTAAATGGGACCAATTGGAAAGCAACACCTACCAACTAAAAAAAAAATTTGAAATTGGTTCACGTGGAAAAATATAATGAGGAAAAACAAAAAAAAAATACCGTCAACTTGAGTACCTCCTCCTTTTTTGGGAAGTCGGTTAAAATTAGTGTTTTAAAGAGGTATAACTTTGGGCAGCACTGAACTGTAATAATCCTACTAATATTATAAATCCGAAAGTTTGTGTGTAAGTGTGTAAGTATGTTTGTTCCCTCTTCACGCTTTAATGGCTGAACGGATTTGGATGAAATTTGGAATGTACATAGCTTATACCTAGGATTAACACATAGGCTACTTTTTAACTTGATAATAGCGGGCGAAGCCACGGGGCACGGCTAGTATGTAATAAAAGCACTGAAATGTAAATGGGCAAGTGTGACGCTTACCATCAGGCGAGCGATATGCTCGTCTCTTTCCTCAATTACATGAAAAAAAAAAGTTTCTTTATGGGAAGTATGAAGTAGAGAAATTTACCTGTCTGTCTGGTCGGATCTGTTCGATGATCTTCCGTATCTGTGGCTCGAAGCCCATGTCCAACATTCTGTCTGCCTCATCCAGTACTAGATATGTGCATCGGCGAAGGTTGGTTGTGTCTGTAGATAATATTTTCATAATCTGTCTACTCATAGGTACTCAAACAATGTTTAAATTCTCATGAGCAGAATTGAATATATCCAGCTTAGAAACTGCTTCTGGGTCACCAAGACACAGGCCTGTCCCAGTTTGAGGCCCGCTAATAACCTATCTCAATGACTATACATAATTATATATCGAATGTACCTCAAATCCTAATGTATTTTATAATTTGTTAAATATTGTTTATAAGGGTAATAAACAACAATAACTATTATTATTGTTATGTATCTACCAATGAGAGGGTAGTTAGAAAAAACAGTTTGCAAATGGCTACCTAGCCTAGCTTCTGTGCCGAGTTAATTACGCGTATTTGTGAGTATATAATATTTATTAAATTTACACTTAATGTTTTTGTAACCAAGGGTTTCCACTGCCAAAACATTCAACATGTAAAGTTGCGTAACATGTCGCGTGAATCAGAACCCGACAATCTTAACTTTGCGTGCGGAATAAGTTTGGTATCAACCTAGTAAAATAGCACTTTTTTTACTATGGTAGTAAAATTGAAATGGAAAAATTTTACGTCCCCGTAAGACGTTAATAATAAAGAAAGGGCAATGTCGTCGCTTCAGGCTGGACTTGAGTAGCTCAGCGGTTAAAGCAATAGGGCATGACACCATATAGCCGCTTTTTCAATCCCAGGCTCAAGCTAAAATTTTTCCTTCCCAAATTTACTAGTACAGTTCTGCCTAGCATGGCTAATGCTATATGAACAATAATTGAAACGCAAGCAAAGCTTAAAAAACTGACTTCATCACTTATATTTCGGTTTAGGCTGGACCGATTTCGTAAAAAAATTATATGGGACCACCTCTGAAACCACTCTCTACCAAACAAAAAAAGAATCATCAAAATAGATTCAGAATTGGCCGAGACATCGCATAACAAACATACAAAAAAAAAACCGTCGAATTGAGAACCTCATTTTTTGAAGTCGGTTGAAAATACTTGTTTTACTGCCTATTTAGATTAAGAGATCGGTATTTATTTTGTTATGGTTAGTGTTCCCACTTTAACTGTGTAGAAACCAATGTTCTCAACATGTTTCAGTAGTAATACTCACGATAAACTTCTTCACGAGTTCTAAATATTAAAGGGACCAGGTTTAAACTAAATAATATTTTATCATGGTCGCACAAGCAATTTTGCGGTTGGTGACGTAGCATATAACACGCTTTGTTGAAATAATTAAACGCAAGCAAAGCCGAAAAAAACCAACTTCACCGCTTTATCATCGGAACCTTGTTCCACCAGCTTTCAAATAAAAAAGAATCATCAAAATCGGCTCACAACGAAAGAAGTTGTGAGGTAACTTTTGAAGTCGGGTAAACCAGAACATCGTCAAAGTACGCATTATTCGTCACAAAATAGACATTATTGACGATATTTCAAGAACTACTGATCAGATCTTTATCAAATTTAAATGGGACCAATTAGAAAGCAACATCTATCAAACTAAAAAAAATTTTCGAAATCGGCTCACGTGAAGAGAAGTTATGAGGTAACACGTATAAAAAAAAAAAAAAAAAAAAAATACAGTCGACTTGAGTACCTCCTTTTTCTCTTATACTAGGAATATAACAGTGCCCAATGTAATTTTAAACCAAGTATAATATAATGAATCTCAATAAGGTCTAACTACACATAATTAGGCAATAATATGTATTTTCGAGAGTGAATAGGTTTCTAGGCAAGCAAACTCCATCGTCAACTGCATCGTTACTTAACATCAGGTGGGATAGTGGTCAAATGTTTGCCTAACACAGATAAAAAAATTAAAAAATGTTTTTTCTTGACTACATATTTATCCATTGTATAATGATCTTTTCTAAGACTAACACTAATTAAACATTTCTCACCCTTTTCTAAGAAGTCAATTAGTCGTCCCGGTGTGGCGATGACAATCTCCACACCCCTCTCCAGGCATCTACCTTGAGGGCCTTTCGGTGCTCCTCCGAAAATACAAGTGTTTCGCACCTGAACATTCTGACCAAAGTCTGTGGCCACCTGCAAAAGTAAAGGAGGGTAAGTGTCGATATTAAGTTATCCGCTAAAGGTTAACAATCATATACAACTACAGGCGGAGCTAAAGTTTTTAAACAACAAAGCTCAAATAATAACAACATTATGAGTGAAAGTTTCATGGTTACAACAGTATATACCCCATGTACTAGGTGTGAATGGATGATATAAATCCGTGAGAAACTATGAAACATACATGTGATTTATGCATGGTAAGTGTCAACAAGAATGAGAAAGAATTATCAACAAGGGTAGATAAGTCCAATCTTGTATCGAGTTCAAATAGTAATAAAGAGGTCACTCTCTAAAGGCACACATTTAAGATATTTGTAAAATTGAAGAGATAACTTTAAAATAAATTGTTTACTTAGTACAATAGACATAACAGGTTTGCCTTGTTAAAGTGAGGTATTCTGTCACAACTCTGCTGCAGCTCTGGTATGAAGCTGAAAATGTATATCTGCCATTTGTGAAATATTCAGATGGATGTAAAATTCAAACATCTGTCATGCTTACTGTAAATTGGTGTTGTAAATATGGTGTACTAATTTCCTTTTGGATACATTTAAAACTCTGCATACAATATTGTTAGAATCCACTCTAAACTCCAATATTCAGTTATTGAGTCTACTCATACTCTGTAACGTCAAAACAACATTTAACATGAGCAAGCAGGAGTTCGATCTCAATGTGGTCTCTGAATACAGAACTAAGATAACTAGAAGGAAGTTGACTAATAGAATCTAGTGCTAACAATAGATAATAAAAACGAGTGCAAAAAATCATTACAAAACTAAGGTTACGTTCAGAAACCTCACCTAACAGTGAAAAATAATTTAGAATTTTGATTTGATCATAAATTATGAAAAAGAATGTACAAAGAGATTTTGTTTAGGTTTTCGAACATAGCCTGCTCGTTTTAAGCTAGGTTCTACAGTAATATTGAAAAGATTACTATATCACAGTCGCCGCGGTCGTTTTCCATTTCTGCGGCGACTCCATTCATTGCAATCAACGACTGGTGTGGCATAAAGGGAAAACAAATATTTAACTTTACTAATGCAGTTTCAAATAAGTATTTACATTGAAGGACTTTTCCATTTCCCTATGTACAGGAATCTGTGAACTGTTATAAATTATAGCAAAATATGCAAGGATCCAATGCAGGCCTAATTATTTTTAGTACATTAGTATCAACGGGCAAACAAAATATTATTATGAAATAAAATAACCTGTTGGATTTGCTGTGCAAGCTCCCGAGTCGGTGCTAAAACGAGCACAATAGGCCCCTCGTCTCGCAGTAACCTTGGCTGGTTGATGATGTGGACAATGGCGGGCAAGATGTAAGCTAGGGTCTTCCCTGAACCAGTCTGCGCGATCCCCACCATATCCCTGCCAGACAGAGCTATCGGCCACCCCTGTGCTTGAATAGGAGTCGGGTGAGGGAAACCTTGCTTTAGAATTTCTCTCATAGCATAATCGGGGAATCCTCCTTCCTCGAAATACATACTCGGGGCCGGTACATCGCGGCCCTTGACGGTGATCTGATTCTGACTGCGGTATGATTCTATTTCGGCGGCAGAGCGGTTAGTCGTGTTCGGGTGGGGGATGTAAAAGTTTTTTTCGAACGGCGTGAGTGTGTAGTTATCCCAGCGCACTTTACGAAGGTTGCCACCGGGTTGCTCGTTTTTGAAGTTGCTGCGTCCGCCGAAATCATCTCGGCCACCGCGACCGCCGAAGCCCCTGCCACCGCGGCCGCCATCCCGGCCTCCGTCGCGGCCGCGCCCGCCGCCGAACCTGCTACCTCCGCCGCGTTCCTCCGACCTATCGCTCCTATCTCCCGAGCGACCGCCGCGGGATCCTCCTCTGCCGCCGCCCCGGCCACCACCGCGACCGCGCCCACCGCGTCCACCACGTCTATCGTCATACCTGAACCACAATAGTCATACCGTTACAAACAATAACTACGAAATCACAAAATCCAGACGAAATTCACATCGACTTACATGATTGTTCTTGTTGGAACTCTTTAAACTTTTCTGATAAAATTTAGTATGTACAATTATTTTACAGGATATCCTGTATTTTTTCCTGTATTCACGGTTTCGCAAAATCAAAATAAGGCGTCTAACAAAATATAATTTACCAATTTAATGCTAATCGGACGCCATATTGTTTTAATTTTTGTTTGACAATACAGTTTGATAGACCAAGAATTATTATTGCCATAGGGTATTTCACCGTTTTCCCTGTTTTCAGTCAAAATATTCCATTAATATTTAAAAATAAAACACGCGTTTATTATTGGAACGATGCAAAGACCTGCCTGAGAAAGAAAATAAGTTTTTTATTCTACGTTTATTACCTTACTGAGACAAACGACGCGACGCGACGTCTTATTTATGTCGTCAATAATATTCCTAAGGTTGAACAAAAATCCATTAATTGTGGAAGACTGTTAGATACTGGTATTATTATACAGATGGCTCTTCATTTCCCGTCAACATAGAATCTATTAAACACACAAAATTAAACTTACTAAGGGACATAGATGGTTAAATCATCATATAATCACATTCATCATGAATCAATATCATATAAATACATTTTATCAAACGTATTCATTACAATTCTAGTAGATTGCTAAAATCCGCAGTATTCAAACACGAAAACTTTTAATGGGAATCATAACGATTCTCATGATTGAGAAAAGTCTCGATGTTTTTGGCGGCAAATTTTAAAATGTCCGTTGTTCCATATTATAATTCAATAGGTATGATGTAGGTATGTTACTCACAAACTACTCGAACTAAAGATATTCTGTTCTTAGTAATATTTTTTATATCCTGATGAGTAAGAAGGAACTCTAAATTATAGTCGATTCTATGATTTTTTTGAATGCGTGACCATGACTTCCTTTTCCATGGAAGATGGGACGGCCTTCAGTGGGATAAAATAAGTCAATGTTTTTCAAATGACAAATTTATATCAGTGGGTAACAAACAATTCCATGTCCTAGTTATTTTTTCTACTAAAAGTTAATATAATTACTAGGTAGGTACCTATTCACAAAATGAAAAGTTCACAAAACGAGGCGGAAATAAAGGACTCGTATAAATTCGACAAACGGATAAGATTTGTGTGAATGTTCCAAAAATCGACAAATGAGTAGGCAAATACGGAACCGACTAAACGTTTATTACCTTCGTGTTCTACACGCAATTAAATTATAGTAAGTGCATATCGTTCGTATCTCATTTATTTCATATCAACTACATAATGTAAAGTAAGACAATTTTATCAGTGCGTTATTTTTTTATCACTGAGAGGCAAGCTGACCACTATCTTACGCGATCATCTTTCAAGTAGCTAAGTACCTACGTTAAATACCATATTATGACATTACTACAGGTACGATCCTATCCTATATAGCCTATTCAAACCAGTGTCTCTTAAAGTTGGTTATTGATCAAATAACAGACTTCCGTCACGGTAACCATAGTATACATAACAAGTACGTTTCTCTCTCAGCAGAGGACTACCGATTTTTTGTAATTTCCTCTAAGACCGATATAGTCCTAGATCAATCTTACACCTACGTCGGTCTATATGGTACCTGCAGTCTCTTCAGATGATATTCTGCTAGAATGAACGCGTCCATCCCTGTATTTGAAAAGCCCCACCCGCGTCCAAGCGTTTTAGACTGGACAAGGAACATCCAGAGGCTGCAAAATGAGGCTCGGCTGCGAAGGTTTGAGTCCTACGAACTGAGGCAGTTGGCTAACCAGCTCAGGAACGAAACTGGCGTAACCACGAGATGGGATAATTATGTTAATACCGAGTTGATGAGAGATAGGTATGTACTATTGGAAACTGATGCGCTTAGACCCGACTCTATAAGCAAGAGATCCGATCTCTAAACAACAAAAAACAAACGCATTCACACTCACAGCCCCACACTAAGTTCAAAGACTTGTATTGTGGGTGCCGGAAACATTCACATCACACACACATTACAACCAGAACCAGAATTCGTGCTCCTGCCGGGAATCGAACCCAGGACCCACGGCGCAGGAGGCGGACACCTGTCCACTGCGCCAACTGGATACTAAACGTAGCTAGCTCCTAAGACCACTTAACGGTCAATCAGGAATTACTGCCATTGCCGTTTGCGTATAAAGCCGTCATCGTCAATCAACCTTCTTAATGAGGGTCGCGGTGTTGAATCCTGAGCTCCCGGTAAAGGTTGTGATGAAATCCATGGTGGTAGACCGTGGTAGGGAACTTTCTCGTACTCGCATAGCTGGCTACCCTGTACCGAAATACAGTCATAATTCAAAAAGTCCAAGTAGAAAAATCTGTCCTACCATCAGGTGAGATACAGCTGAAACACTAGCAAGCCAGATGAAAAAAAAATTGGGCACAAAGCTACGTTGCTCCGTATTCACGAAATCTACCTAACTACTTAGTTATACTTATCATAGTCTAATATATAATCTTATAAGTACTAGGTAAGAATCAAATATTTCGACGAAAGACGACTATGACTCAATTTTTTTTTAATCGTACTTCATATTGTCAATACTTTGGAGTTTTGACGTCAGCAAGCATGAGTTCGATTTCAAAGTGGTCTCGAAACTGGGTGTTTCCAAGTAAATGACCTACCACGTCCCAGCTAATTTATATCAGTAATCAGTACTGTTTAGCAGCTGTTCCGACTCGTTTAGTCCAATCCACCTTTATATCACGATGAACTCCTAACCACTACTTCATCTACTTCATATCCCAGGATATTCGAAGTAGAAACATGGCGAGAGAAGCAGCGTTTTACGCGCGAGGCCGTGCGAGACGAGATCAGAGCCCTAAGGGAAGAGAAGCACGCCACAGAGCTTCACCTGGAGTCCCTGCAGGTTCCTCTGATGGTCTCATCGCAGTGTCTGTCAAATAGGGACCAGAGAGTGCCGGCGGAGTTGACCAAGGATCAGCTAGGAGAGGAACTGAAAAAGGTAATGTTTGTTGTTACCAAGTTAAACCGCCCGCATGTACTCGTGGTGCCCCGCCGATCGAACAAAAGAGGCTCCGGAAACTCGCTATGCATTCCTAAGGAGGTTAACGTCTGGTCGTGTCGCGGATGACCGCGACACGACCAGACGTTAACGAATTATTTTTCACGCTCATTCATCATCACCATATCTTTTCTTTTCATTTACTCGTAAATCCATGTTGTGTATTAGATTTAATATGATATTAATGATAATATCATATTAAATCTAATACACAACATGGATTTGCTCGTAATAGAGACGAGAGATTTACTCGTAAATCCATGTTGTGTATTAGATTTAATATGATATTAATGATAATATCATATTAAATCTAATACACAACATGGATTTACGAGTAAATGAAAAGAAAAGATATGGTGATGATGAATGAGCGTGAAAAATAATTCGTTATTACGTAGATCTTTTCGAACATTCATGATAGTTGTTATGGAGTAAACTTGGCGGCTTGGGGTGATATATACTATGAACAAATTATTTTGTTCGTAGGACACATAATATATTTGAGTCAGCATTCTAGTAGATTTAGTCGCAGCTTTACGTTGGCACCTCACCTCCAAATCCATAGTTGCTAGGGAAGAGTCAACCAAGAGTTTATACTCTCTACTTTATAAGTACATTCCTTTTTGTCCTACTATTGGTGGATCAGAATGAGCATGATACTAAACATAATATCGGCTATTTTTGTAAATTATTTATCAGCTGATCATAATTCCTATTACAATAAAATCGACTACGAAAATTGGTGCGACTATAGTATATTATTATATTTCTATTATTTTATTTCTCTATACCAAAGACATTTTCAGGAGCTCCACATAATCGAGAACAGCAAACGCACACTCACAGACGTGTGCAATATGGGCTGGGAGAAGCTCAAGGAGCTCAACAAGGTCTTCAGTCGGCTCGAGCGCGAGATACAGAACAAGGATGATGCTCTCATGCTGGAGTATCACGTCCGGGATCTGGATCGGTACAGCGATGGGATCTCGTACAAGATGGATCCTACGAGAGTGCCAGTTGAGTAAGTCCCTTCTAGCTAAAGAATAACGGTCTTTTAATTTCTCCAAGGCGAGAAGCAAAGCAAGTACAATGCCTCGATTCTGGAGTGCCACATCAAGTTTCTAGATAAGAATAGTAATGGGATTTAGTACAAAGGTCGATCTTATGAACTTAGAGTGGCAGTTAAGTGCCGTCTTGGTAAAGGAGCCAAAGGTCCTATATAACAGCTATAAGGCGAGTTAGGATGCACCGATGCCAGGGTATGAATGACTTCTAGAATTAGGATAGGAATAGTTGTGAGATCTGGCACAAGGTGGATATTATGCCGATTGAGTATAGTTGCTCTCTAGCTAAAAGAATAATATTTCTAGATTTCTTGCTTGATCAGTACTAGTAGTAAGAAGAGTAGGTATTATTTTTTCTAGATAGGTTCGACTTGAGTGCCATGTTCAATTGTTATTAAAAAGATTGCAAATTTTGCAAAGTCCCAAATGATAGAAATACCACAGCATAGCATAACCATTTCAGATCTATGACAGAAGAGAGCTACGTCCACTGCATACAGAACACCATTAAAATAGCAGAACAACTGATGGCCGAGTCGAAGTGCTTGCGGGAGAACATGTTCAAATGTCGAGAGCGAGCCAAGAACCAGATGTACGCGCAATTGCAGCTGGTCGAGATAATCATGAGGAGGAGGGTGTATGATATACAGCGCGCGAGGAATGAGATGGAGTGGCAGAAAAATAAGGTAGGTGGAAATGGGATTAATCAGGATTCATAAATGTACGATACCTGTCTTTAGATTAGGGTTTGCTGAGGTGTTCATAGTTATATAGAACGAAAAAAACAATTCTAAGGACGTAGGATAAAATTGCAAAGTCATTTATAGCTCATGACAGACGACAACAGCCTAGGCTCTTTATTAAGTTACTGAAGTCTAAGACAGCAATATTCTTTACATATTTTTCAGTTGGAAGAGAACATGGTGAAGGTAGACCGGGAAATCGAATCGCTTCGAGCGGCAGTTGCTGACAAATTGAATCCAACTAAGTTGGTGGAAACCAGGCTTGAGACAAGAACCAGGCGGCCTGTGCTGGAGCGAGTTCAAGTAAGTGGAAATTAACAGGAATTGACGGGAATGATGCCGGTCGCATTATTGTAACTTTACGAAGTTTTTAGCGAGGGGGGATTGTCGCCTATGTTCCGTGGACTCTTATGAGCGCGGACCCGAAATCTATGTATTGATAGATCGATGGCTCCATCATAGAGCCATCGATTTATATATCTCCAGGAACCAGTATCATAGAGCCTCTATTATACTGATTCCTGAAGATATATATCTATATATGTCTCCTTCGCCTGTCTTTAGAAGCTTGGAACTCAAGAAACAAACTAAGTCTGTATTCTGAAATAATTTATGAGACTATGCTTGAACTCCGCGATGTCAAAAAGAGTTTTTGACGTCAGCAAGCACGAGTTCCAACTCAAAGTAGTCTTTATTCACAGACCACTTTAAGTTGGAACTCAAGATCACGGAGCGAATACAGACCTTATTGACGTGACATAGTTTGGGATAGAACTTACAAGTTGTCTTTGAAAAGAGCTTAGTGTAGGGACTTTTGAAATTCGAAATTCAACTCATAAAAATATACTTTCAGGACAAGCCAATGCGAGGTCTAATAGAAGAGTACGAGAGAGTTCATATGAGTCACAATATGCTGGAGAAGAAATTAGAAGAAGCATTGTAAGTACTATTATTCCACACTACTAAAATTAAATCTAGCAGTATTAGTAAAATCACACCTTGGTTAAATATAAAAGAGAAAAATCTCTTACTTTGGAGGAAATACAATTGATTTCAGACGAGTTTTTACAATAGGACCCGGTGTTCTGAGTCAAATATTGGACTAATGCACTCTTGTGAAGAGTTCCAAAGTTAACCCAGAACCAATTATTTCTATATACCTATTGGGAAGGAAAATTGAGGTCCTGTCGGATATTCAGACATAAAATGCAGAGCAGACATGCCCACTACGCCATCAGAGTCAAGCTTTAGAATATTTCTGGAATACCTACTCAATCCATATATTTATGTTTTAGGACAACTTACCACGGCATGTACAATCACCACCAGCGCGTGACCAAGGACTTGCAATACAAGAACCAAGCTCTGGAGACGGACCGCCGCCTCATAGAGATCAGGAAGCCGCTGCACTCGCCGAAGGAAACGCAACTGAAGAGGAACATTGGCTACTGTCATATGGCGGACGAACTGGTGGCCGACTAGTTATGATAGAGACGCGGGCAACAAAATGAATTATGCCGGATTCAACGTTAAAACAGTGTTGTTTATAAGCTGGTAGTAGTTCCACAAAAGCTTTTCTTTTGTTTATGGGACCCAACTTAGAGGCCTAACCGCTGTGATTGCACGTAGGTACAGTAGCCGGCACGCACGTTAAGCTTTGACCTTGATTGCGCAGAACGACCCAAAAGTGTAAGCATTCTACTAATATAAATCAATTCATAAAATTACGGGATGTGTAGGTATAGTACGTTTCGCTAATTTCGACTCGGCAAAAGGGGCGCTTTTCGCCCAAATCGCTCCCTGGGGAATCGCCCGGTCTTGCAGCTTATTTTTATAGTAAGCTTAAAAGTCAATTATCATTTTAACCCCTAACCAAGGATCTAAGTACCTACAGCTCTTTGAATATACACTATGCGTTACCATTAAACAAATTTTAGCATGCAAGACCAATAAGATATCGCAAGAATATGACCGTAACTTATCGCATGAATCAGACCCCTTATTACCTCTGTTGCGGTTTCAATTCGAAAACTACTAAGGAATAAGATTAATTTCTGCTTAATTCAAATAAAAAATGCTCGCGACAGAGTTAGGTAATACGGGGTCAAGTCGGCTAACCTAACTTGGCTTGCGGAAAAGAGATGGATCTAACGCGGTTCTCAAATAAAATGGACATGTTTGTTTATAAGCAGCGCCCCTTTTTTGTGGGGGGTAATTGCCTAGCACTTCCCTTCCTTCCCAGGGGAGAAGGAAAGGGGTACGTGGGGCTCGAACCCACTAAAACCCCCCCCCGAGCAGTCCCTCGCCTAGGTGGGGCAAGATAGGGTCGCGCTAGCAGTCAGTATCTTGCCCCGGCGGTAGGCCCTGTTGCAAACTCCTCTGGGCCACTGCGCCCATGGAGGAGTGACCTTGCTCACCAAGGCCACCCCCAGACGTGTGGGGCCGTGCAAGCCAGTGGAGAGCCTGCACCAATCGGAAAGTCAGCGACCCAAGCAGCGCCCCTGCCCTGTGCTAACTTAGGTTGGGAGAACCGTTTGTTTTGTTGCGGATCGACTGCATGAAACAACATGTTCTCAACATGTTTCTGCAGTAGACTCCCACAGAGTAACATAAAGCCCCCAAATAAAACAAATACTTGGGGTGCTAATAACTGTAACGGTGTTGCAGGATATCAACGTACATGTGACATTTTGCTAGCTATATGCTAGGCATTTCTCGAAAATGTTACCCGTTACATGTCAAAAAATGTTACCTGCCAATTATAATCATGTAACAATGTATCAATCTGTTTTGGGATATATCGCCCAACATATCTAGCAAATCAACGTTGCAAAGGCACGTTGTATAGTGCATATAGTGTTGCGGAACTATCCCCAACACTTATTCGATCAATTATGAAGTATATTAATTATCAAATATATGGACTATTTGTGGTTCTTAGTAATATGCACAATATTTAGGTAACACAAAAAAATTAATTACTGTACTATGCATTGCATAGTATGTGAGTAAAATAATAAACGCTTTCGCACTAACAGCCCCACACTAAGTTCGATGAAATGTATCGTGGGTGCCAGAAACATACACATCACACACACAATTACAACCAGAACCAGAAACATTAATATTCCTTGGGGAGAAAATATGTGTTCCAGCCGGGTATCAAACCCCCTTAAATCGACGACCCAGTTGGCGCAATGGACAGGTGTCCGCCCTCTGCGCCGTGGGTCCTGGGTTCGATTCCCGGCAGGAGCACAAATTCCTTCCCAAGGGTTATTTGTGCTTCTGGTTCTGGGTGTATTTGTGTGTGTGATGTAAATGTTTCCAGCACCCACGATACAAGTCTTTGAACTTAGTGTGGGGCTGTGAGTGAGAAAGGGTTTAAAAAAAAAAAAAAAGCGCACCCAATTAAGCCAACGCGTGTAACGTGCAGTTCAATTAGATTAATTATTGTCTATATAAGTACATATAACTTAGTTAAACCCACCATTTGTGTGTTCAACGTTCTCTAGGCTTTTCCACATATATTTAAGGTAAATGTTTAAAGTAGTAAAAATATATTTTGTTTAAAAATATTTTATTACATGATTAATATAGTTAACAAGCAACGTGCAATATTAGAATATTAAATAACTTGAAATATACACATGGTAATAATGATATCATATTTTATTTGTGACCTTAAGGCGAGGTATACGCACATACAATCAACGACGCAGGCAAATTGTTTAAATATTTACTTTTAATATTATTATAATAAAGGTGAAATTGCAAACCCGTATTTAAAGGTCAACCGAGAAATTGTAGTTTCGGTTTACAACAAAGGTAGATAGATAACGCTTTATTGTCACACCTTACATAAATCACTCAAAATAATTAAAAAAAACTTTAAATATAGTGTACAATCCTTATCGCTAAAAGCGATCTCTTCCAGACAACCTACACAAAAGTGCGCGAACATATTTTTCGTTTATACTATTTAAGCTAACTACTTGGTTTAAACAAAACATCTCGTCACAGGATATATTATTAATTCAAAATAAAATTTGAAAATTATAAATCCTAATATTTTTTGCAATTCACTTAGGGGTAGATTTTGCTCACGTTACATTCAAAGCTTAGAATCTAATTATTCGAGGAAAATACTAACCTCGCCTTAACCTTCGACTAAAACAGTCACAAATGTCTTTGATGTTATTTATAATATTAACAATCTAAGGGTATTGATATACAAGCGCCCTGTTCGCTTGGTATATTTTGTTACATTAAAGCCTATAGAAAACGTCGGCCGCGCGCCTTGGCAGCTTTGTATATCAAGGTACCTTAGGCGCCATACATTTTATCTTCACAACGCCCGGGCTGCGCGCCTGGGGCGTTTTGTATATCAAGTCCCTTAATATCTACAAACTATTGTAATTAGTATAGATGTAAATGCACTGGTCATCATTTCTAACGTCTAATAGTGAATAATACAATGTGTTCTTAGGCCAAGCTATATATACCTAGCTTTGGCAACTTACCTCCTTTTAAAAAGGTTCTATAAACCTACTATAGTTAAAATATTTATTGCTTACGCGTGACATTTAACAACACAAATTTGCTTTTAACTATATATTTTTTTTGTTTTTATCTTTTATATTTTATCACAATTGAGTTAAATGTGCAAGTGTCATATTTGTAACAACAGAATATCGACCTTATGTCTATGTTCACAAGTCCTTGTATGTATAGTGTAGCGTATTTTAAACGGATTTATTCGTCATCGGTTATCAAATTAATTAAATCTCAATCTCCGTGGAAATGTTTACGACCTCTGGATACTGTGAGTGTTTACTGCGTACACCGGAACGTTTAATAAATGTAATAGGCGGCAATATTTCTAATTTCCTAACCTATTTGTTGTATAGCTTCATTTATTGCACGCCGATATATAGGATGACTGGTACAAAATGCTGAAGCATTAAGTCCTCCTATGTACATAGTATTTGTATATGAAGTTTTAAATAACTAAATATTAATTGTATATATATATTGTTTATGTTATGTTATTAAAACATTTACAAAGTTTTTGTTCAAGATAACTGTCAGCAAAGAACACGCTGCAAAATGTTATTTTAATTATTCCAAGAAATAAAAATATCGTTAAATATACGAGATAAAAACCGTTAGTAGTAGTTTAATTCAAAGATAAGTTGATGACCCTCAAATAATAATTTGATGGACGCGCAGATTTATTTCGGTGCAAATTATATAATATTGATATGTTATTTCATAAAAGTCGGAATCGGATCAAGAAATACAGTATTCTTTTAATATTAACACTTGCGAAACAAACAATTGCTCTAATAATCTCATAAAAATGTCTTGTGCCCAAAAATCTCATATACTTATGACCTATTATGCTCTTAACTTGACTATATTTGCACAAAAGAGACGGAGTTATACAGGTCATATAGCTGCATCCCTGTTTAATTGCTCAAATAGGGCCAAATGACGAGCCGGCATTAGATAGTAAATGTGTTTAATTGTGTCTTTAAAAATATGTGTAACGTACAATAAACAAATGCAACAATAACATTATAAAACTACACTTATATAACCTATAAAATTGATCTAATTATTTATTTATATATTATTTGTCTTTCTGCTATATTCGAAAATCAAACGTCATTCGGCTTCCAAGGCACTTGGGAATGTAACAGGCTATGGCTGCCCGTTCTGGAGCGGGCGAGTAATGCGGAGCAGAGTGCGAACTGTGTTTGTCCAACGCGGAGCGAGGAAGCGGAAAGGAGCGAGGTAAATGCGGAGCGGGGTTGGATACTGTGCGGAGCGGACTGGCGAGTGGCGACGAGCCCCGCTACTCCGCGTTAAAATATATGATTTTTAATTAAGCTTGCAAATACATGTCTACTGATGCGGAGCATGAATTCTTCTTTGTTAATATACAGCTCCGTTTCTAGCTTCGCTCCAGTGGACGGACAGCCTAATGTTTAAAAGTATATAAGAGTGCAAGCCAAATTGAATCTTATATGCTCAATAGATCAATACTCACAGTTGAACCCCTCAACGTAACTCGCTAAAGTTGGCGAAAAGCAAAACTCCATATTCTATGAACTTATTACGCGTGACACTTATCAAGGGATCGGCTTGCTTTTCATCTCACTTAAAAGTATAAAATAAAGTAGACAGGTTGGCAACAATCGCCTTTAAAAGATTGTAGAGATATGTCCTGTTCTTCTGAACTAATGTTTAGGCCTCAAGCAAACACCACGCGTTCGACATTCTACTGTCAAAGACTTATAATTTTTACCCAACGTACATTAGGCGAGATAAAAAAACTTGTGTTCTAATGAAAACAGGTTGCTTACAAAGAGAAATTACAAAACCAAACTTTATTATATAACCAAAATACGCTTTGAATCCCGTATGCTTTTTTTTATTAGGAATTTTACTGAATAATATAGTTGAAATTAAACGCAAGCAAAGCTTAAAAAACCGACTTCACCGCTTTATCTTTGGAACCTTGATCAGATTTAATGTATTAAACTCGCATTATTGACTATAACTCAAAAAGTACAGATCAGATCTTGATAAAATTTTCAATGGGACCACATGAAAAGCACCAGCTTTCAAATTAAAAAATAATCATCAAAATCGGCTCACAACGAAAGAAGTTATGTATGAGGTAACCTTTGAAGTCGGTTAAACGAGAACATCGTCAAAGTAGGCGTACAAAAATAGGCTTTATTGACGATATTTCAAAAACTTCTGATCAGATCTTGATCAAATTTAAATGGGACCAATGAGAAAGCTACATCTTTCAAACTAAAAAAAATTTTTTGAAATCAGCTCACGTGGAGAGAAGTTATGAGGTAACAAACATAAAAAAAATACTGTCGACTTGAGTACCTCCTCCTTTTTTGGGAAGTCGGTAAAAATACATTGGAAATTCAAAATAGCAAATCGTACGCTATTGGCTAGACTGATCCTTTATTTCAGCTTACCCATATTTGATGTCAATGACTGGTCAACTTTCTTTTACGTTAGTCAGGTCGTAATCTGACTTCACAGATCAAATGTCCCTTGGAAGGAAAATAAAAAACAATAGCTCTTGCAGCTCTTGCCGGGAATCGATCCTAGCTCCCACGGCACAGAGGACAGAGGCCTGTCGACTGCGCCAATTGGGTCGTCAGTTATTGTCCGCGAATCTCGGAACGCGTTTGTATGCGTGAGGCCTTATTTCTAAACGTGAAGTGTTCGGAAGAAAAATGTACTTACATTGCAAGTTGACAGAGATGAGTTCAATGTAACACATCTCTTATAATCCGCCGCGCGCGATGAGAATGGGATGGAACCTTGTCAAAGTAATTCGAAAATTACAGTTCTCAAGTAGCGTTAGCAAAAAAGTTCTGAATATGAATTATATATGTTAATTCTACGATCGATCATAGGATTATGAACAATACACACAAATTTTTCATGGTTGCTCCTTTTAATAATAATGTTTTGGTATATTGTTTTATTATTTGTATTTTTGAGCAAACCCATAACTTCGTCAAATAGATCTCTTGACAATATAAATTTTATCCATAGCCAATTGTGTCATCATTTTCAAAGCTTTAGAACACCGAAAACACAACTAGCATATGCGAGCTCCGACGCGAGTTTGCCGACGCTACGGCTGGCCGGCGGACCGTGCGCGTCTAAATTTAAAGGTCGCATCTTATTCTCATCGCGCGCGGATTATATCATATCACGTTACAATGCTATCAGCTCCGGTTTAGGTCCAACTTTTTCATACGCCTCATCCAACAAAGAACATACCAGTTGTATACTATCAGCATCCAACGTCCTGCTAGCTGCCAACCGTATAGAAGGCTCCGGGCAGTTCACTTCGGCATCCCTGAGGTACGCAGCTGTGGTAGCCGCTATGCCATTGTCTAAGCAGTATTTGGTGATGTTTTGAAGGTAGGATTGCTTCAGGCGATCGGTTATGTCTTCCCTCTTGAGGTAGATGTGCTTGATGGGGGATATTCCATCGCCTCGGTAAGTGAAGTGTTGTAGTTGTGATAGAGCTCTGGAAGGGATGGTTTCGGGGCTTGTAAGTATTTTTTTTTGTTTTGGCTCTGCAAACTATGTGCATTTAGCCAGTGTCAAGTAATAAATAATTTTCAAATTAGCTAATATTTCATAAGACAAGTTCTACTCACCAGTCACAGTCAAGTAAAAGAGTCATGGTCCAGTCATAATCAAGTCATGTACGAGTCACGTAAAGAACTGCCCCTTGGCTTAGTTGATTGAGCGTTCGTCTCCTAAGCAGGGGTATCGGGTTCGATTCCCGGCGGGTACAGATGTTTCTCCCCAAGGAAAATATGTGTATCTAGTTCTGGTTACTAGTAAAGTGGTAATAACTTTACTATAACTTCGTTTGGGACGAAAACTTGTATTTCCGACGGGAATCGAATCCCGTACCTGCTGCTTATAAGGCAGACGTGAAACCAACTACACCAGAGATTCGTGATTCTAACTATAATAATATTTTTTACACATGTTTCTTAAAGGTAAGTTCTCATACAATTATGTTTTATCTAAACTATTTTAATTGTTTATAGCTCTATAGCAGTAGATATTATATGAATAAACTTCTCTTATAATCTTATGCGTCACTTTGGCAAAGAAGTTATAAAATATAAACAGTAGCCCTAGCACGAATATTTCATTGTCTCGTAACGTTAACGTATCGAGCTTACCGTACGAACACGGAGCATTACGATAGTCGGTAGCACAAAGCACTTGTCATCTACTATCGAGAATTCGAAAGTATTATATAATAATGCATAGAGCTTCGTAGCATTTTATTTACTTGAAGAAAAACAATTCTAAATCGTTTCTAACACCTGACGAATGTTTTCTCACCGACAAATTCTAAGTGAATAAAGTTTCGTACGTTCTCGATAGCTTTACGATAGCCAGCCTTCGAGCTAATGTCAAAATAAGGTTCGTGCTCGCAATTTTCATACAAAATGTCTCAAGTAACGTTAACGTGACGGTACGAAGGCGATAGGAGAGTTGTCAAAAGCGTTCGTGCTGCCGAATTTAGTTCTATTTACGCACTGTAGAGGCGCTGATAAAATTTCATATAAATTGTTGACGTTTACGATACGAACACTTTCTCGCAAGTTGTTCGTGCTAGGGCCACAGTACACATGAAAAATATGAAGTCCTAATAGCAATATACATACTTGTTCAACATCTTAGACTTCTCATTGAGTTCGTTGATTATTTCTGGTTTTTCTTCAAGGATGTCTAGCGCCGTGATGGCAGCTTGAGTCAACATCGGTGGGAGGGAGGCGCTGAAGCAGTACCCTGGAAGGTTATGAGTTATGCTGTTAGATTGTGTATAGGTGGAATAAAGATGTACCTATAATAGGGCCCTGAGGTACTCTATGAACGGAGAAAAAATCTACAACTTACAAGATAATGAAAGCTATATTTTGAGTATGAGAAACAAGAGTGGATTCTAAGGCAAAATCTTAAACTAGGGGCAATAGAAAAAAGTCGTTTAAGTAATGGTGGTCACATAATTTATGAAAATAAAGCAAAAGCGCTCTCAGACTGCGCCCGCGTTTATCAAGTTAAAAAGTAGTCTGCATGTGTTAATCCAAGGTATAAGCTATATACATTCCAAATTTCATCCAAATTCGTTTAGCCGTTACAGCGGTGACTTACACATTTATACACTTAAACACAAACTTTCGGATTTATAATATATGTGCGATAATGTGATGATTTATTAATTTCGTTTTAAATAATACATTCCTTTGCAAGTGTTAATTCTGTCCTCTTAAATCAGTTGGTGTAACAATACAGATAGACATATTTTAGAAAAAAATATTGATTCTATTTGCTGCTAGAGTAACATATTAAAAATATGCATTAAAATAGCTGAACACTGACGCATGGAAGAAGCATTGAACACCCAAATTACTTAGGGACCTCGCTCAGTTTATTAAAGATCATGAGTTTCTTATTCGATAAGCAAGCATTTGATCACTATTTCTAGTGGAAAGTGATGATGCACCCGAAGATGTGATACATCGCCATAGTGGGGTAAATAACACTCACCCAGCCCCGAAAGCCGCTGGTGCTCGACGATGAAGTGCGAGCCGGCGCAGAAGCCCCCGACCGACGCGAACGAGTGCTCCAGGGAGCCCACGATCAAATCGATCTCAGATCGTGGCACGCCCAGTAGCTCCGTCAATCCGCGCCCGCGAGACCCCACCACCTGGCACAATCGACTCGTACATCAACCACAAGTATAGGGGTTTTCTATATAAATGGGGGATTAATAGCTTTGCTACATGGACGTCCTTGGCTCGAACAGATGGCGTGCGTGGACGCGGGCGCGGTTGTCTCTCTTACAGCAATGGTGACAAAATATCGAGTCTTCAATAAAAATCAACAACACATGATAAACATTCCGTTTATAACAATTAATCTAGGTAAAAACATTTTTTTGGCTACTGTTTGACCAATCTCACTTGTTGGTAAGTGAAGATGAGGTAGAGTATGGAGCACTTTAGGCGGAGACCGGCTATCATATAAAACAAACCTCATTCAAATCAGCCCATCTGCTTGGGAGCATACCAATCTTTTTGGGTCAGTTATATTGCACACAAAAATGAATCAATCTTTTAATGAATTAGAGGTTTGATTAACATGGTTATTAAAATTAGGTCATTATACCATTTAGGGTGTTTTCACAAAGATTGTGGTCTAAAATTATAAAGCCATTCCAAACCTGGCATAATATAACCTAGTATTCATAATTGCTTAAACCACTATAATATAATAATATATATTATATATTTGTAAAATTATGGCCAAAATTTTTTATATGTATATGTACATTTAATATTGTTTAATAATTATAAGCTTCAGATAAAATAACTACTTGTTAAAAACCTTTTTAAAGACAAGCTTTTAGAAGTCCGCCATATTGGATTTAAAGGATGTCACTTTATTTGTCGAGCTATTCTCAGCAAGCCTTTTTATTTGATACCCATATTGTAGCAGTGCATTAAAAATTACTTGTCCGCCATTTTGGGTGTTCCGCCATGTTGGATTTAGAATGACATTACACAGCTAACCATGCATTGTCATCTAAATGCGAACACAAAATTTCAATGCAATCGGTTGAAGATATCTGCTTCAAAATTGAGTTGCAAGATTCCACCTGGACAAACATACATACATTACAAGTTAAATAAAAACTTGTAACAATTGTATTGCTTTTGTTTCTTTCTGTATTGGAAATCGATTCGAATGAAACTGAAATTTGTTCAGGCTTAGCAATCTTACCCCTATAGTCAAACTCTCATCCAGGATGATTCTCAACTTGTACTGCCGTGCTAGTTTCACCAACTCTTCAAGTGGACACATCTCTCCCGTATTAAAGTATATGCCTTCAGCAATGAGGAACGCTCGTCTTTTCGGGTTAAGCTCCTTTTTCTTTGCAGCTTCGGAAAGCTGGCGTTCTAAATCAGCCATGTCGTTGTGCTTAAAGTAGCGGACTGTACTTCTGGATGCTTGCATGCCCTTTTGGATTGCGAACCAGACACATTCGTCACTGAAATGTAAATTTTGAAGTGATAACTCAGTAGTAGTGAATGAGTTCTAGGAGTCTAGAAGTTGTCTGTTTCAAATCCTATCACAGGTTTGATTGTATGCTTGGCTATCTAATACTGTATCTTAATACATTTTTTTTTCAAATTTACCACCCCCATCTAGTGTCGAAAAACATCAATTAATGGTGTTTCCGCAGCTCTCTTTGAGACCCAATCCACTTCTAAACTAGTATGCTTGTCACCCTCAACGAGATACTAGCTGAAGGTCAAAACAACAAATTTTTGACTACAATGCCCAAGTTAGAAACGCTGAAGATTTAATGGATTACGCTGCTATAAATATATGTAAGATAATTATTGTCTGTAAGATCTGTAAGATAATTGTACTAATATTGTAAATGCAAATGTTTGTATATAAAAGCACATGTGATGATTTTTATTATAAAGAAGAGAGGTTAGCAACTTCATTACATTAAGGTTAAAATTAAAATATAGTTAAATGGAGTAGAAAGTATCTTACGCAAAAATAATATCAGGTTTCTTGGCATAAGAAGGAATGGCGCTCGCTACAGTCGAGAACCCATAGGAGTACACAATAGTTTCTTCTACTTCCAAGAATTTGGCTAGACGTTCCTCTAGCTCCAAATGAACATCGATAGTGCCGTAGAAACCTCGAGGACCGCATGAACCGACTCCATACTTTGCCATCGACTTAAGTGCACTTTCAACAATGCTCTCCTCTTTATGCATGCATAGAAAGCTCGTTGCACCGACGTTTAACACATTATCGTCAATTTTTCCCATCAGTGGGGGCTCTTCGACTTCAAAATCGTGCTCCACGAGAGGCACAGGATTCCATTCTATCAGTTGTCCGTTTGAGGAGGAATCGTAACGTCGAGGCTTCTTCTTCGACCAGATATAGTAGGCAGTGATTATCACCACTTGCAAAGCGACAATAAGGGACCACCAACTCGCCTGGAATAGCAATTAGTTTAGTCCTGTAAATTATATAAATATCGCGATAATTTGTGAGTAATAAACAAGTAAGGTACCATGTCATAAATGTCAATTAGAATCATTTTTATCAAAATACACGAGCAACTTAATGTAGTATGAATTAACTTTAAGTAATTTAACTCGCAGAATTTACGGTTTCGGTCAGAATTCAACGTTTTCCTCCACAATCCTTTGAAGACAAATGTAATTGACACTTGACAGTTGTTGTTGCCTGACAGGTTTAAATTGTATTTTCAAATGTCAATTGGTTTTTTTTTTCAACTTGCTAGGCGAATGACTGAAGACGGAGAGCTAGGTACAATGTACGCATCATACTTAGAATAGATTATACTAATATTATGAATCCGAAAGTTTTTGTGTAAGTGTATAAGTTTGTGTGTGTAAGTGTGTAAGTTTGTGTTTGTAAGTGTGTAAGTATAATGGTTCCCTTCACGCTTTAACGGATGAACCGATGTGGATAAAATTTGGAATGTACATAGATTATACCTAGGATTAACACAGGCTACTTTAGAACTTGATAATAGCGGGCGAAGCCGCAGGGTACGGCTAGTAGAATATATGTTTATTGTATAAAACTGTGTACAATGTTCTTATATTATATTATATTAATTTAATATCTTAATTTACACATTAAGCTTATAAGATTAGATAAAAAAAATTTTTTAAAAGAATAAGTATTTATACTGGCACAAAAATAAATTTTGTGGATTATTAACCTTTTATAATAAACACTTTCACACTCGCAGACTCACACTAAGTTCGATTACTTATGAGTCGGGAGTGCCTGATACATCAACATCACACACATGAAGTCGCCTTGAAAGCCCATGACATAACCTTGGATAAACATTTAAATAAAATTGGAAGTCAATTTGCCATCGAAGCCCCAATATGCATTGGGGCTTCGATGAATGCAAACGAGCATAAAAAAATCCACGTCAAGTCATCTATCAGAAAATTACCTTCTGTCAGATAAGCGCAATTAATTTATTTGGCTGAGTATAATCATATACTACGTGACTAGAAATGATACCAGGAAAAAATAACTTTAACCACAAAATGACCTATATTCAAAGTTATTGATCTAGCGAAGCGAGATCTCTACGTTGACTTGGATGGTTTATTTTATGCTTTATTGACAAACATTTGACCACCATCTCACCTGATGTTAAGCGACGATGTGGTCGATGATGGAGCAAGTTAGTGCTTCAGCACTTTGTCCTTCCGTCCGTCCATCCATCTATCAGAGGCATCTAGCGTCTAACTAAACTATACAAGCAACTTAAAATTCTCAGAGAATATGAAAAGCTATGGCTCAAAGCCAGAAATGGTAATAAAAAATATTTTTAAATGAAAATGTTAAGGGGGCTCTCATACACGTAAGCGTAGGGCAAAATTTTTTTTTTTCGATTACCCTTTTGGTGTATCGTTCTATGTTGGAAAATAACAATTTGGTACGCCACAAAGTGATGTACCAACCTAGGTGGACTTGCAAGAAGACCCACTACCATGTTTGTTAACGTAGTTTCTTTTCTCAGTCCTTCTGGTCCGAAGGAGATTTTATGCTTTACCTCTCAAAAATCAACAACCAAGCTGCGCTGCTTCTCAAAACTTTGAATACCAAGCAATGCCCACTAGGAATGCAATACGTTCTTCCCCCTTAGATTTAACTAAAAAATAAATCCAATTTTTTAACAATTATTCATAAAATGTACATGAAAAGCTTATTAATATGGAATTAATATGTTGAATACGAATAACATAAGATTTGTGTGGTATTTTATATTTTTCCCTGGTATTATATTTTCTAAACTCTTAGTATAAATAAGCGTGGCCAACTTATTTTGTTAGATTTTTAGCATATCTTTAGTCCAAAATTGGGATGTGTAATGTGCTTTATAGGTAGAAAAATTTAGCAAAGTAATAGCGTAAATAAACAAAATGAATTTCGGTGGGACACTAAGAGTAAATAAATTCGCTTGTTTCACGTTAGTTTTCATATTATTCCTCATAGTGTACTGGCAATCTGGAGGTGCTACTTACCCGACTGATACAAATGATATCGTGAACCTGAAGAGTTTATTGAAAGCCTCGATTCAGGCGGCCGAACGAGGCGGAGAGAAGGTGATAGATGGAAAAAATCATGCACTGAACACAAAGAGTAAAGGAAAGACGCTGGAGGGAGCGAATGATCCCGTGACAGACGCGGATTACGCGTCTCATTGTGCAATGTTTTTCTCACTGAAGAAAACATTTCCAAAGCTCGCTGTAGTGTCGGAGGAGCATTCAAATCACGACTCTGTTTGCGAGAATCAGCCTGTGTTGGATTTAGAGTCGGAATTGCCTGACCATGGCATGATTGAGTACATGATAGACGAGCATGTATATGTGAAAGACATTACAATTTGGATTGACCCGCTGGATGCTACTCAAGAGTATACAGGTATTTACATATGAAATAATATAATATATCCTGTGAATGAATTATTTAGGTCCGTGTTATAAACAATCCCTAAGTGCAGTTAAATACTTTTTAGGTGATTATCTTCTATGTATATTAAAGCATTTCTTGAAACAGGTTCTAAAAGTATTTAATAAATTAAAACTGTCTTGATCTTATCAGAGACAAAACCTAAGCTCCCTGCGACAGCACTTTTGTAAAAATCCATGTTTGTATCTGCTTAACACAGTTTCAGGCCTATGCCATTGAGGGTAGAGCCAAGAGACTCATTGGCTGCGAGCAGCTGACAAATTCAAAGCTTCAGAGCTTGGGTCATCGCCGCATGATAGCTAGTCTCTCAGTTTTTTATCGGATACATTTCGGAGAGTCTGCCAAGGAACTACACAATCTAGTTCCCCATCCCTGTTCTTACATCGGACAAGCAGACAAACTGCTAAGAGACACTGCTATATGGTAGACATTCCACAAAAGTGCATGAAGTGTTTTTGCTTCCACATTGATTGTGCGAACATGGAACTCCTTGCCTGAGTCGGTGTTTCCTGATGCATACAATATGGGAGTCAAGTCGCGAGGGCATAGGTACCTTCTAGGCAAGCTTGCTCTATCGTCGACCACATCGTCGCTTACCATCAGGTAAGATTGTGGTCAAAAAAAAAAACAAAATATAACATCAAGGACTATCCCTAAGCATAGTCCTTGATAACATGCTTAGGTTTTTAAAGGGCTATCTGTATCTACTGTAAATAGTGTTAATTAACTATGGTTTTTATGATATGAACTGCTATCAAATCAAAATTGCATTACTAGTAATGAATACATGCCACAATTTGATTACTGTTACTGTGATTACTTATCAAGTACAGATTTTTGGTGCCTATACTAATATTATAAAGAGGTAAAGTTTGTTTGTTTGTTTGTTTGTAAAAGGTAATATCTGAAACTACTGATTTGATTCTGAAAATTCTTTCACTAATAGATAGCTACACTATCACTGAGCACCATATGCTATGTTTTGTTTGGGTAAAAGTTAGTTATCAGTTCGAAATAATAATATTCGTAAGACAAGTCGGAAAAAATTTGCTAGCTGGCTGCTTTATCGGCATAAGCTGACTAAACAGTTAGACTTAGGTGAATACAATGTATGGCAAAAATGTTGGTTTTTTTATTTGTCAAAATGTGCATTTACATACATATCAATGGGCAATAAGTATACTAACATAAACAATTGATTAAAAGCATAAAAAAATATGTATATTCCCTGTTTATGATGGAGATGGTGACTATAATATTATAGTTATTTGTTTATTAAATATTTTAGCATAGTGATGGATTGTCACTGGTATTTCACTTTAGTTTTGAATTTTTATGAGAAAATCTACCTGCATCATGACAGTCTTCCCAAGATCCGTCAGAAGCTAATGGGTTTTAGTGGGTCTACTGATTAGTTCTTACACCATAAATTATTCTTTTTAATAGGTTCAACTTGGGCTTAGTTTAGTTTAATGTCATTTATTAATGTACAATTTTAATTAACATAAACTTTTAGGTATCTTTAACTGTATAAACAGTCACCATATGTGTTATTATTGTTATTTGTATAATTTAAAGTAGTGCATGCTGTGTTTACTTGTAATTGGTTTGTGTATGTACTGTTGGTAAACCAAATAAATAAATAAATAGGTAAATTGAAGTAATGAGTTGCAGAAGTGATTTTATTACTGTACACTGTACATTTACTATAGTAATTGATACAACATGAAGATGTCACAACTACCAGAAGTGGTAGTTGCACCCTTAGGTTTTGCAAAATCTCGAATACCTGTTTATATATTACTTATATTATTACAGAGGGACTATACCAATATGTGACGACTATGGTGTGTGTGGCTATCAAGGGTGTCCCTATCATTGGCGTAATCCACTACCCCTTCCCATCTCATACTTATTGGGGGTGGTATACGAAGAGGACCTCTAGCAACATCCCAAGTGTACCTCATGTAAGGATCAGTCGTTCATAAACTACTAACTGAGCCCCGAGGCTTTACGTGCTTTAATGACACAGTATCAGGATAAAATTACACTATATCATTCTCTCCACCAAGTTTCATCAAGATAGGTCTACATGTTAAGTCATCACAAAGTAACAGAGAGACAAACTTTTGTATCGTTACAGTGGTATAACTATGTTCCTGAGTGGTGCGGGAGGATGCACACCGTCAATAATTCATATAACTTCAGTAAGCTGTAATAGCCTACTTACATAAAATGTGTAGTATTTTTCTTGTGTCAAAATCAAAATCGTTTATTCACATGGGCCCCAAAGAGCGCAAACTCATACTGTTGTTTTCATTAAGCTTTGTAGCTTAAAAATTTCTTCTGTAATCTATGTACCTATCAGAAAGTAAGATAAAAAGAAAGTAGTTTGACAAATCATAAACCTAACCGCTAAATGTGCTCTCAGCCATATTCAAATGCCATTTTTGGTCTAGCCTAGTTACCACCCTAGACCACATCATCACTTACAAACACAACAGATAATATAAATGTTTGTATCAATAACGGGATATTTACCATGTATTTCGTTTGTTTTGAGTTTCCGAACGAAATACATGGTAAATATCCCGTTATTGATACAAACATTTATAGTGAAAGTGACCATGGTAGCTTGAAAACTTACAACAGATAATGGTCATTTTATAGCACATCAGAGAAGAAAAGAAAAAAAAAATTTGCTGATTGCTGATTTGCTTTAACAGATTAATATCAGCTCATATATTTTTAAACAATTCAGATTAATTATGCAAGTTATTGTAAGATAATAATTTAAAAATTGCTAATTTCAGATAGAAGAAAACAAGGAACATCCCAGAGTGGTTGTATCTCGGTCACATGCTGGTAAAGCAGCAGACCTAGCTAAAGGAGCATTCGGGCTGAAGACCACTATCGCACCTGCCGCAGGCGCTGGCTTCAAAGTCATGGAAGTGGTCAACGGCACCTATGACGTATACCTCCACGCTACTGCTATTAAAAAGTGGGACATTTGCGCAGGCGACGCAATCATAAAGACTGTAGATGGTAAAATGACCACATCAAAAGGGGAATCGGTTGACTACTCACAAGACAGTAACGTCAAGGTAACAGATGGTATTCTAGTCACAAGGTATGATCATGACTATTATTTAAGTAAGTTAACCAAAGTAATGGCAGTGACGCCGTGATATGACAGCGTTGCATTTGAAAAATCTCATCAGTAGGGATTTTAAAGGTGCTTAAATTCAGTGTGTGTGGGATCGTATGTTATGGTGTATTTAATTGTAGGACACACATAGTGATTGTCTAGTATGAAATATGAAATGCTCCACTAGTTAAGTTTTTGTTAATAATAAGAGACAAGAGAGTAATTCGCTTGATGGTATGTGGTAGCTGCCTATAACATCTGTATTTCCTCCTGATTGAAATTACTAATATTGTAGCATTTGCAAAGCCTGGAACATCTAGTATCCCAGGGCTATACTCGGTTATGTAAAGGAGTTGGGATGAGAGCTGGCAGGGGGAAATGCACAATACACCCCAGACCGGAACTTTAGGACTTAATCGCCCCCACTCAGAATAAAATTAGAATGTGCAAGCCTTTCTTTCCCTGCTGATTCCATGCCGATAAAGTATGACGTCATAACATGCTCTAAACTTAAACGTCATTTATAAAGTGCCGGATGTAAAATTAATCGATTGGTATAGGGGCTTTTCTCATTAGGTTCTTAGTAGAAAGGTTTCCTGCTCTGTGATTGAAAGTTTCTTTAGTATTACACATATTTATACAATTTCACCCTCGGTTTGTTTCTCAAATGCGAGACTAGTTTCACGAGTAAGGGCATATCTCATATGCCTGGTAAGGCCTCTGGCAAGCTTGCCCTTTCATCAATATTCTGCTGACACAGTCGTTATACATATAATGTTAGGGTGTAAAAAAACATTATTTGGGGCTATATCTTTAGTGAATATAATGTAAATAAAAATCAATTTACATAACGTATTATAGCCAAGTGATAATCATGTGCAATTAGTTGAAGCTAGAATTTCGCCTACATTATCTCACATTCCTCGACGGATATTTTATACCAATTTAATATCGATACAGAAAGTTGGTGCAATCTGACCTTAGTAGTCCTCAAATTGGTACTTAGCACTCATAAAAATCTAGGATTTATATAGTTTATTGAGATGCTGAGATAAATGTGTTGTGTATAATATTTGATTTTATAAGTCTATGATTTGTAAGGTTTTGGTCAATTTTAGATAGTATTTTGTGTTTTATATTAGCCATGCTAGGCAGAACTATAGTGATAAATTCAAAAAGGAAAAATTATAACTTGAGGCGTGGATTGAACATGCGGCCATAAGGTGTCATGCCCTATTGCTCTAACCGCTGAGCTACTAGCTTTTTCCTTTCTAAATTTATCACTATTAACATATTTTTTATTCATCAGTCATTTAATACTCTGCCAAATTGCATTCATATCAGTTTAGCTGTTATTTTCGAATTTGAATTATTAATTATTTATTAGATGTTTTTAAATGTTCAGTTAAATATTAGGCATGCCTTCTGTTTCTTCTTCTTATCTAATTCGGAAATTCCGTATATGATGAATGATGATATATACATAATTATATATATATATATACAGGATGATTTCTAGTTGGTATAATGTCTTAACCGTACCTGCAGTGGTCACAAAACGTTTGGTTGTTGAGTTAGTTTGGCAATTTTGTGAAATCTTGATAAATACCATAATAATCCTTTGCACAATAAGGTACTGTACGTATTAAATTACTTTTTCAATTGCAATTGGATATGACATTTGATGTTATTAAAGCAAAATGAAAACGGCATACCATAATGTATGCTTAGATCTAATTAATCGTCATCGAAAAAACTTGATCGTTTTTTACTTACAACATTTTTAACAATTCAAAAATAAGTTTCAGCAGTTCTCAAACGAGGTAAATATTTCACGTCTGCGTATGTTTTTGGGAAATTGGCACTAAAAAAAATATGCTAAGGATTAGTGTATTTGTAATATACTAAAATAAAGAATAACACGTTTCTCTTTTCACTGCAGATACCTCATTTAGGATCAACTATAAAATCACCCTGTATATTACCATGGTGTATCATCCACAGCGTGTCCAATCTCACTATAGGGTGTAGTGTAAATCTCAATTATTTTGTTATACGCTGATTTGTTGACTGTTTTGTAATAAGTGACGCTGCCGGACCCGCGGGAATTCCGGGTTAAAAAGTAGCCTATTTCTATGTTAAACTCTAATCTATCTCTGTACCAAATTTCATGTATGCTGTATGGTTGGATAAATTTGACAGGTAGCCATGACTAAATAGGATATAGGTAGCCTTTACCTTATATCTATATCAGGGGGCTAGGCTACCTTTTCTTCCGATTGACGCGATTTATGCCGAACTATTTTATATTCTCTTTTTTATTTATTTGAATCTATTAAGTATTTTAAAGATGGTTTGTGATTTATTTATATAGATTTTAAGTCGATGTTAATCAAATGGAACTTTTTGAAGTGAAACTTTTTATGGGAGGGCTTTGAAATTCTAAAAAGCAACCTTTTGGTGTGACGAAAAGTGGTAGGGATTAAAATGTTTCCCTGTGATACAAAAGTTTCACTTCTATCGTGTCTTTACGACACACCCTGTTTTTTGAAAATGAATAAGTTATCAATTTGTATTTTATACACCGGAAATTAAAAATGTCAATCAGATACAGTTTATTAAAGACTATGTATTATTGATTTTTTTAATATATTCCATGTCATGTCTGTTGGGTATTACTTGACAAAAAATAAAAAAAAATCGAAATCCTTTAGCGATATTTTTATTTTAATAATAATAAATTAAGCAGGTCAGTTAACGCTACCGAATATAATTGCATTCGATAAAATAATAACAAATCAATCTCAAATAATTTTGACTTCTAATAATACAGAAATGTGGTAATTTTAATGTCTAACAGTTCCAAATAGCACCTGAAGAAAATACTATTTTTCAAATAATTGCATAAGTACATACATGCATATCATTATATTCATAGACATCGGAGATGGAATATGAGATAATATCATAATAAAAATAAGATAGAAAAAATATTGATGAATCGATTTACATGTTTCTAAAATAAATCTGGTCTTAAATTCCATCTCGGATGGTGTATCTTTTATAAGCAAACATAATTGCATTGAATCTCGTAAATTAACTCGTGCAAGTCAAAACCAGTGTTGTACTTCACTTTTCAGTATACTTCCTTAGACTGGATATGTCCAGTCTTGTCAATTTCATTGTCCAATCAAGATCTACAACGATGTCCCACCCCTTTCAACAATAGTTTTTGAATAACGAAATAGTTTTTTTAAAGAAAATTATAGTATCTTTTAGAAACATAATGCTGACTTCCCAAAATGTCGGCAGTAGAATCATTTCATGAGTGCCTCTTTGTCCGACCACGTGAATAAACGATTTAGATTATTGTTTCGATTGATTGTTGGATTCTCGATGTTGTTTTCTCTCGTTTGCAACGCCAACTTCCTAAAATAATTCCCTTAATGTTGAGCTTTCTTGAAAAAGAAACGTTGACGAATCGTTGAATTAATAACCCCTCTTTTAGTGACATACCTGCCTCGTTATGGTTGTAGTCGTATCTGTGATGAATATTTTTGTGGTGCGAAAGCGTTTGTTTGTTGTATAAGCCGCGTTGACGATGATGATGAAATCTATGTGATATACTAGGACGTATACGAGTAAAAGATCATCATCTTTTACAAAGCTGTTTCTTTTCGGCTCCTTCCTACCCCACGCTCCACAATTCGTGCGAAAGGATCGCAACGCTGTCCATCTCACTCCCCTGTCAAGTCAAGATGACGCCACAAACGCTCACAACGTTCGCGGCTACCGCGTGTGCGAGGTGAGACAGCGCGGGAGTCTAACATTCGGTTGTTAAGTTCAAAATCAGAATGTTATAAGTCGTCAATGCACAAAAGTCGCGGAACGCCTAATGGATCGTTTTTTGCCCATGACGACCTCACCTAATTCAAATGCCCACGAGTTTTGGAACGGCAAAACGAGTGAGTGTGAATGCCGCGATTGCTCAAGTAGTTTTGAAACGGGGTATATAGTCGGAAGTATTTACGAAATTTTCGACATTTCTATGGAAGAAAACGATAATCGCGAACGACCAAGCTCGACTAAACCCTTGTTCACTTTCTTGTATCTATCTAGGTACTCGTGTTCCAAATTTTTGCAAAATCAGTGTACAGTTGGCGTTGTTGAGTGACAAACATCCAAACTTTCACATTTATATATTAGTTGAAAGTTAAATTGGATTGGAAGTTTGGTATATCCAATCCAACTTAACAAAAAAAGACGTGTGGCACTCTGGGACTGCCGCGGTAAAGCTATTGCATTGCATTTTTTATCAACTTATGCAATTATAATTATTTATTTTATTTATGCAGCATTGCATTTTTTATCAACTTATGCAAATATAATTATTTATTTTATTTATGCAGTATTTTTTTCCTGCCACCTAGAGGCGAGTTGTGATATATCAAAAAAGTCATTAAAAGTTCTGCTATTCATCGATAGATGGCAAAACTAAAAAGTATCACCGCTGTGCCGGTCGGAGTGGGGGGGGGTGTTAGGTTATTTTCGTTACGGAATTTCTGGATTCGGTCTCCACGCTCAAGGCCCGCGATAGAAGCTATGCAATAGCTTAAAACTCTATTCTTTGTAGGGGCGGGACACGTTTTCGTAGATCTTTGTATCGGTATTTACTCACATATCCTAGCTTACAAATTAACACTCAGATAAATAAAGTTACTCGGAAGATATTTGGTCTAATCTGACCCTCTGACAACAGCCTGGATAGGACATCGACCTCATTGAACTACTCATTGCTAAAGTTTGACCCATCAATAAAATAGTTCACATATCAGACTAATCTATGACAATTTATTTCAGACACTTTTAATTTATTAGACACTCAGAATATTGAAGAAGTGCAAATCTTTATAATTGCGTCGTTGCACATATGCCTAGTAAATTAGTAGTGAGCTAAAGCGCTCCGTCAAATGCGAATCGAACGAATTATCTCCCTTAGCGCCTGTATAAAAAATATTTGCAATTATCATCATCATCATCATCAGTTCACTATGGTAACTGGGGCGAGATTTTCCTAAAGGATAATGCTTTCAAGTTATTATTTCCTTTGTTTTATCAAGATTGATAACTAACGCATCACAAGACATTCGATTCGCGTTCGACGGATTTGCATAGCTATAGGAATGGCACCAGGCCCACCGATTAAATAAATAAAAACTCGGCACAAAGCTTCAGTGGAAAAAAAGCAATGTGAACCTGCAATCATCTCAATAAAATCACAATACATGTAAATATAAAAAAAAATATATACAATACGGATTGACTCGACATTTACAAATTAAATGGAAAATGGACAAGCAGTACAATCACACGTTTAATTGTCTACTTAGAAATATAATCCACCAATTTTGGCGACAACGTCAATCACTGAAAGTGAGGTGTATCGGTAAAAAATTTAAAATTGAAGACAGGTTTTAAATCGAACAGAATTTCACAGAATAGACTAAATTGAAATTAATTGACTTACATAAAAGCAAAACCAGCACATTTAAAAAAAACTAATTTAAGTTTGGATATATCTACTTTTGCACTAGACATAGGAAATTGCTTTCTTAAATTCTATGTATATAAGATGCTGCCATTGACGTGATAATATTTGTTTAACTATATACTTGGCAATAGAATCATTTACTTTCATGAGTGCCTCTTTGGGGCCCATGTGAATAAACGATTTCGATTTTAATTTAAAGTGTTAACACGAAAGTTTCTTAAGAGTATCATCTTTAATGTAACATTTTGAAAACATTTACAGTTTACAGTTACTGCAGTTTTTAGGGTATTATTTCTCTCTAGCTTAATTTAAAATAAGATACATTGACATTTCATTGATTGACACCTCATTCAGAAAAACGCATACAAGTTAAAAAAAAGTAGCTGGTTTTGCTTTTAAAAATAGTACATAAAGACCAAGCGTTACCTTGTTTCGGACATTTTTGACCTTCGATCGGGTCTCTATCAAAGAAAACTTATTTCAAAGCAGGCCCCATTTTAACTGACAAGACTTCATAAATATCACATATCTATTGTGGCTGCCAAATTGAATCTTATTGCTAAGGCACTAAAAAACTCTGAAGCCGTGTTAGTTAAAATGGCAACACTTAACAAATTACTTTGGATTGAAGACTAGTCAGTGTTCCTTATAAGAAATGGCAGTGATTCAATATACACCTCACAATCGAACGCGGGCACGATGTACTTGGTTTTATAGCTGAGTGTTGCCCGCATTCGACAATTTATTTTAACGACATATCAATTTAGTGTTGCCAGCGTCTCTCACGTTTCTCCCCCTTCCCGTCCCCGTTCGCGCACTATGTACAAATACTTCGTTTCACGCTCTTTAGATATAACACTTATCACATACTGAGATTTATCGTCCATGCTCGATAAAGCTTCGCGATTTTAGGTTACACGGAGTCGTCTGAAAAAAAAGTAACAAGAGTTAAATTGTGCAGTTAAAAAAAATACAATGTAACTTCGACAACAAAGTGTAGGTCTATTTAGTACTGTAATATCAAAGTTAATTGTTTCAATAATGTGGTACCTATCAAAGTTGTTTACATGTCGATCGTCGCCATAGTAAAGTTCTGTTCTGTTTAAAATAGGAATAGGATGCGTTGTCGTGCAAGGTACAAACTTTACAAGGACCTATTAGATTTCTAGGACTCTTCAAATCAAGAGTGAATAGGTGTCTTCTGAAGAATCATGCTACATGTTCGGCTGCATCATCCTTTTAAATCAGGTCAATCAAACATTATTAATGTGATGTCAAAGTTAGTAGCGTTAATTTAGGGTAAACTGAAGTGAAAAGTTGAGGTATACATCATTTATGTTTATAAATTATGTATACCTCTCAATTATCACAGATTTATTTTATTTAACTCATGTTATTAATATATAAGTTGAGGTATAAAATATGCCATGCTATAACTCACCGTGGTACCACCATTTTGTTTTCTTGGGATTTTTATTACATGTTTTAACATAGAACGAATTGTCTGGCGGCCGCTTCTGCAAAGCACGAAAACAATACTTGTAGTTGTGTATAGGCTGAATTTAGAACTAGGCTCATAGGCGACCTTTTTTATATGCCCGATATGCAAGCATTTGACCACAATCTCACCTGATGGAAAGTGATAATGCGGTGTATGTAACATGCTTGCCCAGAAGGTACCTATTCACTCTTGACTTGAAGACTCCCAGATTATACCGTTCGGGGAACAAAGACGAGGGCAATGAGTTCCACTCACTCTATCAGGTGACATTGTGGTCAAATGCTTGCCTATCGGGCATAAAAAAAACCCAGTCATTACTGATGCCCTATCAAACACAAGCAGTCTAAATGTTTTTTAACAAAGTTCACAATTGGAACAGATTACCGGAAGATGTTGGTTCTGCTATCACAATTAATGGTATAAATCCAACAAGCTTGACAGCTGTTATTACTTTCAAAACTGTGTAATATAGACATATCAGCATTCTACTGCTTGTATATAAATAAATGACAATGACGACCCAGTTGGCGCAGTGGACAGGTGTCCGCCTTCTGCGCCGTGGGTCCTGGGTTCAATTCCCGGCAGGAGCACTAATTCCTTCCCAAGGGAAATTTGTGCTTCTGGTTCTGGGTGTAATATGTGTGTGATGTGAATATTTCCGGCACCCACGATACAAGTCTTTGAACTTAGTGTGGGGCTGTGAGTGTGAATGCGTTTGTTGTTAAATGAATAGTTAGCCCTACTCTAGCAGCTCGAATAAATTTGTTTTGTTTTATAAATGACGACCCAGTTGGCGCGATGGGTGTAGGTCTCTGCCTTCTGCGCCGTGTGTCCTGGGTTCGATTTTCAGCTGGAGCACAAAGGGACAAAGGGCTAATTGTGTTCCTGGTTCTGAGTGCGATTGTGTGTGATACGTAAATGTTTCTTGCGCCCACGATACAAGATCTTGAACTTGTGTGGGGGCTGCGAGTGTGAATGCATATCTGCCTTTCAATACATACAGTATTTTTTGCATACTACTTGCTGCGATTGAATGTCCTCCAGCCCAGGCGGACTGAGTCCAACCATCCTATAAAATCTTATCAAAGACTGAACACAGTGGACCTCACCTTCTCCTTACAGCTACTGAGCATGGAAACGATGGACAGACAGACGGACTGGACGGACAGCGCCGGCGACCAGTCGTCCGTCAGTATGGAGAGGCAGATGTGCCCATTAGAGTACACGTGCGGGTGGATCGGGATATTGCTGCCTACGAACGTTACCTGAAATATAAGGAGGAACTATATAAAGGGGCCGTTCAAGTATTACGTAAGCACTATAGGAGGACGGGGGGAGGGGAGGGGGGGTCTTTGTTTTTGATGACATGGGGGGGTAGGGGGGTCTAGATGATGATTACGTCATCCGTAGCTATTTACTTTTTTACACATATGGCAACTCACACTTTGTCTATCCTTGAAAACGAAACGCATTTTTGGGGATTCCCACGAATAAACGTTTAGGTATTTTATTATTATAACTTCTGCTCATGAATCAATAAAAAAACAATACATTAAGTGGGTAATAGAAAAATGTTTACGTAAGCATGGGGGGGGAATAAGAGCTTTGCTTACTTTTGCTGACAAGGGGGACGGGGGGGTATATAAATGTAATGAATCTGCTTACGAACGGCCCCAAAGCCTAAGAATAAGTACCAACAACACGCAGAACACAACCAAGCCGATACACCCGAAAATTCGGGCAACGACTGCTATAACTCACAAATATTACACGACCAATTTACATACTCATATCATTAATTTAATGGTTACAGCAAACAATAGTATTGTTCGCTGAGCAGACTTATTGTTTCACGTATAATTGTTGACTTAATCATTCGTAGACAAGTCATGCGAATTAACATGATCAAACTCGAGGATCATCATCATTTATACACCTTATAACGTAGTACGTTATAACAGGTATGTCAAAAACAATTACGTTTTCGACCATAACATTAAAATATTATAATAAAAAAGGGCCTTCGTATAACGAGTGAGCAGGATATCAAACGTGCTCCATCGTCGTCCGCATAGTCACTTAAAATTAGGTGTGGTTGTCTTCATATTAATTAGTTTTTTTTAATACAGACGCATTCACTATCACATCCCCACACTAAGTTCAGAGACTTGTATCGTGGGTGCCGAAAACATTTACATATCACACACAATCACACCCAGAACCATAAGCACAAATGTCCCTTGGGAAGGAAAAGTGTGCTCCTGCCGGGAATCGAACCCAGGACCCACGACGCAGGGGTCAGACACTTGCCCACTGAGCCAACTGGGTCGTTAAAAAAAAATCGCAATCATTCTTATATTTGTGAAACACAATAACATAGACATTTTACGCGTGTACAAGGAGCTATCTAGTACAGATGCGTAGATTTCCGATTTGTGCACGTTCGTTACAATGTTATTAGTTAATCATTGAGGACAATATTAATATTTTCACACCTTTGGCCTGCGCCCAAAGTTGCATTATACTACGTCAAAACTTCTTCTACGTTGTTACACTTATATCTGATTGTTGATATTTGTATTCAGTTTTACTACTTTGAGTTACACACAAACGTGTATTTAACAGCCTTTTTACCCAACTGCCCAAGGAAGGGTTATGTTTTACGCGCGTATCTTGTATGTATGTATATTTGTAAATTTCGTTATTTCTTCGTATATTTCAAACGGCTGGATGTATTTCGAAAGTTAAGGTATCGTTATATTCGTCAAAAAAATCCAAGAGTCCATAGATAGGAGTTTAAAAAAAAATGGCGGATTTTTGGCGTATGACATAGTAATACGTTAATATTAATCGTACGTAAATATTAATCAAATCTATCAAGAAGGGTATCAAAATAAAGGAGATTACATAAAATTCGTATTAATTCAACGCAAGCAAAGCTTAAAAAAAACCGACTTCACCGCTTTATCATCGGAACCTTGATCAGATATAATGTATAAGCACGCATTATTGTCTATAACTCAAAAACTAGAGATCAGACCTTGATCTAATTTCTATGGGACTACATAAAAAACACCAGCTTTCAAATAAAAAAAGAATCATCAAAATAGGCTCACAACGAAAGAAGTTATGAGGTAACTTTTGAAGTCGGGTAAACGAGAACATCGTCAAAGTACGCATTATTCATCACAAAATAGGCATTATTGACGATATTTCAAGAACTACTGATCAGATCTTGATCAAATTTAAATGGGACAAATTAGAAAGCAACGTCTCTCAAACTAAAAATTTTCGAAATCGGCTCACGTGGAGATAAGTTATGAGGTAACACACAAAAAAAAAACAGTCGACTTGAGTACCTCCTCCTTTTTTGGGAAGTCGGTAAAAACCGACTTCACCGCTTATATTTTTGTTTCAACTGGCCGCTAAGAAGCTGGGTATCCTCGCCAAGGTCCGACAGTACTTCACACCTCGCCAGCTTCTCAATTTATATCAAGCGCAAGTCCGATCGTGTATGGAGTACTGCGGCCATTTCTGGGATGGATCTGCTAAGTACCAGCTCGAAGGTCTTGAGTCTATTGACCGACGAGCAAAAAGACTCATTGGCGATAATAAGCTAGTTCAGTCCAGATTGCAGAGCCTCGGTCACAGACGTATGGTCGCAAGTCTATCGGTATTCTATCGTATGCATTTTGGAGAGTGTGCGCAGGAATTACATGAATTAATTCCACCATGCCCATTTTACCATCTAACAACCAGACAAACTGTCAAACGTCACCCATTTATGGTTGACATACCTCCAGTTCGCTCGAAGCGTTTTGCTTCTAAGTTCTCTCCGTACAGATCCGTACAGCGAAGGAGTGGAATTCATTGCCTGCGTCATTGTTCCCCGAGGGGTATAATCTGGGAGTCTTCAAGTCAAGAGTGAATAGGTATCTTCTAGGCAAGCATGTTACATCTTCGGCCGCATCGTCACTTTCCATCAGGTGAGATAGTGGTCAAATGCTTGCCTATTAGGCATAAAAAAAAAATTGTTTTGGCTTGATCGATTTCGATAAAATGTATATGGGACCACCTCGGAAGAATAATCTACAAAACATCAAAATCGATGCATAATTGGCGCAGATATCGCGTAACATACATACATAAAAAAACATGTATTCGAATTAAGAACCTTCTTTTTTAAGTCGGTTGAAAAGTAGGTTCACATTTTTAGTACAATAATTTATTGTATTATCTGATTTGCCTAAAAGGCCACCGTTCTCTACCTCAGTGCAGTCTTTAGATCGAAATAAGACAGATAGTATGTATATGAGTGTACCCTCAAACGCATCAGCTGATATGCGTCAAGCCATGACGCTAATGAGGCAGGCGTGCTTATAGATACTAATAATACCTGTACTTATAACATATACAATGTTGCTTCCTATCAATTGCGTGGCATTTTATCTTTGAATCAATAGTCGTATATCACGCGTATATCTAATTTTATACTTTCAAAGTTTGAACACGCGGCAGTAGACATGAGATGCGGCTGTAGTAGAATCATTAACAGTCAGTAGAAGCATTTACTATCATGAGTGCCTCTTAGAGGCCCATGTGAATAAACGATTTTGATTTCTGTCTCTGCTTGTTGCATCGTGTTCTATGACTTTACTGTGAGTGTGAAAGCGTATGCTTTTATATACGCTTATTCACATGGGCCTCAAAGAGGCACTCATGATAGTTAATGCTTCTACTGACTGTTAAGCGTATGCTTTTATATACGCTTTCACAGTCACATACCACAGTAAGCTTAACGACTTGTGTCGTGGTTGCCTGTGGATCACACTCAATCGCACCCATAACCAGAAAGACAAATTTCCCTTCGGGAATTTTTTTTAGTGTATACAGTAACCCCAAAGTGATAAACATAAACGCTTTCACACTCACAGGCCCACACTAAAATCTATGACTTGTGTCGTGGGTGTCGGAAACATTCACATCACATACACAATCTCAACCAGAACCACGAATTTTCCTTGATAAGAAAATGTGTGTTTCCGCTAAACTAACGGGCACTTCGAAAGTTAATTACTCTTATTATCTATTAATCAAAGTGATAAGTAAGCATATCACAGAAACTGTTGAAATCTAATCTCTAACAACAGGAAAACTTTAAGAAAACAGTTACCAATATTTTTCCCTGTAATTATAAATTGCTGACCTCATCCTTTGTGAGTCAGCTAGCGATTATTATTTAGAACAAAAGCTTACAAATGAAGGCACACAGCTGGATTTATTTATCACGCAAATACGGAGAACAGAGTGCGTTCAATAAACATCGTCTACTTTTTTATAGCTATTTGAAAGAAGGTAGACAAATAAACACAAATAAACGCTTTCACACTCATTTCACTCATGTTTGACATTTATTTATTTACAAGCTATATTAGAATAATTATCAATTTTTAGTTTTGTGTCAATATTATTATTCGTATTATTTAATTTTAGTGTTTTCTTATCAATTATTGTTATTTAAGTTGTAAGTCCCATATAAATGTAATTTGATATTTGTCTATGACTTGCCCAGTGTAACAATATCTGCTATAAAACGAATCAATAATTATATTATATTCACGCACAGCCCCACACTAAGTAACGATGTCTTGTGTCGTGCCGGAAACATTCAAATCACACCCAGAAACAGATACTCAATTTTTCCTTTTGGAGAAAACGTGTTTCAGTTTTTGGTTGTGATTGTGTGTTTGTGATGTAAATGTTTCCGGCACGACACAAGTCATCGTTACTTAGTGTGGGGTTGTGAGTGTGAAAGCGTTTTACTCTACTCTCCTTAAATATACCCACTAATAGGCGCGGTGGGGGTGCAGGAACGGATTGCGGGGAGCGGAGTGTTTGTCATTTCTGTACGTAGTATTTATTCTGTGACTTGCGCGTCACAGAATAAATACTAAGCTTATCAGTGACTTATTATTTTGTTGTTTGAGGCCAACATTTATATAAATAAGTAAAACATTACATTGGCAAAACCATAGTTTCAAAGTCCAGCTCTCATCTAATTTTCAACTAGTTGAAAACTAGTTGTTATGCCTTCAGGCGGCTTGAAAAATGTTGACTCTAGAGGTTGCCTACTAGTATAAACAACAAGCAAGCAAGTTGAAAATCGCATTGCCTCAGGTTTTAGTAGCAGTATATTGTATTGCAGATTTGCAACATCTCCTATACACTCTAAAGTTCAGAATGAGCTACTGATTAATAAACTAGATGTCACTACCAGTCGAATTATAGTTGCATCAAATCATACATCGTTTATCAACTTTGTATGATTTGCCTACACTCTTGTCACGTTTACTTCCGCGTTACAAATCCTAATGTTTATTCATAAAAAACATTACTAAGTAGGATAAGATAAGATAAGATAATTCTTTATTGGCTAAAACTGTAGTGTTAGTATTCGCTAGGAAGGGGATGAGATACATATATGCTTGTGAGATTGACCGATACTCGCTCGTGATTGGCCGAGCCTTGCTTGTGATGCGACAGCTGTCGGTGTCAGTTGTGGAACGACCAATCGTAACTACTGAATTGATGCTTCAAAAGGCATGATATTTTCAAGTTAGGAAATGATACTAGCAGTCAACGGGTTATGTCTGTGGCCTTGACTATAGCTATGTACTGTAATTGTTTCTTAACGACTTCTTGAGGAACATTGCATTGTGTTATCAATGTCATATAAATACTGAATGGCCTGGATTTAAATATCTTATCACTGCTTATCGTGGCGTTAAACGAGGACATCAACCTTGACATTTTACTTTACATTGATCTAGTTTAACTGTTTATATCCAATATCCATCATAAGAGGACGGAATGTCCATACTGATGGTGAATGGAAGCCGTGAGGAGTAAGCCTGCCTCCTGATCGGGTGGCCGCGGTATCTAATCTATGACGGTCTTGAGATTGAAAGTAACATTGTGAACTAATCTAGTGATAGGGCATTTTGCATTTTATCGTCCTCGCCTACGTTGCTACGTTATACAGAAATACAGTCATAGTCAACTACTCCAAAGTTGAAAACACCGTCCCCAAAACCACTAAAACTGTTGTTCTATCCTTGTGAGCGGGTCATTCTAAGTCTAACATGTTTACCGCCAGCTATCGCATGATCACTTAACAAAAAATGACCCAAAAAGGTACTCATAAAAGTAATAAGCATGACGCATCTTCAGCCGCATCATCACTTTCCATCAGGTGATATAGTAGTAATTTGACCCTTTTAGGTATTTGAGTGCCCTATATAGTAATCTGAGATAAAAAAAAATACCCTAAAGAACGGAGGGAAAGTAGCGAGAGAAGTAGCAACTAGTATTCTGATATATCCAAACAAAATTCATCTAATCCAATACAGCTTCAAGATAAGGCTCCATTATTTACCACTGTAATATAGATAGCGCATGTTATTATCTTATTCAACAAATTGGACAACTCACCACATAACAGATTAGACAATTTCCGATACCAAAATATTTTTTATATATAGGTATGTGTTATCTATATATATAAAAATGAATACCTTGGTCACGTTATCGCCATATCATGAGAACGATTTTATCAATTTCATTCATATTTATTTTTTAAGTATTCTAATACTTTTTTTTTTTATACAATTGAGTGACGAGTCGAGCGGGACGTTTGCCTGGTGGTAAGCATCACGCCTGCTCATAACAGTAGCAGTGCCAGAATTGTGAACTTGCGAACAAAATCGTGCGCCGCACTGCACTGCGCTCGTCACCCTGAGATATAAGATGTCAAATCTCTTCATGCCCAGTAATTTCTCTGGTAACATTGCCCTTCAAACCGAAACACAGTAACTTGTAGAAAGTTCTTACAAATACCGACTTCACCGCTTTATCTTCGGAACCTTGATCAGATTCAATGTATTAAACACGCATTATTGACTATAACTCAAAAACTACAGATCAGATCTTTATAAAATTTTCAATGGGACCACATGAAAAGCACCAGCTTTCAAATAAAAAAATAATCATCAAAATCGGCTCACAAAGGAAGAAGTTATGAGGTAACTTTTGAAATTGGTTAAACGAGCACATCGTCAAAGTAGTCCACAAAAAAGGCATTATTGACGATATTTCAGGAACTACTGATCAGATCTTAATCAAATTTAAATGGAACCAATTATAAACATATTTCAAACTAAAAAAAAAATAATCAGAAATCGGCTCACGTGGAAAAAAGTTATGAGGTAACACACATAAAAAAATATTCAGACGACTTGAGTACCTCCTCCTTTTTTGGGAAGTCGGTAAAAAATTTACAGAATTGAAAAAATTCAGAAAAATTAACGACAACTTTTACTTTGCGCGTGTGATGAATTAGTTTATAAAAATAATAGTTAGAAAAAAATCTGGAAAACAATATTAATGAAAGCAAAAGCATTTTCTCATGGACAGGAATAGTTTAGATTTCGTAAAGTACTAGGCAAACAATGTGAAACAGTTAAAATGCTTTTTTCCTTTACATTGCAACGCATTCCGGATAGAACTAGTGCACAACGTAAATAAATGTCGATTACTATTGATAAATATTTATCTAGAATTAGTCATGCAAGGCAGAACTAAAGTAGTGCATTTAGATATTAATAATTTGTTATTTTAAGTGGACATTATCAACAGTAGCTCACTGCAATGTTACTTGTTGTGAAGTGGTAAGTTTCAAGCTATTCCTAAAGATAGTATGACAAGACGTTAATAATAAGGAATATATTATTTGGTTGATTGAGGCTGTGCTTGGACAGCTCAGCGATAAGAACAATAGGGCATGACACCTGATGGCTACGGAGACAATCCCTGCATCAAGCATAGTTTTTTTTATAAGTTTACTACTTTATAACTCTAATTAACTTACATGACACCATCACAGATTATGCATCAGCATTTCTCATACATACACCTCTCACACATGCACACACTCTCACAACTTAATTTCATTATGTAATTAAGTGACTACCTCTCTTACTCTTTCCATCTCTTAGGTACCATTGCGTGATTATTTTACTCCATTTATCCTTTCCCCTGATAATGTGGGCGCCCATTTCCACTTTTGTCTCCTTATTTTCAAAGTTATGTCCTGGACCTTAGTCTTGCTTCTGATGCTACTATTTTTTTTTTTTTGATCCCAGTCATACTCCTTTCATGGCATATTGACATACAGAAATGATTTGTTAAGTTTTTTATTAAAGACCATGTTTCGCTGGCGTATAATCCCACATGACATCAGACAAGTCACGGAAATAGCATGGGGTACAGTGCCCATAGAAAGGCCAGAATGGAGAAGATTGTAGGAGGCCTTTGTCACCTGGCAAACGGACATGCAAAAGTGGAACAAAAGAACAATTTACGAATAATAAAGAAGTATTGTCATGTCTGAATGAAGGCTGTTATAATTAAGTTATTATATTTTGTTAAGGGTTCGATACAATATTTATTCGAAAGTGGTATAATAAATCTATTCATAGTTAAAAAAAAAACTATACTTAACCTACATTTAAACCTCATGCATAGTCCTTATTGCCTTGTCTCCCTAGGGAAAACGATCAAAGGTTTGGCATATTTTATCACTTTTTGACATCACATAAGACCATCCATAAAGTGGACAGACAACACAATGAAGATTGCAGGAAGATGCTGGATGCAAGCTGCTGCCAACAGTTCTTTACGTCAGTCTATGGGGGCTTATATCCAGTTGTAGACTTCTTGTCGTTGCGATAAAGTTGAGCTAGTTGATTTCTTTGTATAGCTAATACTTGCATGGACCTAACACAAGTATAATATTTCGCCTGCCTTGGGGATTAGTTCCCGCCTTCCTCCTTCAGCCGACAAAGAAGAGGTCATAACAGTGATTTTTTTCTAGTACAATATAGCTATGAAACAGACATAAGTAAACTGTGAGGCTCACCTCCGGAGAGTCGAATGGATATTTGTTTGTGAATTTGAATTGCAGTACAAATTTTTCGCCTTCATATAATGTGCCGGGAACTCCTTCCATATGTACTATCCACCTGTAACAAATACATTAAGATAGAATAAATTTAAGCATATGGTATTTATTTTATACATCTAATGTGTTTTATGACAAAAAGATAAACAGATAGCCCATGAACTGATCAAATTCTTGCTTCATCATTGATACACTAGCATTTTGACCTCTGAGTGGGGACATAAATCCTGACGTCCCACTCTGGGATGCATGCGACTCCTTTAATCTGGGCATGTGTTTTTGACCTCTTTCTAACCTGATTGAAGGTGAATAGCTGCTAAATTTACAGTTGCCAATCAGAGCGGGAATGCAGTTAGCATTCTTGATACCTTGCCACAGGGACAAAATTTCTTCAATAAAAACAAAAAAAAATTGGTTTATTGATGAAGAAATACTCAGTTGTGTTAATCAAAGACTGTAATTTGTGTATAGTTTCATAATCTTAATGGTATCATTGCTGGAAGCTCGAGTGTGACCATATTCATATCATATGATATTGCGACCATCAGATCGAGTGCTGCTCTTATTATCACTGAGCCATTGAGGCTTTATAGGCGAGTATAACACCATGTCCAGTAGTAGAAATTCGGCCACACACTAAAGAAACAACATAACGTTTTTAAATATTTTAATATGATATTCATAAAACATAATTTTGAAAGCACTTATGAGGGTAACTTTCTAGTTAATTTGAACTTATACTCTGTGAAACTGTAAAAACAATTTTAAATACATTAAGGTACCAGCTGGTGTACTTTGTCTGAATTCGGTCTGTTTATATTGTTTGTACACTTCTTATCATACGAGATTACATGTCACATGCATGTAAAAATTCAATAAGTTTGTATCAAAGTAACATAAAAGGGTACATCTAGAAAACAATATGATAATTTATTTAATTAAGAATTCCTTCCATTATCAAGGGATCAAAGTCAAGACAAGTTCAGAGACATTCCCAAGAGGAATATGTAGGTTAGCGATTTAAGTGTCGAAGGTACGGTGTTACTTACAGTGTTAGATTTTGGCTGGCTTGATCTCCGTCCACGGTGACGCCCGGGGGAGGCTCTCGTATCAAAGACATAAGTTCTTTTTGCAACCTCCGCTGCAATATTAAAAAACATAGTTGAAACGCTTTCAATAACCGAATTCAGCACACAACTATGTTCGCCGATGATAGATAGTACTGTTTCTCTTAGCAATAATGCTAACTACGGATCTATCATATTAAAATCACCCAAAATAACTAACAAAAAAATTTCACAACTGTCAGATTATTTTGTAAGCATATCGCGACGTGTACATGACTAAAGATTTTGTATTATAATCACAAACATATAGGAAGATCTGTACATATGAAATTGGAGGTAACAAGTGCCGATAAAACGTAAAAAAATAATTAATTTCTTCTTACCTCAGACGGGGACATAGCCGCCATTGTAATCCAATTAGACGTTTGAAATGACCAGAACAAAAAATAAAGACATCAAGACTCAAGAAAATATTTTTTTTCATCTTTGCAATACTAGATTTGTATGCCGAGCGAGGGTCATTTAAAATTTTCAGCAGGATTTGTGCCTTTAGTCAGTGTGATGTAAATGTTTTCGTACCCTAGAACCCTCGAAACTGTCTTGGGACTGTGTGTTTGTTTTGTATCGGAAATCCTAATGATGAGAATTTTAAACTATATTGGTGATGAACTTAATAGGATTACCATTTATGCAATGAATGATGATCTTGATCATTGATTAGACTCAAGGGAGACAATAATGTACAACCCGATATTTCACGGCCCGATTTTGTACAGCCAATAATGCAAACCCTGATAATTCATGTACATGGATTTGAAATATCAGGCTGTGCATTCCCGGGTCGCCAATTATTGCCTGTACAAAATCGGTCCGTATCGATAATGTACGGCCAATAATGTACAGCCAATAATTCATGTACATGGCTTCCAAATATAAGGGTGTGCAATAATGTGCGTTCAATACTGGCAGCGTAAAATGGGAGACAATAATGTACAACCCGATATTTCACGGCCCGATTTTGTACAGCCAATAATGCACACCCTGATAATTCATGTATATGGATTTGAAATATCAGGCTGTGCATTCCCGGGTTCAACTCGTCCCTTCGAAAAACAGCGGAGTATAATGAGTTTTTTTTTACATGTCATTTATTTCAAAGTCGCAGATAGATCTGTCATCTGGATCGATCGTGTGTTTTCTGTCAAAAATCAAATTCAAACAAACCACTTACTAAAACGGAGTGATTACATTATCTTTACCATTTACCACACCACAGAAACGCAGAACTCGTAGATTTTTGTAATTGTGGTGTGCATAATAGATATTAAAACGCTACTTAAAGAATGGAAGTATATTACAGTGAATAATTATTTGTACGTACTGCAAAAAGAAGCCGGCCACAATGGTGCCCTCGCAGAAAAAATCATCATCAGAATGGTTTATAGAGCAATTGAACGTGGAAAATGCTAAGTTAGCGGCGTTCGTACTTGTAATTGGTTTTATTGGATACCACGGGATATTGCACCTTAGATATGGTAAGCCGACATTTAAAGACCTTGGCGTGTTTATCTACCTATACCATTGTTCCATGGGTTATACTGCCTATAATTAGTCTTGTTGCATTTGCTATTGTTTGTTTATCGTCAAGTTATTAAAATGATCAGAGAACAGATTTATATTACACTAGCCGTGCCCCGCGGCTTCGCCCGCTATTATCAAGTTAAAAAGAAGCCTATGTGTTAATCCTAGGTATAGGCCTCGATTCTGATGTACACTTACCAAATTAAATTTAAACTATTCCTGTCTTTTACAAAATAGGAACACAAGACAGAGATAGCATACTGCTGTGCTGTCAAGTTAGTCAGAACTTAGATGTCTATGCAAGCTTAGTCGAGTATGTGTTGTATTGGTGTTGACTAAAAACAAGTGCCTTTCTGCTTCTGCTGTTCATATTTTAATTGTTAAACTAGCGTGACAGCACTTAAATGCATGCTATCTCTGTCTTGTGTTTTATTTTGTAAGAGACAGGGATAGTTTAAATTTAATTTAGTGAGTGTACATCAGAATCGAGGCCATAATCTATGTACATTCAAAATGTTATCCAAATCTGTTCAGCCTTTAAAGCGTGAAGAGGGAACAAACATACTCACTTACACACAAACTTTCGGATTTATAATATTAGTAGGATACACCACACACACACACACACCACACACACATATCATATACACACCACACACCTCACACATACCACACACAGGACATTTATGTATATTGTAAATTGCTTTACATCAACCCTTGGCATAATTAAATAGTTTCATGAATGGGAGAAGGACGATACTGGTTCTTGAAACACAGTGTAAGCTACTTCGGCTACCTTCAGAATCTATATTGTATTCTCTTAATTTATTCCAGTAAATGTTTTTGATTAATAGAATTAGTTAAGAATTTTTCTTCTAATAATAATGTTTTTGTAGGTCCTGATTCTTGTACGTGGTTACTGTCTTCTGGAAGGTATAAGGGTGACCACGAGTGGCAGCCATACGGCTGTATGCTGCACAGATACTCTAAAACGTGAGATATATTCAAACTTCTCTAGAACTTTATGTTAACTCTGTAACTGTTAGTTTAGTCTGTTGTGAATAATTTATTTTAAAATGCTAAACATTAAAACACTCATAGCCCCACACTATGTTCGGTGACTTATGTGTGGGTGCTGGAAACATTTACATCACACACAATCATGACCAGAAACGATTTTTTATGTATGAAATAGTAGTTACATTTTTGATAATTATAAGTCAAAACGGTCTCTGTGTATAAACTATCTGAAAAATATCCATATTTGATTAACATAACATTTACATATACCAGGGGTCGGAGATATATTACATACAAACATAAAATGTTTGTTCAACCGACTTCTAAAAAGAGGTTCTCAATTTGACTATGTTTTTTTTGTATATATGTTATGCGTTAATTCTCCCAATTATGAATCGAATTGAATGTTTTTTTTTGTTTGGTAAATCACACTTCAAATGTCCCTTATAAATTCTATCATAAATTGATTAAGCAATTTTTGAGATAAAATTAATTCAACAAGTAAATTTATTATATTTAGTGTTAATCCCGATAATGTTGTTAGGCTTGCACCATCCGCCTGTGGAAACTCCGCCGAAGCCTCTGCTCTCGTGAACAGGGTTCGGCGAGAGCAGAGGCTTCGGCGGAATTCCCACAATAATAATACTAACGTTCGCACCCCAATAACACTAACTATCGCGGCGTGCAAGCGTGCGGGCTTTGCATCCTGCTTGAAGCCTAACAACATTATCGGGATTAACACTAAATATAATAAATTAAATTTTTGAGAATGTCAACAAAAACCTAAATATAAGAGGTGAAGTCAGTTTTTTTAAGCTTGCATATCAATTATTTTTGTAATGAATATAATGTTACCAAATAATTTTGTCCTTAAATTTATTTAGACTAGAATGAAGTAGTTATCCATGTTAAAAATAGTAGCTTATGTGTTATATGGGAACTTAAACTACTCAGTACTAAATCAGTCTATTTGTTATAGAGATACGTGGTAACAACCATTCATACACACACATTCACACAAATTTCGCATTTATAATATTAGTAGGATATGAATAGTAAAATTTTTTCAGGGAAAAAACATGTGAATATTCTTATCAAGAGGAAAACAGTGAATATTATAACACTATTATCCTAATAACTATTATGTACTATTATTATACTTAACAAATTAGCATTGAAATTCAGAGAATCAATACCGCCAGCATAGTGGAACACTAACCTCTATTAGTGGGCTGGAGCACTTGAATTACATGTAAGCTCGATCGAATCTTCTCGATGAAAAACATATTTCAGCAATATCTTAACATAAACAATCGATTAAAAGCATAAATAAATAACGTATATTCCCTACTAATCATCATCATCATCTTAGCCGGAAGAAGGCCGCTGCTGGATATATGCCTCTCCCAAAGATTTCCAAACAGAACGTTTGGAAATTCTATTCTCTATTGCGTAGGGATTTATATACACATGTACACTTACTATACACCTGTATAAATAGTCTGTCAAGAAAGTCTCCAGTTTTTTTGGATATAATGCAATACATGAATTTAAAGATTACTGTAATTTGTATTCGAAACACGAAATTTAAGCGAAATTATCTCACAAAAACTTAAAAACGGCTCAATCATTTTGGCTAATTCTTTTTTATTGTTTTCGTAATTGTCAGGGTATTATGTATCATATGTTTGTAATTTTTTTTTTTTTTAATACACCGGAAATTGCACCCGCCCGCCCTTTATATTATCTAAATAAATAAAAGTATATTTAGATAATTTTATTTTCTTTTATATTTCACTTCGTCAAACATAGAATTAATAATCCAAAAATCAAAAACTTATGGGCGATTGCAGCATTAATTTTTATTATACTTTCTTGATGGATTAAATCTGTTGTATACAAAAATAAGATACATATTTTGGTCGTTCCAGAGACGCTCGAAGATGTCTCAGATATCTGGCGTTCTGGGGCAAATACAACAGTTTCGCATTCATTGGAGACTCCAGAGTGGAACAGTTGTATGAATACTTCATAGGTAAGTACTACATTATTAATGTTTTAAACATAGACATTAACGGTTTCACATTTGCAATCTGACACTTAATTTGAAGCGGTTTACAAGATTTTTGAGTTTTTTTGTTACATTTCCCTTTTTTTAGTTTTAATAAATTTATATATTATAGTTTAAAATTGAAAATAATGGTTAAGATTTACAATTTGATTTATCAATATAGTTCTGCCTAGCATGGCTAATGCTATATAAACAAAATCAATTGATTTGGGTGGACATTATCAAAACAACGTGTAGCTAACTGCAATGTTAGACTTGTGGGCCGTAGTAGTTTCTAAAATCTGTTTCTGTAGATGACGTCACACGTCCCCGTAAGAAGTTAACCATAGGAAAGGATAATTTCGTCGCTTCAGGCAGGGCTTGAGTAGCTCAGCGGTTAGAGCAATTTTGATTTAGTTTTTTGTTTTAAAAGTGACTTGATCGAGAGTGTTTATAGCTATGTTTAATAAAAATTGATTCAAACGTTATCCAAACGAGGCGGCGGCGGGTGTATTTTTTATATTACCCCTTGACTTGGTGATTGTGATCAAAGTCGGTGGTTGAACATATATCTTAGCAAAAGGGTAAATAAGGAAGAATTTTATTTTTGCGCTTTTTTTTTTTTTAGGCGTGCTTAAAACCCGACTGGACTTGGACACCTCGTATTCGACTATAGACCATCACTTGCCTAACTATACATATGTGGACCACAAGCTTCGTCTCTCTGTCACGTTCATATGGAGCGATGACATCTCAAAGACAATGGTCGACCAGTTTGGAACATGGTAAGATTACGAACCTTGAACTGCCCGTTGGCTTAATTGAGTGCGCGTTTGCCTTCTAAGCAGCGGGTATCGGTCTCGGTTCCCGGTGTAAACAAAAGTTTTCTCCCCAAGTAATTTTATTGTTTCTGGTTCTGAGTGTAATTCTGGGTGTGATGTGAACAATTCATCAAACTTATTGTGGGGCTGCGAGTGTGAAAGCGTTTATCCAAATAATTTGTCGAGTCCATCCGTCCATCTGTCTGTCAGAAGCATTAAGCTTATGAGAGTTTGAAGCTTTTCACTTTTATGGTTTCACCAAAGCTTTATGTTATGGTATTCTTCCAGGAAGCGTTCCGACCAGCCCCCCTCAGTAATAGTGGCATCCACAGGCCTACAGCTCCTCAAAACCCGGAACACCACCGACTTACTCCTGGAAGAGTACAAGAGAAACCTCACTCACTTGGTCCAGGCGATCGACTCTTTGGCTGCGAAGAAATCCCAGGTGCTCTGGAAGCTGATAGAACCGGTAGACCAAGGAAAACTGATTGAAGGCTTCAAGAGGATCACTAATAATGATGTAGATGCTTATAACCGGGCAGCGGTTGAGGTTTGTACGATTTGTCTTGACTTCGCTAGTCAAAGGACTACATGACATTTTTTTCAGTGTAATGTGCTTATCAGCCTATGTATAAACGCTTTAACACTCACAGCCCAACACTAAGTTCAATGACTTGTATCGTGGGTGCCGGAAACATTCACATCTCAAACACAATCACAAACAGAACCAGAAACACAAATTTTCCTTGTGGAGAAAACTTGTGTTCCCGCCGGGAATCGAACCCGATACCTCTGCTTAAAAGGCGAACGCTCACCCAACTAAGGCAGTTCTGATTTATGTTTATACCTTTGAGGTGTTTTAAACACCAAACGCGTCTTTTATAATGATTTACACCATTGGAATTATGATCTAGCCTTAAGAGTAATTAGTAAACTAAGATTGTGTACAATAACACTTTTCATACGGTCTCTTTTACCGGGAAGACACTTTGTTTTTGTGTTCTTTGTTAATTGCATTGTTTGTGTTGCCTGGGTATAATCTAAATCCGTTCAGCCGTTTTACGGAGAAGAGGGTACTTAAAAAAAATTCAACTTGGGTCCCAAAGAGGCACTGCTGAAGGTTAATGTCTCTACTGCCAGTTTCGCAACATTACAGCCGTCTCGAGTAGAACCTGGCAAGAAATTCGGTGGTGCAATTTTTCATTATTTTGTTTGTAATAACACTTTAAAAACTAAGTACCCGGATGACCGAGCTTTGCTCGGCTGAAAACACGGATGAAACGACGTTTTCTAAAATTGAAACCTAGCTAATTTACCGCCCTCGTAACCCCCTGCATACAAAATTTCATGAAAATCGTTGGAGCCGTTTCCGAGATCCTGATTATACCGAGCATTCTTGTATTTATTTATATATACAAAAATTGCTCGTTTAAAGGTATTAGATACAGGAATTATATTAACTTAGGTATATCTATATCATGTAGTCGCCAGAACAAGAACAAGATCTATAAATATCATCTCTCCACAGATTATAACATACAGTTCTGCGAAAATCTGGAGTGCTCCTCACTTGATCTCCCTCGACGGGCTCGATTCAGACGGAGTCTCACTAACATCTACCGCCCTTAGACATTCCGCACAAATCCTGCTCAACATGTATTGTAACGATCACATGAACTTCAACGACGGCACTTGTTGCGCTCAGCCAGAACCGGCGACTAAACTTACCGCGATCACCTTTGCGCTGTTCCTTATATGGTGAGTGAATGAATTTAATTTTTTATATGCTATGGGCTTTCAAATGCTTGCCTATCAAGTATTTGACCGTTATCTCACCTGATGGGTAGTGACGATGCGGCCGAAGATGGGACATGCTTGCCTTGAAGGTATCTATTCACTCTAGACTTGAAGACACCCAGCTGCAGGGAACAAAGACGCAGGCAATGAGTTCCACTCCTTAACTGTACGGATGATGAACGTACAAGCAAAACGCTTCGAGCGAACTGGAGGTATGCCAACCATAAATGGATGATGTTTGACAGTTTGTCTGGTTGTTTGATGGTAATAAGGGCATGGTGGAATTATATCGTGTAATTCCTGTGTACAATCTCCAAAATGTAAGCGATAGAATACTGATTACCTTCTACCTTACGTCGTATGTTACTAACATGTTACTTAACTATCTTATTGGTGTTCAATAAAGAATTATTGTATTGTATTGTATGTGTAAGTGTGCCTTTTCACGATTTAACGGCTGAACGGATTTGGATGAAATTTGGAATGTACACAGATTATAACTAGGATTAATACATAGGCTACTTTTTAACTTGATAATAGCAGGCGAAGCCGCGAGGCACGGCTACATATAGCATACATACATATAGCCACACCTCTTTCCCATTGTAGTAGGCAGAGACCACATCTCTCCAGCTGCTACGTCCAGACACATCTTTCGCTTTTCCTACAAAAATGAGTATTTTCTAGTAAAGTAACCATCTTTTCAGCGCAGTGCTAGCCACAATCCGCGGCGTGTGGCTCTGGTCGCAAACAATCCGGCAGCGGGTCGGGGGCTACGCGCTCGTGACGTCACCGCCGTCCGCGCCCGCGTCGCCGCTGTCGGCGCTCGCCAAGCTCGGCATGATCATGGCGTACTTCTACCTCTGCGATCGGACAAACTTCTTCATGAAGGAGAACAAGTATTATTCGGAGTGGAGCTTCTGGCTGCCCGTGGGTTATGTCCTGGCGCTCGGTTTGTTCTTCACGGATGATTCTCGGTCTAATAGGCGAGTTTTTCGTTATTTTTATTATTGTATTTTGTTTAGACTCTTATGTGTTTTGTGTAAATTGTGTAACATTGCGTGTTTTTATGAATAAATATATTTTCTTTCTTTCTTGTTCGTCGATACAAGATTTTGAACTTAGTGTGGGACTGTGAGTGTGAATGAGTGTGTTTTTTTTGTTAAATTATTTTGTGTCTGTAGTTGATAGTAGACAACCCAATTGGCGCAGTGTGGTTCAATTCCCGGCAGGAGCATAATTTTCCTTGCTAAGGGATAATTGTGCTTCTGCTTCTGGGTGTGATTGTATGTGATTTGAATGTTTCCGGCTCCCGAGATATGAGTCTATAAACTCAGTAAGTGCTGTGAGTGTGAAAGCGTTGAGTTTTTACAAGCTTTTATTTAACTTGCAATGTATACATGTTTGTTCGGGTGGAACCTTGCAACCAAATTTTAAAGCAGATATCTTCAATTGACTGAGCTGAAATTTTGTATTCACGTTTAGTTTGGATGACAATGTATGGTTAGCTGTGGGACGTCATTCTAAATCCAACATTGTAGACAAGTTATTTTTAATGCACTCCCACAATATGGTTATCAAATGAAAGGGCTTGCTAAATAACGCGACGTCACTCTAAATCTAATATGGCGGACTTCTAAAAGCTTGTTTTAAAAAAAATGATTTTTAGTATTTAATTTATCTAATTATTTTTTAATTAATACTGGTAAAAGTTTGATATTATAAATACTTTTTAAAGTAATACTTGAGGTCGAGACTATAAAGTAGTTAATAATTTGCAGAGTGCTGCATCGGTCGCAGACCGGCGAGTGGAAGGGCTGGATGCAGCTGGTGATACTGGTGTACCAGGTGACAGGCGCCAGCAAGGTGCTGCCCATATACATGCTGGTGCGGGCTCTCATGTCCGCATACCTCTTCCTCACAGGGTCAGTGTTCTACATATACATGCTGGTGCGGGCTCTCATGTCCGCATACCTCTTCCTCACAGGGTCAGTGTTCTACATATACATGCTGGTGCGGGCTCTCATGTCCGCATACCTCTTCCTCACAGGGTCAGTGTTCTACATATACATGCTGGTGCGGGCTCTCATGTCCGCATACCTCTTCCTCACAGGGTCAGTGTTCTACATATACATGCTGGTGCGGGCTCTCATGTCCGCATACCTCTTCCTCACAGGGTCAGTGTTCTACATATACATGCTGGTGCGGGCTCTCATGTCCGCATACCTCTTCCTCACAGGGTCAGTGTTCTACATATACATGCTGGTGCGGGCTCTCATGTCCGCATACCTCTTCCTCACAGGGTCAGTGTTCTACATATACATGCTGGTGCGGGCTCTCATGTCCGCATACCTCTTCCTCACAGGTTTAGTGTTCTACATATACATGCTGGTGCGGGCTCTCATGTCCGCATACCTCTTCCTCACAGGGTCAGTTCAACATTCTCAATGGTAGCAGCCGGCTACCTCTTCAATACAAGCTACACGGAGAAAAAATATTGGGACAACTAGACTACTAAAGTTCTCAAAAACATATTTTCTTACGACCCAGTTGGCGCAGTGGACAGGTCTTCGCCCTCTGCGGCGTGGGTCCTGGGTTCGATTCCCGGCAGGAGCACAAATTCCTTCCTAAGGGATATTTGTGCTTCTGGTTCTGGGTGTATTTGAGTGTGCGATGTAAATGTTTCCGGCACCCACGAGACAAGTCATTGAACTTAGTATGGGGCTGTGAGTGTGAACGCGTTTATGTTTATGTTTATGTATTAGAAGAAAGTATAATTTTGTTTAACCGCCTATTTAAAGATTTAAAACTTAAATAAATATTCTATGTCCTCACAAAACTAAAAATAAATAAAAAAATATTTTGATATGTTTTACTGTCTCTTTGTTGCCACTTTTCATTACCAATACAAAATTCCGGGATTAAAAAAATCAACCATTGAATCCACTAGTCGCATACTATATTATGCCTTATTGTGTTGCAGTTACGGTCACTTTTACTACGCGTGGAAGACTGGCGACACTCGTATAGTGCGCTACTTGCGCGTGATGTTCCGTCTGAACTTCCTGACCGTGGTGCTGTGCCTCACTATGAACCGCCCCTACCAGTTCTACTCCTTCATACCGCTCGTCTCCTTCTGGTATACCCTGGTGAGTACTGCCTAGAACATAAGAGAGATGTTTCCGAAATAAGGTTGCACTACAAATTGTAGTAAAAATAAAAAGAAAAAAAAACATACATTCGAATTGAGAATCGAGCTCGGTTTTCTACCGACTTCACAAAAAATGAGGAGGTACTCAAGTCGACAATTTTTTCTATTTTTTATGTGTGTTACCTCATAACAATTTAATTAATTTAAAATAATTAAATTATTTGAGATTTTGATTTAAAAGGTAGATACTTGATTACAATTGAACTGTTAAGTATAGAAGTAAATAATATTTTAAGTTGAGTTATTAAAAAAAAAAAATTATACTAATATTGTAAATCCGAAAGTTTGTGTGTTCCTTAATCACGCTTCATCGGCTGAACGGATTTGGATGACATTTAGAATCTACATATATTATACCTAAGATTAATACATAGACTGCTTTTTAGTTTGATAATAGCGGGCGAAGCCGCGGGGCACTGCTAGTCCTTAATAAATATACATTACGTCTGCAGATGTTCGTCATATTCGCTATGCCGCCTCACATCACACAATGTTCGTCGCACACTCTGGAGAGCAAGCCTTACCAGTACCTTTACATCGCGCTGAAGGTCATCGGCCTGTTCACCATCGTCACTGTCTTGTATATGAGTGAGGTAAGTCTCCAAATTTATGTACCAGTGATGACAGCCTACTAATATAACAAATCCGAAAGTTTGTGTGCAAGTGTGTATGTATGTTTGTTCCCTCTTCACGGTTCATCGGCTGAACGGATTTGTATGAAATTTGGAATGTAATTTTTTTGACGTGATAACGTCTTATAAATCGATGAACACCGGCTGCACGCACGAAAAAGTGTCACGTTCCGCCTGAGCCTGAGCGTACAAGCGAGAGCGCGGAACAAGCGATAGAGAGGCACGATCGAACTAAGCGTTGTCTTATGACGTTATCACGTAAAATTATCGTCCGTTAACCGACTTTACAGACAAGCATTTTTTTTATGCTAGATAGATAAGCATTTGGACGCTATCTCACCTGATGGAAAGTGATGAAGCGGCCCAAGATGTAGCATGCTTACCATTAATTCACTAGTCAAGCTCGTATTACTACTTACTATGCTATAAGTAGCTTCCGGTCACTATCAGACTTGCGCAATCCTCATAGCTTATAGGAGGCCTAGGATTAACACATAGGCTACTTTTTAACTTGATAATAGTAGGTGAAGCCGCGGGGCACGGCTTGTATATGATAAACGTATGGCCTTTAACTGTGGGCCTTATAAGTAAGTTTTTAAGACCTTATAAGTAGTTCTTGTCCTTGTAATCTATATTAATATTGTAAAGAGGTAAAGTTTGTTTGTTTGTTTGTAAAAGGTAACCTCTGAAACCACTGAACCGATTCTGAAAATTATTTGACTAATAGATAGCTGGACTATCCCTGAGTGTTATAGGCTATCTTGTACTGGGATATACGTTAGTTTTCAGTTCGAAATAAATATATTCGTAAGATGAGAAAATGTTGGAGAGACGTGCTCAATCCCTTGATTCCTTTAAATTACAAAAAAGGCTCTTATTTTCGTAACAAACAGCATATAATGTTATTTTGCTCACTTGTATGGATGTGTTTCCATATATTAATTTATTTATGGAAGTGTATGTATCATATTTATTATTGTATATGATATTGTATACTAAATATGTATTAGAATAATTATATGTGTATATGTATATATACAGTCTTACTTATAAACCCCTCTTAATTTTTAATCAATTGCTTAGCTACAGTTTAACAAAAAATTCACTCATAAACACGATTTAGCGTTAAGTAATGCTTAAAACTATTTAAGCATTACTTAACGCTAAATCGTGTTTATGAGTGAATTTTTTGTTAGGCAATGGCGGTGTTTAATTTTGACAACTATGTCAAAATTAAACACCGCCATTGCCTAGTTTAAAACTTGCTATACTCGGTTCCAAAATCTTAGATGTTTTATGTAAACAAAGAAATGTCACGAAAAGTCACTGTCAAAATGACATGCCAGTTGCCAAAAACATTTTTCGCTTGTGAAATATATTTTTGTTTCTATTTCCCCCGGCTTTGCTCTTGCGCAACACAATGATAACAAGTTAAATAAAACCTTTTATTTTTTTCATTGGAATTGAATTGAAATTCTGAAAAGTAAGAGAGTTGTAGGAAGGTGTAAATAAAACATTGAATTATATTACTTAATTTTTATGAATTGACCAGACACCTTATAAACTATTCTGACAATTCTGAAAAGCTGTCTGATTCAGAGCCTGATTCGTTGACATTTATGATAAATCTATCGCTTACATCATCAATTATGTGGTTGAGTTGGCACATTTCATCTTCCACTTTTATTGTGTGGCTAATACAGTCAGCCCATTTCTGCGGTGTCATCTCTATCAAACCTTCTAATAATTGCTTCACCTCATTCATCTTAAATGTCTTGTTATTTCCAAAGCTGGGCACCGTTAATCAAATAGTTAACTTCGTTAATCGTTAATCCGCTACAAGAAAAGTTAGCTTCGTTAAACGTTAAATCGTTACATTTCGTAAGAATTAACGCAAGTTAACGTTAATCGTTAATCCGTTAATATGTGTAAAATTCCATCTTTATATCGTTGCGTTAGTGAATTTATAAAACCTGTTGGTTTAGGTTCTGGAAGTTAACAGATTAGGAATAAAACAAAATACTTGTATACTTTAAATGTGTAATTTAATCGTCGTCGGGCATAAGGTACATATTCTCCTTCATGAACATTAACATGTTGAAGTTCTCGTCTGAAAGCGAGGCTCGTTTTGGTGTTAAAATGTCTTTACCCGTGGAAAAATGACGTAAGCATAGCAGTATTGTATTTAATGAATAGATTTATGAATATCTGTTCCCCGAGGAATGCAGCATCGTTGAACGAGTCTTTTGATTTCATGTCCAGCCACATTTTAACGAGACTTTGCGCTTTACTCTTTAAAGAGTTGGTTTTTCTATAGACTAAGTGACAGAATTGAAAAAGTCTTCCTCGTCATCATCGTTGTTACTCGCATTGCTTCCTCCGCCACTTAAACTATATCTGTCATTCGAATATTCCGCTGCTTCTTGTTGTACGGCATCTTCTGCCTTTTTTCCATGCACTTTTTTACTGCATCTACTCTTCTGCTGTCATGCATGCTGTGCCGGTGCCGTGTGGTAACTATTAGGCATTGGATTATCGATTAACGGACTTCTGCATATTAACGGAAGTTAATGTGTCCGTTAACATTTTTAAAAGTTAACTTAAAAGTTAATCCGTTAATTAAAATGTTAACTTCGTTAATTAACGATTAACGGATTAACGAGTTAATGCCCAGCTATGGTTATTTCGTGCGACATACCCCTTAACCTGGGCCCACACTTGCTCAATCGGGTTGAGTTCACAATGGTAAGGAGGCAGTCGTAGAATGGTGACACCATACTGGGCTGCCAACTCATCCACCACATATTTACTAATATGTAATTTGTGTTCTTTAACAATTTGTAATAATTCCACGTTTCGGCTGTGGTATGGGGCGTTATCCATAACCAAAACAGAATCTTGCTTCAACTTGCACAGTCTGTTAGTGACCAATATTCGCCCTCAGGCCACTTCTTGTATGTCTCTTTGTACGCATTCAATACCATGACTTTTTCAGTGGCACTCATAGATTTCCGCGGCCGCTTTTTGACTGGCGACCGATTTTCTGTTGTTGACAAGGCCCGCGAGGTCGAGGGACCCGGCTGAGGCTCCATTTTGCGATCAAATTTCCGAAAATAATTGATCAAACTTAACGAAAAATGTAACGACAACATGATAAACACTAATAACAATAACCAACAAGTCTAACAACAAAGCACAATTGCACATACGCAGGGAGAAGCACATTCGAGTTCTAGAAAACAAAAACGATTGAAACGGTAAATGACGGCGGCAGAAATGTTTAGAACCTCTACAGTCTTACCAGTACAATAATATTTTTTCTATCAAAAATTGTTTACATTATCATAACATTGTATAGAACAAATAAAACGTTAAATTAAATAGTACAAAACAAATTTTATTTTATAATTGATCAGATTACGACTAGATACAAATTATTAAATATTTTTTTGGTCAAATATAGTAAACTTCCATTATGAAAGATTTTTTTTGCACAGCTATCCCCTTTGTTTACATAAAATATCTAAGATTTTGGAACAGAGTATAAGAGGCAAGATGGCGGGTCTTATATCTTTCAATAATAAATGTGTCAAAACTTTTTACGTAAGGTGCAAAATTGTTTACTTCGACAACCGTTGAATGTCACCTTTCTTTTATTTTCATTTCAATAGATTAATAAAACCATATTTTTGACAACTCTACTCGTATAATTTCACTTTTAGTCGACTATTTTGGTTATAATAAGTTAATCATTGATTATGGGCTTAAGAGCTGCTTAACTAAGAGGTGGCTAAGCATTGCATAGCGACATTTTTATAAGTAAGACTGGTAGTGTTTATGTAGTTTGTGTAGTACTTAGTCTCTGTTTTACCGAAGCACCATCCCGCTTATCTATTATTCATTTCCATCCAAAGGTTGTCTGGAAGTGATCGCTCTTAGCGATAAGACCGACCATTGTACCTATTTATTAGTATTTCTTTTCTGTACTTATTATTATTGGTGTCAATAAAGAGTTATTGTATTGTATATTTATGTGTAAGTGAAGTAAAACATTTGAGGTTCAGTAATGGTAAATCACGCCCGGTAAAGTGGTAGAATCTTTAATAAAAGTTTTGTTAGAGTTTTGGTACAAATTATAAATAACTAAACAATATGAAACCTATTATTTTCCATATTTAATTTTTTTCTTTTTTTGTTTGTAGGTGTTTTTCCAAAAGATATTTGTGATGAGGCCGTGGAAGGCGCTGTTTGTAAACTCGGACGACGACATACATCAGTGGTGGTTGCAATGGAAGCAAGACAGGTAATCTTTCTTTTAAACTTTGAATTTTATTTCAATTAATTTTTTTTTTTTAAATATGTTCAACTCAAAATCAAATCTTTTTCACTCTGCCTATGAACTGTGTTACAAGATACAGCTTCTTCCCATATTTCTTCTTAATTTGATTTTGCTAAAGCGTAATTATTATTCCCTCTTGCTGTATAACCAGATTTAAGTAATAACCTGCTGCAATGATGTTTTGATATATAATATAATTATGATACCTATTCACTATAGATTAAGATGGCCAGATTATACCGTTCAGAGGACGAAGTAGCGGGCAAAAATATATAGTTTTTAACACACTCACACACATACACTCACACACATGCACACTACACGCACACTACACACACACGCATAGTACACACACAATACAAACACACACAATACAAACACACACAATACACACACACGATACAAACACACACACACAATACACACACACACGCATACTACACACACAATACACACACACACAATACACACACACGCTCACACACCCACTACACTCACTAACACAAATTCGGTGTGAAAGCATCACTGTTTTATTCAAAAGAATACAATATAGAACGTTCTAACCAAAGCATATCTTTCTTTTCAGATACTCAATGTGCTACGGCATAATGTTCGCTCTAGCCTACCTCCTCTCCCAAAGATACAGTCTCCTCGATGACAGCACACATTCAAATCTCTTCACCCCGGGGGTGGCCCTGACAGCTACCCTTCTAGCTTTCATAGGCATAGGAAGCTATGTTACGTTCACGTTCTTCTGTACCAACACATTCGATTGCAACGAGATACATAGCTACGTATCATTTATACCCATACTTAGCTATATCATACTTAGGAATGTTTCTGGGGTGTTGCGCATGCGCCATTCAACCATGTTCGCTTGGTTCGGCCAGATCACTTTAGAGCTTTTCGCGAGTCAGTCGCATATATGGCTCGCGGCGGACACGCACGGGGTGCTAGTGCTGATACCCGGTGCTCCGGTTTTGAATTTGATTCTCACGTCGTATATTTTCGTTTGTACAGCGCATGAGATACATAAGTTGACGGGGATTATTTTGCCGTACGCGGTGCCCGATGATTGGAAATGTCTGTTGCGGAATGTTGCGGTTTTTGTTGCGGCGCTGGTCGCTATCGGGATTTATGATGGAATGTTTTAGTAGGGCCGTTAGTTCTAGACTAAAATTGTTTAACTTGGACCTTAACTTCTACCTTACTAGAAAAAAGTAATGTCAAGTAAGTGCTTCCGTACTTTATCTCTGAACACACTGTGAGTTTAACAGTGATCTTACTTGACATTTACGAAGAAGGTTGACCTTTTAATTTTTTTTTATTGTGTTTATGTAACAGAACAACTGAACGAGGTGAATTCTTTTGTTACACAAAAAAGTAGAAACAGAAGCTCTCAGTTAAATAGTACAGCATAATTTATAAAATGTTTGGTAAATTAACATGACCAAAGTCAATGAATGAACGTGACTAAAGGTCAATGAAATTACATTACTAAAGATGAATGTACATGACTAAAGGTTTATGAATGAACGTGACTAAAGGTCAATCAATGAATGTACATTACTAAAGATGAATGAACATGACTAAAGGTTTATGAATGAATGTGACTGAAGGTCAATGAATAAATATGTCTAAATGATAATTAATTAACATGGCTAATGATATGAATGAAATTGGCTAAAGGATAATGAATGGACATGGCTAAATGAATGTGGTTAAAGATCAATCTTTAATTAACATAGCTAAGTATATGAATATCGCTAAAGATAAATAAATGAACATAGCTAAAAGTATATGAATGAATGTGTTTAAAGTGTAGTAAATACACATGGCTAAAGATGTTAATCATCGTGACTTAATACAATGACTGACCGTCGCTAAAGATGAATGAATATGACTTATAATATTTGAATAAACGTGGCTAAAGTAGGAGCCTCAACTTAATATAAGATCCTATAAAGTGTGTTTTTTTTTTTGTAAATAATTATTTATGGATCGTTTATTCGATCACTTGCAAGTAGATTAGCTATCATTATTTATTTTGTATATATATATATATATATATATATTTTTTTTTTATTTGTGACAGGCTAGTGTTTGACCACTATCTCACCTGATGGTAAGTGACGATGTGATCGAAGCTGGTAAACACACAAGACCTGGAATACGCAGGCTCTCATTGTGCTACGTCATAAAATCAAAAAGATAACGTCACTTATTCACACATAAGATCACAGTCAAAACGCAGTCATCGTGGGCTCCTAAAGAGTGTATCGAATTAGATATGTTGACAGTCAAACTGAACTACGTTGGCTTAGGTGCGTGTCCGCATTCTAAGCAGGGTATCGTGTTCGATTCCCGATGGGAACACAAGTTTCTCCCTAAGGAACATTTGTGTTTCTGGTTATGTCTGTCGTTGTGTGTGTGTGATTGGAATGTTTCCGGCACCCACGACACAAGTCATTGAACTTACTGTGAGGGCTGCGAGTGTGGATGCGTCTATATATAATTAAAAAAAAATGGTAGACGACTGTGACCTTTTGTTGTGGTCTAATGCTATCATAATTATTTAATATCCGGATGACCTGATATGTGTTTGAATTTGTAGCCTCAGAAAGCTCCATCTAGTGTCGAGTAGAAACAGTTTTTTACATCGGTCATGGCGTAATAGATGGCGCTGATAGTTTCTTAAACCCGGTTTTTCAAATGCAGTTTAGGAACCGAGCATTTCTCGGACCTGGAGCGTTGATACATCGATTCCTTGGGCCGAAAAACCCCTAATCTGTGACTTTCATAAAAATCGTTGGAGCCGTTTCCGAGATCCTCATTACACACACATATATATATATATATATACAAGAATTGCTCGTTTAAAGATATTAGATTTGCTTAAAATGTAGGTTAGTGAGATGGAAATGGTTATTATTAGTACCAGATACATTTTGCCGAGTCATGGCGTGCAAATTTGAAACATTTCCATTCTATTAAATTATGCAATATTCAATTTTAATTCTATGATATGTCAAATTTAATTATATGTCAATTTATATAAAATATTATTCATTATTTATTTAACTCTTTATTGGCCAAAAAAGGTTCAAAGGGTGGACTTAACGCTAAAAGCATTTTCTACCAGTCAACCACTCATGGTTGAAAAGCGAAGGCTGTAGGCATGCATCAAAAATAATAAAGTGGTAAAAATATGAAAGTATTAAAAGAATTTTTGTATGACTATATTAAATTAAAAAAAAGGAATTAAACACTACTTAAATATAATATATACCTAAAAAAAACCAATACATATACTATAATAGACGTAATACATATGAATACGACATTATATAATACATAAAAATAAATATAAAAAAATAGATGCCATAATTCCTTACAACGTCAAGCAGTTTAATAAATGTTATTTAGATTTCAAGAATTCCGTTATCGTATAGTAACACTTTTCTAGTAATAATGTTTTTAGTTTCCTTATTAATGTGTAAGTAGGCATTGCTTTAACATCATTAAGAAGGGCGTTGTAAACGCGACCACACATCGCATAACAGTTGTTTAGATACATAGATGTTTTAGGAACTTTTGACAAAACAATTCTATCCTGATTACTAGTGTTCCTTGGGTAGATTTCCTTTGCTGTTTTAAATAAATTTGGGTGTGATCTAATGAATTCGCTGCTTCCAGAATGAACATACATGGCAGTGGTAATATGCGAAATTCTTTAAAGAGAGGTTTGCATGACTCCCAGCGATAGCTCTGAACATTTTTCTTGTGCCAGAAGAGCTGTTTGGACATCGGTTGAGTTACCCCAGATTAGTATACCGTAGCTTAGACTATGACGTAACTCAATGGAGTCTCAAGATGAGGCATTACGATTGCACCCGGCACTAAAACGGCACCGCGAGCGTTGAAATCGTTTCAGACGAAATTTGGAACGTAGCCTTCATAGGAAATAGGTCCAACCCTTCTTTTTGCACCCTTTTAAAAGTATATTGATAGTGTACCAATACATACGTTACTATGAAGGTATATTTTTCCACATTACCGAGTGAGATTTCTCGTATATTGATTTAGCTTTTCATTCTATATATATTGTTAATTTAAGCACAATTTAATAGTACAAAGTATTAACGATTCTATAATTATTATTTATTTGCCTGTATTTATATAGTTACTAGCGGACCCGTTAATTAAATCAATTTATTAAAATAATATTATTTATCGGATCGAATTGTGAAGTTAAACCATTCTAGAATCCACTTGAAAACACAAAATCATTTGACAGCGCATGAGGCTAATTTTCCTTAGTAACACAAATCACTAGCGGGGGAAGAGGTCGAGGTAAATGTATGCTTGTGATTGGCCGATGCGACTGTTGTCAGCGTCAGTTGCGGAACGACTACTTAATTGATGCTCCAAAAAGCATGTTGTTTTCGTGAGGGGAGGAAAATACTAGCAGTCAACTGTTTATTTAGTCTGTGAAATTCGTCGCCCCGCTTAATTACATAAATAAATGTGTTATGTTTTTTGGTTGTTCTAAATTGCATTCTAGTACTGGATAATATTTTAACTTCAATATACTTACTGATCACTGTATTACATATAGTTTCATAAAAATGTTTAATAATGATTATAATATAGTAAATTATGGACACTGTAACCTTTAGTAAATAATATATAATTATATTATAATATATTGTGATAATTATAATAATCGTAATTGTCTAGTCGCGAATTATAAGTTGTATTAAGTGTGTAGGTGTTATTGTAATATACAATGTGTAACAGAAAGGTTTAGTATTAACTCAAGTCACACATCTAGCTTCATGTATGGAGTCTAACAGGAACTTCTGCATTCGAGGCCGCAGCATAAATATTGTGTTATGATGAATTAAAGTTTCTAAAGAAATATGTAATTCGCAACCCTTTTTCATCAGCTACCGTTCTTCACCACACAATCTTTGAACCTAGACATCTAACAATGGCGGCCATAACAAAGGTCAAGGTCACGCGTCACAGATGTAACCGCAGGGTTGTCAAAAATAATATTTGTATGGAAAAAATAACCTCTGATTTCGACTTTCGTTTTCTTGGCAGACGATTGTTGGCACGATACATATACACACCATCAAGTACTACACCTTTTTGTTACAGGTTGTATTGTATGTGTTAGGCGATGAATGAATAGGTCTGTACCAGTTGTACATTATCTGTCTCGCTCGCACTTTGTATAACCACAGAATACTTCATAGTACACATAAACAAGTTTCTCTCCGCAAAGATAGAATTTTTTTAAACAAATTTATTTTAGCCTTTACTCACCTTTCTATAAAAAGAGATGAACATATTCCATCAAAGAAAATATTATGAGGCAGTTGCACATGAGGATAATTTTCCTTCATAACAGAATTTACCAGCGGTGGAAGAGAGCGAGGTAAATGCATGCTTGTGATTGGTCAAAGCGACAGTAATCAGCATTCATTGACATCAAAAATGTGTGAACTGACGCACGCTGCGTACTCAATATTTTGAATTTCCTCTCAATTGTGAAACTTTTTATTAATTATTATTCCTAATTAAAAAGCATTTAAGTAAAAGTAAGTAAAAGTTACTGGCGTAATTCTATATCAAAGATTAAAAAGAAATACTTTACCAATATTTAAATCCCATGAATATTTCCTAATTAGTACAATGCTTTCTCGATCCAGTAATAAAATCTTAGTAATGTATAAAAAAAATAAGAATTTCCCGCCAAAGACAATCATTATCATATTTAAATGTTAATAAATGCGAGGGGAAGTAAGGGCGAAGAAATTAAAAAAAACTTGAGAGCTGTCAAGGGACACTCGGATGGAACGAAGTTCAATTTCCGTCTAGCCCCCTTTCGCAACGTGCGATAAGGAACTTTCGTTCCAAAATCAAAAGAAACATGCAAAATCCAACATCACGCGGTGTTCCCAGGCGGTCACCCATCCAAGTACTGACCGCGCCCGACGTTGCTTAACTTCGGTGATCGGACGAGAACGTGGTCTGGCTTACAACTATAGCAAAAAGTGGCGTTACAACTTTTGGTCTTAATTTTTTCCGTCTAGCCCCCTTTCGCAACGCGCGATAAGGAACTTTCGTTCCAAAAAATTTAGACGAGGTATTTTTTTCCATAATTTGTGATTCTTTGAATGTTAACCTTTTGGACGCCAAGGACTTCAATGGAAGACGAAGATTTTCGTGTCTAGAGGATACGACTTTATTAGAAGACAAACATTGTAGGTGAGAATATAAATAAAAGTACTTATCAATACCTTCATGCTTTTTATAGTGTACCAATACGACTGTCTGTATTATATGGAATGCAGCCGCGTAAATATTTTTTGCCGGAAAGTTTGGCTCATTTCTAATAACGATGTTGTATTTCGATACAATGTTTGGTATTATTTGATGGCGTCAGGCGAGTGAAGATGCTTTGTATAGCTTGGCGGTCAAAAGTAAAAAAATATTAATTATTAATGGTTCTTGTTCGTTTATCAGTGTACGCAAATGAAAAACTTGAAAAAACGTGAGTTTTGTTTTCTTTCCAACACTCCAACAGAAGTTCTAGTCAAGTTTCGTCCACTTTACTAGGGCATGACTTGTGACTGGACATGACTCTAACTTCACTTTGACTATGACTGGTGACTTAACTAACTTGAGAGATATTTATTACTTGACACTGGCTAATTACGGAACCAAACCTAACAATAAGTGCGAGCGAGAAGGCTGTAGAATACATCACCGTTCAAGTGAAAGATGCTTTTATTATTATTTGTACTGTAGTTAATTATTCAAATCGTTCGTAATTTATTGAATGAAAGTTGTGGAAACGCAAATGTGAATTATTTTATTAAAATGACGCAATAAATATGATTGTCAAATATGAAAATGTTTATATTTCCTGTAACTGTATTTTATTATTATTATATTTTTATTTCAGGCAATTAGCACCCATACTAGTACACGACAATTTAAATTATAAAAATAATTTTGATACAAATTAAATTTAAAATACTTCAATATCTAAATATGAGAGCCTGCGTATTCCAGGTCTAGTGTGTTTACCAGCTTCGATCACATCGTCACTTACCATCAGGTGAGATAGTGGTCAAACACTAGCCTGTCACAAATAAAAAAAAAAAAAAAAATAACTAAATAACACGAATAAACGCTTTCACGCTCACAGTCCCACACTTAGTTCGATGACTTGTATCGTGGGTGCTGGAAACATTCACATCACACGCACAACCAGAACCAGAAACACATAACATGTGTTCCCGCCGGGAATCAAACCCGATAGATGCTTAGAAGTTGAACGCTCAATCAAGCGTTAAAACTGGTTTTTACTTAATGTTATTGTCAATGCTAGAATTTTCGAGTTATAACTTGAAGTTATTGATATTTATGTTTTAATTTTAGTCAAAACTTGTCAATGGCAAGATTGCCATAAAAAAAAATATCTTACTGTCATCTGACTCGATTCTGTCACAGGAAGACATGGCGAAATCAGAATGTTCGACTATTAACATATCAAATTTTATAAATAATACCTCGCGTCGTCGTGTTGTTGTAGACATGTAGAAATCTGACGTTTCTGTAGCAATTTAGTCATTTCTCGAAACGTCCAATTTGTCCACTAGAAATCAACTCTGATTTCGATAAAGTATACAATAATTTAAATTGGGAAAATAAAAACAAATGTATTTAACTTAATCATAACTTTAATTTTATAATACATTATAAGCATATACGAAGTCGTTACACATACAACAATGAACTGAAACAGAGCATTTGTTAGTGCACACAAGTTAAGCATCAGTCTTTGAACAGTCAAATCACATAAAATTATTGCTGGGACTGTATCTAACATCTAATAGATACTAAAGGGTTAAATAATTGTCTATTTGGAATTATAATTTCATTAAAAAAAACGTTTGTTCAAAGGTACTGCATAACAGGGTGCTAGTAAGTATTGAAAGGAAGATGCGATTTTTTAATTTATTTTTACTGGGAAAGCAAATTCGAGATTATTGGAAGATAGGGTTCAAGAATAAGGACTAGATATACTCGATAACTTCTATGGATATCAATAAGAGATAATAATAATTATCTACAATTGCATTTCACTATTCTATTGGTGCGTCAGTTAATAAGATGTAACATTAGATTTAGGTACCAATAAATATCTTAAATATTTAGTGCAATATATCCATACACAAGTAGTTGTATATAAGTAGTAATTGTGCATTTTGGTATACAGCTTTTTTTGGGCCTTTAATTTTTATACTTACTTATATATATAAATTGTTTACCAGCTTAAACAATTAAGTAACATTAAGTTCGTGAAAAAGAAACGATCTCTCTCTCGAAAACTGTTATTTACAACAATAAACATTTAAATATTTACAAAACAGCAAAAAGTGCGCAAAAAACGATTTCACAAAATATGCATTTGAGCAATACGACTAATTATATTTACAAAAAGCATATAAATACATTGTAGAATTTAACGTCTAACTAAGGTATAGAGGAAATAGAAATTAACACTTCCGAGAGTAGGCAACAAGATTACTTAGCAAGGGTATAAGACAATGAAATAATAAATTAAAACTATTGCAAAATATTTGTGTCCTAAATATCATCGTATATTCTAGTTTCAACTACAGTAAAAATATTTAAATCCTACAAAACACTACAAATAAGTTATTGCTATCGAGAAGTTTTATTTACAATAAGCCACCTTTAAAAGACACCAAAAGAGAACTGAAAGAAATCAAAGGGTTTTCTCTTCTATATAACTTTTAAGGATCTAAATTTATTTAAAAATCGATAACATTCTACTCGATCGTGTTTCTTAGTTAATATATCACATTATCTTAGAATTTTTGTATACGCATTTCAATTTAAGAAAGGGTTATAAATTCCGATATTCATTCATTGTCAACATTTTAAGAGCTTAAGGAGCATTCCTTAAACCTTTTGTTTATAAAGCAGGAGTGGCACTATTTTCAATCTGAATTATCTTGTCCGGCGGCAGTGTTTAAAGTCCGTGTATCTTCACTAATTAATGTCCTATCGTACCGCCGCTGTCTAGTAATTTTAGGTCTAACTGAGCTGAGAAGAGGCGCTGATATCGCATGGCCCGGCATCCGGTTCAAGTCCTTTCTTCCTTGGAGCAAAGGCGACGTAACACTCGAAGACTCGTCGCCTTCGTCGTCTGACAGCGCTGGATAGCTTTCTTTCATTTTCAAACTGCGCTCTAATCTTCTGAGAAACCTGCGAAGAAACCGGCATTCTATTATCTTGAGTCATCATTTCAGGCATTATGGAAGTTGTTTAAGCTTCTAGACTGTTCTAGTATTACCTTATTTGGTTACTGATAGTCCTCAGCTTGTTGACTTTCGTAGGCTTCCTGGAGTCTTCTGTTAGATCTAAGCTTGATGATATTTTCGACGACGTATCCTGGAATCAAATAAATCATATTTCAATGTTTGATTTTTTGGTTACAATATTTGAGGATGCGCCATGCTGCTTTTATTACAACCTATGATTACGTATATCCCATTAAGGCATTCCATGATTGTATAATCTACTGTTACATACCAGATAACATACAATAATGTTTCCTAATCTAATGTTAGACTATAAAAGTTACGACGCGTTCAACCATAGTTAAATCTGGCAAACAAACACAATGAACATATTATATAGGGTATATGATTCATGAGCAGCATCACAGATGATCGCAGGCAATCAGTTAACATTACACGTCACCTCAGAGCTACGGCATTTTTGTCTCCTCAGCGGTTTTCTCAACCGCAACGGCTCACATGGCTGAAAATATTCAAAATACACTAAAACCTAACCCGTAAATTATCATAAAAAGCTGAAAGTGAGCAAAATAAATATACAGTCATTTTTCGATTTATTATATTGAAAATGTGCAATATTTTATATAAAAATGAAGGCAAAAATCTACGTGAAGAAACTATAAAATTATTAGTAAAAAAACCTTTTTATAATCTAGTAATTCATTTAAATAACGATATTCTTTAATATGACTGTGACATGAGTTTTAATTGTTAATAATCATTACAATTTTAATGTCGAGCAGCGTTACAAAAATATTAAAAACAAAGATATCTAAGTGGTACACAATATTTAATCAGTAATAACTACTTATTACTCGATTTTGTTTTATAATAATATCATTGCATACATCCAACATTGGAAATAACTGGCTGTGAACAGAGATAAATTCCATGCAATGTATGAGAGCGTTGATTTGTATTAGAGTAAGTTAGGTAACCTTACCTACCTACCTACGTATTTTTTTACAGAAGTACCAGAGATTGTATAATCGCGGCGATAAATAACAGTCTAGCTTTCCCGCAGCTTCGCCCGCTATTGTGATGATATACTCAGTAATTAGTATAATAGTTTATATTGATATCTCAAGATTTAGCGCTGTAAAAGACATAGATCGACGGGCATAACTTACGCGTTTAATACAATTAGTGAGCTTAAGATTAAAGTTTACGGTAAGATTCATAAAGATTCCTCATTTTTCCTTTTAAACTAAACTCCCATATAATTCTTCAGAGTCGACGAATTCCTAATAATCAAGGATGTTTTAGTGTGGGTGATATATACTATTATACGAGGTACCTATATCATCTTTGCACTCCACGTGCATAATCATCCTTGTTCAGAAATAAGGTAAGAAATTTTGCGGGATTTGAACCATTTGTTTCTGAACATACATTCAGTCGAGCAAGAAAGCTTTACAAGTAAAATATTAAAAAAACATACTTGTATAAATGTTTTACCTGCATCTCCAAGTCAGGCAACCGCAACTCTCTTGCGGAGGCCACGGACGCGACGCTGGCGTTGGAGACGGAGTCTTCAGAGGATGATGACGAGGCCGGCGCGGGAGCCTGCGACCGGGAGCGCCGCCGTCCACCTTTGCGGCCCCGCCCACTGCCGTCACGATTGCCTGGTACCTTTAAGGTGATACATATATATAATAAATCGTCATTGTGAAAACAAACCAACTGCCACAACTTTGAACCCCGCAGGCTAGGTTGGTTGCGTCACTGCGTGGAAACACAAGTTTCCATCCCAAAGGAAATTGGTGTTTTTGATTCTGGTTGTGTGTGATTTGAATGTTTATGCGAGAATTTATGTTAAGATATTAGTGTGTAAAGCGTTTATGTTTACCTGTAATAGAAGTATCAATAGTTTGCACATCACTATTCACGAGCATCGATGAGCTTAACATGTGTGAAAAAGATTTCAAGCGATTCTCCAATCTTATTTAATTTATTAAACGAGTATTCGTCTTTGAAATCATTCAGTGATCGGACGAATAATTCATAAACACAGATAAATTCTTAAAATATTAGGTAGGGACCTACTAGTTATCATCCGCAAGCGCTGCACTCGCCTTATGATAAAAGTACCTATATGACAATCATCTCCAATATTAAGTAGTATAATTACCTCCAGCAAATTATGCATCGAATGCGGCATATGCGGCAGCGTCGACTTCGTGGTCCCCGTTGGTTCATGCGAGGCGGTCCTCGTGGTCCTCCTGTCTCTCCGCCTGCCGCTCTTCTTCTGCGTATTACTGCCTCCCTTACAACTACCCCCTTTCACGCAATCCGAACTAGGGAAGTCGTATAGACCATCGGAATCCGTAAAGGGCAACTGCCGCCCGTAAAACTGTGGAGAAAACCTCCCTAACCCAGTCTTATCGCTCAGCGGACTCTCGCTTCTAGAACTAACGGGACTAAGCGGTCTACTGCCCTCGGACATTAAGGTCGGAGGGCGCAAGCAAGCCTTCTCATCTAATCCCCGCTCTACACTAACACACTTTACTATTGAACACTTTGTAACGCCACTCGGGGAGCACAGCACAGGAACTTCCAAAGTCTCTTTCAACACGATCTCCATCTCTTTAGCACTCGAAGGAACATCGTCCACGCGCTCATCTGTTCCTATTCCTTCATCGTTCGATTCTAACAAAGGATCGTCTGATAAAGTTTCAGAATCTGATCTACCTCTCCTTCTGTCTTTCGAGTCATCGTTTGAAGCGGCTGGACTACTATTGGTCTTCATCAGCGGTCGTCGCCTTTGAAAACATGATGGCCCTCCTCCCGATCCTGGGTCTTCCATTTCCGAAGGACATAATGGATTACTCGAACCGCATCTAGAAGGGCCTGGACTAGCCATTGAACTATAACCCGACGACGACAGATTGGATTCTGATGGTGCCCGTTCACCTCTTGCCGACATTGAAAACGGGCTTAGATAGCACATATTTCCCGCAGAAGGCGGTGGTCGCGGCGACAGGGGTTCATCTGATTCTTCACTGGCGTTGTAGGTCACGGTTATAAGCGGTGGTGGTTGAAACTCCAAGTGTGGTGGAGTGCGCCTTGGAGGTGGGGATCCTGGTGACGGTCTCTCTATTGTCAGCACAGGGACACGGAGCGCAGGAGGTGCGGGGGAAGGGGATGACATCTCTCGCTCCGAATCCTGACTGTGGGTAAAGCTAGGGCTTGGAGAATCCGTCACTACTGTTGACGGAGATGGTGTATCTGTTGTACTCATTACAATTGGTTGGCGGAGCTAGAAACAAAAAAAAAAAGTGAGCAATTAGCTTAGAGCAAGTATTTGGGCTATTGTGATTTGCAGTCTGTTGCTTTTTGTCTTGATCTTACCTTTAATCTTAGCCCCGAAAGAGGCCGGTCGATTTTAGTTTCATACTTAATTTCATCAAGTTCATCTTCACTGGGCGAGACTATTGTTGCACTTGTATCACTCTGAGCACCGGGCTCCATGTTAGCTCTGGGCATTCTAGGTGAAGGCAGCGGAGTTGGTAATGGAGTAGGAAGAGGTGTGGGTAAGGGTGTGGGAAGTTCTCGAATAGGAGATAGGCACTTGTTGATTCCGCTAGGGACTTCGAGCAGGATGGATGGTGGGTGGAGAAGGCTGCTGCCAGAGCCTGAGGATTTATGAGCACTTAATGGGTCCAGAACCTGTAAAGAATAAATGTTCTAGCATATACCTATGTATGGAACACGATGCTGTCTGTAGAAAGAATTAAATTTATTCATTCAATATTTCCTGTGCTTCTTGTAATTTGCAAGCAAATCAACAGAATAGCTGCGTCGTTTATCGTTTACTAACCTGAATTTCAATTGTATTGTGCGGTCTAGTGACTGGTGAATCCGGCGCCAAAGAAGGAATATGTGACGAAGCCAAAGATATATCATCACCATCCACGGTATCATCCTGAGGTGACGACGCTGAGGGTGTGCTGGACATTGACACGCCTCCTGATGATGCTCGAGAGACCATGGCTGCTGATGACGAGGAAAAGTTCCGGAACATAGCCAAGATCGAATCTGCGCTGGAGATCTTTGGCGTTCTGGGAAGAAACATACAAGTGTGACCAGAGATCAGAGAAATTGATATAGTTATTTTAAATAACAATAAAATGTTTATTGTAGGAAAACTTTTTGTGGATAAAATGTTGCATACTTGCCTGGAATACTTCTTCAATGCGGCATTAGCCAACGTCAAATCAAGACTTGACATAGAATCGCTTCCTTGATTACTCGACGTGCTATGCGGTGATCTAAATTCTACCCCTGGTGATGGAGGCGTACTAGATGCCTTCGCTTTAATTCCCCTATCGCTTATAACGGCCATGGGTATAGTTATTGTGTTCACCATGTCCACATCTGAACTTGAACTCATTTCAGCAGACACTTTGTTCAGTAACCTCGCGAATGTTACTTTCTTCTCCAGCTTAGGATCAGAAATATGTCTCATAGAAGGTGACGTTGACGGAGAAGAGCCTTCACTAGCGAAGGAAGTTTCTTTATTCTCATTCCCGTAGTCGACGAAGGCCGGGGCACTCTCAACAGTACTTAGCGTGCGTTTCTCAGACATCTGTATAAGCTCTCCCATTGTTATCTTTTTTGTGTGGTCGTTGGTCGTAGCTGGGCTTATGAGTTGCTGCAGAATTTGCTTTTTTTCTGCCGCGTTTTTCTTTGTGGGTGTAGAATTGTTGCGTTTTTTGCGTGGTGAGGGAGTACCTGAATTCAAAAACCTCAGAATGTAATATATGATAGATCTTGAAGCTAATTCTAAAAGCGAAGACAAGAAACATTCATGACAAAAGCTTCACAATTATTATGGATTCAAAAACATTTATAGGTCTTTTTAATATCAAGATCATCGTGCCGTTGATCTCTTTTTATTGTGCAACTAGCTAGAGGAAGCCAATTCTTTAGGGTTAGTGCCAATCAATTAAGAAATTTGGATGTGCCAAGTAATTTTGAAAATCTGTAAAGTGTTGTGTTCACGTGTTAACATTTGATTAATAAATAATAAAACCAAAGACCAAAAGGTATATTGTTATTTATAACGCTAAGACTTAAAGGGTACAGGCAAAAACATTAGCAACACGGAAAGCTATATTATATAAGAACTAAGTACTTACATTAATCAAGAGCTATACATCAAATAGAGGACACTGTTATGCTACAAAGATTGTAATAAGTAGAAATATAACCAAGCTAAAAAACTAAACGCAGAACAATGTCCATAAAGCATGCTAGAGCAACATTCAACAGTCAGTGCAAGCCTTCACGATGTCAACTTGACTAATGCCAATATAGTTAAATATTTTAAAATTTTAACGATTGACAAAGCGAAGGCTCGTTTAGTTGGACGATCTAAAAAGATAGAAACGAAGGAAGGAGCGGCTAATAGATGCTGTGTTTGTGCGTATTTAGAAGGTGCACACAACGACAAGTCTCAAGTAACAGTCAAAACGAGGGTAGCGAGACCAGGTTACATCGGTCGGGGAGCATTCCACATCGAGATCATTCACAGCGGGGAAAGACATCCAGTGCTAGCGAGCTCCGGTACACCGCGCGCTCCGCAAAAATGTTCGACTGCTTGCAATTTGCATGATCATGCAAATCATAACAAAACAAAAATATTGCTTCGCGAAGCCCTTTGTCCGTTAGCAGTAAGTGTAGATTTAATTGTTATTTTTGTAAAATGTAATATTAATTAGTCCATTGGATCAACGAATTACTTGAAAGTGCTAATAGACACAAGGCTAAAAGAGCTAATTGCCATTGATGTTCGGCTTTTCATGATATTGTGAAAATGTTATTGCTTAACTACATTTGACGACGGTTCTATCTAAAGTGATTTGTGGATTTTAGTCAACTAGTGTGCAACTGATCGAATATTTTCTGAATTATTCTTAACCAGAAAAATATTACTTTCATATGCTACTCGAATTAAAATGCTCTAAACGTGCCTTATTTAACATCAACATGTAATCCTCGTACACTATCTATGAATGCTCTTTGCAAATGAAAGTTGTAAATTGTGTAAAATGCATTTATATGGCTAGTCCTAAGCCGAAACTAAACAATGCAATGCTCTAAAATGATCTCTGTCACTTAAACTAGAAGCCTGAACGTTCTGAATGGCGGACACGGACGGTCTAGAACCCCGAACTTAGATCTATAACCGTGAAATTTAGGCGCTAACGGTGTATGTCTGTATCGCGCATGAGTGCGGAGCGCACGGGCCCGTCGCCGGCGACCTCGCTCCAGTCCTTACGTCCGGGCAGCGGCTTTAACAGATCGTCCAAGCTAAAGGTGCGCGCGGCTCGCGGGTGCGCCGCGAGTCCCGACACCGACGGCTTGCGAATACCCAGCCGCGTGAGCAGCGTGCGGTGCGCCGGCTCGTGCAGGCTCGCTGTGGACAAACGCGCCGTCAGCCGCGCCCGCGCCCGCGCCCGCGTCCGCGCCCGCTACCGCTCCCGCTGCGGCACGGCCGCGTACCGCCCGCGACCCCCTCCGGCCCGCGTCGCTATACCGCGCCCCACACACATAGGATTGCCAGATTTCATGCGCCGGGACTATTCGCTTTTAACGGACAAGGCCTCCACGGGACCAGTAAGGATGTTGTTAGGTAGCCGTTAAATCGGAAATCATTTGTCGATTCTCAGCCCCATAGGCTGAGAATATGAAGAAGAAATCAACGATCTAAACAGTGGAGATCAACGATGGCTTTGGGTCTAACTACTTCAACGGTAAATTGTGCCAAAGGTATATATATATAACATAACGTGAATTATTTAGCTCCTTTTCCTTGTGGCATTAAGCAGGCTTTTAGTTCAAGCATAGCTCAACGATTACAGTGTAATTTCAATAATATTATAAATTAGGTATTGCTCTTTACAAGCTCCCGACAAATTATTACTCTGGCAATCCTCTTAGCCACTATTCCACAATTAATTTAACTTGGAAAAAGTTCAGAAAATTTAATTTGATTAAATCTGGATTGATTGCTTAAAATTTTACGAATTGGCTAACCAAGTTAAAACAACCGTGAGTCGTACGGACTCCAGAAACTTAAACACACATCTCTAAAACTAACTTCATGCAATAGTATGCATCATAGCAGAACAGTTGTTATATACAAAACATATCTCTAATAATGCTCCAGTTTCTGGGCCCGCAAGTGACAAACATAGAATAGACAGATAGGAAGAAATATACTAATTACGCAAAACGTGTCCTTACCATCCCAGAGACAGTGCGGTTATTGAGAAAATATATAAGTATAGCGGAAATTATTAGACATTGTATTAGGAAGCTTTACTTAAAATTGTATACTGTGAGTCACAAAGATGCTAAAACCTCGATTATTACTTGTACAATACTGGGTCTGGAATACATACACCACTAACAATTCGATTTTAATCAGATTTTCCAGATCTTTAGTGTGAGGATTAAAACTGTGAGTCTGTGACAAGCTTATTAATAGATTGGGAGTGTGCTTGAGATCAAAAAGTTTGACGACCTACAGACACGTCGGCCTTTTTTAAATCTTGTGAAAATTAATCTTTGGATAGGGGTGATTCAAAAGCCAATTTAGGCCTAAAGATTTGTCCTCCATAGTATCAAATATTGCAAACTTACGTCTCGGGCAGCGATCGGCCTCTTCTGCCAGTAGTTTTTCTATCTTCTCAGGGAAGTGTCTCTTGGCGCACCACACGAGGCCGATCATTCCGAGTACCACAAACACCGTGATGAGGCCCAGCCAGAATGGTTCTTGAATCATCCGCTGGCCCAGACCGATAATGTTCGGAGTCGGGTTAGGAGTTTCGCATCTGTTAAGTGTAGTCAAAACACGTAATATCTTCAATATATTATCATTCTTTTAAATGGTACTTTTTTTTTTTTTTTTTCAATATAGACAAGCGTTTGACCACTATCTCACCTGATGGTAAGCGATGATGTGGTCGACGATGGAGCAAACTTGCCTAGAAGATACCTATTCACTCGCGACTTGAAGACTCCCATATTGTACTCATGAGGAAACACCGACTCAGGTAAGGTGTTCCATTCCTTTGCGGTTCGCATAATAAATGTAGAAGCAAAACGCTTTGTTCGCATTTGTGGAATATCTACACTATCTTTGTGGTACTATTTAAACAAAAATAGAATACATATGTTCTTGTGAACAACATGTTGCTCCCCTGCTCATTACAGTGCAGTGCTACCCAGAGTTATGGAACTTATGAATAGGTCTAAATCCTGCGCAACAAAACACTGCGCTCGTCATCCTGATATATTAGATGTTAAATCTCTTTAAGCCCTGATATTATATTTTTTATTACTCATAGTGTTATTCATAGTGTATCTACATTCTTAAAATTTCCGGTTCGCTCGAAGCGTTTTGCTTCTACGTTTATCATCCGTACAGCGAGGGAGTGGAACTCATTGCCTGCGTCTTTGTTTCCCGAACAGTACAATCTGGGTGTCTTCAAGTCTAGAGTTAATAGGTATCTTCTAGGCAAGCATGTCACATCTTCGGCCGCATCTTCACTTTCCATCAGGTGAGATAGTGGTCAAATGCTCGCCTATCCATAAAAAAAAAATGTGATGTGCTAAATATTTTTATATTTAAATTTTCACCTTTTCCCTTTCCATGACGGATTGCACTGGCATAGAAACCCTCCGTCCCGTTCAATACAGGCCCCCCTACTGTTACAAGGTCTGGAGGCGCAAGGCCTCACTCGTTCATGACACCTTCTTCCCTTCCATCCTCTGGCGCAGGAACAGGTGAAAGCTTCTCCATCAGAATGTGTGTCTCTGGCTACAACTGTGCAATTTCCAAAAACGCAAGGCGAACGCTCACAAGCTGTTACAAGACAGAAGATTCCTGGAAAGTTGAAGATGGAACGGTATTATTGGCAAATCACAGCAAGGAAGTCGCTGTACTGTATATACTCTCAGCATTTCTATGCCGAGCTCATTAGTCTTCTTATGTATAACAAATTAATGTCAACTCGTCAGTTTTGCACTCGCATCTTATGTGATGAGATTTATCAATTGAGTTTTAAGTCTACATGGCTTGTCATTTTATAAAGCTTACCTGTGTAATATTCAGAGCATTGGCAGAAGCTCTTAGTGTCATCAGAGGCGCACCAGCCATTATGCATACAGGGATTGGGGTAGCACGACTCTAAACTGGTTTCTTGCGAAAGAAGCAGAACTTTGCTGTGGTATTCCGGGTCTGGAGATAAAACGTATGGTTTAGAAAAGATTTTGTTTATCGTCTAAAACATGTAATGATGGTAGAAAGGTAATGACTTTCAGGTTTCTAAGTAATTATTACTTACCTGCACAAAAAAATTAAACCCCAACAGAACTACTTGTCTATTCTAAAATCTTAGGTAAAATAATATCAATCAATCAAGACAGATCTGCTTTAGCTTACTTATAAAGTGTACTGAAGATGTATATAGTAGCGTTCTGATTAAGGCACTGCGCGCTGCGCACAAGGATGAGCGCAGGTCAGATGCAGCGTGCAGAACACTCCGAACGGATGACAAGTGATGACTTATTAAGGATTAATTTCTACAGTTGGAATTCAACTGTTTTAAATTAAACGATACCTTGATTGACAATGAGCGACACGTCCATATTAATTCCCTCCTCCCCCGAGTGCTGCGTCACCATCAGCGAGTGCAGATAAGAGTTGATAACGAGAGGTGCTCCGGGGTCCGGCACCCTCTTGGTGCGGTCAGCATCGCACAACGTCCACTCGGTGCCGTTGTAGTCTGTGTAACTGTCTTTCACCTGGAACCGTTAAGAGAATCAGGAAAGAGCTTTCGTTTCACTTCGCACTAACTACAAAGCGCCCGATACGCGCGCCTCGGGCGCTTTGAAGTCAATCTAAGGGTCTTGACGTACGTTGCTAGGACTGAGTAATATAAATAAATACATCAAGTAACATGTTACGTGACTCATTAACTTGTAAATCAATAATCCTAACTGCATCTTCGGCATTTAGCCCCCATAAAATGATGTAATAAATATGGTATTATATATATTATGTGGTCTTCCAGTAAATACACTATTTAAGTAAAAATAATATCTTTATTGCTGGCTCAAATAATATTGTAATTGAAAACTAACTGCGTATAACATACGCATTCGCTGGGGAAAATAGTCTTTGAACAGGCTGATCAAATAACAAGTGAAAAAAAGTAAACAGACATTAACGTCAGCAGCCTAAAATTACCTACATTGAGGATATATGCCTACTCAAAATACAGAAACAAAGCGGTGAGACCAAATCCACTTACTTCAATCCATCCAATCCCTTCCCCACAAGGCCACGCGTTAGTCCGCGGCACAAGAATGGCTCTCAGCACGGCCAGTGTCAGGGTGTGATGGTGGGGTGCTAGCAGGCGCGTGCGCAGTGCCGCACGAGCAGGGGCGCGCTGCGGCCAGTTGGGAGCCGCCAGCCGACCCGAGCGAACCTCTCCTAGTTCCACAACTTGTGATACGTTAAGGAAGCTTACTGGAAACAATCGATACGCATTAGATATTTATACCTTTTAGATCCTATTGGGTAACATGCAGCCGCGTGAACATGTAGTGGTAGAATTAATTTGCTGAGTCCACCAGGCGCAGCACCACAATTTAGCTAGTTATTCAATCGCAATGGGTATTACCACAGATTGCTTAATCGAATACACGGCAAAGGCGTATTTTTTTGTGCTGGATGACCACTATCTTACCTAATAGAAAGTGACGATACGGCCAAAGATGGAACATGCTTGTCTAGAAGTTACTTATTCACTCTAAACATAAAGACACTCAGATTGTACCGTTCGGGGAACAAAGACGCAGGCAATGAGTTCAACTCCTTCGCTGTACGTAACGCTACGCTCCAAGATAATATTTATCTCTTTGTAGCTCATGCAATTATCAATGCCCTTATGAACGGTATAATCTGGGAACCTTCAAGTCAACCGTGAATAGGTATATGTCTTCTAGGCAAGCATACTACATCATAGGTCGCATCATCACTTTCCATCAGATGAGATAGTGGTCAAATGCATGCCTATGGAGCATTAAAAAAATCAGCCGTATATAACAAAATCAGCCATATAACGTATGTGTGAAACTTTATATACATATTTTTATTCATATTATAATTTTATTAATCTCAGCGATATGCAATGCGAGGGCTCACTTACCAGTTTTAAAATGTGCTAAATAACCTTTCCCAGTAACATTTTCTGCAGATTTCAGCCTTAATCTTAGTATTTCGTTTCGCGATACAAATAGTCCGTTAGTCAAAATATTTGGATTCATGAAAGGTCGAATAGGTGTGCTCTCAAGGTCTATTTGAACTTCTAGAAATGACTCCCCAGAGATAGATTCTGTGACGTTGACTGGAACTCCTTTGTCAAATACTCCGTTACCAAAGTCGTAGTAACTAATGTTGAGAAAAACTCGCTTTCCTGCAAAAATTTTAGTCATTTTGATTTTCTAATAACTTCGACGCTAGTGAGTTTTATCTGAGTAAATAATTGAATTTGGAGGTAATCATAGGGACCAAGTTAGTCTTACCTGTTGGAGCTATTATATCAATAGTACAATCCAAATTAGGCAGTAGAAATTGCGGATAGTTTGGGCTTCTTAGAACTCCTTCTTTTGAGGTAAATGTCTGTGACGGACACCCTACTAGTTCAACTGCTCGCCAGGTTACTGAAAACCCCGACCCCTGAGTACTGAAATGGCAAATTATAATACATTCTATCATAGATTTGTCGTAAGCGTATTAGCAAATGGTATATCTCTTTTCAAATAAGTAAATTCATATTCGTAACCATAAAAAAACTGCCAACTAGTTGGTTTTGGTGTGATTTATAATACAATATTATAAAACATAAATAATAAAACTATTTGAAAAGGTAGTGATAGGATGAAGTTATGGATATAAAAAAACAATCTACGTTGATGATCTTCTTGTAAACTCAGAATACCGACCACAACGAAATAATAATTTATTATAGCTATAAAATGTAATGAAATCTGAATCCAGACTCACTTGAAGTCAGAATGAAAGTGCAAAATAGCCTTATTACTGGAAGCCACCCATCTCGTCTCACCGACGGTCCCGCAATATCTCGACGACTTCAAGTTCCTGATGTCCCGGAGCTGAAAGTACTTACGTTTAATGAAAATATAACCAGGGAAAAACGAATTATCTTAATAAATTAGGGTATCGTAAGAAAACTATTACAACATTATACACTCATTTATATTCCATTTTATATTTTATTCAGGTCTAACTAATTTCGTGGCATCGCAATATTTTGAGATGTAGTTGAACCACAAATTATTTTTTAAAATACAACAGACTGGTTTGTTTATGCAAACAAAATAATATTGCAACATAAAGAACCTACTATCATTTGCAAAATTAGTTTACTGTAGCTATTTAATACAATGAATTGCTATATTCAAATCAATAAAAATAAGCAATAGAAGACGACGAGTTGCTCGAGGGAATTGAAAGTATAACGTGAAATTTCCATTTACTTACTTCTACAAAATCATAAAGGCAGTCTTTCTGGTACTCCAAGTCGACAGATTGAAATACAAAAACCAATCTTGTGTCTTCTGGTCCCAATAAATGCACCCAGTAGTCCAAGTTATTGTCGTACATGCCTGGATGATTAGGACTTGTCAGAATACCTGGAATTTGAAAAATACAATAATATTATATTTAGTACCCACGCTGGGACTCTAATGGAACCGGCTCACAACTACAGCCTGGAACATAATTAGGTAAAAAGCGACTGATTGTCTACTTGAAAGGTGGTAAACTACAATTGTATGACTGGTAACGTGGAAGAAGAGCATAAGAAAAAACTTAATCGCTAAAATAGTGTATGTACAATGTATAATTTAATTTACTTTCGCGAACTGCAATCATAATGTTTGAAATGAGAGTCGAGGTTCAAAATAATTTTGAAAATAAAAAAAACCTCGGTTTTACCAGGTTTAAAAAAAAAAACGTACCGTATGTTTAGTATTTAGTATGAGCAGAGAACTAAATCTTACCCAAATATTAAGTTAATGATATACAAACATCGTGTGTCACGAGTACAGCAATTGTCTGTATTTGCAGTGTTTATTATTTAGTGCCAATGTAGTCAGCAAACAGACCTCTGCCCAAGCCAAATTGCAAATACAATAATTATTCTCTGAGGACTAGAAATTACTAAAATAAAAGTCTATTGAAATGACTTAAAAAAAGAAGTGAATAGATTAAGACAGTTAGTATTATAAGTTAAGTAAAGTAAAGTAATTTAATCGTCAAAAAAGTTGAAACAAAATTATGATCACATCTAAAACCTCCGTTGGAAACAAAAATAAACATAAATTGATACAGTTACTGGACTGCACATGTATTTTTCATTGAAAATAGATGATTGCTATTTCAAGAGAGAGATATAAATGAACCTCTTCCTTTTTAAAGTCGACTTTGAAGACAATTTAATTAAAAATCAAACATTGACAAACATTTTGTCCCACGTTGGGCGCCAAATTTACCTGAAGTCCCTTCAACAGTCCTATTCTTCACGATATGCTCCGGGTTCAGCCGACGTTTGCAGACGTATCCTCCTGTTATTGCACACTTGTGTAATGTCCAGTAAAGGCCGCTTGGTTGTGATGGTACCGGTGATGATTTCCACTAAAAGTAGTCAGGGAAACGATGTAATGAATATGTAATTTGGTTGGGGCCAATCTTACTCTCTCGCACGTACTTACAATCGAAATAAAAATGACATAAAGACATATATTTATTTGTGGCAAAAAGAAAAAAAAAGTTAAACTGACAAAAGGGTACAAATTGATTTATCTTTTCACATTTTTACCACGAACATCGTCATGACAAAGTCATGGCGCTAACTTTTTGCTAAGTATCTTTTAGATATCTTTAAACTTTGCCAACCAACGGAAAGCGACTTAACGCTACTCATTGTGCCAGTTTGTTCATTTAGATATTATGATATCTTAGAAAGAGGAAGTTCTAGGACAGTTCTTTGATCTTAAAAACAGACAAAATTGCAATATCAATAAGCTTAATAGGCTTGTTATACAATACAATACAATACAATACAAAAACTCTTTATTGACACCAAAAGATAAATACAACTTACAGAGAAACTTATAAAGATAGGTACAATGGGCGGTCTTATCGCTAAGAGCGATCTCTTCCAGACAACCTTTGGATGGAAATATAAACGAAAAGACAATGTAGGGATGGTGGTTATAGATTATGATCAAAGGATATCCTACTAATAATTGGCTAACGGCATGCAATGTGATCCAATTAACTTAAACGCCTTCCCGCTTAAGCCAATTGGAACACATTACAACGTTATCACACCTGCCTATCATGCTTAATGGCTTTACTGTGATCGAATAAAGACATTCACATCGATACAAATAAACACAATAATTCACCTGAACGCCTAAGCACGCTTCCTCCAGCTCATCAGTATAGTTGTAAGGTGGCCATCCTTGGTACACGACAGCGCTTCCATCTATCCAGCTGAAGTCCTCCCCGCTGCCCTTGGTGAGACGGGCGCCAAGCCAGTATACCGAGCCAGCGCTGTAGTCACTGCTTTGTCTGATCCCGGAGACGATGAAGCGCTCTTCTTCAGCTGAGTGGACGGAGGAGAGGTGCATGTTTAGGCCTTCGCATACCTGGAATAAAGAACATTTGAACTTAAACGCAGGAAATCATATGATATGCTGATCCTCTTTAAGGCTGTAAAGATATTAGGCTGTTGTGCGTTACCTCTGCCTAGAATCAGAAATAGTAACCGAAAATTTAGTAATCAAGACTCGCGCGGTATTGCATTACGCAGCTTCCTTGAGACTTAACCTGTTTCTTATGGTTCATATGTCTAGCTATTACAATAACACTCTTTCACCTTAAACCAGTATAAAAGTTTTTTTTTTTTACAAAAAACATCCTTATAGACGGAGAGTTAAGAAGAATTAAATATGATACCGTATGTTATGATCAGATGGGAACAACTTTTATGATCGGTTAATGTGAAAATCCGATACTATGATCCGTTGGGAAGTACCCGTCATTATCGGTTTATTAGTATGAACGCTGTGAGGGAACAAACGGACATGCTTACACATATGGTGCTAAAATCATAACCCCCCCTCTTTGCTTCGCCGTAATAGGGTAAAAATTCCTTTTATTGAATCTTACGCACGCACGCACGCATTCACACTCACAGCCCCACACTAAGTTCAAAGACTTGTATCGTGGGCGCCGGAAACATTCACATCACACACACATGACACCCAGAACCAGAAGCGCAAATATCTCTTAGGAAGGAATTTGTGCTCTTGCCGGGAATTGAACCCAGGACCCACGGCGCAGAGGGCGGAGACCTGTCCACTGCGCCAACTGGGTCGTACACTATACATCAATTTAATTACGTGCTACGAGCAATCTTATTTTAAGACACCTATTTACCTTTGAAAGGTACCTCTCTACTTACTTAAACGAAGAAGCTGTGAAGGCCAAACGAAAAATACCAAAAACAGCCCTGTCTTTATATTTCTGAGAAATAATAATTTAACTCGTAAACGAACTGAAAAGTTTTTCTACTTAAGAACTTCGAGAGTTGTTGTAAATGTAGGGCAGGTTTTGTTGAACGCTCGTGTCTGAATAATGAATAAAGCTTGCCTGAAAGTGATTAATTATTCAGCGAGATGATGAACTCATATCTTTATAATTAGACTTGATCAAGGAAGAAGCAATTTAAGAAATATTATTCTGTAATAAAAGTTGATTTTAGCTGAAACGTGACTGACATTTATACTTTGTTTATCTGTCTAGTCGTGCCCCCCAGCTTCGCCTGCGTTTATCAAGCTTAAAAGTAGCATATGTGTTAATCCTAGGTTATACGCTATGACATTGTACATACCAAATTTAATCCCAATCGGTTCAGCCTGGTTTGTGCGTCATATAATTAAATCACTGATACCTACCAATGATTTAATTCTATGACTATTTATCTTGATTAGAACATGGGCAAAGTCGTCAAGCAAGGCTTATCTAATCTATCAAATTCTCGTGTCGCGGTGTTTGTTACTAAACTCCTCCGAAATGACTCGACCGATTTTTATGAATTTTTGTGTGCATATCGGGTAGTTCTGATAATCGGTCAACATCTATTTTTCATACCCCTAAATTCCAAGAGTGGCCCAAACAAAAAAAAAAAAAATTATACAACATTTTTTGTTTTTATTTTTTTATGATTCAGCATGAAATAATATATATGGCAAAACAACGTTTACTGGATCAGCTAGTAATAGTATTAAAAAGAGTAGTTAAGTATACCCATAGTAAGTATATCGGAATTCTACCATAGTAAACAAAAACGAGAAGTTTAATTAACTATTTTAATTAGAATTTCCTGAACAGCTCTAAAATATTATTAAACTATTTGAAGTCACCGACTACTCAAAGTCCGAGCGGACTGAATGAGTACAAGACAAATAATGGCTTGCGATTCGGAAAAGTCGTGAAAATGTATTCAGAGATAGAGTTAATGAGTTCTCCCTTGTTAGTTTTAGCTTAGTTCAGTGGTGGATAATTAATACAGTTAAATTAAATGCTTCTCAGCGACGAGTTTTTAATTAAGGAATTTCAGCATTAGTCGGGATTAAGTGATGCTTCACTATATTAATTTTTTCATAGCGAACATTGCAAATTAAGACGTACCAAAAATTTTTTGTATTTTGTTTTTTTTTATTATGATCCTTATACAAAAAACTAAAATACTAGTTCTACAGGCTAATTTTCACTATTTATTTCATTGTAATCTAATACCTTTAAACACGTTGAGCAATTATTGTATATATATAATCAGGATCTCGGAAACAGCTCCAACGATTTTCATGAAATTTTGTATGCAGGGGGTTTCGGGGGCGGTAAATCGATCTAGCTAAGTTTCGATCGGAAAACATCGTTTTATCCGTGTTTTCAGCCAAACAAAGCTCGGTCATCCGGGTACTTAATTATAAAGAGGTACATTTTGTCTGTATGTAAATTGGAACCTATAGTTACATTATCCCTGAATATCATAAGCTATTTTTATTGGGATGAAAGCAAGAACTTGTAAGTAATACTGACGTAAACCTCATACAACCATAGGTGAAGCATGCAAATACCCATGTGTGCGAGCATCCAGCAGTGTATAGCAGACACTTGTAATACTTAATTGGTGTATGAGCCACAAAAAGTAGCAGAAAAAAAAAACATTACCTGTTTTGCTGTAGCCCACGAGGCTCTCGGGTACCCGGAGAACAGGTAACAGTGCCCGTCGAACAGTACTTGCTTCGCATCCATGCATGATTGGGCTGTAACAAACAGATTTTTTTTAAGTTATTCGCATTGCTTGTTTGCTAGCATGTTGTATTGACTAGTCATATAGTCATGTTGTCAAGGTTCATATGTCAGAAATGTTTACTCGTGATTTTTCAAGCATTTTTTATTAACGTTATGTTGACTTTAATAATGAATGCTGTCGTTAAATATTTAATTAAATCCTTATGTTATTGAAAGATTCTTCAGCTATTCCGCGTATATACGCGGAATAGCTGAAGAATAAGTTTATGTACTCGTATCTTGTACATATTGTGATGGTACGGCCCTTTAAGACCACTTGTGTGAGAGAATATAAAAAAAACCCACTTAGCTTTCTAAAAGGCAAAAGGTCCTTAACTGAACATGTGCATATCATAAATGCAAGAAGTATTTGTAGCCAACAGCAATAAAAAATAATATAAAAACTTTTGAGTGATTTCTAAGGACATTGTTTTTGTCCATACTTGGAAAGACGAAATTCAGCATTGTTTCAAATCGAACCCTTTTTTATGGAGCTTTAATGGCCTAAAGACCCATTTAACATAATAGACACCGAACTCGCACATGTTTGTATTGATAAAACTTATACGAAATTGATTAACATATCTTTATTGATAAGCCGTCAGTTTCATATTTACCTAGATATGTAAGATTGACGCAGTTACCTATGTAAGGATTGAAGTTCTCGTATTACCTGATATTTGATTTAATAATTCTCAAATTACCTTACATAGCTAACGACTGTTGTCTTATGACTTATTTCCTAATTTTACTAAACTGCAACTATGGTCATCTAGGTTTATGCTTGTAACAACTAAATAATATATATTTATACATTTAAAAATATTAACATAGCCAATCATTTCCTTCTAGTATTGGAGTGGTGCGTCAGGCGTGGTCCATGTAATGACGTCACGGGTTTAGTCGCGTGGTTGTTTGGCTTCTCTGGTGCTGACCAATGGGAGCGCAGGGTGTTATTTGGCATTGGCGCGAAACCGACTACGTTGGAAGAGCAGGGAACTTGGAGAGGAGGCAGTTTTGGAGATAGTCTTACTTTGGGTTTGATGCAGTGTGGGTCAATTAGGGAGAGCATAGATATTTCGATAATAACTGATTATTGATTGTCATATTGTTATAATAGTTAGAAGCAGTGTTGTGGAGTACTTCGGGAGCTATCAGCGATAAAATCCCAGCTAAGTTCTCTTTTTGTCAGACAAGTGATTAATCTAAACCTAAATAATTGTACATAGTCAAAAGCGTTGCTCTTGAGCTAAGCATATGTTTGTATATATATATATATATCAGCTAGGCTTAAGGACTAGATTGATTTAACCATATATAAATAAATAAACGAGATAAATACTACGGTGTATATAATAAGTGTACAAGGGTTTAGATAAATTGATCTAACCGTATATCGATACAATCGAGATCTAACATCATTTATATAATGTAATAATAATACAAAGGTTTAGATTAAAACACTGTCTGTATTTTGTGTGTGTATTTGTGTGTGTATTTTTCTAAGATTTACTAATTTATAACTGTTAAATTAGTAAATCTATTTTATGTGTTCCCGCTTACTTTAAGCCAAGTCCCTTGTTTTGATTTTGATCTCTCCAGAGATAAATGTAGCTTGTTCTACAATAAAGGAAATATTAGAGTTCTCTTTCGTTGTGGTAGGCACCTTCAGTGCCGAGGCTAATTTTATAAAAGGGCGCTTAAACCTTTGAACTTTCTTGGTTTCAATAATTATGGAAGTTCAACGGTAGCACAGTGGTGGTACAACGAAAGAAATAATTTAACGCTTAAAACTATATACCCCTTTTATGTACTTTATCCTAGGTTAAGTTCTGTATAATTTCGCTTTGTTATTGTTTATCTATGTGTTTTGTTTTAATAAACCGTACTGACTTTTAATCTACTACAGTTGTTTTAACAATATAATTCCCAAAGCTCGCTTACAAGGTTAATTCTACTTCTAATAATATTACGTGGTTTTCATAGAACAATAGAAGTCTTTAATCTGGTGTATAAATGTGATAAGTCATAACAATTATTATATAGATAATTATTAAGTAATTATCAATTTACTTTAACTATTTAAAATAAACAAGGTAAACTTCTTGAACCGTGATACCTTAGTATACACTGCTACTTAGCCCATAAAGTGATCTAGAAGTAGGGGGAGACCCCTACTAAATTAATACTAATTACCTAAAAGAGTGAGTGGAACCTCATTCAATAGAGCTCTATAAAATAAACAAAGGTACCAATATCTAAAAAGCTAGCGTAGATCACGGGGATCCTGGGCGCCTAGGAATCTTCCAATACCTAAGTAGTAAGTATGTATCCGAGGACTCATTTCACCAAAGGAGCGGATTGGCCGAGATCTACTCAGTTGGCTGGAATAATCGACAACGCTAGCCTAAATTACTAAACTAAATACCAGCTTCCGACTTCCATCATTGTTTTAAGAAAAATCCTACTAATATTTCAGATATTTCACTTGACTCTTCTTACTAGGTTCTCAGAGCCAAAGCAAGTAGTTAATAAAAGGAAATAACAAAAATCTTCGACACAGTCTCGAACACAACTAACTCACTCTAGGCTTTTATATCCATACTCATTGAACCATGTGCTTAAGCTTAAGTACTTGACTCTAGGTAGGTCCGTCACATTTGGTGCCGTGACCAGGATCTAGACCTAAAAGTGTATTGCATTTTATGTGCGCTACCTCTAGATAAAAGTATCTGGTTTCTAAAAATAAAACACAACGTACTAAACATATTTGGCATTTGTTTTATCACTTTACAGATAATCACAAATAAATAAAACACAACGTTACTAAACGTAATGTTATATTAGTTTATAATTTTATTGACGATCACAACTAAATTAAAACACAACGTAATTTGACATTTATTTTATCACTTTACACATGATCACGTGTACATTAAACACAACGTTACTTAACGTAATGTGATATCGGGTTTATCATTTTATAGACGAAAAAAAAAAATACACAATCAAATTAAATGTAATTTGATATTGATCGTATTATTGTATAAACCATTTATATGATTATACATACGTAACTGACAATGCGCTGATTTGGCATTGTGTTTGTATCGTCTAAAATATATTTAGTAATAAAGAATGTATCATAAAATGAAAATTGATAATGTCTTGTAATTTAATAAATAATTAAATTATAGACAAAAAGGATACATTTTATTTCTGAATTTGTTGTTTGATAAACGATCATAATGAAATACGAAGCAAAATAATTATTCCATTATTTATATACTATTTCGGGCTGTTTGAGGGTTTATTTCCTTGGTTCACTATACCTTTACTCCTTGTTGGTGAGCTTTCGAAAAGTCCTGTTATACTTTACAGTCTCTTGTCATAATATACTTTGATACTTATGATAGTTGAAGGAAATTCAGTGCGTGTTTATTATTAACTGCATACTACATTATAATGTCTTCAAAGCAAGTGCGTAAGACGCGTAAGCGTACTAATAATACTAGAGTAGAATCTGATAATACCGAACAAGGGCGAGATGAAGGTATAGATGCTGGATTAAATACATCAGATGACGCGGGATTTCAAATGATAAGTACAAAACTAGACCAAATCGTTAAAAGATTAGATACTCTTGAACGGGATCGCATTAGTGCATCGACAAATGAATCGACACCGATTGTTAACACAGATGGTACCCTAATCGGGCAAAGGGTTAATGACTTATTACCTAGGGTTAACAATTTGACCGATTACAGTTCATCAATAGCTTCTGGATCACATTCGGAGGTGACATATATCATGCGACCGGCGGTCGAAAAACCAATTTTTAATGGCAAGCCTGATCAAAATCCTGTACGCTTTTTAAAGAAAATGAAAAGATATATAAATTCAATAAACGGTCATAGTAAAGCAGTCGATATAGCTACCGAATGTCTATCAGGATCGGCTTCAAAAATCCTTGAACTGTCAAGTGATGGATGGCAAACCATTGATGATTTTGAGAAAGATTTCCTACGGGCATTTTGGGGCCACCGCGAACAGGAAAGGGCAAAATATAAATTAAATCATTCACTTTGGGATCCAAAATCAGCCATTTCAATGAGTGAACACTTTGCCGATCAAATATCTACTGTAAGATGTTTGACCATTCCACTGAGTGAAAACGACATGGTAAATTGCGTCATGAGGCACTTTCCCGTAGACATACAAAAGTTATGGTTTTCTCGACAAGAAATTTCAACGATACCAACCGCTGCAGACTTCATACGTAATATGGAGCAAAATGTCGTGGATAGAAACCGACCGACGACGGGTCCAACCAGTAGCAATCCAACCAGATATAACAATAATAATCATCTAGGACGTGGAAGAAGTGCTGTTAAGCATATAAATGTTATGAACAAAGCGTCAGCCGTTAGAGGCACCAGTTCGTATCGTGGAAGAGGCCGTGGACGGGGAAGAAACAACTATCGTAATCGTAACTTAAAAAAAAAGATTTATTAAAAAAAAAAAAAAAAAAAAAGAACTAATAAAAATAGCTATAACGAAATTTTAATTCTATATATCAATTTAGTAACCGTCCTTCCTGTGTATTTATTATGAAAACCTAAATTAACACGCTATAACATAATATTATTATGTATGACAGTAACATAAAATATATAATATAACTATATATATGACAAAATTAATTAGTTGCACTACTACTCATTGCACCTCTGTGCTACATAATGCTTCTTATCGACAAGTGCCTAACTAGAGTGGTGATGCATCTGATCTGATACTTAATACCATGTATCGATATCCGTCTTGGTTACCAATAATAATTGGCATTGTTCATGTGAGTTTATTTAATAAGCTTATTACTAATCTATACTATAATGGTTTTGATTTATGTCCTTATTTTTTGTTATTTAATACATAAACGGTTTATTTGATTTAAGGTGTACTCAACGATTCAAAATTAACCTACGTCTTGATTACTAGTTTAAGATAGTATTCTTTATTGTAGTATTAAGTAGTTTCGAAAATTCTCTCGTAATAATTATGTCCGGATAAAAAATCTATTAATGCCTTTAATAGTTTAATCTTTGTAGTAAAGGATAATAATTATTATATTTTCACTAAACACGTAACCAAATACGTATTGATTTGGTTAATATTTTGGATATTGGTGTTTTTTTTTAATATTATTGTATTGCTTGCCGCTGGATGACTCGAGCGCATCACTACCTTGTAGGTTACTATGCTGATTAACAGCTATTACTATTATGCTGCTTCAGCTATATGAGACTCAAAATTTTACAACTACCTACATTTTTTAATGTCATAAAAAGTGATTACGTATATATTTGTTTTGTTTCGTATTTGTACAATGTTCAGATAGACTTTAGAAATATATATCTTACTGATAAATATTCGGAACGGAAGGTTAGCATTCGTAACACAGGGCTACCTAGCACGAATGCTAACGCTGCATCTTATTGTCTTGTTTGTTTTTATTATAATAATTGGCTCTATTGATTTTTAGCAATAAGGTTCTAATTGTAAGTTACAATCATACACATTGTAATTGTTTTTTGTGATTAAATAAATAAAAATAAAAAATAAATAAAAAAAAAAATACAGATGGATGTAACTTATAAATGTGTACTTAATTGTACCTAAGCAAAACTTGACGATCAATGTACCTATATTTGTAAAATCAAATGTGCATTTCAAAATCAAAAGTGTATTTTAAACATGTTTCAGAAATAAAATATCTCACAATCAATCGTGTGTTCCCAAACAGTAACGTACCGGCAATTAAATGGGAAAAGGCAACCGAAACGATTCCAGATAACTCATTTAGGCAGATGGGTGGTTCTACTACAACAGGAGTTGATCGTACTGTCATGTCAAATCAGGGAAACGGACCGAGGTCGGAATCGTAAGTCTCAACGAGTCGACTGTATGGAAGTATAAAGGAGACATTACCAAACAAAATGATGGTGGCTTAGAGAAAATTCCAAATGCGACTATAGTCGCATATAATTATATGCGTAAATATGGCTGGGTTCCCGGGAAAGGCCTAGGCAGGTCAGAGGTTGGTGTTACAGTGCCTGTCTTTCATGAGGCTAACCTCGATGATAGTATTGTAGAAACAATGACAGAGCTGTTATTAGAAAGGAACCGAGCCGAGATATTTTTGTGCGAGGAAGATGGGACATCTTGTATTGTTTGTGATGACCGGGAAAATAAACTTTTGTCAATTTTTAATAACGCAGACGTTCATGATGATGATACCGACCACTATTTACCGAGGCTTCCCGAAGTAGTGGTAAAAATTAATAATCGCGAGGTAACGTGTTTGGTTGATTCGGGTAGTATGGTTACAGCGGTTTCTACGGAATTATACGGGTCAATTAAAAATGAAGTAGGCAATCTGCCTGAAATACCTACACCAGCTATGCAAATTCAAGGTGCATTCGGGTCGAAAAGTGAAAAGATCAATAAACTTTGTGTGCTCACAATTGAGTTAGGTTCAATTCAAGTGGATACACCTGTGATTATATTGCGGAAAATACCTTACTCCATGATATTGGGTCATGATTGGTTGAATCGAATGAAAGCTGTTTTATCATTTTCGGGGCCCGATAAGACAATGAGTGTCGAACATTTAGGTGTGAGAACTCAAATAAAAATTGGTTCTAATATCGCGAGTTGTGATTGGGAACGGACAATCAATTACATAGACACAAAAATATCCTTAGGAACAAAAAAGGAAGAGATTTCTATTGAACAATACGTAGAGTCACTAACCGTATCTCTGATACATAAAGACCTATTACTACCTGTGTTACATAGAAATAAAACCGTTTTTTCGAGTAAACCTGGACGCACTGATAAATATGTACACAAAATATTAATGTCAGATGAAACGCCCTTTGTTAAAAGGTCTTACCCAATTCCTTTCGCACACCGAGAACAGGTTCGGCATAAGATTGACGAACTAGAGCAATTAGGTATCATAAAACGTGAGGCCACCCCTTATAGTAGCCCAATGACTTATGTTATGAAGAAAGATGGCAATGTTCGCTTGTTATTAGACGCGCGGGAGTTAAACAAACGTATGGTAGGAGACGCTGAAACACCACCACTTACATCTGAAATATTACAATCATTCCATAATGTACAGTTTATGAGTACACTTGACTGTAGCGATGCCTACTTTCATATACCACTAGAGGACACTAGTACAAAGTATACTGGATTCACATTTATGGGAAAAACGTATACCTACAATGTTCTGCCCCAAGGTTTGAAGACCTCTGTTGCTAGCTTTAGTAGAGCTATGGATGTTATTCTTGGTGCAGAAGTTAGAGATTTCTGCGTTAATTACTTAGATGATTTAGTAATTTTTACGACAGGGACTCTACATAACCATTTGGAGCATCTAGACAGAGTATTGGAAAGATTACGTAATGCTAACATGACTTGTAATTTAACAAAGTGTAATTTTTTACAAAGAGAGGTAAAATTGCTTGGCCATATTGTAACAACAAAAGGCATTCGAATGGACCCAGAAAAAACAAAGGCTATTCGAGAATTTCCTGTGCCAAAAAACGTAAAACAGTTAAAGGGGTTTTTAGGACTAATAAACTATTTCCGTAAATTCATTCATAAATATGGCGAAGAAACAATGCCATTATGCAAATTGTTGCAAAAAGATGTTAAGTGGGAATGGACTGAAGAAACACAAAAGGTTTTTATGAGGGTCAAAGAATTGTTCTTAGATACCATAATGTTGATTCACCCCGATATAAAAAAAACTTACTATTTGCAAACAGATAGTAGTGCCATAGGAATCGCAGGGTGTGTTTATCAACTAACCGATTCTGGAGATCCGATGGTGATAGGGTTTTGCAGTAAGGCTCTGAGTGTCAACGAAACGCGCTGGACGGTGTCAGAACAAGAATTGTTTGCTATTATATACAGTTTGACAAAATTTGAGACATACTTACGCGGGGCAAAGTTGGTCATTCGAACTGACCATAAAAGCCTAACATTTTTATATTCATGGAAACTATTGAGTGCACGTTTGATTCGTTGGGTGCATTATATTGGGCGTTTTAATTATCGTATTGAATACATTAAAGGAGACCGAAATATCTTGGCGGACGTTTTATCAAGACATGTTCCAGGTGTGGAAATAGGCCGGGGAAATCGAATTATTTGTCCGCAATTAAACATGTTTAGAGCAAATAATTCTAAAACTATTTCGGACTTGTTAAAAGACATTGGTTCTTGGCAAAGAGCCGATGTACAGTTAAAGACAATAATAGATAATTTAAACAAGGTAGATGATATGATATTAGACAAAAAAATATCGTTTTACAAGTTAGAGGGTGATATATTATACTATGAGCGACCAGGGAAAAATAGAGTTATCGTTATACCGGAATCAATGAAAGACGCATTGATCAATAATGTACATGAAGAAATCGGACACTTTGGGAGATTTAAAGTACATGCTCTGATGAAAACAAGATTCTACTTTGCACATATGAGACGAGAAATTGGCAGGGTTTTAAGGGGATGTGACATATGTCAGAAAACTAAACATGAGTTACAAACGTGTGTAGGAGAATGTGTACCTGTTATAGCCTTACAAGTAGGAGAAATAGTATTCGTGGATCTATATGGCGAACTTCCTTTAGGAAAATTTGGAAAGAAATATGTTTTTGTAATGCAAGACGCGTTTAGCAAGTATATCAAATTGTACGCTTTACGTCGGGCGACAGGCGCTAGTGTGTTAGCTTGCGTCAAGAAGTTTCATTCTGATATCACCATACAGACCGTTATAAGTGACCGAGGCCCGCAGTTCTTATCACGAGTTTGGGAAGATGGATTAATTCAATTAGGCATAAAGCTGTCTCATACATCGATACGTAATCCTCGACCAAATTCAACGGAGCGCGTAAATCGTGAACTAGGTAGGTTATTCAGAGCCTATTGTCACAAATCGCACAGAAACTGGGTGGATATGGTACCACGCATAGAAAATTGTTACAATAATGTCGTGCACTCAAGCACTAATTATACCCCACGTGAATTGGTGGAAGGAAGATCAACAAAATTAACAACTGACGCAGTCATCCATAAAGTGGTGTCTGAAAAACATGTTAATGTGGAAACCATACGTGAAGAAGCTAGAAGAAATATTAAAAGGGCCGCCGAAAAGCGCCAACTATTTTATAATAAGAACCATAAACTTGTACGATTTAATATTGGTGATAGAGTCAAATTGCGAACTCAACCCAAGTCGGACAAAGAGAAAAAAAGAACAAAAAAGTTTTCATTATTATACGAAGGCCCTTTTCAAATAATCGCAGTACCTTATGATAATGTATATACATTGAGCCACGAGGAAACGGGAGATATAAAAGGCAATTACAACGTAATACATCTGTCGAGATATTACAGATAAAAAAAAAAAAAAAAAAAAAAAAAATGTATATATATATATAATTATATTAATATTCTTTAGTGAGACTTTATTTAGATTAGTAGAAATAGGGAAACAAATAAACTATTTTAATTAATTTTAATAAGAGGTAAAATACGTTTGGGGGTGATAAGTAGAGCAAATAAGGCATATAGTTAAGTTTAGAGCAGATAAGGCGCATTTGATTGTCATACATCACAGGTCATAAGTTTGGTGACTCGGAAATCACGTTTTCTGCAAAAAGCCAATTCATGATTTCCTTTGGCATACTTACCTGATCTTTGAGTAAAATCATTAGTAAATAAGTATAGTTAAGATAGTGCAAATAAGGCGCATTTGATTGTCTTACAGATCATAAGTTTGGTGACTCGGAAATCACGTTTTCTGCAAAAACGCCAATTCATGATTTCCTTTGGCATACTTACCTGATCTTTGAGTATAATCTCTAATAAATAAGTATAGTTAAGTTTAGAGCGAATAAGGCGCATTTGATTGTCTAAGGGGTCAAAAGTTTGGTGACTCGGAAATCACGTTTTCTGCAAAAACGCCAATTCATGATTTCCTTTGGCATACTTACCTGATCTTTGAGTATAATCACTAGTTGATAATTATGGCTTATAGCGCAGATAAGGCGAATAGTTAAGTTAGAGCATTTAAGGCGTACTTGATTGTCTTATTGGTCAAAAGTTTGGTGACTCGGAAATCACGTTTTCCGCGGCAACGCCAATTCATGATTTCCTTTGGCATACTTACCTGATCATTGAGTTCAATCTCTTTATTCTGAGTTACTTTCATTACAATTTCTAATTTCGCAATAATCTGATTCACATTCAAACTGGGGTTATTTAAACAAGTAGACAATATATTGCAGGAGTCGTACCTAAAGTAAGGTCTCACAATCCTTATTCCATGGAACCTTCCTGTTGGTTGTTGACTTGTGAAATTAATCACTGAAAGCATTATTACTATTCACAGTACAAATATACAGACTCTGCAAAGAATCGATGGTTATGTTTCGCCTGGCCAGCGGATCATTATTTATCAATTCACTCTCACGACATGATATACTCACTACATATCAGATTATGGTTTAATTAGTAAATTAAACTAGAGGTTTTATCTAATCACGTATACTTTTCCTAACAGAGGATATAAATGATATCTCCTGATAACTATTTAAAGTTTTATTCATTTTATATGACTGCAAAACAATTTCATTCTTTAAATGATTATTCATATTATTAAAATGTGTGCGATATTGTTTCATATTAATTGAATTAAAAGGTAAATATAAAATGAATGAAATTGTTTAATCATTTTGTACTACGCCCTTATCATAATGATATAGGAACTGTACAAACGCATTATTTAATATAAGCATGATTAAAATAATACTTTAAAATAAATGATAACTAATATTTCATAACAAACAACTGCGAGCTACTCATGTGTTACTGGATAAATGCAAGATTGGGTTGTTTTAACGTCAGATGTTAACCATGACTTATCAAGCAATAACAGGGTTTTATTATGTTATATTCTACAAGGTTATGTTATGAAAATTAATCACTCGATGGTCTGCGTGTCTAATTTTCAGAGGGTGAAATGTGATGGTACGGCCCTTTAAGACCACTTGTGTGAGAGAATATAAAAAAAACCCACTTAGCTTTCTAAAAGGCAAAAGGTCCTTAACTGAACATGTGCATATCATAAATGCAAGAAGTATTTGTAGCCAACAGCAATAAAAAATAATATAAAAACTTTTGAGTGATTTCTAAGGACATTGTTTTTGTCCATACTTGGAAAGACGAAATTCAGCATTGTTTCAAATCGAACCCTTTTTTATGGAGCTTTAATGGCCTAAAGACCCATTTAACATAATAGACACCGAACTCGCACATGTTTGTATTGATAAAACTTATACGAAATTGATTAACATATCTTTATTGATAAGCCGTCAGTTTCATATTTACCTAGATATGTAAGATTGACGCAGTTACCTATGTAAGGATTGAAGTTCTCGTATTACCTGATATTTGATTTAATAATTCTCAAATTACCTTACATAGCTAACGACTGTTGTCTTATGACTTATTTCCTAATTTTACTAAACTGCAACTATGGTCATCTAGGTTTATGCTTGTAACAACTAAATAATATATATTTATACATTTAAAAATATTAACATAGCCAATCATTTCCTTCTAGTATTGGAGTGGTGCGTCAGGCGTGGTCCATGTAATGACGTCACGGGTTTAGTCGCGTGGTTGTTTGGCTTCTCTGGTGCTGACCAATGGGAGCGCAGGGTGTTATTTGGCATTGGCGCGAAACCGACTACGTTGGAAGAGCAGGGAACTTGGAGAGGAGGCAGTTTTGGAGATAGTCTTACTTTGGGTTTGATGCAGTGTGGGTCAATTAGGGAGAGCATAGATATTTCGATAATAACTGATTATTGATTGTCATATTGTTATAATAGTTAGAAGCAGTGTTGTGGAGTACTTCGGGAGCTATCAGCGATAAAATCCCAGCTAAGTTCTCTTTTTGTCAGACAAGTGATTAATCTAAACCTAAATAATTGTACATAGTCAAAAGCGTTGCTCTTGAGCTAAGCATATGTTTGTATATATATATATATATCAGCTAGGCTTAAGGACTAGATTGATTTAACCATATATAAATAAATAAACGAGATAAATACTACGGTGTATATAATAAGTGTACAAGGGTTTAGATAAATTGATCTAACCGTATATCGATACAATCGAGATCTAACATCATTTATATAATGTAATAATAATACAAAGGTTTAGATTAAAACACTGTCTGTATTTTGTGTGTGTATTTGTGTGTGTATTTTTCTAAGATTTACTAATTTATAACTGTTAAATTAGTAAATCTATTTTATGTGTTCCCGCTTACTTTAAGCCAAGTCCCTTGTTTTGATTTTGATCTCTCCAGAGATAAATGTAGCTTGTTCTACAATAAAGGAAATATTAGAGTTCTCTTTCGTTGTGGTAGGCACCTTCAGTGCCGAGGCTAATTTTATAAAAGGGCGCTTAAACCTTTGAACTTTCTTGGTTTCAATAATTATGGAAGTTCAACGGTAGCACAGTGGTGGTACAACGAAAGAAATAATTTAACGCTTAAAACTATATACCCCTTTTATGTACTTTATCCTAGGTTAAGTTCTGTATAATTTCGCTTTGTTATTGTTTATCTATGTGTTTTGTTTTAATAAACCGTACTGACTTTTAATCTACTACAGTTGTTTTAACAATATAATTCCCAAAGCTCGCTTACAAGGTTAATTCTACTTCTAATAATATTACGTGGTTTTCATAGAACAATAGAAGTCTTTAATCTGGTGTATAAATGTGATAAGTCATAACAATTATTATATAGATAATTATTAAGTAATTATCAATTTACTTTAACTATTTAAAATAAACAAGGTAAACTTCTTGAACCGTGATACCTTAGTATACACTGCTACTTAGCCCATAAAGTGATCTAGAAGTAGGGGGAGACCCCTACTAAATTAATACTAATTACCTAAAAGAGTGAGTGGAACCTCATTCAATAGAGCTCTATAAAATAAACAAAGGTACCAATATCTAAAAAGCTAGCGTAGATCACGGGGATCCTGGGCGCCTAGGAATCTTCCAATACCTAAGTAGTAAGTATGTATCCGAGGACTCATTTCACCAAAGGAGCGGATTGGCCGAGATCTACTCAGTTGGCTGGAATAATCGACAACGCTAGCCTAAATTACTAAACTAAATACCAGCTTCCGACTTCCATCATTGTTTTAAGAAAAATCCTACTAATATTTCAGATATTTCACTTGACTCTTCTTACTAGGTTCTCAGAGCCAAAGCAAGTAGTTAATAAAAGGAAATAACAAAAATCTTCGACACAGTCTCGAACACAACTAACTCACTCTAGGCTTTTATATCCATACTCATTGAACCATGTGCTTAAGCTTAAGTACTTGACTCTAGGTAGGTCCGTCACATTATGTACAAGATACGAGTACATAAACTTATGTTAATACCCTTTCATATTCATTTAAAATGTAGACGTTGCTTGTAACACTAATATAATAAATTCAAAAGTTTGCATGTAAATGCTTGTATATGTGTATGTTTGTATTATCTTCACGCTGTAACGGCTGAACGGATTAGATGACATTTTGAAAGTACATAGCTCATGCTCAGGATTGGCACATAGTACACAGTACTTTTCTAATTGCGAGCGAGGCCGCGGGGCACGACTATTTCAACGTAAGTTAAACATAGATATATATATTTTTAATAAATATTCAATGGTTTCTATATTTTTTTACTGCTTTATCGTATGAACATCAACAGAGTGTTACATCACTATCTGCCATAAGATTTGCCAGAGCGATAGAGCGCACTATATTGGCGTCTCCTCACACTTTGAATGCAGCGCGGGCAGCGAATGTTAAACTCTTTGGTTGGAGTTTTGCCACGAAAGTGAAAAAATGGCGTTGTTGATTTTGTATAATTTTCCAGAACCTGTGATTCTTCAGTCTTTATGTGTAATAATGGTGGATTATACACCGTTAATATTTAGTAAACGTGCAGGCAAATCATACAAAGTTGAAAAACCTGATTTTTGGTTTCGCTCCAAAACTCCAATCGAAGTTCTAGTAAAGTTTCTACCACTTTACTAGGACATGATTTGACTATGACTGGACCTTGACTCTTTTACTAGACTTTGACTGTGACTTGTGACTAGGACTTTTAATATTAAATACATTTGAAATATATAACACATGACACTGGCTAAACGCACAAGATTGCGAAGCCAAAATTATAAGTAAAACAAACTCTATGGTTAAACTTCACTGAATAAAAATATAAGTTACTCATTTTGGCGTCTCGTAGATTTATGAGTCATCTAAAGATAAATGATTCAAATCGTGAACTCGAGTATTTTTACATTACCATGTATACGAGTGGGAGTGACAGTGTTCCGCGTTAGCTCGGTGCATGAAATATTTATGAGGAATTATGAGCTTGCGGCCTTTTTGACACGAAACCAGAGTCAAGAGTTACATGATGACACGGTTTGCTTATACGTGCATTTTTATTAGCAGGTTAAGAGGATTTATTCCTCTCTCGCTCGCACAATTCGATATTTTTAATAAATACAATGATGTACGTGTTTTTGAAAATGTTTTCAACTAACTTTATAGACATTAATACAAGGATCTTTGGAACTTCTTTTTGCTATCATTTTTTTCAATAAAATGAGAAAAAACACAGTTTTCACATACCCAAATTTCAATGTGATTTTCACGATTTCTTCGTTTAAATCAAAGATATGAAAACGAAAGGTAGATTAAAACATTCATTGTATTAATGTTCATATAGTTGGTTGAAAACATTTTAAAAACACACGTAGCTAATTGTATTTATTAAAAATATCGAAATGTGCGAGTGAGAGAGAAGACAAAAGGAATAAACCCTCTTAATTTTTCATTCTACTAGCAAATTATTAACTTGTAATTGTTTTAAAAATCAAAATTTAAAACCGGTTTTTAATATAAAATGCAGTTTAACTGGAACTGGACGTAGATATTTTGGAGGCCTCTACGAAATGTCTACGACGTAGACTACTGTAAGATGTAAGCGACTGCTACGAAAATCTGTGGTAAAAAGGAAAATTGTATAATAAATATTAGATGTAGATATTCTGCTTCTACGAAATGCCTACGGCGTAGATCTCTACAGAATACAGAAACTCGTAGCAACCTGCTACAAAAATGTACGAAGATATGATTATTTGAGGGAAACGGCCGGCGTCTAAGTTTTTTTAGTTACAATTATCAATCACAAGTAGCATATTTTGGTCATTAGTATTAGCATTGCAATTCAGAGAGTCAATGCCGCCAGTATAATGGGAACACTACCCACTGGTAGTGGGCTTGAGCACTTGAGTTACCTATAAGCTCGATGTCTTGTAGGTAACTTAGTTCTTTGCTGTATATTAATATTTTAAAAGTGAATCCACTGAAGACACAAGCGATAATTATAGGTAGCTCACGGACTATTTGTAAAGTCGACTGGAACACATTACCGCATGTAGTTTTCGATGGAGTAGACATACCTTACAGTGCAACTGTGAAAAATTTGGGAATTGTTTTCGACAAGTGCCTAACTTGGGGCCCTCAGCTGGAAGCCGTTAGCAAAAAATGTATGCTTAAGAAGACTCCGGAACTTCCTACCAACTGCTACTGAGGTTGCGCTTGCACAATCTCTTCTTCTCCCTATTCTGGATTACGCGTTCTGGATTCTTGTTATCTGGATCTTACGGAGGACCAGCTTAATAAACTTGAGCGACTCCAAAACTTTTCTATTAGGTTTATATTTGGCTTGCGCAAATATGACCACATTTCTGAATTTCGTTCCAAGCTCAAGTGGCTTCCTATTCGTGCTCGCCGAAATGCTCATATCCTGTCTTTACTTTACAACATTCTTTTTAACCCCTCTTCTCCTCGCTACCTCCGGGAGCGTTTTCAATTCTTCGACTCTTCTAATTCCCTATCATTAAGGTCGTCAGAGAATCTTAAGCTCAAAATTCCCCAACACACAACCACAATCTATGACAGCTCCTTCACTGTCGAAGCTGTTCGATTGTGGAATAAGCTTCCTATTGAAATTAAAAGAGCTCAATCATTGGCAATATTTAAAGACTCCGTCAAAATACATTATCTTGCAGGTCAAACATAATAATACAAATTTACTTTGTTGTCATGATTTGAAGGTGAACATTCTATTCGTCACGCAAATATGTATAATAGTTATGTATTACGTTTATGTATTCTATATCATAGTTTAATTTAGGTATATTATTGTTTATGTATGTTTATTGTATTTTCTATATTATTATATTTATACAAAACACCGACGTCCAATTTCATTGCTTACTCCTCTCCATCCAAAGGTTGTCTGGAAGAGATCGCTCTTAGCGATAAGACCGCCTGTTGTTACACTTATTTTCTAGATTATTATTCCTTGTCATGTATTTGTTAAGGTGTTCAATAAAGTGTTTATCTATCTATCTATCTATCTATTTTTTTTGGCAGAATCAAAACGCTTGTACGCATTTGTGGAATGATACTGATTCAATGCTTTCCTCCTGAAGTTTCCATTACTTATGCATTCATAAAATAAAATCATTTTCAATCTTAAGATCTCTGGTTAAGCAGAGGTATAAAAAATTAAATAAATTCTATATTGGAAAAAATATGCTGTGCTGTGCCGAACAGAATTTTGACCTAAGTTCAAAACTTTTGGCAATAACTTTTGGCAATAAATTTATTTGAATTTGAATTATTAATAAACGATAAAATCCACATCAATTGAACTCTGAGTGGCACTAAACTATAGTAAGCAAGCATGACGCTTACCATCAGGTAAGCGGCTTGTTCGGATCGCTATAACACTAAAAAAAAAGTGAGTTTGCGCAGTAATAACATGAGTTAATTCGCCCAGGCCCCCTTTTACTAACAAGACAAACTCAGACGTTATCCATTTATGGTAGACATACCAGTAGACCCAATTCGCTCGAAGCGATTCGCTTTTATGTTTATCACCCTTACAGCGAAAGAGTTCCCTCATTGCCAGCGTCTTTGTTTCCTGAACGGAATAGTCAGGGAGTCTTCAAATCTAGACTGTATTTCTACGACTGAAATTCTAAGCAAGCACTTCACTTTCCATCTGGTGAGATGATGATGAAATACTTATCTAACAAACATAATAATAAATTGTTTGTTAACGTTCTGTGGATGACTCAGCTTTTTATACATTGAAACAGCCCACGGAACGCGGGAGACGAAACGTTCCCAAGTATGACGAATTCAGCTCAGTTTCGTGACAAAGGCCAAATGACGCGTGAATTCGCTCTATCTCACGTATTAGACCTTTCTTACGGTATTAGTTCTATTAATTCAGTCGGAAAAATCGGGTATTCGGAACATTACTTTGATGTATGAAAGGCCTTAGGCAAGTGAATCTTATTTTTCGTAGATCCCATAAAAGTAGGGGTTTATTATAGGTATAAGTATAAAATATTGAACTTACCTTGAGCAGAAAAATATAGCAGTAAACTGACTAGATCCATAATCATCCTATTTTTCACTCTGACAGCCCCGCACTAAGTTCGATGACTTGTGTCGTGGGTGCCGGAATATCTCATGTGATTATGTATTTGATGTGAGAGTATGATATTTTCATTTAAAATGATATGAATGAAAATGTCATACACTCAATTACAATTAAAATGATATAATTGCCATTTTTGGCCTTAGGCTATAGTTTTACATATTCACTTAGAATTTAAAGTTCATTGCTTGTAAGGTTTATACGCTAGACGCCTTTGATAGATTGACGGACGGAAGGACAAAGTATTGAACCACCCAAGCCGGAATATCACACAGTTTTGGACGTGATTGTGTGTCTGATGTGATTACATTACACGTCCAAAACCAGAAGCACAACTTTCCCTTGAGAAGAAAACTTTTTGACATCTATTATAGGTATATAGGATTTAAATAAATTGACATCTCAATATAATTGTAGAATATATAATTACTTTTACATTTACATTAATAAAATTATTACATTAATTCATTTAAAAAATGTATGTTAAAAATTTCATAAATAATTTGATTGTAAATTTGCTATCACCATGTTTGTGCTGGATACCCGTAATCTGTATTCACCCAATGCATTTCCATCTTGCAATGATATCATGACAGTTTCCCAATAAATAATTATCCTATTCTATTCTTGTGTTTCCGGGAATCGAATCCTATACCCGTTGCTTATAAGGGTAGTTCAATGGAGTGACCAAATGCTGCTCGTGATTGAGACAAGCAATTTGGACGCCGTTTCCCTCCTAATCGTACATTTATGTAGCAGTTTGCTACGTGTTTAGACTGTACGGTGGTTCTAATATAAGGGACTTGATATACATAGCGCCCCATGCGCGCCCTGTATGCACGTCCTTTACGCGCGCCTCTGCCACTGCTGCTGCCACTGTGTAAATACGCCCTGTCCAATTTGTATATTTTGTTACATTAGAGCATATACAAAAACGTCGACAGTGCGGGGGGAAATGTATTTTTTTCTTTATTTTTGGCTTCGCAATCTTGTGCATATCACAGTTGTAGGTACATTACGCATTGCACGTGTCAAGTAATAATATATTTCAAGTCTATTTCATATTAAGTCCTAGTCACAAGTCACAGTCAAAGTTCAGTAAAAGAGTTAAGGTCCAGTTGAAAGAATGAACTGTTGATATAGGATAAGAATAAGAATCATTTTATTGTATATGTTACAGTAATTATTTTGTACCAACAGTTTGTCCATTTCGGACATACAATATTTTTATTATTTGTAATACTATTACAAGCCAATACTAAACTATAGTCAAGTCCAGTCATAGTCAAGTCATGCCCTATTAAAGTGGTAGAAACGTTACTAGAACTTCTATTAGTGTTTTGGAGCGAACGCGAAAATCACGTTTTTCAACTTAGTATCATTTGCCTACACTTATGCACGTTAACTCAGTATTAACGGTTAATAATCCACCATTATTACACATTAACACTCGAAGAATCACAGATTATGGAAAATTATACAAAATCAACAACGCCATTTTGTTACTTTCGCGGCAAAAACCTCGGGAGGAAGCGTTTCAATCGCGCAAACGCCGCGCGCCCGCCGCGTGCCCGCGATGCCTTGTATATCAAGTCTTTTAGGCGCCATAAAATTATCTGCACAGCGCTCGGGCCGCTCGTCTGGGGCGCTTTGTATATATAAGTCCCTTACAATTCGTATGGTTACAGCTCAGTTTATAGCTCATTTTAATTTACTTTTTAATTTACGACAACATCTGCATCATGTCGGGTGCATACCTTGCTTCTAAAGCTTTACAAAACAACATATTTCAATTAAGTTTCGCGCATTCGCGGAATGGCCAATGGCGGGCGAAATATTCATTTGGTGGAATGGTGTGCGCAACATGACGTATGTAGCGAAGTACAGTCAGCGTCAACAGAGGTTATATATAAATTTAAACTGTGTCTGCTATCTATGGACCAATTGCCTATATTTCCTAAATCTAAACTAAAACTATGTACATCTATATAGTAAAGACCTCGTAAAGACCTAAGTTACCAAAAAGGCATCGAGGTTATAAGTAACTCAAGTGCTCAAGCCCACTACCAGGGGGTAGCGTTCCCATCATGTTGGCGGCTTTGCCTCTCTGAATTGCAATAATAAGATGTTGAGCCAAATAAGTACCAGTATTTTGATCACACGTCGCTTCAACCGGGAGCTCTGATATATTTTTGAAAATATAATGATCTCCCGGTCCAAATAGTGATGATAAAAAAAACGGAATCACAAACGGATCAAATTGTGTTAGTTAAAATTATTAGAACGTTTGCTAACAAACCCTGCTTTAGACTGATGGCTTTTGGTGCATTGCTATATTAATAAGCAGATTAAACTTAGAAAAATGTTAATTGTAAATTACCTTTGATCTAGGAAGATTAAATTAATATAAAAAGTAAATATTTTTTATTTCAAAACATTGCTTGACCACACAAAAGAAGTGGCAAAATCAACATTTTGAAAATACTTGCACCGATTTTCACCGAACATAGATTAGACACTCGATCAAGTCACATTTCAAATAAAAAAAAACCGCATCCAATTGGTTCAGCTACGGCGACACACACATAGCGGTGAAACTAATAGCACTGCTTTATTTGCGTCGGGGGTTAACTAGAAACAAAACCGATACAAATAGAATCAGAAACATGCAGATGGCCGTTCATCAAAAGAATTGGTTCACAAACTTTTGTCTAGCGACCTCGATTGTGTATGGAAAGTGTATGGAAACGGATGTTTTTGTGTATGATAAACTAGACGAGTGTTTTTTTTTGTTTTTCGTTAAATTCTAGGTTACAAAGTCTCGGTTACCGACGTAAGGTGACAAGCTTCACTTGGTGACACAGTGTCAGCAGTATTCACTGACATCTTAAGGAGTGTGCACAAGAATTACATGAGTTAAAACCTCCATGCCCTTTTTAACCGACTTCAAAAATGGAGGAGGTTCTATGTTCGGCTGTATATTTTTTTTACCTATGTTCACCGATTTCTCCCCCATTTATGGACCGATTCTCAAAAATACTTTTTTGTTTCGTGGATTATATTTCAGAGGTAGTCCCATATAAATTTTATCGAAATCGATCAAGCCAAAACAAAAATATAAGCGGTGAAATCGGATTTTTTTAAGCTTTGCTTACGTTTAAATTCTAACAATCTACCAACAAGAGAAACTATCCAATGTCATCCATTTATGGTCGCAGTACTTCCAGTTTGTTCGAAGCGTTTTCGAAGCGTTTCGCTTCTACGTTCATCATCCGTACAGCGAAAGAGTGGAACTCATTGCCCGCGTCTTTGTTCCCCGAATGGTATAATCGGAGAGTCTTCAAGCCTAAAGTGAATAGGTATCTTCTAGGCAAGCATGTTTGGCCACTTCGTCACTTCCAATCAGATGAGAAAGTGGTCAAATGCATGCCTATCATGCATAAAAAACAAATTCTTTGACGACCCAGTTGGCGCAGTGGACAAATGTCTGTACTTTTGCGCCCTGGGTTCAATTCCCGGCAGGAGGCACAGTTTTCCTTTCCAAGGGACTTTTGTGCTTCTGGATGTGGTTGTTAATGTGATATGTAAATGTTTCCGGCACCCATGATAAATAAGTCTTTGAATTAAGTGTGGGACTGTGAGTGAAAATGCGTTTGTTGTTTGTTTTCTTTTTGATACATGCTGTATTGACGTATACAAAGTATTTTTGTTGCTACCAATACCAAACATGTCCATTCAACCGACTTCAAGCGCTTTCGAGGGTGAGATTGTAGTCATAAGCACAAAAAAACTACATAAATTCATCTGCCCCGAAATATAAATTCCTCAACCTTTATTAAAAATAGCACGCTACCGTGAAAAGCATTCGTTAATTCAAAATGCCCGGCCGTAAGCTTCTGATTTTTTTTCACAGAGAAAAAAATAACACGCGCCGTTCCCTCGTTAACTAGTTTCATTCACTCGTTCATTCGTTCTTTTCGCGGGAATTCCGGAGCGAATAGCAGATGTCAGTAAGGTACATTCGACTACATTCAGGTGGCGCCGTATGAATTTAAATGTCCACTTAGTATTCAAGGCAGCGAGTTTTCAACAAGCTTTTCCAGTTTCCCCTGTTTTGGGTAAATGCCTGGTTCCAAATTAGCGAAGTTGAAGAGTTTCGGATATCGATACAAGCACATTTATTATAAGTAACATTTTAGTACTTGGACTTGCTTAACATTAGCTTGTTGTTCTCAAACTTGAACTCAAACGTTTATTTGCCAGAATACATGTTAAAAAGGTCTTATAAATAATATTATGTACAATGTATTCAGCCTGCTTGCAGACGCGCAAATATTAAAAAATATTCTTGTTTCTAAATTTCATAAATTCGTTAATAGTATAAAAACAATTACACAATAGCCAGTTACTAAAATTTTTCTTAAAACTATTCTCTTCTAAAATTTTAATATCGTTAGGTATTTTATTATATAAAGATATATATTACTTTTTATAAATATATTTTTGACAAGTAGGTTGATATTTTAGTGAGGTAAATTTCGCATACTTTTGTTTTGTATAAAATTCACTACAATTTTTTAGTTATTCTGGGTGCGTTTAATAAATGTAAAAATTCAAATACCTGATGATTGTTGATGCAAGCCAGAGGAAGCAACTATCCCTAAACCATGGTTTATTAATTACCCTAATGCCTTTCTTTTATATAATTAAAACTTAAACTATTACTTATTATATATATCATAAATAAAAAAAAATCTATACACTGTTGTCATATTAACTTAAATTTTAATATACTATATATTTTAGGGAATACGTTTATTTTTGTATAATATTTTTATTCAATTGTTTACTTTAATACATTGCCGGTAAAAAAAAAACACCATGTCATTAAATATGAAATGAGATTCATTTAAATTTATCTATTAAATGAATGAGATGAATTTTAAGAAATAAAAATGTATTAAATTTAATGACATGGTGATTTTTTTTACCGGCAATGTATTAAAGTAAACAATTAAATAAAAGTATTATAAAAAAATAAACGTATTCCCTAAAATATATAGTATATTAAAATTTAAGTTAATTTGACAACAGTGTATAGATTTTTTTAATTTATGATAGGTATGTTTTTGGCTGCTATTACACTTGAATAGTAAGCGATAATCTGATGGACGATTATGATTGGTTGTTATACAAGGTTTTGAACTTAGTGTGGGGCTAGAGAGTGAATCCAAAAAAGATATGCAAATGGAGGGAGCGAGCAAAACGAGCTGATCCTCAGTGCGGGCGGCAAAGCGTCAGAACCATAGAACAGCAAAAAAATGGAACGCTTTGCCGTCGTCTGTGTTTCCCGTAAGGTACAATTTGGGTGTGTTCAAAAGTAAAGTGAATAGGTATTTACTAAGCAAGCGTGCTCCACCTTAGACTACATCGTCACTTTCCATCAGGTGTGATTGTGGTCAAACGTTTGCTTAGATAGATAGATAAATAACTCCTTATTGTACACCAGAAATAGAGGAAAATACATTAAAGACATTAAAACTAACTTAGGCTAGTACAATGGGCGGTCTCATCGCTTAAAGCGATCTCTTTCAGACAACCTTTGGATGGAGAGGAGATAGCAAAATGTATTGGGACTTAAGTGTACCACATAGTTCCGCAAACTTTATAATAATGGATTAAGATACTAAACAAAATAATTACTAGCTTAGTCTGTATGCTGTATGCTTAGTTTGTAATAAATAATAAAAAAAAACCAGGACCTAGCCCCAGAACTAAGACCTAGAACCTAAGATGTAGAACATTAAAAGCTTCAATTTATTCAACAAACGTGTCTAATTGCCGGCGTTAGATTATTAACCTTTTCATCCGTTTTAGCGGCTTTAACTTTAACCATTTGATATACAGTGGATATCTGTCTACTATCAGGTAGAATCCGGCGATTGATAGTACCCTCACAACCCTCAGGGGACGTTTGCCTTAGATCCTCCTTCGTCGAAGTTAACTTTGTAACCCTTCTTCCTGTCTAAAACATATCGTTTAGGAACGATGTTCTGACTCGAAAGCATTGACGTATATATCGGTAAACATAATAAACTTAATCTACACTAATATTATAAAGATGAAAGATTTATATTTTTGTATGTAACGAATTAACTTAAAAACTACTGGACCGATTTCAAAAATTCTTTTGCCGTTAGAAAGCTACATTATCACTGCGTAGCATAGGTTAAATTTATTACTAGAAAAAAATAGAGATCCTTAGAAATCCCTAACAAAACCAACCCAAGGTGTAAAATAATTTGTCATAAAATGTCTTTCATCGCATGCTGTGGAAAGTATTGATGATAGAACAAAAAAAAAGTCCTACAATGTTATAGAACATATCAATATCTACAAAAAACTTCAAAGATCATATGTCAAACTATTGTAGTTATGTCACTATAACTACTTTTTTACATAAGTATTTTTACCCTCCACCCCACATTTTTGATCGCGATTTTAGCATAAATAACCAATATTTTTTGAGAGGTGGTAGAGCATTTTGTGAGTTGCCTGGCTTGCTACCAAAGTAGCTTACCGATATCAAGTTGAAAGTCTCGTCGAATAACAATAATCACACCACTAGATATTCACGTTGTATAATCTGGAATATACGAAGGTGTATTCGTGTTTGTGTGTATGAATATCTTTGCTAAGGTTGAATAGATTTCGCTACCTAACCTCTGGATTGGTTGTTTAAGGTTTGTATTCTGAATAACGCGAGTGAAGCTGTGGGGCACAGCTAGTTTTTAAATAGATTTGTTTCATAACATGGTTGAAATTCCTCCGATTCGACCAAGACATTCGCCACTGCTTTTATTATGCGAACTGGAAGATAATTCAACACCCTGCCTTCGTTCCTGTTTCTAGTATAATCTAAGTGTATATAAGTCAAGAGTAAACAGGTATTTTCAAGCCAAGCATGTCCCATCATCGACCGCTTTCCATAAGGTGAGATCGCGGTCAAATGCTTGCCAATTGATCATACAAAAGGAAAGTTCCGGCAGCTATCATTGAGAGCCAGTTACTTCATTGCTAACTGAACATGCTTGGGGACATATAGTTCTATTCAAGAATGTAAACTTCTACAGTGAAGTTATAGCAAGACGATAATTAAAAATGTCAATTTGCAATTCCCCCGTAACCACATCCAATGCGGCCTAAACTGCGAGTAATCAATTACATTACCCGTAGCCCATTTATCAGAGTCAAACATTACCGGCACGTAATTGCTCCGCCAGTTGCCTATTCATACAAACCCGGCAATGAGCGTCTACAACATAAGTTATGCGATGAGCGCGATGGATGTAGCGTGATTATGTTACGGAGTTAACCCTAATAAGCCTATACGGGGCGGATTCGGCACAGTTGAGCTCTATAGGGATTAAATGCACGAAGCCTGCAATATAACAGGGATAATTTGGCATTATAGGCCTTGATAACAGCATAATGTAATGTCAAAATAGAGTTTTATGTGCGGGTAGATAAAGTATATTATAGAACGCTTTCACCTGCTCGCGTGTTTTAAATTAGGGTTTGTAGGGCGAGATAATTAATTCATTTGTTTTTTATTTTGCTTGATATTTTATCGTTCAATCTTGTATACTTTTGCTTTTTATTTTTTTTCTACCGACTTCGCAAAAAAGGAGGAGGTACTCAATTCGACTGTTTTTTATGTGTTACCTCATAACTTCTTTCCACGTGAACCGATTTTGAATTTTTTTTGTTCGAAAGCTGTGTCTTTCCCATTGGTCCCATTTAAATTTGGAAGAACAAAACAGCTTATCGTGGCTATAAAATAACACAGCAAAATAGTTTATCTATAAGTATGCTAATATATTATTATTTTACTTGTTGTTCGCGCCGAACTGAGATCTCGCGCCTACATTTTGCCTCAAAGAGAATAACTTTTGAGGTTACTTGCTTATATTTTTTTTGCTATTTAATAATTGTTCGATTTCTGTATTTTTTGTTCAAGTACAGGATTTAACGGATATTATACGTAAGTTTCAGCGTTCAGTGTGAAGCCGTTTTTGAGATAGACCCCGGGACAAAATAGGTCTAAAAACAGTGACTTTGGTGGCCTACCAAATCGTTATTTTCCAACATATTTTTTTTAAACCGGTTTCGTACTCTACTTGTCAAGCCCTTTTCAACAATACCCTACAAGGGTAGATAAAAAATTAAAAACATAATTTGTTTTCTACTTAAATGTATGGGAGCCCCCTTAATGTATGTTATTATTATATATGCCCCTTATGTGTCTAACGTATTTTCATTGGCCTTATTGACTGTGGCGGGTATTATGGAATATTTTTCTCTTTTCCAACCGACTTCAAAAAAGAAGGTTCTCAATTCGGTTGTATATATTTTTTTTGTATCTATGTTACGCGATAATTCCGCCAATAATTAATCGATTTTTATGATTCTTTTTTGTTTGTTAGATCATGCTTCAGAGGTCTCATATAAATGTTATCGAAATTGATTGAGCACTTTTTGAGAAAATCAACAAAAAACAAAATTTAAGCGCTGAAGTCTGTTTTTAAGGTTTGCTTGCGTTTAATTGTGTTATTCTTTTCTCTATGTCTATAGCTATAAATCCCTATATACTATTAATTCCGTTATTATTGTACCTAGCAACCCAACCATCAGTCTAACCCAACTCAATCACGCTTCAATTAAAGCCTAGTTTATGTAAGTCTATATAAGCCTATATAGCCTTCATACAGGGTGAGACGAAAATAATGGATAACTCTATACCTACTCTATATACCTACAGATAGGGGACATCATGACGGTCCAGAAAAAAATATGAAAATAAGATGGTGCAAATCTACAAATAATACTTTAATTTAATTCTTTAGTTGGAATTACATACAAATATTTTAATCAAAGTAAAAAGCAAAGATTTGTAACAATAACATTTATTTAAAGGTAAATTTCAAGTAAAGAAGTAAATTTTAGTATGATTTGTAGATTTTCAATGACGATTAGGTATCTTAAAAACTGTGAGGCTTTTACAAGGCACATTTTTTATTTTTTAGGCCATCATGTTGACCCCTATCTGTAGGTATAAGGTTAATTACACCACAACCTGTATATACTGCAAAAACTTTGCAAACAATGTTTGTCCAGCTCATTCCACTGTAACATTATAAGCATCGACCTAGCTTTGAACAAAGAACATCACTATAAAAGCTTAATAAAACAAAATGGAAATTTCATAATGGAAAAGTCGTTTGCGACAGCCTTCGGCTAATTAAATCTGTCGCGCGACTAAGTTTAAAAGGAATAACTTGGCGCGACAAAACAAGAAACATAACTTCGAGGTTGCATTGACAAGTTTGATATCAGATGGACTGTGGAAGTTGTGACCTAATTTTATAATAATAGAGTTGAGATTATAATGCGTTATAAAGGTGCTATTGTTTGTTTTTGAAGGGTGCTATATTTTTTTAAGCTTGGAAGGCAAATATTTGACCGCAATCTCACTTGATGCGAAAAGCGATAATGCAGCAAAAATATATCAACAATATATTAAGTTATTTAATTAAATGCATAGAAAAGGAGTGATCAACAAACAAACAACTTTTTTTTTAGTTTAAAAGATGTTGCTTTTAAATTGGTCTCATTTAAATTTGATCAAGATCTGATCAGTAGTTCTTGAAATATCGTCAATAATGCCTATTTTGTAGACTATTTTGACGATGTTCTCGTTTACCCGACTTCAAAAGTTACCTCATAACTTATTTCGTTGTGAGCCAATTTTGATGATTATTTTTTTATTTGAAAGCTGATGTTTTTCATGTGGTACCATTGATCAAGATCTGATCTCTAGTTTTTGAGTTATCGTCAATAATGCGTGTTTAAACATTAAATCTGATCAAGTTTCCGAATATAAAGCGGTGAAGTCGGTTTTTTTAAGCTTTGCTTGCGTTTAATTATTTAAGCTTTGCTTGTGTTTAATTATACAATACAAACTTTACCTCTTTATAATATTAGTATAGATATAGTTAAGTTGCCGCTTATATTCTTTTCTTTTTAAAACATACCATACTGAAGAGATACCACACAAAAGAGGGATCATTAGATCTAAAGGGTCCAGATAGCCCACTTTAGACCCACCTTGTGTAAATAGGCATCTTCCTATTTCATCCATCGTCTATCCTCCATCATCGACCGCATCGTAGCTTACTATCAGGTAAGATAGTGGTTAAATGTTTGCCTACAGGAATAAAATAAAAAAAAAACAACGGGTTGCACTCCGGGAGTGCCGGAAGTGAAAATTTGAATATTAACATTGTAAACAGCAGGAGCAGGCATACATTTTCGCCGCGCGGTAGAAAGAGAGGGGGCTATTACTTCCTCTCCTTCGTCTAACGAATTTTAGATCAGGTCACGTGTCCTGACGCGAGTTTTACATTTTTAACCCATCCCAAAAAAGTGCACAACGCCGCTAAAAAGTTTTTACTTCAAAAACTTTCTGGCTATAATAAAAAACAAACTTAGTTGAACACAAAGTTCAGGAGAAATGCAACATTTCTTACAAATAACACCGTAACACAGTTATCAAGTCACAGTATTTCTATCACACGTCCCGTCTCAACAGTGCCGGGCCCAGGCCGGTTCCGGATCGGGCGCAGTGAATCGTAACTGTTCGAAACGGACGTAAAGTTGCGAATTGAAAAACAACACGGTCGTGTTTTAGTTCTTGTCAGTGTACATTTGTTTGTTTTGAAACTTTGGGTGTAGAGATGCGCTTTTCACAGTTTTTAAAGCTTTTACTGTTATTTTTGCCATTATTTTGCAAAATACCGTTTCTGTTGCGAGCATTCTTTACAGTCTAGTAAAATATTGTCACTGAGTTTTAGAGAAAGACAACCATTTTCTAAGAATCTAATAGATATTATAATATCTTTTGGGTTCTTTGAAAACGATGGTTTCTTGTTACTGTCAAGATTGGCTCAGAGAAGTTATATTATAAAAAAGCTATAGATGAGTATAATATAAAATAATGTTTTCTAAAGCCATTTAATGCCTATGAAGGATAGATCTTTTATTTAGAAAGAAGAACGAATGAGGGCTCAAACTTAAGCTCATCAAAGACATTAATATGTGTAGGTAATACGACGAACCAGTTGGCGCAGTGGACAGGTGTCCGCCCTCTGCGCCGTGGGTCCTGAGTTAGATTCTCGGCAGAAGCACAAATTCCTTCCCAAGGGATATTTGTGCTTCTGGTTCTAGGTGTAATGTATGTTTGTGATGTAAATGTTTCCGGCACGCACGATACAATTCTTTGAACTTAGTGTGGGGCTGTGAGGGTGAATGCGTTTGTATTAAAACAAAAAAATATTGTCTCAGTGATTAAACAATAAAATTGAAGACATTGAAGGCTTCAGCTATAACGTCCCACTCGGGATGTTTTTTCCATTTCGTCCACAAAAGTGTTATGGCATTGAGTCCCCAAAATGGTCTGTCCAGTTAATTTTTTTTACAATTTTAGTTGTTTAAATATTAACAGTACAATACACACAAAATTATGTTTTTACTTACAATCAGCTACGGTGACCTTCGCTCGGTACCCCGCAAAGTGCCTCGAGTGGTCGGATCTGAATCTGATCCTCAGCACGTTGCTCCGGCTCTGGTATCTCAATAGTTTTAGCTTGCCCCCCCAGTCCCCGCACAGCCGCCGCGCCTGTGAGTCGTGGACCTCCCGGGCCCACCCCGCGCTCACTGAGTCCGACTCTGGCAGGAGGGTCTCTGTGTCTTCCCACACCTATTGAGAAACGTGTGATTGATTAGAAATTAATAAGGTTAGATATCGTAGCTTACCGCGGTAAGGTATTAAATCGTGCACAATATATTTTTTACCTAGTTGGTGTAGTGGGTCTCTGGCCTCTGCGCCGTGGGTCTTGGGTTCGAGTTTTTTTTTATTTTTTATTACAGACTAAGCAAACGTTTGACCACAATCACACCTGATGGAAAGTGACGATGTATTTATTTATTTAATCATTTTGCACAAATCAGAGTACAGGGAATGGCCTAATGCCAAATAGCATTCTCTACCAGACATCCTGGCCGTGAAAGAAAAGTAGTAGTCTAAAGTGGATCATGCTTGCTTAGTAAATACCTATTTACTTTACTTTTGAACACACCGAAATTGTACCTTTCGGGAAATACAGACGACGGCAAAGCGTTCCATTCTTTTGCTGTTCTATAAATGAACGAAGGCGCGAAACGTTTCGTCCGAATGAACGGTATCTCAACCATAAATGGGTGACGGATTCTGGCAAGAGAGCAATGACATTTGTGACATTGTGCTTCTGGTACTGTGTGTAAATGTTTCCTCCACGCTACAAGTATTTGAACTTAGTGTGGTGTGAGTGTGAATGCTTCTGATAGGTGAAAAGTGTGCCGGAACACAATTTAGAGCTTAACTACAATTTTTTTCTCTTGAGCAAAATTTCTGGCGTCTTCAATTCGTAATGTTAAAGTTGTAAAACAAATGTAGAGCTGGAAAAGTTTATCGGAAAAGGAAGAAACTATTTTTGAAATGTCTCACTAACCCTCCACGTTACAAAAACTACCCTTAGAACACCAAACAAGGGTTTAGCACTTACTCGTAGACGGGATTTGGAATATCCATATCCGATTGCTACACGTGGGTTTACTTAACCTTTCTCTACATTTCGGATTTTCACCTCAAGTTATATTGTTGAGTAGAAAAGATACGGTGTTATTGGTTTATCTTACTTTACCTTGTAAAAGGGGTTTCTGCAACGTCGAATCCTGCTATCTATACCGGTTGCCTATATTTCTTAAAAACTATATACATCTGTACATTATTTAATGTAATAATAAGACCTAAGTTACGAAGGCGTTACAAGGCGGGCTTATAGAGAATCTCTGAATTGCATTAATACGTTGAGCCAAATAAGTACCAGCATTTTCACGCGCCACCTCAACCAGGCGAGGTCTGATAGATTTTTGAAAATAGAATGAGTTCTCATGAATGAAGGTTTGTTTTGAACACTTCTTTACTTTTTATAGTTACATAAGCACATATCAAAACCATGATGGCGCCGAAAATTCACATTCCATACCGTGGTGCGTGGTTCAGGGTTTTTTATGTCATTAATAGCCTAGACGAGCAAGTAGCTCGCCTGATGGTAAGCGCCTATCATAGATAAAAGAAAAAAATCACAAACTTAGCAAAAATATGCAAAACGATGAAGACTAATAAAAATAATAGAATAGAGAAATATTGAAAATGAAAAATGAAAAGAAAAATCTTTTTATTTGGACAAAACTTAACAAATTTGTAACACTCCATGTACTTATAACTAGCTATAGTAATAGTAGGAACACTATTGTGTGTCAACACAGCATCTTATATTATAACTTGGCTTATACAGGTGGTTCATAAATAAACTATGCTGATCAGATATTTGTCTATTTCTGTATTTTATTCAACTCCTGTCTTCATCGTCATGTATCCAACTAAAGAGTTTCCAAAATATGTTTTTGCTAACAAAATATTGTTTGTTATTTAAACTAGGACTGACTAGACTACCTTTAATTAAAAAACTAACTTCGCTCGCAGACTGTAGTTAAAACTGTTAATTTTTAACAAAATAACACAAATACATTTCTTCTAGTAAGACAAGACTTGCATATTTAGTAAACAAACCTGGTTACTGAGTGGTAAACAAAATGGTCTCACACTAACAGCTCTACACTAAGTTTGACGACTTGTGTCTTGGATGGCTAAAACATTCACATCTTAGTATTAATTGTATTTTTTTTAATTTGCTCATCCATTATTATTTATAAAAACTATTTTGACATTATTGGTTTTCTAGTATTAGTCAAATTCATACCCATTATCAAATTATTGTATTCCTATTTTTAAATTATTAGTGTACCTTCATTTTTTTAATATTTGTAGTTTTTGTGACATGTTGATTTCCTTAACAATGTTATCGTTTTGGGATAATTGTTAATGAAATTACCATTGCACTCTATAGTGAACGAGTGTACAGAGACAAAAATAAAGAAATATAAGAAACTAGTACTAAAGCCAAACTGGTGAACTCTACGTTTCGTTAGCCAGTTTAACAAACTGGTTCAAATAAGACAAAATTATAAAATCGTATATCCATTGGGCCCCAAAGAGGCACTCATGAAAATTCAGTTAAAATGACTCTACAGCCAGATTCGCAATTACAGCAATCTAAGAACCTGGCAAAAAACTTAGCCAAAATTAACAAATGTGAACCCTACCCACCCAAACCTTATACAAGATAAGTCGGCGACAAAAGCAAGTCATACAAACTCGACACAGTTTCATATTTCCATAACCTATTACCATAACCTTCACATTCTACTGAATTGGTTTCGTCTCATGCGTATTGAATATTTGTTCAGATTTCCGAAAGAAATTTCGTTTTATTTTCTGAGAATTCATATTTACACAAGGCGGCTTCATAAAAATTGTAAGCCTATTGTGTAGTACCCGCGGATTGGGAATAGTAATTTTATCGTTTAACAGGAAACTGTTTACTGAAAGGTCCAAGTCCACCAAGCTCAGGTTAGGACAATCAATATTTAAGTAAAGTTTAAATTTATATATATATATATATATATATATATATATATATATATATATATATATATATATAGGTGATATTTATTTATTGATATTGGTATTTATTCTTAATTTATTATAATGTTTATATTTATCTATTTATATTTTATATGTTGTCTATTATTATAAAAAATTTAACGTATATTTGTAACTTATTAGTAACTTGTATTGTTATCATATTTCTATGTACACAACAACCTTCTCGCTCCTATAAATTATATCCTACTTAAAAGGTTTGCTGGAAGAAAACTCTGTGAAGGGTTAAGCTCGCCTTTGTATATCTTTTGTTATGGCCTTATTGTAATAAAATTTATCAATGTGTGTACAATAAAGAATATAAGACAATCACTAAGTGTTGTTCGTTAGGTATCCGTAGTCAGATCAGTTAGTAAGATTGATCTAACCACGGACACTGTTTAGTCTCCCTAGTTAGATTTTATTAATCGAACCAGGGACACCACAGGCAAAAGGTATCCGTTGTTAGATCGCTTGATTAAGCTGACCACGGCCACTGCCGGGAGAGCAAACAACACACGTCTATTCAAAATTACAATTGCCAAAATTCTAATTTTGAATATACCCAAACGATTTTCACCAAATATAGCTAAAAGAATTCTCAATCAAGTCATCTTACAAAAAAAAAAGTTTAGTAATATTGCTTAAGTGCAAACATGTTTAAAATAAAACTCTGTGTACTAATGTCACTAATAAAACATTTTTTTTTCGCACGAATTGGGACATGGATCTGACCGTGATATAGTTGGTTACACGTGTGTGTATGTGTTTCCGGCATCAACGATACAAGTCTGCACTTGGTGCGAAGCCGTGAATGTGTTTGTTTGATTAATTGTTTCTTTTATTTCTAAGGAGTAGTAAACTTCAAGTGGGAATCTTGATTTTTTTATGTGCATTATTTATATACCTATCATTAAGTGAGGAAATTCATGCGTACCAAATGGGAACAATTGTCAATAGTTTTGGTGGTATTCTTTTATAGAACTTTAACCCTGTCAAGAAGCCTGCAACCAAGTCTGTCGAACATTTCTCGTTTGGCGTGTATGCCGACCTCTACACAAGAAAAAAAATTGGGAAAACTAGGCTACTAAAATACTCATAAACATATTTTCTAAATTTAAATGGGACCAATTGGAAAAATTTCGAAATCGGTTCACGTGGAAAGGAGTAATGAGGAACACTAATAAAAAATAAAAAAATACAGTCGTTTTGAGTACAGTCCTCCTTTTTTGGAAAGTCAGTAAAAACGGCTTATTCGGGATATATTTACGATAGCTGTCAAAATCAAACGCCATCACATTAATTGCTGAATGACAATTAAATCTCAATCGGAGAATAATCAACTATAAATTGCAATGATGAACTCGGGCCTAACGTTTTTATTACCGAAACCTACCTAATATTTTCTAGAAACTGTATTTTTCCCAAAACTTGTGTAAATAATCAAAATTCCTATAAAACGGTGTTTATGAGAATGTTCATTTCTTTGTCTTCAGTAGATACCGACTTTACAAAAAAGGAGGAGGTACTCAAGTCGACTGTATTTTTTTAAGCTATTGCATAGCTTATATCGCGGGCCTTGAGCGTGGAGACCGAATCCAGAAATTCCGTAACGAAAATTTTTTGAAATATCACGCTTGTCTTTTTAGTTCAGCAATTCGCCTCTAGGTGGCAGGAAAAAAATACTGCATAAATAAAATAAATAAATAATTATAATTGTATAATTTGATAAAAAATGCAATGCAATAGCTTTACCGCGGCAGTCCCCGAGTGCCACACGTCTTTTTTTATGTGTGTTCTTTCGTTCCATGTGAACCTTTTTTTAATTATTTTTTAGTTTAAAAGGTGTTGCTTTCCAATTGGTCCCATTTAAATTTGATCAAGATATGATCAGTAGTTCTTGAAATATCTTCAATAATGCGTGTTTAGTACATCTAATTTGATCAAAGTTCCAGAGATAAAGCGGTGAAGTCGGCTTTTTAAGCTTTGCTTGCGTTTAATTATTAAATATTGTATTGTTTTATTTACCACCTTGTTGATGTAGGTAAAACATAGATCAATTTTGTATAGATAAGAAATATCATCTTATTTTGTGTGCCGGAAACATTCACATCACACACAATCACAACACAAGAAACACACATTTTCCTTGGGGAGAAAACTAGTGTAGTGTTGGAATCGAATGCAAACGCTCACCCAACTAAGCTAACGGGCAGTGATTAAATTTAGTCAATCAAAATCAAAATCGTTTATTCACATGGGCCCCAAAGAGGCACTCATTAAAGTTATTGACTCTACTGCCCATTAGTACAGATCTATACCTGTATGTATATAATTGACGACCCAGTTGGCGCAGTGGACAAGTATCTGACCTCTGCGCCCTGGGTTCGATTCCCGGCAGGAGCACAAATTCCTTCTCAAGGGATATTTGTGGTTCTGGGTGAAATGTGTGTGTAATGTAACGGCATCCACGATACAAGTATTTGAACTTAGTTTTGGGCTGTGAGTGTGAATGCGTTTGTTTGTTTAAGTAATGAAGAATTACATATGCTACTATTTTTTATTACCAAGGCAGACAAAGCCGTGGGATTGAACTAGTACCTACACTATAGAAAAGATTTTACAGGACGGGCAAAATAAAGAATTTTATGTGCATTTTAAAACTATGTAACTACGAGTACTATGCTGAAATTTCTGTTTGTGATTATTTGTTTCTATGAAACTAAGTTTCTACTAAACTCTTTCTACTAAACTACTGTTTTGCTACTGTTTCTACTAAACTCTACGGAGCAATTGCCTATATTTCCTAAAACTATATACATCTTTAAGACCTGAGTTCCCTACAAGGCATCGAGATTATAGGCAACTCAAGTGCTCAAGCCCACTACTAGTGGGTAGCATTCCCATCATGCTGGCGGCATTGATTCTTAATTGCAATGCTAATACGTTGAGCCAAATAAGTTAGCGTTATTATGAATTACGATTGAGTTTATTTTAAAAGAAATCGTTATTTTTTTAATGTGCTTTTCACCTTTTATGGGATATGATCTAGGTTCTTGCATATTTAAATACAACCTGCAGACTCACTCTACAGATAGTTACCTCGTTTTCCGCTGCGTAGTCGTGGTGCACCTGCCAATCGTGGTCTGTAGAGTTTTCTCCTACTTCAATGATCTCCAGGAAGTCGTAGCTGCAACTATGGACAATAGAAAAATACATTGAAAACATTGCCTTTTTTAAATAAAGATATTATTATTAATACACGCATTTTAATTGTGATAACATTAATTGTAATTAAACGCAAGCAAAGCTTAAAAAAAGCGACTTCAACGCTTATATTCGCTTTTGGTTTTGGCTGGATCGATTTCGATAAAATGTATATGGGACCATCTCTGAAGTATAATCTACCAAACAGCTTTTCTCCAACAGCTATAATTGGCGGAGATATGGCGTAGCACACATACAAAAAAAAACATACTGTCGAATTGAGAACCTCCTTTTTTGAAGTCCGTTGAAAACTGAACACAGGGTAATTTTAGTCTACTTAGGCATATTGTTGTAATAATCTGAAATGTATCGTTTTGCTTGTTCTTAAAATTACCTGATAAATAACTTGTTTAACTCGTAGTAATAAAAAGAACGAGAGACTGAATATCACAATACAGGTCTTCCTAGTGTGGGATTCAGGGATAAACAGCTATTGTGTTTGTAAATTTGTGTTTCTGGTTCTGGTTGTGATTGTGTGTGGGATGTGAATGTTTCCGGCATCCACGATACTAGCCATCGGAATTAGTGTGGGGATGTAAGTGTGAAGGCGTTTATTTATTAAAACTAAACACAGACTACATCGACACTAATATCTCTAGTAAGGCTTGTTAAAGAGGCCTCTGTGACTTTTAAGATGGTAGTTCAAACAACGAAAATATGCAAGTTGGTCGGTCTCGCTACTGCGCTTAAATCTCTTCTCTTTTAATTATAAAATTTAATTATAAAAACAACTTTATTTTTAAGTTTTAAGGATAGGAATAAAAAAAAAAGTGATGAAAATTCAGCGATATTAAAAATAGCTAGAACGCAAGCATTAGCTATTCTCATTCTTCACGTTAATGTCCGCGTTTTCAAGTTTTCTTCACAGCTATTTTAGCGTCGTGAATTCTGACGTCACAGAAAGAGCGCCAAAATAGCCGCTTTTAAAATTAACATTCATAGAGATCGTAGAGTTTTAATCTTTCACGTTGATATTAAATGTAATGTTTTATTAATAATTATATGTATTTTTCGGCAATATATTATCGTAAACAATCGATTACAAAAGCATAAAAAAATAAGTATATTACGTATTTGAGATACAATGGTCGCCAGGGACTCTCGCTTTTGACTAAACGACATGTAAAATAACACATTAAAATTTCTTATCAAAATATGATTGCAGTTTTGAAAATTTTAAACATTTTAATTCAATGTATTCTAAATCACGATATAGACAACTAGCTGCTACCCGCGACTTGGTCCGATTGGGGCTAATTTTCACTGCACTAATTTTCGGGGTAGCCTATGTCTTATTCTGGGATCAAAGCTACTTACCAAATTTTATCGAAATCCGACCAAAACCGTCGATACTTCATATAAAACGACAAATTTACCGTATCCCACAGAAATTGCACTGATTTTCAGAATAAAAACCATAAAAAAATATGCATGTATTCTAATTTTTTTATGCTAGATGGGCAAGCATTTGACCGCTATTTCACCTGATGGAAAGTGAGGATGCGGCCGCAGGAACATGCTTGCCTAGAGGTACCTATTCACTCTAGACTTGAAGACACCAAATATTCTCTACTATGTTTAACCCTTTTAACCTATCTCTATACTACATATACTTCAGACCATACTGAGTCAGCATTAGCGGTACGGCGCCGAGATCCAACGCATTTGATACACAATGGTCGCCGGGGACTCTCGCATGGAAGCCTTTGACTGAACGACACAATCGAGTTTAACATACGAATGGGCGATTCGGACTCGTACTGTACATAACTAAGCTGTAGATATACTGGATTTATTGATACGTATGTATTGGTACTGCGTTGTGTGAGATACCAGAGCACAGATAAACGGTTCCTTACAAAACCATTCTTTAAAAAGGCGTCGCATCGAAATTTACATCTAATTCTGGAAAAAGATATCAAAAGACATAACTTTGAATTGAACTTGTTATAACGTGATTTCAATTCTGTTTCTTCTTACTGTACTAGAGTTAAGAATAAATAATGCATTTTTTGTAAAACTTATGATTAGTCCTAATCAAAATAAAAATAATAAAATAAATTATCTGACATTGTTATTCTAATAAACTACTTATATTAACTGACATGTTTTAAGATTCATTATTTATTTTATTATCTAATTACTAGTTATTATGAATTATTGTATTAATTATGTTAATAATTACAATGGCTACAATTATTGTTATGTATAAAGTAAATTGATCGAGCAAAAGCGACCGCGGTTCCTTTTTGAGGTGGTCCCATTCGCCCGACTACTCGAGTTACACGCACACAAATATATCAAAGGTCCGAAAATCGGTGTTAAAATCGTAACCACTAGACGTGCCCCGCGGCTTCGCCCGCTATTATCAGGTTAAAAAGTAGCCTATGTGTTAATCCTAGTTCTAATCTATGTACATTCCAAATTACATCCAAATCCGTTCAACCGTTAAAGCCAGAAGAGGGAACAAACATACTTACACATTTACACACAAACTTTCGGATTTATAATATTAATAGTAGGATTAGGTGTCTGTGACAGTTTGCAGCGCGATGCACGTATACACGGACATGCTTCAGTCATAATTGGATGAAGTTACGTCCATATTTCTTTCAAGTCAGCGCATACTTATCACAAAGTGTGAATCTAATACCTAAATAAGCCGTCGTTTCAAATGATAGTCAATTCTACGACCAAGCTACAAATATACATCTGTATTGGAATTCGACTTTGACGCAACCGGATTTAGTATACAGTGATACGGTTCGGAACCCGGGGACATCTCGTAGGCACTCGCATGGATGCCTTTGACAAGGAGACAATAGATGATGCAGAACTGGACTGTACATAAGGCTGCCCGTACACTGGAGCAGAGAGGAGCGGAGCTGTGACATTTTTAACCAATAGAATTTATGCTCCGATTTAGTGGACATGGATTTCAACTCAAGCAACTCAATTAAAAGTCATACATTTAAAAGCAGAGAGGGGTAGGGAGGGTTGTAGTATAGTTGATCTATACTAAATATAGGACGCATGTGAAAGTATTAGCTCCCAATCTCGCAAGAAAGACACAGATTTTTCATAATTATAAAACGTCTATCTACGGGCAAATTGCATATATTTCCTAAAACTAAACTAAAATTATATAAATCTATACAGCAAAGACCCAAGTTACCTACAAGGCATCGAGCTTTTAGGTTACTCAAGCGCTCAAGCCCATAGCGTTCCCATCATGCTGGCGGCATTAAAATCAAAATTATTTACACTATATCAGGAACTCATTATGAGATTTTTGTTTCTGAAATTAGATAGGCTAGCATTTCACCGGTATGTCAGTTAACATTTTATGGGACCATCTATGGAAATAGTTAAGTTGCTCGAATAATACATATTATTTTACTTTTTTATCTTGATAAACGCGGACAAAGCCGCAGAACACGTCTTACACTAATATCTGCAATTAACTATTTGTACTGTTATATCGTACTGCATTTGAAGTACTAAATCGAATAACAAAGGACAGACTAATCAACTAAGAGCATATATATATATATAATTATATATCTATATTCAAACTGCCCAAGCCGCAAATACGAGTCAAAACCAGAGGTACAGTTTCCGACCAATTAAGTACACATCTATTAAATTAAAACAGGAGTTATATGTCTTATAACATAAACATAACGCTTTCACACTCACATCCTCACACTGCTTAATGAGTTGTATCGTGGCTGCGGGAAACATTCACATCACACACACAATCACAACCAGAACCAGAAACACAATTTTTCCGTGGGGAGAAAACTTGTGCTCTCGCCGGGAATCAAACCCGATACCCTTGCTTAGAAGTCGAACGTTCACCTAACCTACCTAATTAAGCCAACGGGCAGTTCAGTATATCCCCTATCGGGTTTCAAGATATAAGCTTTTCATAGTTAAGGGCCCACATATTCACAATTGTACTATAATATGTCTTTCTTTGTCAAATAAACGAATTTTCATTTTCAGTTAGCGTGACATGGTATCGAAGTCTAGATTGTTTCGTGCGAGCAGGGACGGTACAGGGAGCGCTCGCACTCATCCGGACAAAGGCTTCCGAATGAAGCCGAAATTTATTTTTTTAAGCTCAATCAATCATCAACTTAAAATTGTCGATATAGACATCGACAACGCCTAAGCAACGTTAATTCGCGTTATATATTTTTTTCTTTCTTTCTTGTTTTTAATAAAATTTGGCTTCGCATCTTCATGCCAGCCAGTATCAAGTTATAAAATAATTCAATTGTGTATTTACATATAATTCATGTCAAAGTTTTCGTCAAGTCAAGTCAAAGTCAAATAAACGAGCTTGGCCGTAGCTGGGTAATTATTAAAATTACTATATTTTTTTATACGTAACATCAGTTAGAGAGACACCTTATGTCAATTTTATCGTGATAAAGTCCGATGTGTTGTATTTTAAACCGGGAACTGTACTTATTAATTAGTTAAATTCTAGCGATTTTGAATTTCCGATATATATTGTGATTTTGCACGACATCGAAAATTATTGTATTGGTTGGTAATTGAATTTGTTGTTTCGGAAGAGCTAGTTCTCCAATTTTAGTTGTTGCACACTTACAGCATAGCCGTGTTAAACCATTTTGACAGAAACTATATTTTCATAAAATAACTAAGCTTCTAACTTAATTGCTGTCGTAATAACCGTTTATTATACCTATAATAAATAAAAAATTGAGCACACCTACATATTATTATACCACATACAAGTACACTGTGGTATATGTACTATAAATATACACTGTGCCTACATTAAGAGAACGCTTGGCGTAGGTACGGGCCTTTACATAAAGCGACTTTGTTGCAAATTTTATAAAATAAAATTAATACGTTTTATTTTATTGTTACTCCTTAGTAACTTATCAAGGAGATGGTCGAAGGCCCTTGCCTTCGACCATCTCCTTGATTAGTTCCTATTAATATATTTCAAAGATATTTCTTCACTAATTCTCTTTAATTTTCATTCCTCCGATAGAGTCTGACATTATCAATCCTGATACAGGCAGACTATAACATTACTTTTATAAGATTATCTTGGTGAGACTTTGTAAAGATTATGACTGATAGGCTGCCGTTTGATCTCTATCTCACGTTAAGTTATAAAGCGAAAAATAGCTCGCATATATAGCTTCTGGATAAACTGTTTGGTTACAACTTAACACCGATTTTGTACATGCAGTGGAAAACGACTGTTCTATGAGAAGAGTAGTTAGTATCCTGTAAAGTATCACAAAATACCCTACTATCAATAAATCTACGTGAATCTTAAGAAAACGAACGACGCACACGGCGCGCCGGATCCTTCTGATGGTGATGCCCTGGCTTCCTTTTGCCTATCCTGACGAACGTGAGACTTTAAATGGAAATTTTATACCATAACGCCTAGATGGGCACATAAACATATAACAAAGATAAAATGAAAGGTTCTAGAGATATGATATATCGGCGTTGAAAATAGTAAACGGTTAAGAAAAACCTTAACTGTATTACTATCAGTTTCGTATAACATATAAAGTAATTTTGGAATCAAATTTATTAATTTGGTGCAAATAAATGTAGCCATCGCGTTACAAAAAGCAGCATCGTGTAAAGCCTCGGCAGGACTAAGCCAGGTAATTGTAGCCTGAAATCGCACAGTCATTGATGTTTTTGTAATTAATAATGGATAGTAGAGTGAGAGAAATGTATCACTCACTGGATGTGTTTGTCAAATAATGTTATTATTTTCTAATACTATTTGCAGTAGCAAATGTTAGGCAGAATTGTGATCATTTGTAAACAACTGCTCGCAGTTAAACCTAGCTATTGTTTATTTTGATTGAATGTCAATATATTTTATCAGAATTAGAATCAGAAATAAATATATTGCATATAACTGTGTTAACTAAAAGGTTTCACAAATTTATTCATATAAAAGTATTGACAGTAAATTAACACGCTATTATTAGCTTGGTATGTATCTATGACCTTACACACGATGGGATGATGACATCATATCGCAGTGGAAAAAAATAGCTTCTGGACAGAGAAAGATGGCAATGTTTGGAGGAGGCCTTCATCTGAGAGGGATTCCTGTTACCAAATTAATATTTAGAGATATAAGTTAGCATATTTTATCCTCATCCTACTAATATTATAAATCCGAAAGTTTGTGTGTAAGTGTTTAAGTGTGTTTGTTTCCTCTTCACGCTTTAACGGCTGAACGGATTTGGATGAAATTTGGAATGTACATAGAATAAACCTAGGATTAACACATAGGCTACTTTTAAACTTGATAATAGCGGGCGAAGGCGCGGGGCATGGCTAGTTAGATATAATTTAAGTATTATATAGAACATTTTAGTGTTTATTATTGTAACAGGAAATAAAAGGCTTTTTATTTTTATTTTATTTATTTATTATTATGTATCTATGTAACGAAATCTTTGAACGTGATTTTTACCCCCTTCAAACAAAATTAATTTGAAACTTTGCAAACTTATCAAGGACCAATGACAATGCAGCAATTTAAATAGTTTGTCCTTTTCTATTATTTCGTTTGGTTATCAACAAAAGCGTATCTTTTATCATTTTTTAACAATTACTACTCCAATCTACACAGGCTCTGAAAACCAGCGCTGAAGCATTGTCTTAGGCATTATGCTGAGCTAGCAGACTTTTTCCCAAATTCCGTAGAAACAATAACGTTCTTAGCCAACAGTTTATCACAGAAAAATTAGAAACAATACTGTTAATTATTTTTATATTATAAAATCTGGATATTAATATATTGTAACGTGTGATAACTATGTTACTTATAGGTTGTCCGAATAATTATTATTCTATTCTAATATATTTTTAATTAATAATGATAAGTGAGATAGTGGTAGTAATAACGAAATAGGTATGTTACATATTTTTTAAATGCTTTTAACCGGTCTTTATCGCTAAAAACAAAATTTCATTCATAAATACATTGCGGGTGTGATTGTGTGAATGTTTCCTGCACCCACGACACAAGTTATCGAACTAAGTGTGGGACTGTGAGTGTAAAAGCGTTTATGTTTACGTTTTATTTCATACTAAAATGTAAATTTGATAATTCTAGCAGGTTCGTGCAATTTTAAAAACTACAAACATACAGAAGCATTATTAGAAATTAACATATAATAAAACGTAACCTAAATTATTATTATACTTAAACACACGCACAACGCACACACACACACACACACACGCACAACGCACACCACTCGCAAAACACACACACACACCACTAGCAATACACACATTATTGAAAAAAAAAATGATGTCCTTCGTAAATATATTTATAAATAAGTTTGTTAAGAATGTTTATAGCTAGACAGTTGAAATTTTCACAGATGATGTATTTCTATTGCCGCTATAACAACAAATACTAAAAGTAAAATAAATATTTTAGCGATAAAGCGCTAAAAACAAGTGAATGTATTCGGCGCCCACGACACAAGTCACCGAACTAAGTGGGGCTGTGAGTGTGAAAACGTTTATGTTTACGTTTTATTTCATACTAAAATGTAAATTTGATAATTCTAGCAGGTTCGTGCAATCTTAAACGCGGCCATTTTGAAGTTCTTTTTTTGTTTCGTACCGATCTGAATTAAATAAATGTTTACAATTTAAAGGTGTTTACTGTGTGGTTTTCCTTAAAGGTTTTAAAAGTATCATAAAAATAAATGCGAAAGGGTTTGTATATTGTTGCGTAAATAAGAGGATTTGAGGTCTAAGTAATTGTGTTTGTAAGAGAAAAAGGGTGAAGGCTGCCTGCAATCTGTTGGCTTCCCCTTTTGTGTTTGATGTATTTTCTTTGTGCTTTGGAGAAATGCCAGAAATAAAGGAAAATCACTTTGTATATGTCGCAGCTCGATTGTTGAATTGACCGCTTCATATAGCGGCTGACCTTGGTATATAATAATGGCATTTCATGATATATAGCCAATTAGCCAAAAGTTTTTTTTATTGGATTGCGAGACGAGACGAGCAACTCGTTCGCCTAATGGTAAGCGTCACGCTTGCCTATTACAGTTCAGTGCCACCAAAAGCTTGGAACTTATACAAGGTTACTTTGAATTAGCGCTCCATACTTTACAGGGTATCGACAATGCAACACAAAAAAATATAAAAAAACTTTTTTTTTTTGATAAGTTTGTAAAGTGCCGAGCTACGATTACAACCAATTATCCAACACGTAAACTCAATAATATTTGTTTTATAATGTTCGCATGGTCCAATAAGTTAACGCAGGTCATTCATAACCTACGAACTGCCGAGTCACATTGACAGCCGAGTCGCACTTAGAACAAGAAATAAGAAATTCCTTTGAGAAGGAAAACCGTGCTCGTGACGGGAATCGAATTCTATTCTATTCTATTCGCTACCCACGGCGTAGAAACCAAAGACTTGCCGACTGAGCTAACAGATATCTGTAGTAACGTACCTGCGGCGTAGAAATGACGGACACGCTAACTGTTTTAGTTGTATTGTTTTTTTTGAGTTTACGTATTGGATAATTGGTTTTAATCGTAGCTCGGCACTTTACAAACTTACCAAAAAATTAAATAAAATGAAAAGTTTTTTTTTAAATATTTTTTTTTGTGTTGTATTGTCGATACCCTACCCCCCTGTGGAGTATGGAGCGCTAATTCAAAGTAACCTTGTATAGGTCATAATTCTGCGTAGAACTGCATTTCATTCGTCACCCCGAGATATTAGATGACAAATATTTTAAAGTCCTGTAATTTCACTGAAAACTGTTCCTTCAATCCGGACTACATTTAATTATCCGGATTTATTTATTCATTTATTTAATTTTTCTTCATTTGTTTTTATTCCAATTATTTTTTTCTCTTTCTCTTAAATTTTTTGAAGAAAAAGTTTTTGTTAATTATCTTATAGTAATAATATTATTAATTCTATTTTAAAATGAATTTAGAGATAATTGAAGTGTCATTAATAAATTTAAATGTAATTTATAAATTGAAGTGTAATTAATCCTTATTACGTAACTAATGATATATTTTTTTGTTTTATTAATTTTTATCCTTATTTTTTTTATTTTATATATTTAACAATGGAAGGAAAAGACTGTATCCCACGACACAGTTTTCCTAGTGTGGGATCCTGGGCTCCCCTACACAAAAATAACATTGTTGTTATTGTAAGTGTCAATATTAATTAGTTTCAAGAAATAAAGATTATTCTTAAATTATTATTATTAGTAATGTTTCCACACTACTGCTTGGAAGTTGAGTTTAATAAATACTTTCTTGTTTTTTTTTCACTATCACATATAATATCTATATCCTTCAGTACATACAGTCTCATAAACAAAACGCTGTCAGCTACTTAAGCGGTGTATCCATTCCATATATTTAACGCACATCACTTTCCATCAGGTGTGATAATGGCGAAATGCTTGCACACTGAACATAACAAATTCGCCCTACAAAATATCGGTCACTAGACATATTCCACAAAATAAACCACGGGATAGAAAAGATTCATCGCCAAGTTTAATCCAACATTTACAAATGCCTACCAATTTATATTGAGAAAACAACAGCAAACACCCAGCATTACCGTCCAACAAATATTGGCAGAGCCATTACGGAGCTGTCCACACAAGAATATACTGAGGCGTAACGACTCCCTTGGGAACTTATACAGTGTGAACTACCGAGGCTACTTAGAGGCCAGTAAGCTAGCTGAGACGTAGGTTAGGATAGCAGAGGCTACCTACGACGCGAGGCCAGTAGCAGCTTTGTGGCAAGGGTAATAGATTATCAGGGATTTGACGGCGGGGTTAATATGCTGAGTGGAAATTTAGTTAGTGGCGCAGTTAATCCAAGGATTTAAGTTATGAACTGTTAATAAGATTATATATGAGAGAAATTTCTACCGACTTATCAAAAAAGGAGGAGGTACTCAAGTTGACTGTTGGTCAAGATCTTATCACTAGTTTTTAGTTATTGTCAATAATGCGTGTTTAATACGTTGAATCTGATCAAGTTTTCAAAGATAAAGCGGTGAAGACGGTTTTTTTTAGCTTTGCTTGCGTTTATATCTACTCCAAACTACAGGCTGGCGTAGTTAAGCGTCTGCCTTTTAAGCAGCGGGTATCAAGTTTCGTTCCCGGTGGGGACGAATTTGTCGGTTCACATACAACACGCAAATTTCAATGGGTGTAATTTTATGTGTAATGAGAATGTTTCCGGTGTACACGATAGAAGTATAACTTCTAAACCAAAGCCAATGCATGATATTTGTTTAAATTTCAAATATCTATAGGGATCAAAATTAAATGATATATCGTTTCCCATATGTGACGATATTATAACTAGATACATCTTTTCAGTATATTTTTTAAAGTCAATAAAATATGTTACACTTATTAGTCATTTACATTCAATTAAAAGTATCATCTAATGGATATTGCTATTGCAGTGAATGCAGAATCACTGCATTTAATAGTACCATTTTTGACGCGGTTATTTGGCAGTAAAAAAAAGTTATTAAAAGTACTTTAAATAACATTTAATGCTACCTAGTAAGTATTATCTTAATTCATCACTTTCAAGTTTATCTTAGAATAAAAGGTACACAGACATGTAATAATGAGAAAATATCCTGACATAGTAAATTTCATCACAACGTAATCTTACCCGCAAGTTAAAATTGATACCGCAACCCCAATCGATAGACGCTTTTACTACGACCACTTCGCGTTATTTTCTTCTAAGTAAATGAGAGACTACCGTCACTCGTGATCACGTCCTATGTAAACGTCGAGGCAATCAAAATATTGTTTATTTTGACCCTTAAACCACGAGCAGACTCGATTTTAAATCAGAACAAGAAAAAAGTATTCGTTTTAATCTATATTCCGCCTCCGCTATTCGAAGCACGAAGCTTTAGTTGATCAAAGGTTGCATAATCACAGCTCCAGAATAGTCTAGAACATTCTACAGCTTCGCCTGCACTATTGCAGAAAAAAGAATCTGAAGACTTAAAAAAATCACGACAAAGGAAGCGACGCGAACTCATTTGTCCGTTTGTGAACGTTTGAATTGACGATTTTCTTCTTTATATCCGCTCTGTGAAGTTTTTATAACATAGTTCTTAATTGATTATTTCTTTTGCACTTTTTTGACAGGAGGTTTGTATTTGTATGAATATTATAGTGTGCATCATTAAAGGAATAATTATTGTTATAATAATATTGTTTATTCACACCCCATAAATAAATTAATGAAAGTTATTGACTCTGCTGCCCGATTCTAAATGTACAGCAATCTCGAGAAGAACCTGGCAAAAAAATTCGGTGATGCATTTATTTCTATTATTATTTTCAAACAAAAACTGTTTGAAATCTTTAACTTAGCATTTGCCAGAAACTTTAACGCTTATGCAGTTTGCCTCCACGCACTCTTGTCATTAAGGGGATAATACCAAAATTTATCTTAAAACGTGTGAGTTTGTAATCGAAAGGGTAACTTGAGTTCTTAGCTATGTTCAGAAAAAAATGTGTGTAGCTTTTTTTGCAGATCTCAATCTGCAAAAAAAGCCCCTCTGGGTATTATAATTTTTTTTATTATACCATTTTTTAATTCTAAATAACATTTTATTTTATTTTGGCTCTGCAGACTATGTGCATTTAGCAAGCCACTTAAAGTGAGTCTTCTCGAGACCATGGCCAATGCAACTTGGCCGAAACGTCGAGGTAAATAAAAATAGTTTTTTAGCGCGATTAAGTCCCGAGATATTACCTAAACTATGTGTTCGAATCGCGAAAGTTTAAAAATTACAAAAGCCACTTAAACTTATTAAAGTTTATGATAACAAATCTTTGTTTATTCAAAGAAGCTAGAGGTCAAACCTCTCTCAATATTTGGGGTCCAAAAATCTGTATGAACTGTGTGGGGCGACAGCAAACAAAATTTCAACTTAGTCACGCGATTGGGGCCGGCAAACATAACACCGCAAATATTATTGGAGGAAGTAGGCTAGGGTTAGGTATACACATGTGTTAATGAAACGTATAACAAACTGTTGCATGCACAAACAAAACAAATTGTTCCTTACGGACTCGGTAATTTCTTCTAGTGTATGTAAACTGAAACACTTTTCAAAGTCTTTTCTAAACGTACGTTTCGTGTATAGAGAACTAGCCGTGCCAAGCGGCTTCGCTCGCGATCAAGTTAAAAAGTAGCCTATGTGTTAATCTTAGGTCTTATACGTAAGGTTAACACGTTACTATGTAAATTCCAAATTTTATTCAAGTCCGTTCAGCCGTTATAAGGAACAAATAACACACAAACTTTCGGATTTATAATATGTGATATGCGTATTTTTTGTGCTTTTAATCCTTAACAAAACGTTAAACGTAGCCCGCTGATTATAAGGTACCTAACAAAACAAAAAAAAAACGTACTCGCTCGTAAACTAAGTTAAAGTATTTGAATGTGGAAGCTGGAGAGATTATCATCACTCAGAACCGAAATCAAATCCAGAAGATCACATTACTTACCAAAACAAGTAATGCACATGTTTTTTTTTATTAAATTGTGGCAAGGAGCTACACGATCTAATTTCTACATCCCCGTCATATCATCGGACAAGCAGACAAGCTGATAAGCGACACGACTATATAGTAGACTAGTTATTTCTCGCGGCTTCGCCAGCGTAAATTAAGATGTACAGTAGCCTATGTGTAAATCCTGGGTATAAGCTATACACTTTCCAAATTTCATTCAAATCCTTTACTGCGTGAAAAAAAAATAAACATACTTATACACTTATATACTTTTGCATTTATAACAATAGTGGGATATTCCACAAATGCCGACGAAGCATTTTGCTTCCACATTCACTGTGCGAACCGCAAAGGAATTGAACTCCTGATAAGTACAATATTATTGGCAGAAACTTCTAGGCAGACTTGCTCCATTGTTGACCATATCAACGTTTACCATCTGGTGAGATTGTCAAAGATTTGTTTATCTTGAATAAAAATAAAACAATCTGAAAACCTCCTTTATGGCAGTCGGTTTGAAATAAAGAGCGTTCTAAATAGATAAGCCGCTACTTATTTCAGTGAACTAATTCGCAAGCAAACTTTTCTGTCAATTTAATATGATAAAAGGCCAAAGTTTGTCTCCGTGAGAAGTGTTTTACCACCCACTAAGGAAAGGTCCACTTAAGAGGACATTCACTTTTACCTTCTTTGCTTTTAAAGTAGTTGTCGAAAGAAGTCCGTAATTGTGGCTCAGACTAAAACCGATTCGTGTAACTGTTTTTTTTTTTACCTTGTGTCCGTGCCCTTTTTTATCCGAACTCAAAAAAAGGAGGAAGTTCTCAATCCGGCTGTATTTTTTATCTGTGTAAAGTAAACTTATAACCGATTTTGGAAAGCTAGTGTTTCTTATGTTATCCATTTAAATTTTATCAAGATCTGACCAGTCGTTTTTGAGTTATCTTCAATAATGTGTATTTGATTCATTTAATCTGAACAAGGGTACGAAAGAAGCGTTGAAGTCGGTTTTTAAGCTTTGTATGAGTTTAAATTATTAATTAAAACATTTATTCGCACAATACATTACCAAATAAATATATTTCTATATAATAAACAAAACTAAATATAAGATATACTATATTTAATTTAGTTTTGTTTATAATTATATATAGATTAGAAGAGTCCCAGATTATAACGTTCAGGGAACAAAGGCGCGGGCAATGAGTTCTACTCCTCATAATATTGGACGAACACGAGTGAACTGGATCTTCCATGCATACGTGCACCATCGTCGCCATATTGTCAGTTACCATCAGGTGAGATAGAGGTTAAATGTGTGCCTACCCCGAATAAAAATAAACAAAAACATTTAATACAGATAAACTGACTAAAGGTTATCCGGCAAGCCCCTAGTCTAACTACTGTACACTGTTAAGTTATCGATGAGCAAGGTATCGGTTTCCTGATCCGATTAAAGGTTTTACCACAATGGCTGTTAAACGTACATCCGAGTTCCGGAGCGATCTTACTAGATCTCGATGACGTCCGGTACAGATAGCGTCAGAAATGATTACACATCACATTTGTAGCATTTAGGTAGTGGTTTTCATAAGTATGTGTAAATATAGGAGATTTAACATGTACTAACTCAGGGTGATAAACGCAGTGCTTAGCCGAGCAGGATTTTGACCTAAGTTCAAAACTCTGAATGGCTCTGAATTATAAATGGAAAGCGTGACTCTCACCATCATGCGAGCGACTTGCTCGATTCGTCACTCAATTACCATAAAAATTATTCGTTTATTCTGAAATTTATAGTAATTCAGAAACATGTAGTAAGGTAAAAATCACATTAAAAGTATTAACTTATGTATTAACTTTTTATACTCACAGCCCCAAAATAAGCTCAATGATTTGTGTCGTAAGCGCTTAAAAAAATTCACATCACACAATCACACCCCGATGGTTCATCAAATTACAATAGAGCATAATAAAGGAATCTTAAGCTTTGTGTACAAAGAGCAGTATTATCGCTCAGAGCGATCTCTTACAGACAATCCATTGATATTATTACCTAGTTATCATTATATTCCGTAGTAGGTATACCAATAATAATATATTTTATGATGTATTGCAGTTTCCTGACACGCCACAATGGTGACCTACACTTACAATAAATGTGATTACGGTTTCGATGTTGTGGTTCAAATCTATTAATCATATCGTGTGACAGATTTATCGTCCAATAAAATACTCACATACCGTCGAAAGTTGGAGATAATAATATTTTTGTAAATCTTCTACCTACGGGCCAATTGCCTATATTTCCTTAAACTAAACTAAAATTATATGCAAAGAACCAAGTTACTTACAAGACATCGAGCCTATAGGTAACTCAAGTGCTCAAGCCCACTACCAGTGGGTAGCGTTCCTATTATGCTGGCGGCATTGCCTCTCTGAATTGCAATGCTAATACGTTGAGCCAAATAAGTGCCAGCATTTTGATCACGCGTCGCTTCAACCAGGCGCTCTGATAGATTTTGAAAATAGAATGAGCTTCTGGTCCCCACGGACCCAGTGTCTCTAGATCTATATCTAGATCTATATTGCACAAACAAAACTGGTTCATAGGCGAAGTTATAACTTAAAAGCAAAGCATTTGATTTTAGAATATTCTTGAATTGTACGTGCAAATATAATCAATATGTAAACATTAAAACCAGAAGAATATTTTATAAATTTGCAATTTATTACAATGAAATAAAACTGTCAAGTTACAATTTTGCCAAGAACTAACGAAGATTCTTTAACGTTCAGAATTTTAGGCTTTATAAATTGCCAGGTCACACAACCCCCAGTAAGAAAGGCGGTTACACAAAAGATTTTCCGTTAATTCCCTTAGATATATCTCCCAACATCTGGAGCTTCCCGCCCTAATGGCAGACACCTGATCCTCAAACCCTGGATGTGTTATCTGCGTCCATTATAATATTGATTTACAGTAAATATAAAATTTAGAAGATAAAATTTGAAATGTAGGTCGGTGTCAAGCTGACGTCTGTCTGGAATACAATGCTTTTTTAAATTAAAAGTTGTGTTTTTCGCGTAACATGTGTCAATTTTAGGCTGGGCTGGCATCCTACGATCTGTATGATATTGTACGCTGCATGTACTATTAGTACTAAATGAACTAGTTCGTACAAGCGTATAGAAACTGAGGAAGATGATGACAGACTCGACGTGGACAGACTCGCAAATCGTGCATTGTATGCCTACATGCACCTAAGGGTTCATCTAAATCAGCCTACCTCAGTCCACTGTTGGACATAGGCTTCTCCCAAAGCGCGTCACTAAATTCGATTTTCGACTCTTCTTTTCCAGTCGTTACCAGGAGCCCTACGTATATTTCACCGTTTAACCGATTTAAAAAAAAAACTCCGTCCAAAGGTTATCTGGATATCGCGTCGCTTCTCCCAAAGCGCGTCAGTAAGCTCGATTTTCGACTCTTCTTTTCCAGTTGTTACCAGGAGCCCTACGTATATTTCACCGTTTCACCGAATTATTAAAAATCTTCACCATCCAAAGGTTATCTGGTTATCGCTTTTAGCGATAAGACCGCCGATTGTACACTTTAATTTAAGTTTTTAAAAAATATTGTAAGTGATTTATGTAAGGTGTGACAATAAAGTGTTATCTATCTATCTATATTGTCGCTTCACCTAGTCACAGGGCGCAATCTACTGCGCTTACTGATTCGGGGTCTCTACTCCAGAACTCATATTCTCCAACGATTGTCAGTACTGCGGCATATGTGACCAGCCCACTGCCACTTCAGCTTGCTAATCCTTTGAGCTATGTCGATGACATTCGGTCTGGTGATTAACTTCGTAACGAATTCAGTCTCTTAGAGATACACCGATTATAGCTTTCCATAACTCGCTGAGCGACTTGAATTGGAGGACTAAAACTACACGCGCGTCTGACTCGCGCGACCAGTCCTATCGTGTATGGAGTACTGCGACCACCTTAAGGATGGTCCCGCTAAGTACCAGCAATAAGCTATTGAATCTATTATCCGAACGGGCTAAAATACTCATTAGCGATAGTAAGCTAGTCGAGTCTAAATTGCAGTCTCGGTCACCGACGTAGCCTATCGGTATTCTATCGCCTACATTATGCGTGTGCGCACGATTATCACAATTTCCTCCATCCCCTTTTTACCTTAAAGACAAACTGTCAAATGTCATCCTTTTTTAGTTAACCCGTAATTTGTCTCCTATCTCGATTAACCATATCGAGACAGAACTTCTTCACATAGATATGAAGCTCGAGGCCTAACTCGAACCATTTAGATTCTACGTTTATCATCCGTAGAGCGAAGGAGTGGATCATTACCCTCGTCTTTGTTCCCTTAACGGTATAATCTCCAAGTGTCTATAAAGTGAGTTACTGGCATGATAATCTAGCATTTAAAAAATAATACTCTAAAGAAGGACTACCAATTTGTCGGAAACTAGACTACAATAAGTTGCACGACGTATTTAACGTTTGAAGCCTTAGGTATACAACGTTAATTTATCATGTGTAATAAATACTCGCAATAGTGTTAGCATACTAAGTCCTCTGCGAATCCAATTATAGTGCAAGTAAAGTAGATCAATACGACATACGGTGTATACCAATTTCAAAGGAAATATCACACACTGCATTGTCTGAAATTTCAAGACACGTAACATATATCTTGACATCACATCCATTGTCTGTAAGTCTGTATATCAAGATAGCTGAGTCATTGGCTTGGCCCGTGCCAACATCCGCCTACAAGCTGCCAAGTTGGCTGACTCGCGGAAAATATCAGGGAATGTATTGTATGAAACTATAAGTCAAATGTATTAGGTCAAATGTCGACTTTATTTAATAATCCATTAAATATTGCAGCAGAGGTTCCATATTTCGAACGTCTTGCATTCGGTGTAACTGATTTCCACTTTGTTTATATATTGAAGTGAAAACTTCTTTAGCGTCGTTGTGCACTTTTTTGGGATAAACTTGCGTCAGGACACGTGACCTGATCGAAAATTCGTAAGACGGAAAATTCGTAAGACGAAGGAGAGGAAGTAATATCCGCATCTTTTATTACCGCGCGGCGAGTTTCACTTCTGCCGGCACTCCCGGAGTGCAACCCGTTGTTTTTATTTTTATTTTGATTATTTAGTTTATTTCACTCTTAAGTTTTAGGATTACAATAACAAAATTGTGTTTTAATTTGCGTGTGTTTTTTGTAAATTCATTTCTATAATTATTAACAATGAAATATATTTTGGTTTCCACTTTTCTATTCCTGTTTTCAGAACATGTCTAGAAATAATCTGTGCCTATCAGATTTTCAAAGTAAGTCCTTCCTAGTTTGTTTAATATTCTGTCTAACCATATATAAATTGATAAATGTTGTAAACATCTGTAAAATATAAATGTATCCATGGTATCAGACCCCTATTACCTATCTCTGTTGCAAACGGTTTTAATACTAAATTGACAAAACTCCTAAGAAATAACGTTCATTTTTGCTTAATTCAAATAGAAACCACGTTCAACAATGATACGTAATAGGGGGGCCAGAACATGTACTAAGACATCTGTCATAGTCTTAAGAAAATACTCATTGTATTACATAACATGTTTACTGTTGGTGTTTCTAAATTACATAAATAGATAATGAAAAGCATTTGTACCAGTTTTTACTGCTATATATGTAAGAAAAGACCGATATAGTTTCGCAGATCCCGCTTATTATTTTACATACATTACATAAACACTTTTACGCTGACAACCGGTTGAGGCCGGAAACACGCACATCAAACACAATCACATCCGACTAGACACACAAATTTCCCTTGGGTAGAAAGTTTGTGTTTCCACCGGAAACCGAACCCGCTGCTTAGTAGTTCAAGCGAATATGTCTTTTATTGTATATTTAAATAATTTCTCGATTGAAGCAACAAAACAAACAAAATATGTTGAGTTCTACCTACTTAATGTGTCACGGTAAGAAATTGCTTTGAAAAGAATGAAGTACCTACTGTAAATATTATTCTTAGAGAAAAAGTAAATCTGTTTGTTTGTTGTTAAACCTTTTTGCGGATAAACAGCTAAACCGCTTTTGACTATATATTCAAAGGGATGGATGGCATAGGAATTTTTGTTAAGAATTAAGCTCATAATAATCCATGGATTTGTCTATTCGCTTTGTTTTATATACAAATATAAATGTAACCATAAAATGATTACTAAATAAGTAGTTAGTTTGTAAGCTCTTTGCAAATAAGCTGTTTGCTTCCAGTTAGCAGCGCGCTTATGGTATACATTTCACACTCACAGCACCTCACAAAGTTTGACGACTTGTGTCGTGGGTACCGCAAACATCTACTTAAAAAGAATCATCTAAATAGTAACACATGCAGCAACTGATTTTTATTTATAAACGCGTTCGCATTTACAGAGCTCCATACTTAATTCAAAGACTTGTATCGTGGGTGCGGAAATATTTACATCACACACTCGCAATTACACTTAAACCTACAAGCACTAATGTCCAAAAAATTGTGCTCTGAGGCCTGCCCACTGCGCCAAGTAGGTCATCGATAAGAATCCTACTAATATTATAAATCCAAAAGTTTGTGTGTAAGTGTGTAAGTATGTTTGTTCCCTCTTCACGCTTTAACGGCTGAACGGATTTGGATGAAATTTGGAATGTACATAGATTATACCTAGGATTAACACATAGGCTACTTTTTAACTTGATATTAGCGGGCAAAGCCGCGGGGTACGGCTAGTAATCTATATAATAGTATAGATAGAGATAGATAGTTCTTTAATTGTTTATTAGGTTTTAATTATTAAGTAGGTACAGTCTTACATATGATTGTTTAATATTGCATGAAGTCATTTATTGTAGGTACATACCACTTTATTTCCGAAAGAAGTAACTTGACAAGTGATAATGCACATGCTGCTCATTAACTATTCCTACATACCGTCCTCCTCTCGGTGGCAAGATTTTTAGGCCGACATGGCTCATCTATCAAAATCAACGATAATATCGACGATCATAGTGTTATTTTTCGCTGAATATACCTACATTTTATCAAACAATTCTCTCAATCAAGCGCTCTAAGAGTTGTGAGAAATGCAGTTCCCGATTCGCAACCTAAACGACGCAAGCTTGCGGCATCAAGAACCCAATCTAGCCGCATCCAGACCAAACACAGCGAACGATTTGTCATCACTCAGCGCCAACGAGCGCGGCGATAAGGAGAGAAGCAAGCGAACATCAAAAAGCTATTTACTCGGAGCCATGTCATGAGACTAGAACCCGGTATCGTGATGGATGGAGATTTTGTAACAAGCTGAGACAAATTGAAGCTGGAAAGAGTGTTTTGAGAACCTAGTTTTACCGATGGTACCTCATTCACTTATCGGAATGTTTTTTTTTATGCTGGAAACTATCTCTATCTTTTTTTAAGCTCTTCTTATGTTTAAATTATTATAATTTCTAGATTACTGTAATAACACTAGTTCGTCGTCTAGTCAGAATACTGATGTAAATAGGACAGTAATTAAAACATGAATTCCCAAAAACAAATTGTCTCCAATGGCTGTATATTTAAGGTTCATAATCCATGCGATATTTTAAGTACTAGTATGTGACACTAATTACTGAGTAAGCAATGTTGACGTGTTCAGTTAAAGTTTGCTTTCGCTGTGAGTACGGAATTAAATTAATATTACCCAGCGGGAGACGCCACTAAAGAACACTTAGGGGTATTGACGTAGTTAGAGTTACAAACATGCATGAACATAACATAACATCTCTGATGTTATGTCATGTCCATGCATGTTGTAACTCTATGTAAATAGAATAACTTTATAAGCTTCATTTTTTAATGAACTTCCAAATAGATTTGAACTGCCAGTTGGCTTAGTTGGGTGCGCGTTCGCTTTCTAAACAGGGGGTATCGGGTTCGATTCCCGGCGGGAATACAAAATTTTCTGCCCAGGAAAAAAAATGTTTCTGGTTCTGTTTGTAGTTGTGTGTGAGATGTGAATGTTTCCGGCATCAACGACACAAGTCATCGAACTTAGTGTGGGGCTGCAAGAAATAAAAGATAACAATAGAAGTGAAAAGATTGCGCCGCTAACGTAGTCTGTTATAATTGACAAAGGTCTGAGGTAAGAAATATCACGTGAGAACGTACCCTTTTTCAACCGACTTTAAAAAAGAAGGTTCTCAATTCGACTGTATTGTTTTTTTTGTATGTATGTTACGCGATATCTCCGCCAATTGTGAATCGATTTTGATGATTCTTTTTAGTTTGATAGAGTATACTTTAGAGGTGGTCCCATATAAATTGTATCAAAATTGGTTCCAGCCAAAACCGAAATACAAGCGATGAAGTCGGTTTTTTAAGCTTTGTTTGCGTTTCATTATCAAAGTCTATAAATAAAAGAACTCCCTTATAGGACGTTAGTTAATAATAATAGCGCAGCGTTCGTTATCTTGATAGTTAATAACGATAGTAGTCAAACTGGCTAACTTGCTAGCCCTAATCCAAACACAATTTGCGCGACGCGGACGTTCCAAACGCAGTGTTTGTTGTTTGCTGCGAACAATTACTGCTTCACCAGCACAACACTAACAACGGCAACAATCCTAACATTATATTTTTTTTTATTTGTGACAGGCTAGTGTTTGACCACTACCTCACCTGATGGTAAGTGACGATGTGATCGAAGCTGGTAAACACACTAGACCTGGAATACGCAGGCTCTCAAGGATAACAGCCGGAACACCGTATTTGGCTTGGCGGCAGACTTTCAACTTGATGGTGGTAAGCTACTTTGGTAGCAAGCCAGGCGAGCAACTCACAAAATGCTCTACCACCTGTCAAATGTCACCTGATTAGCACCACCCGGGGACCACAGACCCGGGGAGTCAGACTTAAGGGGTATCCTCCTACGGACGTGGGTGACTTAGCCCCATAATATTTATTATTATTAAATGAGTACTAAACAAACCATTCAAATTCAAAACCGTTTATTCACATGCGCCCCAAAGAGGCGCAAAATTACAGCCATCTTGATAAGAATCTGCCAGAAAACTCGGCGTTGCATTTTTTAAATCATTTTTTAAACACTATTAAATGACTAACATAGGAATTATATTAACCTAGGTCGTTCAAGGTATTGTAAGTAATGTAGCAATAACACAAATCAATCTATACAATCCTACTAATATTATAAAACCGAAAGTTTGTGTCTAAGTATGTTTGTTCCCTCGTCACACTTTAACGCCTGAATGGATTTGAATGAAATTTGGAATGTACATAGATTATACCTAGGGTTAACACATAGGCTACTTTTTAACTTGATAATAGCGGGCGAAGCCGCGGGGCACATCTAGTTTTATAATAAGCATTCTTAATCAATGTTCGTTTTATTACTGATGCCATTTACACAAATTAAACGTATAAGCAACTAGCCGTTCCCCGCGGCTTCACTCGCGTTTATTAAGTTTAAAAGTATCCTATGTGTTAATCATATACATGTTAAATATCCCGTTATTGATACAAACATTTATTGTGTTAATCCTAAGTATAAGTTATGTATATTACGAATTTCATCTAAATCCATTAAGCCATCACAGCGTGAAGAGAAAACAAAAATACTTACACACAAACTTTCGGATTTATGTAGGTATTATCGGTATGTTAGATTAGTCGATTAGTTACACAACAACATCCTGTTAGCTGCATACATCGTCACTTTCCATAAAAAACTTGTCAATATAGCTTATTGCGCCTAATAAATAGATAAAAATATTTAAAACAACCTTAAATTTCCAACAAATTTCACAATTTGTGCAGAAAAATCCGTCGAGAAAATCTAATATCACCACTACAAACTGCTGCACCAATTTGCATAATGATATTCGTAATTTGATACAGCATCATACGGTCCCAGCGTTCGAGAAAAGATAAAAGAAACAATTTCTATTAAGCTACATCGCGTTTCTCGAGCTCGCCGTATAATAAGATAATTTAATTTTAAAGGATAAAGGAAAATTGTATAATATTTTGGAAATGGCTCATTATTTAAGGTATTCTGTATAATGATTCGGTTCGCAAAGGTGGGTGGATGTTGTGAGAGTTCCTTTTGTTATTTTAATTTTCTGCGATGAGCGATGCATTATGTTTTCATATTTAATTAGAGGATTTATGGTATTAAAGCATTTTAGTCTCTGTGGCTCTTTAAATTAAATATAAAAATATGTTTTAAAAGAAAGAAAATTAATTAAGACAATTGAATTAGTAAACCATATCATACGAAGAATAAACATATTAAACATCTTTGTAGACTCAAGCCAAATAAAATGCAGAAAATCAAATGTAAGAAAACATTTTGTAGTTAAAAACCGATGATTTTAAAGTCACATACTACTGCACAAGATAAGGGCTTTTTGTAATTTGAGGCCCGTTGTGAATTTATTTATTTAGCTATAAGATCACCAACTTAATGTACATCAAAACATTCACAATACATTATCTTAAAAATGTCAAACCAAATGTCACTATATTTAAAGGTGAAGACTGTATTTGAATTTTAATTTGAGCGAACAGTTATATATCTCATTGTTTAATTTTCATATCAATAAAAGTTCAAAATAAACTCAAAAAGGTATGATTTTCGACGACAAAATCTATAGAGTGAAAACACTCAACCATGAAATTGGCTGAATGGAGGATAGACATAATCTAAAAAAGAACATAATATATTTAAGTTACACATTGATACGATACGAGATCGACTCTAGATATCATTGCAAAATATCATAATTAATTGGAAGCATAATTAAAAATCGTCTATTCCTTTTGAGACATTACATATTAATAAATAGAATCACGTTGATTGCTCAAAAGCTCCCTGCAGATTTCAGTGATATCAAAACAAAATTGCCGCTTAGATTTCTAGCTACCGTTTTCAAGTATTCGGTGTGATCAAACAAAGCCGGTACACGGCAGCCCCCAGAGATGTACCTTATTGATCTTGAACAAAGCTTTGAGATACAAAGCGAAGTATTCCGTCATAATATCCCTCTAGGACTTAGCGCAAAGCACTTCGGATTTTTATCTATTTTGTTCTGGAAAGATGGTGAAAGTGAGAAATTCATAGATTGTTATATTCTTAACGCTTTCTATTTACTTCACTTGTAAGCAAAATATGTAAAGAGAGTTGGGGAATTGATTCTACCTTCTGTTCAAAACCATATTATGTTTATAATTCAGATGAAAAATACAATAATCGTACCATCTAGCAGATGATTAAGTCAAGAGGGGTCTGGGTTTTAACAATTGTATCAATACTGCCAAATAATCAAATTGGCTGCTCCTCAAAGGTTTCCCATAGAATAAATACAGACAAAAGAAAATGACTCCTAGTTGCGAGTAACAGATTCATTCTAACTCGAGCAAAATATCCTTATTTCTAGCACTTACTGTGGCTCGTGCTCAGTCAGCAGTTCTTCAAAGTGCAGCCTCACAGTATGCGCTGGTGGTGCCCGTACTTCGCTCACGCACTCCGCGTCATCAGGGTAGGGGCGGGGGAAGCCGGGGCTGGACACGGTGGCGTGAGGGTGCGAGTGGGACAGCACTATCGTCTCGTTGCACTGGATCTTTGACGCCGTGTATGGGTCTGGAAACAAAGAGTAGGTTAGTGTAAAACTGGTAATAGAAGGTCTATTGTTGGAAGTGCTGTCACAAATTGTCAAATTTCTACTATAAAATATTTCAATATCTATGTAAATAAAAATCAATTGTCGCATGTATGAAAGATCGTTAATTGAGAACGGCTCGGCCCAACTCGGCCGTTTAAACTGGTTCTTTTTTGTTGTGTTTATAATTTTTAGGAAAAGGTTTGTTTGAAAGAACATTTTTGGGAAACCTTTCGGCAATTGCACGTCCGGGGCGGATCGCTAATAGGAAAAAAAACAAACAAGCAAATAAATGCAAACACTCAAATCCTCACTCTAAGTTCGAAGATTAGTACCGCTAGTGCTGGTCTTATTTATTGATCGAGAGAGCGCGATACGCGAGCGAAGCGTCTCCGATTCAGCTTGACCAAAATGCTTTCGGTTGTCCGGATGTCCGGCTGTTCTCCTTTACCGGTCGTATTTCTCAACCGATTCACGTGAAAATTTGTGAGCAAGTTCGATGGTTATATGGAACTTTTGTGTCGATTCAGTTTTTGGAAAAATTTCAAAATTGCGGAGTACAAAAAATTTTTTGTTTCCGCCTTTTTTCCTCCGACAAAGGTGACTTTTTTTAGCAAAACAATTGGAATAAAAATTTGCTATTTTATTTCTGAAGGTCGATTTATGATAATATCACCTTTAGTTCCACACGCTTTTGTTTGTTAGTAGATACGAGTGATGTGCAATAATCGACAATATAAACATATTATTATTAACTTATATAAACATTAACAAAGGTAGGTTCTACTTCTACTACAAGAAAAAAACTTTTTCTGTTATTTTTTCTCTTTTTGAAAAAAAAAAAAAAAATTCAGCCATTTCAAAAATACGTAAGGTCTACAGCTCACATTGCCACTAGTAGGTATCATAACTTCACACTTTACTAACGAACAAACGAACGAAGGCCGAACGACAAATTGGATTTACCCCGATTTCAACTATCTCATAAAATTTCATTGCCTTAACAACAATATGACAACCCAAATTCATCTGAAAGCACATAAAAATAAACCACGTCGTCTCGTGAAATGTCTTCAAAAGTTTTTAAAAGCTATTTTATTATTTGGGAAACGTAATTAACTCGCAACTCTTCTGCCGTAAAACAATGCTGAATGTCACGATGCTCTTATGCGGTGCTCATAAAGTTCTAAGTACTTATTATACATGTATGATATATTAATTTATTGAACTGCCCGTTGGCTTAGTTGGGTGGCGTTCGCCTTCTATGCACGGGTATCGGGTTCGATTCCCGTTACTAGTTTTCTCCCCAAGGAAAATTTGTGTTTCTGGTTCTGGTTGTGATTGAGAAAACTTGTGTTCCCAGCGGAAATAAAACCGTTGCTTAACCCAATTGGCGCAGTGGACAGATGTCCGCCCTCTGCGCCATGGATCCTGGGTTCGATTCCCGGCAGGAGCACAAATTCCTTCCCAAGGGATATTTGTGTTTCTGGTTCTGGGCGTAATGTGTGTGATGTGAATGTTTCCGGCACCCACGATATAAGTCTTTGAACTTAGTGTGGGGCTGTGAGTGTGAATGCGTTTGTTTGTTTGTTTTTGCTTAAGCCTCCATCCTACCCTAGATGGCTTTTTTTCAACCCTGATTTTATCAAAACTACTACAGTAATAATCACTTTGAAATGAATATATGTATTTAAGAGTTCAGGATACAGACTAAGTAAAGCTATATTAATAATGGCTTGATAAGTATTAGAACCCGATCGACAATAGTGTAGTTTGAACCAATATAGCCTACGAGTGCCCACAAGCCCGTATGCACTTGTTTGTGTGCGAGCGAGCCGGCGCGCGGCACGGAGAAGCGGGGTCAAATTCGAAGTTTAAGCTGGGGTAGCATAGGCTCTTAAAAGGCGAACACGCTCAAACTTAGCCAAATTGGCAGATGATACTAATTATAATAATTGTAAATTTAAGTACCTATTCAAATATAATTAATAATTTAAATATCTATAAAGTGATATAGTTTAAATATCTGTAATAACATGAATAGTTATAACAAGATAGATAGATAAACTCTTTATTGAACACCATATTTAAGACAAAAAAGCAAAACAAAATATTTTATTACAAAAATAGTGTAATAATAGGCGGTCTTATTGCTAAAATCTCTTCCAGAAAACCATAGAATGGTGAGGAATTAAGCAATAGAGTTGGACGTCGGTGTTTAAGAAAACAAAATTTTAAAGAGTGCTTGAATCTAATAATTATTATTATAATATACTTAATTGTAAGTAATGATAATAATTGATGAATAATAAAATAATATATACCTCAATAATAATCTAATATAAATACATATTAATATGATTGTTACACATATAATACAAACATATACATATACTACATAATATAAGTACATAATATAAGTACATAAATATTAATACAAATGATATAAATAAAGAATGGCTTTTATAGATATGACGAAATACAACACAATTAAATTATTTATCTGCGAGATAGTGAGCTTTGACATGTTCTTTAAACATGGGCAGCGACTGAGCTAGCAAGAATCGTCAAATCCAAACTTTGATAATTTACATTGAAACCAGAGCTGAACTGGCCGCTAAGAAGCTGGGTATCCTCGTCAGAGTCCGACAGTACTTCACACCTCGCTAAGTCTTGAATCTATTAACCGACTAGCAAAAAGACTCATTGGCGATAATAAGCGAGTTGAGCCAATATTGCAGAGCCTCGGTCACAGTCGTATGGTCGCATGTCTATCGGTATTCTTTATTATTTTCTTACACTTAACACAGTCCATGTACTTATGCTTCCATTAAAACGCTGCCTCAGCCTTTAATATTACGACGAAGCAAATTTTCACAATAACTTGTGCAATAATGACAGAGACACCTATTTATGTGAAACTTTAACACGTACAAATGTTTTTAAATATCTTAGAATTCTCATAGTTGGAAATCTGAGGTTTGAAAAGCATATTATTGTTCTTTCAGCTAGGATAAGAAAGGTCATTAGTCTAAAGGCACAAGTAGTAGCATTCAAGTCAATCTGAAGACGATGGAAAATATTATTATTTTCAGATAACACTAAGACTAAGACTAAGATTAAGACTAATTGGCGATAGTAAGCTAGTTGAGTCAAAACTGCAAAGTCTTGGTCACCGACGTAAGATAGCAAGCTTATCGGTATTCTATTGCTTACATTTTGGAGAGTGTGCTCAGGAATTACATGATGTAATTCCTCCATGCCCGTTTTACCATCAAACAACAAAATAAACTGTCAAACGTCATCCATTTATGGTTGACATACCTCCAGTTCGCTCGAAGCGCTTTGCTTCTACGTTCATCATCCGTACAGCGAAGGAGTGGAACTCATTGCCTGCGTCTTTGTTCCCTGAACAGTATAATCTGGGTGTCTTCAAGTCTAGAGTGAATAGGTACCTTCTAGGCAAGCATGTTCCATCTTTGTCACCTTCCATCAGGTGAGATAGCGGTCAAATGCTTGCCTATCCAGTATATAAAAAAAAAACAACCGCATGTCTCCACACTCAATATAGACTATATTATAATATCTCTACAGTATACATTGATTTGGTCAGATAACGTCCAGTTAGAAAAATACGTGTTTCTACAAACATGATATTTCTGTTAGCGCTCGAGACAGCGCGAAAGACAAACTTCTGAAATTCATATCGAAATGGAAACTCATTGAATATAGATCGGTATCGTATCCTTCTACCTGGAGACTTTCACAAGACGGGGTTCTAGGAATAAAATTGAAACTTTGAAACTGACAGGACAGATGTAAAATTATATTCTATTACGCTATGAACACATTCTATATTAGATCAATTTGAAAAATTTGCAAATGAAATTCGGATTCCAATTCCATAAATGGCACGATCGAGTAGTTCTGATGATGGTACCAGGAAGTGTATAGTGGAACTCTGTGATGGCTACTCGTATAAATTCTTATTGTTTGTTTTGACGTGTCCAATTGACAGCTTTTTTAATAACAGGTAATTTTTTTTGCACTTTCTCCCCGATGTAAAGCAATGAAGATGCTTGATGCTTGCCTAGAAGATTCACTCTTGGATCTCAAGATTCCTGGGTTATACCGTAACATTCTGTATAAAACTAAGACTACTTCTACAGATGGCCTAAGACGCGTAAAACCTTGGCATAAGAGTGTTAAGAATGCAAAATGATATCATTCTTAACAATAAAATGACATACATAATGAATAATATATTTATTTCATTAACACTTAAATGTTTCAAGAGAACTAATAATTAATTATACAATTGTTTTACAATTCATTCTGGAGAGCCCTGAATCCCACACTAGGATGAGTCCTGTGTCGTGGGATTGAGTATCTTTCAGAATTGTACATACATACATACCTATTACGCGCCTCTTTCCCATTGGGGTAGGCAGAGATAACATCTCTCAACCAGCTGCGATTCTGACACACATCTTTCGCTTCTTTAACATTCATGAGTCCTTTAAAACACTGTCGTTGTTTGCGGGTACTTTTGACCTGACCTTTCATGAACGTTTTCGACATGGTAGAGATACTTTTGCATAGATTGATCAGTACCAAATTAGCCAAGAATATAGCATAACATGAAGAGGTTTCAAACATTTCCTATACAATCTATTTCATCTCAGGAGCTCACATTAAATATCTAACGCGTATCAAATTTGCATCCCTGGGACCTCAGGGTTCCCTCCCGTATGCGTATAAGATGACTATAACTGTAAAAGTTAGTGGAATTCACCAAATTTCACCTAATTTGTATGCAGGCTCCGTAGTCAGAGAATGGATGGCAACGCACCGACACTACTGATCCGAAACTGTCGGCTTGTAATAACGTTGTACATTTTCCTTAACAGCAAAAAAAACATGACATATTTTATTCATCTATCGAATTTTGGTATTCAGCCAGCCATTAAAACTTTCGTGATACTAACACATGGTTTAGTCAGTGTAGATGTTACTTAAGATATAAAGTCGCGCTGAAAACTATTTATATAAGCACACTTCGGCATGATTACTCGGGGTAGCTTGGAGTGAAAAATACCTTATGGTTAATGATTTTGACAGGTATGTTACTATGTTTGTTCGTGGATTCCCTCTTCTTAATAACTTATCATAATTTGACAAATTAGATGTCAGTTTTTAAGCTACCATGGTCACTTTTATGATAAATGTTTGTATCAATAACGGGATATTTACCATGTATTTCGTTTTTTTTATCGGAAACTCAAAACTAACTAAATACATGGTAAATATCCCGTTATTGATACAAACATTTAAAGTTTAAATGAGATAATTAATGTTGTGTACGGCTTGAAACACGTCTAAATTTCGACTTACTATGACTATGACTACAAAGTAAGTCGAAATTTAGACGTGTTTCAAGCCGTACACAACATTAATTATGTGTAATACTCACGATAGTTTTAATTTTCATATTTAAATGAGATGTTCTTAGAAGCTCTTAATTGTCCGCTAGTTATAGGCTATGTGACGTCACATTACATTTAAAAATTGCGGCCAATAGATAATATAAGGTAACGAATAAAAAAAAAATGTTTCCATGTTACACTACCAAATCGCACTAATATTATAAAGGCGAAAGTTTGTGAGTGTGTTTGTATGTTTGTTACGTCTTCAGGCTTAAACGGCTGGACCTGTTTTGATGAAATTTGGTATGGAGGCAGCTGACACCGTAGATTAACTCATACCTAGTTTACATCTCGGAATTAGTAAAACCGCGGGGCGCAGCTAGTATATATATATTGTTAGCTGTTGCTCTTGGATTTGTTTGCATGCAGCCGACAATTTTGGATTTATATTATAGGAAACCGTTTAGTAGTCAAGTTTGACATTTAAACTTACATCTTATTTAAGTTGAACTGCACATTCGCTTAGTTAGCTGCACGGGGTTCAATTCCCGGCGGGAACACAAGTTTTCTCATAAAGGAAAATTTGTGTTTCTGGTTCTGGTTGTGATTGTGTATGTAGTGTGAATGTTTCCGGCACCCACGACACAAGTCATCGAACTTAGTGTGGGGCTGTGAAAATAAAAGCGTTAAAAAAATCAAGTTAATTAATATATAGCGATAACAAATTGTGTTAGATCGACGAAATTGATGAATACGGAAGAAATTTTAAACCGTACGATTCCAATGTTCTTTTCAAATATTCAAGTTTATAATTTCGCTCGCATATTTCCAGTAATCAAATTAAACATAAATCGGATCGACGTCATATTTCAACGTGAAATTCCTGAAACATTCCCATACAGACATTAATGAGGACGCGCCGCTTTTATGAAAATATTTTCCAGGCGTAGCGTTGAAATGCAACGAGTCGAATTTCTCGCGTTAACTTATTTTAATGTGATTTCAGGAAAAATATTTCAACTTTTCATAAAGTCTATTTAAATATATATGCCATAAAGTATTTTTTTATTTTTAGATTTTTTATCACTGTCTTACTTGATGTAAAGTGACGATGTACATTCATACTAACTATATTAGAAACATGTAGAAGTGCTCGATAGAATCCTGGCTAATCCTTCATTAAGTCAATACCAGAGTTTGGTGCACGCAGACCTCATTAAGTTTTTTCATTACCATGTTTCATCACTAATATTCAAAATCAAAATCAAAATCGTTTATTCACATGGGCCCAAAGAGGCACTCATGAAAGTTAATGAATCTATTGCCAGATTCGCAAAATTACAGCCATCTCGAGAAGAACCTGGCAAGAAACTCGGCGGCGCATTTTATTTTCATTCATTTAAAAAAAAACATTCTTAATTTCTAATACATATTTTTTTTAACCTAGGTGTTATTATGGTAGTCGCTAGAAAGAGCCTGTGCAGTTTGCCTCAATGCATCCTTGTCATTAATATATATTCATTTATGTATATTAAGTATGTGTATTATAATACTTATATAGGCATTGTATATTATTAATATATAACATTTTTATAAATTAAATTTATATATTTATCCTTTATTTATTTATGTATGTAACTATACTCGTATGGATAGGATCTATTTAATTACATTACGAATTATGTGTGTGTTTAAAAGAAAGCATATATAATGGATCATTGCCGCACCACCGATCACTTTTTATTAAACATTTTTATCCTCGACATCTTAAGGTTGCTTGGAAGAGATCGCTGCTTAGCGATAAGGCCGCCGATTGTACAGCTTTATTGTTATTTTTGTTAATACTTATTTTTCTTGGTCGGGTCTCGGTCTTCAGTTGGCTCGAGGTTTACTATCAGGCTTGTCCTCTCTCAATAGACATGTATTTACATTATACATATACCTAATATTATAAGAATCTTTGTCCTGACATACTGATTCACTGACTGACTGACTTGGAGACAACGCATAGCTTAAACCGCTGGTCGTAGAGACTTGAAATTTGGGGGTCAATTGCAAGTATGTCCCATCTTCGGCCGCATCGTCACTTTCCATTAGGTAAGATAAAGGTCTGGAGATAGTAGCCTATCTAATATAAAAAATATTTTTCCTAAAACTAAACCAATCTATATAGCTAAGACCTAGGTACAAGACATCGAGCTTATAGGTAATTTAAGTGCTCAAGCCCAAACTAATGGGTAGCGTTCCTATATTTTTTTATCTGATTTTAAAACTACTCCATTACTATTTACGGACGGAACCCGTCCTGTAATCAGTGCAAAGTAGAGTTCCGGGCGTGCCCATTGCCACATGCAGTGGAGTGGTTCTTGTTCCATTTCCGACGCCACGCTCCGTCGATAAAGATCGTGGAGAGACTCGACTCTTACTGTTATGATTGGCTATTATTAACTTACTTAAATATATTTTCTTAGGTTGGAACACGGACGTAAAAAAATACGGACATAGTGTCGCAAACAAAATAACTGCCCTTTGACTAAGATCAACAACAAAAAAAAAACAAACGCTTTCACACTCACAGTCCCCACTCTAAGTTCAAAGACTTGTATGGGTACGTGGGTACCGGACACATTCACATCACACACACAATCACAACCAGAACCAGTGATGATTGTGTGTGAGGTGTAAATGTTTCCGGCACACAACACAAGTCATCGAACATAGCGTGTGTGTGGAAGTGTTTGTTATGGTACGTTATGTTTATGTTAATAATTAAACGCAAGCAAAGCTTAAAAAATACCGACTTCGCCGCTTTATCTTCGGAACTTTGATCAGATTAGATGTACTACGCATTATTTAAAATATTTCAAGAACTACTGATCAGATCTTGATCAAATTTAAATGGGACCAATTGGAAAGCAACATCTTTCAAACAAAAAAAAGAATTTTCAAAATCGGTACACGTGGAACGAAGTTATGTTAACACACATAAAAAAAAGAATATATATACAGTCGACCTGAGTAGGTACATCCTACTTTTTTGTGAAGCCTGTAGAAATTTCGCTTGTCATATTTTTTTTTTTATGACTGGTAGGTAAGCGTTTGGCCGCTATTTCACCTGATGGAAGTGACGATGCGGCCGACGATGAAGCATGCTTACCTTGAAGATACCTATTCACTCTAGACTTGAAGACTCCCAGATTATACTGTTCGGGGAACAAGGAAGTTGACGACCCAGACACTTGGACAGGTGTCAGTCGTCTGCGCCGTGGGTCCTGGGTTCGATTCCAGGCAGGAGCACAAATTCCTTCCCAAGGGATATTTGTGCTTCTGGTTCTGGGTGTAATGTGTGTGTGATGTGAATGTTTCCGGCGCCCACGATACAAGTCTTTGAACTTAGTGTGGGGCTGTGAGTGTGAAAGCGTTTGTTTTGTTTGTTTGTTTTGGATCGCGAGCTACACGTAAAATTGAATGTCCTGCCGGTCGCATGAATAGAATTTTAAAATAATCTATATTGTTTTTACTATAGCTGCGAAGGTTTGTTGAATTATTAAATATTACATAGACAAGGGAAAATATAAATCCTCACAAGTCCATGTCTCTTTCACTAAGATTCAACGGAACAGATATAACAAGATGTAAAATTATGTACTAACAAATATGTTGGTAATTTCGTCAGATTACGCGATGAAGCATAAACTATGTAAATTTAGCAAAGTTATGACACACAGAATAATAATGAAGCCATAATAACAGTTTGTAAAAATCCCTATTTTTTTATACGGGCCAATTGACTATATTTCCTAAAACGAATCTATATCTATATTTCTATACAGCTAAGAGCCAAGCTATCTACAAAGCACCGAGCTTATAAGTAACTTAAGTGCTCAAGCCCTCTCATACAGGGTAACGTTCCCATTATGCTGGAGGCATTGCCTCTCTGAACTGCAATTTTGAGCACCAAGCATTTTGATCACGCTTCAATTTATTAAGAACAATTTACATGAAAGCGTTGGGGCATCATTAAAATCTTTATATCAACAATTAACAAATGCATTCACCCTCACAGTCCCACACTAAGGTCATAGACTTGTATCGTGGGTGCCGGAAACGTTTAAAATCACACTCAAAAATAGAAGCACATATGTCCCTTGGAAATTCGCTTACCATCAGGTGAGATGGTGGTCAAAAGATTGCCTAACATGAGTAAAAAAAAAAATTAAAAAAAATGCCTTACTACTTGATGACTCCCGTTCGGGGAACAAGGACGTCGTACGGATGTCAAACGTAAAAGAGAAACGCTTAGAGCAAACTGGAGGTATGTCAACCATAAATGGATGACGTTTACCAGTTTGCCAGGGGAATTAATTCGTGTAATTTCTGCGCACATTTACAAAATGTAAACGATAGAATACCGAAACTAATTAAACTAGGTACCACCAGAGCATTATCTCTACTAAAATCTAGTATTCCAACTCAATCTATGGCAGGCGTCCTAAAAATGCTTTAAAAAGAAATCCGCCCGTTCCGAGTCCCGGTTTTATCGGCTCTCGACAAAGCTATAAAGGTGGTATAATTAACCCCTTTCGTGATCACAATCGGGGGTGTAATTTGACCCCTCCAGCACGGCGCTAATAAGGGGTGGGTGCATTGCTTTGTGTTATGAGAGTTAATGGGTGTTGTAGGCGACGGGTTATTTAAAAATATAACAAATACTACATATAAAATATTCAAAAAACACGAAATATTTGAACTGCCCTTTGGCTAAGTTGGGTGAGCATTCGCCTTCTAAGCAGGGGTATCGGGTTCGATTCCCGGCGGGAACACAAGTTTTCTCCCTAAGGAAAATTTGTGTTTCTGATTCTGGTTGTAATTGTGTGTGTGATGTGAATGTTTTCGGCACCCACGACACAAGGCATTGAACTTAGTGGAGCCGTGAGAGAGAAAGCGTTTTTTTTTAATTTCGTTAATGATACTTGTCTCAGAATTTTGATATTAAACCCAAACTACTAAACCAATTTTGATAAAATTTATATAAGACCAATCAGAAAGTATATCGTTTTAATTTAAAAGGAACTTTCTGAATAGGTAAATAAATGACGTTGTACTGAGGTAACACACATTAAAAAAATCACTAATTAAGAGGGTAATAAATACATTAAAAATCCATAATTATTGGCATAGGTTCATTAAAACTGTGAAGAGTATTACAAAGTAAATGTTTTTTACGGTCTGTCACGCGCCGAAGGAAAGGTATGGAACTCCTTGCCTGAGTCTCCCAGTTGAAAGAAAATATATTTATTATAAAATACTCAAACCTCGACAGAGGTTATATATTTGTGTCATTTGGAGTAGAAACGCTGGGTCCATGGGGACCAGGTGTACTTGAAATTTATAAAGATTTGGCTGGGAGACTGAAAGAGTCGACACGTGACCAAAATGCCGCTATGTATTTTGCACAGCAATTAAGTCTCGCTGTGCAACGACGTAACGCAGCTAGCATTTTGGGCACACTGCCGACCAATGACTTTTTGTATTAAGTTAGTAGTTTAGTTAAATCTGTATTTTGATTAATCATAAATATTACAGGCTGTAGAAATAATAAAATAAATATTTTATTGTAAATAACACACACAACATTTACACTAGGAACAAACAGCAAAATAAATAAAATACACAGAAATATACATACAAAATAATCAAAAATAAAACAATTAAAAGAAAGAGAAGTATGAAATGTTGTGAGAGTTGCGAGTGAATAGGTATCGTCGAGGCAAGTTTGCTCCATAGTCGACCACATCCTCGCTTTAAAAAAAGGCCCGAGCCGCTCTATCTTATCAAGAGAAAGGACAACTAATTTCTCTGAAAGTAGTCGACTACAATGTAATTCGACATTTCTACGTGTTAAACCTTAATTCACAATTGGAAGTAGGCCGTAGACATGCGACAAGATATGATAGCACTTATAACTAGCACTGCTTAACTTGTAAAGGAGGTAAATGTTCCACAACCCTTACTTATGGCAATAATAGACATTCAACAATGTTACTAAAGATGCTGTTGTATCTCTATATACAGATTATATATTTTATCTGAAAAACACTGACCTAAAAGTTTCAGCTTTTACGGCGAAAAGCTTGCAAACACTGTGTTTAAAACATTAGAGTAGCATAAAAGCAAATCTGAAAGAGTTTTCAAACCGCCTTTTTCATAAACAGCTTAGCGAGAAAATGAGGAATACTGTTTCCCTTTCGGGTATTTTTCACGTTTGGCTGAAGATCTGAATATCGTATATAGGACGTTTGTAAATCACGCCAAAACTACCAATTTAGTTGAAATTTTTATGATAGGTAGATTGTGTCTGGAATAACAATATTAAGAAACTGATAGACTTCAAAGTACGCGTACTTATGAAGTGTTACACCTTTACTACCCCTGCTTTGTATTATACAAATAACGCGAATGACTTATTTGATTATAAGCGAAAAACGTGTAAAGACTCGTAAGCAGTTCTTGCTTACTTGTCTATAACCACCTTTAGATATTTTTTACTTAACAAACAAAGCTCACACTCACACTCTGCACTAACTTTACAAAGTCATATCACGGGTGCCGGAAACATTTCAAAAATCAAAATCGTTTATTCACATGGGCCCCAAAGAGACACTCATGAAAGTTAAGGACTCTACTTCCAGATTCGCAAAATTACAGCCATAACGAGAAGAACCAAGTTGAAAGTCTGCCGCCAAGCCAAATACGGTGTTCCGGCAGTTATCCTTGAGAGCCTGCGTATTTCAGGTCTAGTGTGTTTACCAGCTTCGATCACATCGTCACTTACCATCAGGTGAGATAGTGGTCAAAAACTAGCCTGTCACAAATAAAAAAAAAAAAACCTGGCAAGAAACTCGGCGGCGCATTTTTTATATTTTTTTTTAATCATTCTTAATCTCTAATACATACTTATATAAACCTAGGTGTATCTATATTAAGTAGTCGCTATAAAGAGCTTCTACAGTTTGCATTTAACACTCACACACAATTAGAACCAGATACACCTGTACCATTGGAAATTGGTGTTTCTATGGAAATCGAACCCTATGCCCAACTAACCCTCCACCCAACTAACCCACTGCTAAATAGGTAGATGCAAAACTAGCTGCGTCAGTTAAAACTTGTTTGTGTTTATTTTAAAATGTGCAGGAGCAATTTCCATTCACCCGATTAATTGTTGGTAATTGCAAATTGGTAGCTTAGCGCAGTAGCCGAATAATTTTAAGGGCTTTTATAACTGCATGAGTTTTTTGTATGCACATAGTGCTTAAAATAAATGCTTTAGCTCTGGTCTTGAGTTCGAACGTTTATCAATTTTGGCATAGTATTTTTTACTGAAAAATAATGCGTATTGAATTTCTTTTGAACTGTAATTACTTATCCGAACGTAAGTAAAGAAATTACTGTCATTAAAGCCGTGATAGCTTCTGGTTAGTAGTTATGTAGTGGCTTTCTAAAGATTTAAACTAATAATTAAACGTAAGAAAAGCTTAAAATAATTAAACGCAAGCAAAGCTTAAAAAAACCGACTTCACCGCTTTATCATCATAACCTTGAACAGATTTATTTATTTTTGTATAAACAAGCATTATTGATTTAGAAAAATAGAGATCAGACCTTGATCAAATTTCAATGGGACTACACAAAAAGCACTAGCTTTCAAATAAAAAAAAATCATCAAAATCGGCTCACAAAGAAAGAATTTATGGGGTAACTTTTGAAGTCGGGTAAACATCGTCAAAGTACGCATTATTCGTCACAAAATAGGCATTATTAACGATATTTCAAGAAGTACTGATCAGATCTTGATCAAATTTAAATGGAACCAATTTTCGAAATCGGCTCACGTAGAGAGAAGTTATGAGGTAACACACATAATATATATATATATATATATATTTGACGTAGTATTCTATTATCGCATGAGTTATTTATGAGTAGTTTATAGATTCACCATTGAACGGTACAACTTTTTATTTGTAAATGATATTTTGAAGCTGGATTTTTACTATTTTGTGTTTTTTTAAAATAAAATTAGCCTAAAAACCTAAAACTTGAAGAATTAAGACGAATTCAACAACAAACGCACCGACCATTCGCACGAAGCGTTTCGCTACCACTTTATTTATGAGAAATGCCAAAGAATGGAACGCCCTGCTTCTACTGTTTCCCGAAAAGTATAATATGAGGTTGTTCAAGAATAGAGTGAATAGGTATATACTTAGCAAGCGTGCTCCATCTTCGACCGCATCGTCGCTTTCCATCAGGTGAGATTGTGGTCAAACACTTGCTTAGTTTCAAATAAAAAAAAAAATACGTGTAATATAATTACAATCCTTTTCCTTATATATACCTGTTGTGCCTGTCTTTATGTACACAAGGCCTTATTTTCAGAGGCAAACTTTGTCAGTAAAGGGTTCGGTTATTCAGCCGAAAAATATGATGCCGAAACTTTTCGCGTTTTCGGCATAATTACTTCTGTCGTGGCGGAGTTAACTTTTGTTGCGGGTACTTTTTCGACCGCTCAGTTGTTCTTCAAAAGGGTTTTCGGATAATGTTAAGTAGTGGAAATCAGCCTTTGAAATAACATTTAGCTTCTCATTATTTATTTATTTACTAGACGAGCCCTGAGGCTTTGTCCGCGTTTATTAAGTAAATACTTGTGTGTTTGTTGTGCCTGTGTGTTAATTCTAGGTATAAGCTATGTATATTCCAAATTTGATCCTAATCAGTTCTGCCGATACTGCGTGAAGAGAAATTCCCCATCCCCATTCTACTATCGGACATCGAGACAGACTCTTAACCGACACCGCTATATGATAGATATTCCACATATGCGAACGAAGCGCTTTGCCTCCACATTAATTATGCGAACTGAAAAAGAATGGAATTCCTTATCTGAGTCTGTGTTTCCTGATGAATAAAATATGGGAGTCTTTAAGTAGCGAGTGAATAGGCATCTTCTGGGCAAACTTGCTCCATCGTCGACCGCATCGTCACTTACCATCAGGTGAGATGGCGGCCAAACGTTTGCCTATCTTGAATAAAAAAAAACAAACAGTCAGATTTATGATTCCTGTTGTAAACACAAGTTTGCTCCCCAAGGGAGATTTATGTTTCTGGTTCTGGGTGTGATTATGTGCGTGATTGAAAGTTACCGGCATCCACGACACAAGTGAACTTAGTGTGAGCTGTGACTAGGAAAAAGTTTGTCTGGAAAAGATCGCTCTCAGCGATAAGACCGCCTATTGTTACACTTATATTTTTTTCCCCTTGGGGGTATAATTAATCAAAATCCTTTCTTAGCGGATGCCTACGTCATAACATCTACCTGCATGCCAAATTTCAGCCCGATCCGTCCAGTGGTTTTGGCTGTGCGTTGATAGATCACTATGTCAGTCAGTCACCTTTGAGTTATATATATTTATATTTATAAGAGATACTGTCATTACTATTTGCCTTATTTGTTATTTTAAGCGATTTAGAGCGATCTCTTCCAGACCACCTTTGGATGGAGAGGAATAACGCAATTTAAAACATAAACATGAACGCTTTCACATTCACAACCACACACTAAGTTCGATGACTTGTGTCGTGGGTGCCGGAAACATTCACATCACACACACAATCAATACCAGAACCAGAAACACAAATTTTCAATTAAGCTACGAGATCCCAAATGAGCAACAGCTAACACTAAAAGTTGGCAAGTTTAAGTTAACTATAGTAAATCCGAGTAGAGTTCGCAAGTCGGTCGCGACTCGTGTACCCAATCAGCGAATAGTAATGAGGCTTGTTTAAACAGTGCACCAATCACAGCTGATAATGACGTGTTAATCAAAATGTTATTATTCTAGTACTTGTTGTGCTACATTTTGCAGAAACAAGTTAAGATACTAAATAATTAAACGCAAGCAAAGCTTAAAAAAACCAACTTCACCGCTTTATCATCGGAACCTTGATCCACCAGCTTTGAAATAAAAAAAGAATCATCAAAATCGGCTCACAACGAAAGAAGTTGTGAGGTAACTTTTGAAGTCGGGTAATGAGAACATCGTCAAAGTACGCATTATTCGTCACAAAATAGACATTATTGACGATATTTCAAGAACTACTGATCAGATCTTGATCAAATTTGAATGGGACTAATTAGACCAATAGAAAGCAACATCTTTCAAACTAAAAAAAAATTTCGAAATCGGCTCACGTGGAGAGAAGTTACGAGGTAACACACATAAAAAAAAAATACAGTCGACTTGAGTACCTCCTCCTTTTTTGGGAAGTCGGTAAAAAAAAAAATAACTCGTCTGCGAAAAATGTGAACCTACATTTTATGTAATTCCTTTTTGAGATACCCTATTCAATAGGTTTGGTTTTTCTACCGACTTCATAAAATCGGAGGAGGTACTCAAGTCGACTATATTTATTTTTAATGTTTGTTACCTCATATCTTCTTTCCACGTGAACCGATTTTGAATTTTTTTGTTTAAAAGACTTTGCTTCCCCATTGGTCCCATTTAATTATGATCAAGATCTGATTAGTAGTTCTTGAAATATCGTCAATAATGCGTGTTTAGTAGACCTAATCTGATCAAGGTTTCGAAGATAAAGCGGTGAAGACGGATTTTTTAAGCTTGCGTTGGCGCAGTGGACAGGTATCCGCCCTCTGCGCCGTGGGTCCTGGATTCGATTCCCGGCAGAAGCACAAATTTCTTTACAAGGGATATTTGTGCTTCTGGTTCTGGGTGTAATGTGTGTGTGATGTGAATGTATCCGGCACCCACAATACAAGTCTTTGAACTTAGTGTGGGGCTGTGAGTGTGAATGCGTATGTTTTTTAAATTATTTATTTTATTATCGTATTACTACTTGCGCCAAAATCTACCATTTTGTGTGTGTTTTTTTAATTCTTAGGACACCTGAGATTTAAAGACGAATATAACGACAACCTAACTGTCGAAAGCCGTTTGGAAGATACGAGGTAAAAAAGAAATTTACATAACCCTCCCTTAGCAGTCGGGTAAAAGGCTTTTATCATTGCTGAAATGTCTGTATACCAAACTCGACTAACGCAACCGTATCAGAGGTACCTCATTTCACACATACGAAATCACACAAACTTGGAAAATAGAGGCACCTCGTGACTAGGTCCTTAAATAGAGTAGCATCACCATTTCCCAAGTTATAGCTCTCCAGTGCAATGTTTGTTCTATATAACTTATATAGAACTTAAACAACCACAGGAATAGCTTTAGTGCTAGCTAATTTGGGTCACAGCTAACATTAGCTCAACTCAGAGTTTCAAATGTTCATAGCCTGCTTTCAAACTACTCGTTGCCCCACTCACAGTTGTTAATAAACATAAACATAAACGCTTTCACACTCACAGCCCCACACTAAGTTTGATGACTTGAGTCGTGGGTGTCGGAAAAATTCACATCACACACACAATCACAACCAGAACCAGAAACACAAATTTTCCTTTGGGAGAAAACTTGTGTTTCAGTCGGGAATCGAACCCGATAACCCAACTAAGCCAATGAGCAGTTCAATAATTAAATGTTGATGATTCGTTATGCTTTATTTTTACACAAAAAATACATTTACAGCTATGATTAATTAACGAATAATTATCTCTAGTCTATGTGCTAAAATGTTTCTCGTATGCATGTGGATTTTGACAGACCTGCGTATTCCAGGTCTAGTGTGTTTACCAGCTTCGATCACATCGTCACTTACCATCAGGTGAGATAGTGGTCAAACACTAGCCTGTCACAAATAAAAAAAAAAAAAAAAAAAAAAATTAAAATTCGATATTGTTTCGATGGATTGATACTATATAACTTCTCGCTTTTACATCTAGTTAGGATTCATTTGTCCTGTATGTAATACTTGTTTTTTTTTTTATATAGCTTTTACCAAAGGTACCAAGAGAGTAGAGGTTCGGAGTAGCGTTTCCTAAGGCGTGACATACAGTTTGCTACGGCGTAGTCAACGTCGTAGACCATACTACGCCGTAGCAAACGGTATCAAATTATATTTTTATTTACTTTCGTAGACTATACAATAAAATTGTAAAAAGATATTGCCATAGTCAAAGACCCTAAGTTCAAAGATTTGTATCATGGGTGCCGAAAACATTAACATTACACACAAAAACAGAGGCACCATGTACCTTGGGAAGGCAAATAGAGATCTTGCCTGAAATCACCCCTTAAAACAGCGCACTATATAAACGCTTTCACACTCACAGCCCCAAACTAAGTTCGATCACAGTGTGTTGGAAACATTCACATCATACACACAATCACAACCAGAACCAGAAACACAAATTTTTCCTTGGGGAGAAAATTTGTGTTCCCGCCGGAATCGAACCCGATACCTGCTTAGAAGACGAACGCAAGCCAAATAAGACAACGAGCAGTTCAAATATAATCCATCATCGAAGATATGACTTGAAAGATATATTGATTGATGTACGATCATAACAATTCGGTACTCAGAAACTATTATAATAATATAAATTATTTGAATTCTACGTATAGATAGGCTGTGTTCAATTATCCATCCCATCGTACACAAAGCAGTCAAAACATCAAAGCACTTGATTACAACAACACGAACTGTCCGCTAGCTTAGTCAGATGCGCATCCGCCTTATAAGAAGCGGGTAGCGGGTTTGATTCCCGGTGGAATCACAAGATTTTTACTCAAGGAAATTGGGGTTCCAGGTGTGATTGAAAGTCAATCTTTCCGGCATCCACGACACAAGTTATCGAACTGAGGGTGGAACTGTGAGTGTAAAAGTGTTTATGTTTATGATATGTTTACATAATCGAATAGTGCAAGTTCTAAACAGTCTATAGGAGTAGTTTGAAGGTTATTCAAGCGAGGACGTGTTGCACTTGGAAAATTAAACATTAAACTAAGCGTGTTACAGTACAGAGTACAATAAAAGGCCTTGGCACCGATAACATTAAAACAAATATACAGATATAGACCAATATAACTGTTTATATTGGACATGAAGATCATACAGATCATGAAGATAAAGCAGTCGAACCATAACTAGAGTTGTTTTACTTGACACCATATTTAATATTAGAGGTATATTCACAATTTTTTTTAGCCAGCATGACTTTTTTCTACTGTTGTAAAATTTTAATGAATTTTATAATTAACTTTTTTTTAAATTACCTTCATTTTTTCATTCCAAAAACCAAGTCTTTTAAATTCGTAGTTTTGATATATAAGGTTAAATAGTAGTTATACAGCTTTAAAAAATAATACTTAACTTTTGGGTACGTCCATAAAAATTTAGAGAAAACATAAATCATAGGTCGACTACCGGTTTCCAAGGTTTCGCCAGTAAATAGTTAAATATCATTCGAAACAAAAATGTATCTTTCGAAAAATAACATAGCTAACAAAAACTCTTTCACACTCAAAGCTTTCACAATCAAACTAAGTTTGATGACTCGTGTCGTGAGTGTCGGAAACATTCACGTCACGCAAACAATCACGACAAAACCAGAAACACAAATATTCCTTAGGGAGAAACCTTGATGTCCCGTCGGGAATCGATCCGAAACCCCTGAATATAAAGCAAACGCCCAGCCAACTAAGCCAGCGGGCAGCTCAAAGAAAAACGTGAATACATTCAAAATAAGCTCATCACTAGAGCAACTATGTATGTACTGGCATTATGTCATAAATAGCTACAATAAAAGGCGGGAATATCTTCTCAGATTCTGCTCAATAAAATGCTACGGAGCGGAAGTGACCCGTACCCTAAATCTACGCTTGTGCATTTCAGCTGGGCGGTAAAAGCGATTCTTCTTTCTTTATTGCCACTATCGCTAAACAGTACAAATTAGTTGTATTATTTTGGCTTTTCATTTCTGATTTTAGATTTAACTTTAATTTAAACACTATCTACGGGCCAATTGCCTTTATTTTCTAAAACTTAACTAAAACTAGTTACAGCAAAGAACTAAGTTACCTACAATACATCGAGCTTATAGATAACTCAAGTGTTCAAGCCTAATAACAGTGGGAAGCATTCCCACCATGCTGGCGGCATTGCCTGTCTGAATTGCAATGCTAATACATTGAGCCAAATAAGTGCCAGCATTTTGATCACGCGTCGCCTCAACCAGGCGCTTGGCGGCGCCCATAGATTTTTGATAATAGAATGAGCTCCCGGTTCCCATGGGCTCAATTCTCAATTATCCGTAGTATCTCAATTATTTCTGAATAACTTGACTTTTAAATTGATTTATACGATGTAACAAGACCTAATTTCAAATTCTTCTCGTTAGCCTTATTAGGTGCGCGATAGCCTTCTAAGCAAGGAATCGGGTTTGTCGTGCTTCGTCTGAGTATTTTCAATGTTATTGAAGTTAGAAGCCGTTAGCTCCACTCTGTGAATATTGCCAAGAATAACCGTCACAGTGGGTAAACAGAACAGTAAACGTAAATAGTCAACAGTTAGGGACGTGACTTACAAAGCGCCCGAGGCGCGCGCCCCGGGCGCTGTGAAGGTAGAATGTATGGCGCGTAAGTGACATTGATATACATAGCGAACGAGGCGCGCTGCTTAGCGTCGGCTCGTTTCTGCTACTCCTCCCCCCGCGCTGCCGTTTTGTATACTGCCGTCATAATGAAAAAAAGACAACTGCATTTTTGACAAAATTGAGTTATGTACATTATCAGAACCAGGAAAAATAGACGCATCTACTATTATTGTTTTATTTTAAAATATTCAAACGCAACCTGCTCAATCTTACTTTTAATTTAGACGCATCCTCTACAAGTCATAACATATACTAAATAGTAAAGACATAACTCAATTTTGACAAAAATATACTTATGTCTTTTTTCTCATGACGGCAGTTCAAGGCGCATGCCTAGCGCGCTTTGTACATCATGTCCCTTAAGGTAGATACATGTATTTAGCCTGACAAGAATGAAACCTATGTATTTTAACGTTAACAATTATTATTTAACATAAACATTAACGCTTTCACACTCACTACCCCACACTTAGTTCGATGACTTGTGTCGTGGGTGCCAGAAAGATTCATATCACACACACAATCACAACCAGAACCAGAAACAAAATTTTTCCGTGGGGAGAAAACTTGTGTTCCCGTCGGGAATCATCCCGATACCCCTGGTTAGAAGGCGAACGCTCAACCAACTAAGCCAACTGGCAGTTCAAAGACTTGGAAAAGAGTTTGGCCGCTTTAGTGAAAATTGGCGTTGCTGATTTATATTGTGAACTTTTTGGAGAAAAACTTTAAAAAGCAGGGCTTTGTAATTCTGATCCGCAACGATTTTGTGTGACGAAAATTGGTGGGGGTAAATACCTACTGTGATGAATGATTCAAATGTTTCCCTATACAAAACTTTCATATCTATAGTATGTCTCTACAACACACCCTGTTATTTTTCTAAACTTATGATTATTCGTGTGTTAATATGTACTTAAGTTGGATTATTTAAATGTCCCCAGCGGTATCGGGGTCGAACCAGCGGAAACACAAATTTTCTCCACAAGAGAAATTTGTGTTTCTGGTTCTGGGTGTGATTGTGTATGTGATGTGCATGTTATTGAACTGCCCGTTGGCTCAGTTGGGTGAGTGTTCGCCTTTTAAGCAGGGGTATTGGGTTCGATTACCGGCGGGAACATAATTTTATTCTCCAAGAAAAAATTGTGTTTCTGGTTCTGGCTGTGATTGTGTGTGTGATGTGAATGATGTGAATGTGACGACACAAGTCTTCGAACTTTAGTGTGGGGCTGTGAGTGTGATAGCGTTTATGTTTATGTTTCCGGCACTCACTATATAAGTCATTGAACTTAGTGTGGGCTATGAGTATGAAGCGTTTATGTTTATGATAAATTTCAACATTATACAGTGTTTAGGATTGGAGTAAGTTGGGATCTCTTGCCGGATTACCTTAACATAAATAATGAAATCGAATCGATTTATTCACAAGGTCCTTCAGCCAACCCTATACATTATTCCACGCACAAACATTTATAATTCGAATAAAAAACTAGTAAAACCTTTGTTATTTCCACTTGATAGTCTCACCTATTGTAATAATGGTTTTGAAATGGCTCTGCGTGATGTATACCCGTACTTATCTCTAGGGACCTTTCTTCATTTGTCGGGTTGCTATGATTCTCTTCAAAGGGTTTCTTTTATCCCGACTGCGACACAAACAAGAGTAACTTGTGACAGCCACTGTATGTAGAACATAAACGCTATCATACTCAAAGCCCCACACTAAGCCGTGTTGTTGGTGCCGGAAATATTCACATCACACACACAATCACAAACAGAACCAGAAAAACAAATTTTCTTTGGGGAGAAAACTTGTGTTCCCGCCGGGATTCGAACCCGATACCTACCCTAGCTTAGAACGCGAACGCTCACTCGACAAAGCCAACGGAAAGTTTAAATAATGTTGCTATGATTTTCTTCAACGGGTTTCTTTTTTACCCGACTGCGTGACGCTAGTAATGAGTAAATAATGTGTTTTTCAGCCTGTTATTTGTATGTGTGTTTGTTTCTTTGTGGCTTACTAGAGACCAAACGCGTGAGCTGATTTCAATGATTCTCACGTCTTTTTTTTTTTTTTTTATTCGTGATAGGCAAACTTTTGACCACTATCTCACCTGATGGTAAGCGACGATGTGGTCGACGATGGAGCAAGCTTGCCTAGAAGATACCTATTCACTCGCGACTTGAAGACTCCCATATTGTACTCATCAGGAAACACCGACTCGGGTAAGATTTGTATTAATCTTGCAAAAGTCACTCAAGACATAACAATAATCAAAATTCAATAATGATGACAACCAGACACCATATAGTGAATAATGAAAAAAAAGAAGCCGATGATCTATGTCGAGAGGGGGGGTGTCGTTGAATAGGTATTTGAAAATATGTTTAAGTTTATATAAAACATTTTAAATTTCTCACGCTTACCAACACGCTAGTTAGTTGCTGGTCTCATCTCTCTGCTACAAAAGATAAAAAAAAATTGTTTTGTCGGAAAACAATATTTACATTACAATTATAAATCCGATGTAAAAGTGTTCGTCTTCTACTCACAATGCAAAATATTTACGGATTTATATAGCTGTAGGAGCCGTCCTCTTTCTTCTTAATTTTAATTATTCTTTACTCTGCTCATTCTCTTTATTAAGTACTTATTCTAAAGTAATTCTTTCCTAAAACGGCAGAGCGCAGAAAAGATGTTACAAATAAAATTTGTCGCAAATATTACGTTCTACAATTTGTATACTAGGTCATAATCATCGAAGCATTAGGTAATCGCGAAAAACGGTTTTGAAGTTTGGCCTTGAATAACTTACGACGCAGACACGACGTTTTATGAGACTTTTTAGACAACTTTTGAAACGCCGAAATGAAAGTATATACGAAAATTCGTCTTACTATCTCTCATTCCGAGGCTGAACCCTTTTATAGTAAAGTTAGTACATTACAGGCCAGCTACTTGCTGGTCGTGTTTGATAAGCCAGCAAGTAGCTGGCCTGATGGTAAGAATCACAATTGCCTACAACAGCTCAGTGTCACTCAGACTTTTGAACTTGAATAATTCAAAATCACTGCAAAGCAATGCGTTCGTCACCCTGAGATACAAGATGTTAATATATCTTAAACATAATATTTATTATAGTTGCAATTGTACATTACATTAAACTAAAAACTAAATTAAAATTAAACAAAAAAACTATAATTAGATATAAATATGTACAAAACTTAATCTAATAGATCGCTACAAGTAGGCAAAGTAACCAAAATGCTGGCAGCATTGCCACGTTGAATGGCAATACTCAATCTCTGTCCAAAATATTTGCCAGCATTTTGGTCACGAGTTGCTTCGACCAAACGCTTTGTTAATTCATGTAGAATGTATTTGCTCCCGGTCCCCACGGTCCCAACGTCTCAATGTTAATTAATCCTTATACACTGTACATTCAAATGATTGACCCAGTTGGCACAGTGGACAGGTGTTCGCCTGTGCGCCGTGGGTCTTGGGTTCGATTCCCGGCAGGAGCACAAATTCCTTCCCAAGGGATATTTGTGCTTCTTGCTCTGGGTGTAATGTGTGTGTGTGATGTGAATGTTTCCGGCACCCACGATACAAGTCTTTGAACTTAGTGTGGGGCTGTGAGTGAATGCGTTTGTTTTGTTTTTGTTTGTTTTGATTACAATGACCTCTATAACTTTGTAGTAAGTTGAAGTAAAGCAGTGAAAAAGCTACATAGCCACTACACCGACAAATGGTGAACAGGCTGAGGGTACGACGCAGCACATTTTGATGGTGGCCATTTCTCGTCCGCCGCAAAATTACAGCATTTTCCTGAGAAAATACTCCTTAAATTACAGGGCCCAGTAAATGGTGAAAGTATTACGGCTTAAGTCCATCATTTTCTTACGGAGTAGACGTTTTGGCGCCTTTTTATGTGCAAAGAGGTTAGTCCATTTAGGCTTGGCAAAAAAAAAAAGAAATTATCTGTATGTTTTCTGTGATTGTCTGTATGTTTTCTGTAGTTTTCCTGTTAAAAATAAATATAGACATTTAATTTAATACTATATACCTTCTTATTAGTATACTATACACTAAATTATTGCTAGAAGAACTTGGCAAGAATAACAGTGTTTTTTTTTTTTTTTAATTTTTAGCTACCCGACTGCCAAGGAAGGGTTATGTTTTCGCGCGTATCTTGTATGTATGCATATTTGTACATTTGTTATTTTCTTTATTACCTCGTATCTTTCAAACGGCTGGATGGATTTCTATAGTTAAGGTATCTTTATATTCACCTTAAAAACCCAAGAGTACCAACGTATACGAAAACCAAGAGTTAGATAGGTGTTTGAATAAAAAAAATTGGCGCGAAATAGTGAAACGTTACTAAAAAAAATTTTACCAAACTTATTGAGTAGGGAATCGAAATGGAGGAAATTAAAAGGTTACATAACAATTAGGTTCACATTTACGCAGTTAGGATTTTTTTTTATTTTAACTTGATTTTCTAAAGTAAATTGTATTTGAGTTTATATCCCGTGCTACAGGAAAACGATACCTAAAACCGGGATAAATCTACCGAAGTTAACTTAAAGCTACATGAAGCTTTGCGAAAACGCAACTTCACACTGGTCGTTACGAAAAAATTCATCTCCAAAAGAAAAAAAAACTCAAACATCGAAAACACATGTTGTTCCAAATCCAAACTCACGGCAGGTAAGCACAACGTCCAATATACGCAGACCTGCCTGTCGCTTGTGTTTCGCAAAACTTGGTACGATTATGTTGGGGAGAGAAAGTTAGGGTGGATCTAGTTGTAACGGTTGTGACACAGGCGTGACCTAGTTGGACAGACTTGAACGCACTGGCTTTATGTGGCCGTGTCATTGTAGTCTGCCAAATGACGTCCCAGCCGGGTTTAGCTCTTTGTGCTCAGGATCGATGCGCTAAAAACGCGATACCTTTTTATTTTAGTAAGTCTTACTAATTGCTAGGCATGCAGATATGTTCATTTAGCAAAAAAACGGCCAAAATACGACCCAGTTGGCGCAGTGGACAGGTGCCCGCCCTCTGCGCGGCGGGTCCTGGGTTCGATTCCCGGCAGGAGAACAAATTCCTTCCCAAAGGGATATTTGTGCGTCTGGTTGTAATGTGTGAGTGATGATAATGTTTCCAGCACCCACGATACAAGTCTTTGTACTTAGTGTGGGGCGGTGAGTGTGAATGCGTTTGTTTGTTTGTTTTTGTGTATTTGCTTAAACTAAATTATGACTAAATAATTATATTTATGTTACGACGTTAGGGAAAAGATAAAAAGATGGCTTGTAAATCTATAATGCTACTCAGTCTTTTTTTGCCCATGTAAGATAATTAAAATTGAATTAAATTAAAAAGTTTTACTTAAAACTACACAATAAAAAAATGAATGTATGGCCATTCTGCCGTTCTTAATTAAAACCTGCTAAAAACATGCACGCATTCGGTCTAACACACACACTCACGAATACTTTTTTCAAGTAGATATTAAATTCTACTTAGAGGAAAGTGTTCTTCTTGTGTTGGCGAAAAATTAAATTTCCTGCTTTGAATTATAAATGGTTACAGTTATGAGTGCAGTACGGTACTATGTTGTCTACTGAACTTTAAAATGTTAATATTATTTGTATACATTGTCTTATTGTGAGTGTCACTAAAGACATAACAGTATTCAAATTCAATATGGCGAGAACCAGACGCCATATTGTGAATAACAAAAAATAAGTCATCTGTCTGTCTTTTATAGCTTATAGCCATTTTATAGCTTAGACTATCTACACATATAATTTAAACGCAAGCAAAACTTAAAAAAATCCAACTTCACCGCTTATATTTTGGTTTTGGCTTGATCGATTTTGATAGAATTTATATGGGACCACCTCTGAAGTATAATCTACCAAACAAAAGAAACATCAAAATCGATTCTTAATTGGCGGAATTATCGAGTAACATACATAAAAAACATACAGTTGAATTGAGAACCTCCTTTTTTAAGTCGGTTGAAAGTGTATTTACAGAGCTATATCCACACAATGATATAAAATAATAATGTGATCATTAAGATCCCTAAGAATAATTCCCAGGATATATACCCGGTATAAATCGGTATAATTTTTCACTCCTATGTAAATCTACAATGTCTTCATAGTCGTCCGTAAAAAATGTTGTCTCATAAAACCAACCTAGAACTATTCCATGCCTCTTACAAGTCAGTTTTATGACAGTACATACGTTCATGTAAAACTCATAAACCGATCCGTGTGAATATTTTACCTACACATCGGCATTTATCAGATACTAGCGATCCGCCCCGGCTTCGCTCGAGTGCAATTTCAGGTGGAATAAAAAAAATTACATACAAACCTTGGCCTGACAATTACAAGCACAACAAAAAGAAACAGCCAAATCGGTCGAGCCGATCTCCATATTTTGTGAGTCTAACAAACGTCAATTGTTTATTTTTTATGCTGGATAGAAAAGCATTTCACCGTTATCTCACCTGATGGAAAGTGCCGATGCGGACGAATATGGGACATGCTGGCCTAGAAGGTACCTATTTACTCTAGACTTAAAGACACCCAGATTGTACCGTTCAGGGAACAAAGACGCAGGCAATGAGTACTATGAGTACATTCACTGTACGGATAATAAACGTAGAAGCGAAAAGCTTCGGGCAAACTGGAGGTATATCAACAGACTAAGGGCTAGCTGTTGTGCCACTATGGATTGTTTCCTTTAAAACGCAGATGGAACCTGCTTTGATTAAAATAGTATATGTAAATAATATTCAGAGTTGTAAGTTTTCAAGCTACCATGGTCACTTTCACTATAAATGTTTCACTATAAATTTCACTATAAACTATAAATGTCAATAACGGGATATTTACCATGTACATGGTAAATATCCCGTTATTGATTTTACATTTATAATATTCAGAGTTATTATTATTAAACCTTTTGGCCCCTGATTCTTATTCTAGCCCTTAGCTCATTAAGTTCTACAACTTTTTATTTATTGCCATATTTTTCGTAATAATTAAAATAATTATTTTTTGCATTGCCGCGTCGCACCTCGCAATATGCACGCCAACGCTCGTTGACATTCGATACATGAGACTCAATAGAGAAGATTTTTATGACAAAAACAAACATTTTCATAAATAAAACCAGATTTTGATTAAATCTATGGTATAGGATAAAAATGGGATCAACCTAAAAGTATATTTTTTTTAAGATAAATATTTTTTTCAGATTAACAGAGAATAATGGACATCCAGTAACGACGGGCTAATTGCTTATATTTATAAAACTAAACTAAAACCATATATTATATCTATTGAGCAAAGACCCAATTTACCTACAAAGCATCGAGCTTATAGGCAAGCTTATAGGCAAGCAGCAAGTGCTGAAGCCCACTACCAGTGGGTAGTGTTCCCATCATCCTGGCGGAATTACTTCTCTTTTTCAAATTAGTTTATAAATAACGGCGTTATTAGATAACAAACATAAAAATACAATACTCTTCTCACAAATCTCTTTTTAAGTCGGTTAAATATATCAAAGAAAACAGAAGTTAAGTAGCAGTCTATCAACTAATAAAAAAAATAACCACTGGTCACAAAATAAATCATCAAAAGCATTATTTTTACTAATATCTTACCTTCAATACTAGGCCGTTCACACACGTAGTAATTATGCTCCCTGCATCCTCGATCATTCCACATGAAGGTGGGAATGGCGGGAGCTGGTCGTGGAGGGAACTCTCTTCTGGCTTCTACGCAGTCCTGGCCTGAAGTGCCATCGTCATTAGGCTGGCTGCTGTGCTTTCGCCAACCGGGGAACCAGTCTGAAACAAAGGGCTAATTGTATTTCAAAGATAATTAAGTAACGGTGACATTATGAGACATAACAATTAGACGCTCACACCAACCTCAACTACTCGTGGTATACTAATGAGCGAGGTTTCGGGGACTCAAAACAGACGTCAAGCCTCATTAAGAATGCTTTGGTGGCGAGGAGGGGACGCCGTTGGCAGCTAAAACTCCCCAGGACAGGAGGGAAATAAAACACCTCCCACGGACTACAAGGCTGTTGAGATGAAGCTCCAATCTAAGTGATACAACTTTTAGCAAATTTTGCCGGGGTGGTAACTCTCCTTTCCCATACAGCTGAACAGCAGAACAGCTGTAGCAGATCTGGGACCAGCTAAAAGAGCGCGATATCCACTGGTAACCACTCTTCCAGCCATTACACTTAATTACTGAGCAAGTGAGCATATGAGACGTATCACCTGGGTATCAAGAGAGGAACGCATTGTAATCAGACCCGAAACTTTATTAATTAAAGTTTCAGGTGACACTGCAGATGTTTAACAAGCGAGTCGCTCACCATCAGTGGAGCGTCTGAGTGACGTAAAATGTGCTATAGTATGTAACACTCACGGAAAGTTCCGTTTACTAACAAGAGATAGAGTCAAAAATGTGACATTTAATTTTCTTTCAAATATTGATCGTAAACTTCTCCTAAACCACGTAACGGTTTCTGATGCGGCTATTATTACCAGTAAAATTTTTTTTCACGAAAGGTTTATTATAGGTTATAATTATAATAAAACCTAATAAAATTAAATGTAAGTAGAAATTTTAAAAACCGACTTTACCACTTTATCTTCGGAATCCTTGATCGGATTAAATGAATTAAATACACATTATTGAGGGTAACTCAAATATTATTGCTCAGATATTAGTCAAATTTAAATGGGACCACATGGGAACCACCAGCTTTCAAATAATAAAAGATGTATTAAAATCGGTTCACCTACAAATAAATAAGTTACTTGTTGAAAACTTTTTTAAAGACAAGCTTTTAGAAGGCCGCCATATTGGATTTAAAGTGAAGTCACTTTAATTTTCGAGTTATTCTCATCAAGCCCTTTCATTTGATACCTATACTGTAGGAGTGCATTAAAAATTACTTGTCCGCCATGTTGGACTTAGAATGACGTCACACAACTATCAATGCATTGTCATCCAAACTAAACATGAATACAGCTCAATCGGTTGAAGATATCTGCTTCAAAATTGAGTTGCAAGATTCCACCCGAACAAACATACATACATGCAGTGCAAGGTAAATAAAAGCTTGTAAAAAAACATATACCTACTGTTCAATTGAGAACCTCATCCTTTTTTGAAGTCGATTAAAATATAAGGGTTTCGAACATAAAGCGGTGAAGTTGTTCTTTTTTAAACTTTGCTAGCATTTCAATTATTTTTAATAACACCCGTGCAAAGCCGGGGCGGATCGCTAGCTATAAAATAAGAAAGAAAATTAAAATATATTGGATCTAATTTCAATAATTTTACATCTGGCCGTAAGGGACCTCCAATCCTGGCTCTAAAGATAACCAAACTCAATCACATTAGAGTACCTACCCCAGATTCCAGTTTTTAATTATTCCCTGTTATTAATTACTTCGTTATAGAGGGCTCGGCATTCTTAACACCGGAGGGAATCGAGGCAATTCGACGAAATTTCCAGCTGATGTATTAAATTGAAAGAAGAATGTCTTACTAAGAAAGCTTCGGGAGTGTCGTTTGGTTTTCGAGGAAGCAAATTAACTTCGCTTCCTTTTACCCGACACCGGCAAAAAAGCATGGTTATAAAAAAATACCTCATCATGGCTTTGCATCAGGTGAGATATTGGTCAAAAGTTGCGTTCAAAAAGCGTTTGACCACAATCTCACCTGATGGTAAGCGATGATGCGGCCGAAGATGTAGCATGCTTGCCTAGAAGGTACCTATTAGCTCTTGACTTGAAGACTCCCAGATTATACTGTTTGGGGAACAAAGACTAGTGCAATGAGTTCCACTCCATCGCTGTACGGATGATAAACGTAGAAGCAAAACGCTTCGAGCGAACTGGAGGTATGTCAACCATATATAACACTAGAATAAATCCTGGGTCGTAGGATTCAGTCTCCTTTAATATTTTTATATTTAATGATACTTTTATTTTATGAAGCTCTAGATATTATTTACTATCATTTGAGAAGCTTGTTTTCATCCGACAGTTTGTTTACGTAGTAAGTGATATTGGATTTTATATTTATTTACAGAAAACTGTAAATCCAATATCATTAATTTGATTAAGCCTGGTTATTTACTCTATTTGAAACTTTGCCCGCGGCATATTGCATCTCGTTCTCAATTCCCTAAAAGAGCCTGTATTTATCTCTGATTAGTTGTTCCCCGCGGCTTCGCTCGCGTAAATTTAAAATCTCGGTATTTATTGGACAACTTATCATAGTTTCAATATAATCGTCAATCATTTCTCAAAAAGCCGTTCTATGGTGTAATGTGTTGTAGAAGTAATCCTTGATGTTGTAGGTTATTGTTTTTTTTATACTAGATAGGCAAGCATTTGACCGCTATCTTACCTGAGTGAAATCTAACAAATCAAAGATCATAAAAATTGGTTCAGCCGTTCTTGAGTTATAAATGGTGTAACTAACCAGATTTTGATTTATATAAATACTAGCTGCGCCCCGCGGTTTTACGCGCGTAAGTCCCGGACCCGCGGGAAATCCGGGATAAAAAGTATCTTTTCCAAGCTCTAGACTATCTCTGTACCAAATTTCATCAAAATTGGTTTAGGCGTGAAAGTGTGACAGACAATCAGATAGATAAAAATATACTGTAGTTATAATGCTCGAGTTTCACAGCTATCTGACTTTTTTGCCAGACAGACAGGCATTTTTGACCACTATCTTATCTGATGGAATGATGCCGCCGTAGATGCAGCATACATACCAACTAAGTCAGTGGGCAGTTCAATGTGAATATATTTTTAATGCTTTGCGGTTTTAATATATCCAAATAATAATAATTCATATGTTATTGTCAACAACATGGCTAAGTTGCTACAAGTTTCGAGAATGTGCTACGTAATGGCTACGTGCATGCTACAAAATTGCTACGGAGTCTAAACGATCACTAAACTGTATTATATTGCGAGCAATATTTTTTATCATGATAGTATCTGAAGTGGTTGCACTTTAAACGAGAATCGTGCTGCTGTAGAACAAATTCACTTACTGATAAAAGTAATTTGGTAAAACGCGACGATTATTGGTAGCGTTAGCTTTATTTTCTAAAAAATAAATAACTGTAAACTTCATTTAGAAATAAAGAAAAAATATTTTCCGGTATAGGTGAACATATAACCACTATCGAACCAATGTTAAGTGACGATGCATTCGAAAATGGAGCATGCTCGATTAATCTAGTAGAGAATATGCATATTTTTTTGAGGTCTTAATCGATTGTTTACGTGAATAAATTGCCGAAAATAATTTTGACGTTCTCTCTGTGATGTCCACGATCCAATCATGACTGATGATCAATCGTTGACTCAAAAAATCTCGACACTGACGTCACGAATCAGCGTACGTTTTGCTATTTTGAATTTTCTGTGCATTTTTCAACCGACTTCAAAAAAGGAGGTATTTAATTCAACTGTACGTTTTTTTTTGTATGTTTGTTACGCGATGTCTCCGCCAGAGGTCCCATATAAATTTTATCGATCAAGCCAAAACCGAAATATAAGCGACGAAGTCGGTTTTTTAAGCTTGGCTTGCATTTCAATTATATCACTATTTATAATTAAAATTCCTAATTGTATTGTAAAAAAATATAATACTTTACCAATATTTTTTTTAAGTGGATTAATAGCCTTTACATTTTGGTTGGCGTTTGTTTTTTTTTATTTAGTCCACAAAACTGGATACACTCTTTATGCTTAATCCAAGAAACAAAAACATAAAAACATGTGTAGGGCGAGTGTCACGTTCTCGAAGTGGACACAGCATACAAAATTTTGAAGTACTTTAGTAAGACACTTGAATAAAATCACCCTCAATAAATTTATAAATTAGGGAGACTTGGTATATCAGCCTTTCGGGCCCAAACCCAAGAATCCACTAATTTTTGAAGTTTCCGTTTGAAACTGGGGACCGAGAGGTCAAATAAGTCCAAGTCCTGACATATATATATGGCATTGTATGAATTACAAATGCGATTCAGTGATGAGTGCTGACCATAGTTTGTGTTATGATTATGAAATAGTCGAGGGAGGAAGACTCGCCAAGTTTTTAATAACTGGCTCTCAAGGGCACTGCAACATAATTTATTAATTTGGCGAAAGATCTCTTACTTAAGTTTAGTAAACTACCACTGTATTTCAGTACATGAAAGTTAATGACTCTGATTTGCCGAAAAGACTTCTTTGAGCGCCATTTTGGAGTCCATGCAAATAAACATTTTCGATTTCATAACTGCACGCTGAAGTTTAGATTGCTCCATACCAAGTTTTAACAATCTCAATTGTAACTTTAAAGTAAATAACTATACTTGTGACATTATTAAGAGGTGCAGTCTCAGCGGAGCAAAGTTTCGTACAGTAGAGAAGACACGTCGGGGACGACACGTCTCAAGTTCCATGAATATCAGACGTGGTTGGGACGTGGTATGTAAAGGTTGTTACACAGTGAGAGATCTTTTATACAACTACAGCGTATGTGTTTGACAACCCAGTTGGCGTGGTGGACAGGTCTCGCCCTCTGCGCCTCGGGTCCTGGGTTCGATTTCCGGCAAGAGCACAATTTTCCTCCCCAAGGGAGATTTGTGCTTCTGGTTCTGGGTGTGATTGTCTGTGTGTGATGACACGATACAAGTCTTTGAACTTAGTGTGGGGCTGTGAGTGTGAATGCGTTAGTTTGTTTGAGACGCTTTATAGTCCTCGTATCGATTCCGATGACGGCGACCTCAGAAAATAACCATTGCTTTTCCTTTCTAACATGAGTCCTAATGTGGCTCACCAGACCGAACTTAGTCTTAAATACCCTAGTACACGTGCTAATCGCCTCCATATACTAGACGTAAACCTCCCGCACTTAAACAAAAGACTCCGCGGGCCTGTAGCACGTGTCGTAGGGCATTAAAGACCAAGTTCGGTCTAAACAGACCTAAATCAAAGACGCGTGTTTATAACCAATAAGAACTGGTCGTATTACATTTTTTTAAACGATTACACACGCTAAACCGATTAGTGTGATGACTGAATTGTGTCGTGGGTGCCAACATTTACATTAAGCAATCACACCTAGAACTAGAAACTCGAATCTAATACCCGTTGCATAGAATGCGAACGTGCACCCGCGTGCAACAGCAGGCAATTCAATTACAAAAGATACAGCTTTCATATTTTAACAATGTTTTTTTGGGATATAATCTGAATGAATCGCAATAATCACATCCTACAATCACAATTTATCCTTCCATTGGTGGTTCTGGTCCTGGGCGTGATTGAGTGCGATGTAGATGTTTCCGCCACCCAGTCTCTAAACTTAGTGTGGGGCTGTGAGTATGAATGCGTTTGAGTGTGAATTTACCACCATCTCACCCGATGGAAAGTACAGATCTGGCCGAAGTAGAAATAGAAATAGAATAGAAAATTCTTTATTGTACACCAAATACAGTTAGTTACAGGGGTAATCTTAAAAAAACTAAAGTACAATGGGCGGACTTATCGCTAAAAGCGATCTCTTCCAGTCCGAAGTAGCTTTTTTAAATTACTCTTTCACACTGACAACTCCACACTAAGTAGATCACAAGTCAGCATACTTTTAGTGTAGGACTGTGAGTGTGAAAGCATTTTTTTTTACCTGGTCGACGCCGGGCGGGTCAGCTAGTAACTAAATACAGGGGGTTGTGGCGGTTACTCTCCCACCAAAACTTGTTGAGCTTCAGTTTACAAAGTCGAGAATGCCGACGTTTGAAGTGGTCACGTCGGTTCATTAACTTACCCTAATTGTTTGGGTTTTAAGCTTTGTTTGGTCCCACTGCGTCTTGGGTGTTATGCAGCCATAAATGCGAGGTAAGTTTTTAGATAAAACATTACTAAAGAGGTACTTCGTCTTATACGAAAACTATGTTATAATTTTATTTGCGTATAGCACAGCAATTTTTATGGTAGATAGGACCACTTAATTGAAAGCGATTATGCGGCCGAAGATGTAGCATGCTTGTCTCTTGACTTGAAGACCCCTATATTATGCTTTTTAAGGAACAATAATTAAAATCAGGCAAAGCTTAAAAAAAACGACTTCACCGTTTTATCTTCGGAACCTTGATCAGATTAATGTATTAAACACGCATTATTGACGATAACTCAAAAACTAGAGATCAAATCTTGATCAAAATTCAATGGGACCACATGAAAAGCACCAGCTTTCAAATAAAAAACAATCATCAAAATCGGCTCACAACGAAAGAAGTTATGAGGTAATTTTGAAGTCGGTTGGAAACGAGAACATCGTCAATGTAATCCACAGATTACGCATTATTGACGATATTCCAAGAACTACTAATCCAATCTTGATCAAATTTAAATGGGCCCAAAAATACATTCGACTTGAGTACCTCCTTCTCGGTAAAAACGTTGACAATAAGTTCCATTCTTTTGCCGTACGGATGATGAATGTAGGAGAATGTCAATTATTAATGGATGACGATTGACAGCAAGTCTTGTTATTGGATTATGAAAAGGGCATGATAGAATCAACTCATGTAATTTCTAGACACACTCTCCAAAATGTAAGCGATAGAATGCCGATAGTTTAATACGGTTTAAGGGAAATTTGTGTTTCTGGTTCTGGGTGTGATTGTGTGTGTGTGTGTTAAATGTTCCCGACACTCACGATACAAGTCTTTAAACTTAGTATAGGGTTATGAGTGTTAAACCGTTTAAAACCTTGGCAACAACAATTTGGTAGGACATCAAAGTCACTGAAATTAGACCAATTTTTTCCCGGGGTCTATCTCAAAAACGGCTAAATAGTTAAAGCTTATAGTTTCGGGCGATGTCTAGTATTATGCGCCTAAAATAAAAAAAAATGAATGAAAAAAAAATGCGCCGACGAGTTTCTTGCCAGGTTCTTCTCGAGATAGCTGTAAGTTGCTAAGTAAGTAAGTAGTAAGTTTGCGAATATGTCAGTAGAGTCATTAACTTTCATGAGTGCTTCTTTGGGGCACATGTGAATAAACGATTTGATTTTATTTGACCTATTTTATATTTCCAGTACTACAATATGATTTTTTTCTAACGCCTTAACACATTAAAAACATCTAGCAAAATCTGCTTTCTATGCTAAATCCTAGTACAAATTTACGTTTATTTAGTACAGAAAGTTACCGTGCCAAGTGCACACCAACTGCCATTAATAATGTTGCCGCAGTGGTTTGTTCAATTTCAAACGTATGCTTGCAGAGCAAGTATTAGATACAGAGCAGTTTATGTAGATTTATAGCGAACTTAAACTGGTAATGTTTTGTACATAGAATAGAGGAGACAGGGACAATACAAAACTATACAGTCAGAGTTAATTTACGATCAAAAGGTAAATCTTGTCACAAAATTTATTGATAGAGCGAAGTTAGGTCTTTTAGTTGGTTCATCACTTTGTCCGTTCTTCTGTCAGAGGCATTTAGCACCTAAACGATACACGCGAATAACTTTTTTATTCAAATTCCTTGAAAATGTACCTAAAAAAAAAGCAGATGAAGATGTCATTCGTCTAGATATTAAATAACTTTCAGAGTTAACAAACTTTTATTGAATTCCATCAGTTTGATGGAACAAAATTTTTAAAAAAACAAATTTGCATGTGATTTTTTTCTCTTAGGGACTTCATATGCATGGCACCCCGAGCGCTTGGAAGATAAAATGTATGGCGCATAAGGGACCTTAGTATACAAAGCTGCAAGGCGCGCGACCGATGATCGGACGGCGCGGGCGTGCTTCGGGCGCGCGGTGTTCGCGCGCCCCCGACGCGGACGCTTCCCCCAGTGCTGCCGATGTTCTGTATAGGCTCTAGGTTAACAAATATACCAAGCACCCGAGACGCGCGCCTCGGTCGCTTTGTGTATCAAATCCTTAACCTATACTTTAAAATATTATGAATATTCTAAGAAGAAGGTGTCCTGTCACATACTGTGCAAATTCGTAAGAATATTTTTATTTATTACCTTTTGTTATGCATCCCGAGTAAAACGGTTACATATTTACGAATTTTAGAATACATTCTGGTATCACTTTAATGGGGTTTGTTATGTTTTACGCAGTTAATGTTTTAAATTATAAATCACGTACGTATCAAATTCCAGTTCCCACAACGCGTGTTGTTCGATTTCCCACGAGTGCAGTATACACTTTATCACAAATATGAACACGGTTTGGCAATCGCGATTGAAATTAAATTACCCTCGGAAACAATGATAAAGCAGTTTAAAGCTTTATTAACAAAGTAAATAATGGTAAATGTTTGAAATAAAAATCATGGTAACAGTCGTTAGCTAAATTTATGGTGATTTGCTATCGGTAGGAAGGTAATTTAACTTTTGTTATGTCTCCCCTGGAGCCCATACGTAAATTAACAAACCGTTTTTAATACGCTTTGAGTAGGACTTAAGGTTGCAAGACGTATATGTATAAAACTTAGTTATAATAGCGAATAAGCAAAATATTGTTGTATACTCTTATGTACGTTGCCAGTAAAATGCAGAGCTGTAATTTTGAGTATCTGGTAGCAGTACCTATATGAGAAACAAAATTTAAGTTAGTAAATGCTATATACTTCAACTCCATTTAGATGATAGGTCTAGTAATAATTTAAACAATTTGAATATTAAGTTACAAATTGAAAAAGAATATACAATTAGGTTGGTACATATTTTGAATAGGTAACAGATATGAACAATTCTTGTCGCGCAGCCTACAATTCCTAACTTGATGCGCCACAGTGTAACAATATTTGCAGTAGGTTCATATTGTGCCTGTTATATTCGAAATAGCTCGTCCTAATTTTTACACATCCGCCTAATAAATTTGGGTATCGCCTTAATAAAATTTGGTAGATATAAAGTTTATAACATGATGAAGGATGTACGCTACTTTTAATCCTTATTCATCATCATCTTCTGACGCGGGTAAAACAGCTGATTACATAAAACAAAATACACGAAAAGTCGCTTCATGATCGATGTCATTGACTAAGGGAGGATTCCATTAATCTTGTTTGGATGTAAATTGTGAGAGGAAATAAAGCGAGCACTCCTTGATATTTCTTATTTTCTCTCGGTTTTTGTCTATTACATTATTGTGTTGCCCTACAAAACATGTTGTTGTGCTGCGTACTGAGATTGTATGCGATGTAATTTACATAGTGTTTCCTTTTCTCTGCCACTATATTTTTATAAAACAGCATCTCTATACTATGCTATGAATATATAGGTATATTATGATGTAGCGCAACCACTTCTAAAACCACAATAACCACAATATTTTTTAACTTTTTGGCTACTAGCGCAAAACAAAAACAAGGGTTATAATTTAACAAAGGTTTATAATTTTAATTTAACGTATATAATTTAACAAAATAACATTGGTTTACAGAAGCTAGGAAGAAACCTATTTTTTAAAAGATCAAAGCGTGTCCGACGCTCTTCTTATTTAATACATTGTACAATATTTTGTTTTTCCTAATTTAATTTGGTTTTACCGTTTATTACTTGTTTTCATTGATAAAATGAATGAAAACCAGTTATTTGTTATTATTGAACTTTGTCATTAATTTTTTTGGGTTTTTTTTTAAATCTTTATTTTTTATTATTTTATTAATTAAAACATGTCACCCTGATAGGGGCACTCTTATTTCTTACACCTTCACTTAGTACCTTTTTTAACAATTTTGTACAAACATGTAGCTGTTTTTTGGAGTTACGAGTAAAAAAAATTGTTCCATTCTACTACCAACGCAGTTAGTAGTAAAAAAAATGTTTACACGGTTCCAATTGCGATGGAATGAAACACTATTATATACCCACTGGTATTTATTATAGATAGGTACATGTTATCCTCTTATAATTAACAACCTACAATAAGGAACCATGTCAATTCCCCTCGTTATTACTAGACCTCAATGTTCGCAAAAATTGTCCGCTGTCATCATTAAAGCAAACATGGACGAACCGTCCAATTATAACCACAAAATAGCCTTTGTGTTTTATTTATCTCAGTCAAACTTCCTCGCAAACCTAAGCAACAGTTTGACTGCAAATCATGAGAGAGTATTCGACTCATATTAAGGATTTATACATATTCACTCACGGTTGTTTGCTCGTATTGTCGGCAAAAATGTTTGCTTAAGATAGAGAATAAAATTTGATTGATTGATTGTTACGAGACTAGTTTCGGAACATTCGGTGTTCCTTCATCAGTCGAGTACGCGCGTAAACCGTCCGGCTTCTCGGCATGTACTCATGAGCGCATGTGATTCTCGCTCTACTCATTTATTTTAATCGGAGGTCTAAAAAAATAGGACGTGGTATTTACATTAAAAATAAATAACAACATATGCATCAGACCCGAGTCTCAATATCTTAGGTAAGTGACAAATTATATAAAAAATACATCTGACTGTCAAAGGCATTTAGTTTCTAAACTATACGAAATATAATAACTTAAAATTCTTAGATAACATGTAAAGCGAATACCTGAAGCCAAAAAAAGCAATTAAAATGATGTGAAGATATAAATAGTAACAAAGGTCACCTATACGCGAAAGTAAACAAAGGACAACAAGACAAATTGTCAAACGTCCAGTTCGCTCGAAGCGTTTTGCTTCTACGTTCATCATCCGTACAGCGAAGGAGTGGAACTCATTGCCTGCGTCTTTGTTTCCTGAACGGTATAATCTGGGTGTCTTCAAGTCTAGAGTGAATAGGTACCTTCTAGGCAAGCATGTTCCATCTTTGGCCGCATCCTCACTTTCCATCAGGTGAGATAGCGGACAAATGCTTGCCTATCTTGTATAAAAAAAAAAAGAGGGAACAAAATTTTTTTTTTCTGCTCGCGTATCGATATAATCGTTGAAAAAAGTTAAAAAAACCGTTTAAAAAAAAATAATTGCGAAATTACAATTTGATAGGACTTCTACATAACTGATTTTATTCCTGTTTTATCCCTAAGTCTATCTTAAAAATGGCTACATATTTAAACTTGAATATTGCGTATAATATCCGTTATCTCCTCTTATTAATCAACATATAAAAAAAACTATTATTAATGACATAAGTTATAAGCAGTTAACTACAAAACATTTTCCCCCTTCGCAGTCATTACCTGCGCAGGTGTTTACATTCTTTATCTGAACAAAACTACCCGCAACTCTCGCAACAGTTCACCTAAACCATTCAATCATTCATTCTATTTGTTCATCGAAATCAAAATGGAGACCGAACAGAATGCACGAGACCTGCTATTAATTCACTATGTTTATTTATAAGGTTTTAATATCGGATAAACGAGCGCTCAATTATTTGTTTTGTTTTTGATATATATTCATTTGTTTGAGTGCTTCCAAAGGGTAAAAACGGGACCCTATTACTGAGACTTCACTGTCCGTCCGTCCGTCCGTCCGTCCATCCGTCTGTCGCCAGGCTAGATCTCAAGAACGGTGATAGCTAGACAGTTGACATTTTCACAGATGATGTATTTCTATTGCCGCTATAACAACAAATACTAATAATAAAATAAAATAAATATTTAAGGGGGGCCCCCATACAACAAACTTGATTTTTTATAGATAATGGTACGGAACCCTTCGTGCGCGAGTCCGACTCGCACTTGGCCGGTTTTGTTTTTATTGGTTCAAAGCAGTAAATCTGAATAAAACAATTAAAAGAAATGTCTTCGCAGTTATAATAATAGTTAATCAAAATAGTTTATCACAGAGGCACTAATTAAAGTTAATGACTGGCAATTCAGTCAGATTCATCAGTTTACAGCCATCTCGAGGAGCGAAGAACCAAGAGATTTATTGTCTGAGACTAGTTGACTGGTGCAAAGTTACAGAGCATAAAGTATCTTCGCAGGGAAGTGAATCTCTCGGTTCTTTTCGGATACATTTCGGAGAGTGTGCTAAAGAATTACACGATCTAATCCCTCTACCTATTCTATCATCGGACATCCAGAAAAACAGCTAAGCAACGCTATATCCTACTAATATTCCCGACGAAGTGAAAGTATGTTTATTCCCTTTTCATACTTTAACTTTATCTGAACGGATTTGGATGAAATTTGGAATGCACATGGCTTATACCTAGGATTAACACATAGGCTATTTTTTAACTAGATAATAGCGGGCGAAGCCGCAGGGCACGGCTAGTAGATATTCCACAAATGCGGTGGAAGCGATTTACTTTCATATCCATTATACGTTCTGCAGAGAAATGGCATTCCTTGCCTAAACAACAAAATAGTTATCGTCTAATAAATATACTTTTTATTTATGTTGAATAGGCAAGCATTTGACCACTATCTTATCTCACCTGGAAAGTGATGATGCGGCCGAAGATGACTTAAGACTTAAACAATTAACTTTTACAGTGTGTTGTGTTGTAATATAAAAATAAATGTTGAAACAAAAAGATATAAATATAAATAGATATGTAATTTTTTTCTCTTATATTTCTAGATGTTTTCAATGTTATAAAAGGAAGGTGTTCTTTCTCATGTCATATAAATTTCAACGATTATTTTACAAGCTTTATTTACCTTGCAAAGTGTTTGGATGGAATCGTGCAACTAAATTTTGAAGCATTATTTACGTTTAGTTTGGATAACAATGCATGGTAAGCTGTGTGGCGTCATTCTAAATCCAACATGGCGGAATACCCAAAATAGCGGACATGTTATATTTAATCCACTCCATATGAGTATCAAATGAACGGCTTGCTGAGAATAACTCGAAAAATAAAGCGACGTCACTCTAAATTCAATATGGCGGACTTCTAAAAAAAGTTTTTAACAAGGAGTTTATTTAAATATTCGGTTTTGTTAAAATGCAGAGAAAAACGTTTACTAAATCACGCGTTTTAGGATATTTTTTTTGTATTATTAAAGTTTCATTTAAGTTTTACTTAAGGTCCCCCTTAAATAAAACTTAAATGAAACATTTTAGACAGTATATTCAGATTCTGAAGTATATGACATAGCTTTTTTATACTGATTGTCATGAGCAAGGCAGCGGTACAAAAATAGTTAAAAACAATTGTTCCATTCGACAGTTCGTTTTCCTAATGGCGTACCAAATACTTCGACAAAAGTGCCTAAATCCATTGTGAAATAGCTCTTATTTCTTTGATAATAATAAAACATTTCCACGGGATTCCGAAAAGCTGCGGAAGGCAGAAATAAATCAAACTGTTTACTTCAGTTACAATAATTATTCAACGGACTAATTACTCTAATAATTATAAGTTAACGGAATTGTCTGGGCATAATTTACAACAATTACAATCGTCCGATTAAATAATTTGGGTATATCTAAGAAGACAGTAGTCAGGTATTTATAATTAAGGCAACAAAGCAAGTTTGACCTCAACGTTATTTTTTAATAGATACAATTGTAGTCTAACTCTTGCTTTTGACTTTATTATACTAGCCGTGTTCTGTAGCTTCACTTGCGTTTTTCAAGTTTAAAAGTAGCCTATGTGTTCATTCTAGGTATAAGCTATGTACATTTCAACTTTCATCCAAATCCGTTCAGCCGCTACAGCGTGAAGAGAAAACAAATTTACTAACACACAAACTTTCGGATTTATAATATTAGTTTGATTACACAAATTGGATTAGTCTTTAAGTTACATATTTAAATTATCTGAAGTAAACGAGAAGAAAATTCAAAATTTTGAAAATATCCTAGATGCTCTGTCGGGTAAAGGCTGCACTGATTTTCACCAAACATAGCCCTAAACACTCTCAGTTAAGCCACCTTTCAAACAAAAATAAACTATATCAAAATCGGTTTTACCATTTGGGAGCTACGTTGCCAATTTGACACAGATAGACTCACAGTAAACAGTACAAACTTATTTCGCCGAGGTTAGTAAATATATTGTGGTTGCGGAGAGCCAAAAACTTTGAAGAAGCCTTTGGTAGTAATTATGTTGAATGAAAGTAAGAGAGCTGACCTGATGTGCTGCACCGGCGTACCTGGCAAGTCCTAAGGGCTACCAGCATAAGTCCTCTCGTGACACTTTAACTCCACTGCAGTCGCGAGAGTCCCTATCAGGGTCCGTTTCGTGCACACACACAGATTGCTTGTTGTTTAGTCCGTTGAGACGCGAAAGTGTCGTAGTAATATGAGAAAACTAGACACAAATTTTGACAATAATGATGAATAAAAGCGGCGGGTGAATATTGCGGTGGTCTAAGCTTGACTGGCTGGCTGGCCGTTAAATCAGACCAACCAGAGGCGATGCAGCAGAAAAAATATAAAAAATTAGAGGGTAGAAATAGCCATTTATTGGCGCGAACATATATGTCACCTGATATTACTATCAGCTGCATATCTGCGGCGAGTACACCTATTATAGCGCCATGTCAACGCTAATAAAACTGCGATATATGACTTAAGTGCTGGTTAAATATTCGACTGTTAGTTAAACACTGCTGTAATTGTTACCAGCCTAGTGTATCAACAATAAATCTCACTCCATTAGCCGACGCCGTAGTGTCTAGACACAATGTGTTCTTACTTTAGAAGGGCATACATACGTGAAGGCATTTCTATTCAAGCTTAAAAAGAAAGCAAATACCAAGCTGTACTGTTAACACTTTGCTGGTAAAAAAGCTAAGCTGAATAAGATTTCTAAACGACTTCAAAAAAAAAGGAAGAGATTCTCAATTCGACTTTATTATTTTATGTGTGTTACCTCATAACTTCCTTCAAGGTGAACCGATTTTGATTCTTTTTATTTAAAGGCTGGTGCTTCTTATATACATGATTCTAGGCGTTCTAGGCATATTTACCATGCTCCCCACATTACTTACCATCAGGTGAGATAGTGGTCAAACGCTACCTTATCAAAGATAAAAAAGATTTGTTTTCATGCGACATCTAATTTAGGAGTAGAACTCATTGCCTGCGTCTTTGTATCCCGAACGTATAATCTGGGAGTCTTCAAGTCTAGAGTGAATATGTATCAACGAGGCAAGCATGCAAAATTTTCGGCAGCATCTTCACTTTCCATCAGGTGAGGTGGTGTTCAAATACTTGTCTATCTAGCTTAAAAAAACTGTTTACGTCGATTTTGCTTTCTTGAATCTCGATTTCATAAAAGTCGCGTTCCTAGTTTGCGGAACAAGCAACGTTATTTGGGGATAAAACTCCCCAGAATAAGTGGGTACTAAAATACTTCTTCTACACTATACTTCTATACTAGATCTTTGCATGCATAACCTCAACACCCCAGTAGTCTTGAGAGGTGGTAGAGCATTTTGTGAGTTGCTCGCCAGGCTTGCTACCAAAGTAGCTTACCACCATCAAGTTGAAAGTCTGCCGCCAAGCCAAACACGGTGTTCCGGCAGTTATCCTTGAGAGCCTGCGTATTCCAGGTCTAGTGTGTTTACCAGCTTCGATCACATCGTCACTTACCACCAGGTGAGATAGTTGTCAAACACTAGCCTGTCACAAAAAAAAAAATAATAATAACTTGCTCAGCAAACTATATAATTGCATTTCCGACGAAATGAGTTTTACATAAAAGAAGGAACCCGCAAATAAACATTACTTAAAAATGCCCAACAAATTTTCTTTGCCCACAAAGCCCCACTTTACGCTCCCGTCTGCTCAACTCTGCCCTGCCCCGTCTTAGGAACCACTAAGAGGCGTTCCACGATCGAACGTCAAGTGTTCTGTGAACTTGTAGGGCCCCCGACTGAAGGGCTGTTGCCACAGATAACAGAACGTCTTCATTTTGGTACTCTTATAGATTGTTCTTATTGTCTTGTACGAGTATGTACATTTGTATTGTTATGTTAGGAGAATTTATAATTTTACTTTTTTTTATATACGATAGGCAAGCGTTTGACCAAAATCTCACCTGATGGAAAGCGACGATGCGGCCGAAGTTGTAGCATGCTTGCCTAGAAGGTACCTATTCATTCTTGACTTGAAGACTCCCAGATTATACTGTTCGGGGAACAAAGACGAGGGCAATGAGTTCCACTCCTTCGCTGATGATAAACGTAGAAGCGAAACGCTTCGAGCGAACTGGAGGTATTTCAACCATATATGGATGATGTTTGACAGTTTGTCTTGTTAGATGGTAAAACGGGCATGGGGGAATTAGCTCGTGTAATTCCTGCGCACACTCTCCAAAGTGTAAACGGTAGAATGCCGATACCTACAGTTAAGATAATGTATAGGTAAGGTAATAAGATTAATTATAATTTTTGCTATTATTTTATATATTGCATGTAGCATGCTTGCCTAGAAGATATTTCCACGCCAGGGCGCGCGCCCGGGACGCTCGCCTTGTATGCGCCCTATACGCGTGCCTCGGTCGCTGTAGCCGTCACTGTATAAAAACGCGCGCCCTTTCCGCCTAGTATATTTTATTACACTAGAGCCTATACAAAAACGTAGGCAGTGCGAGGGGAACGCGCCTAAAACGCTTTGTATATCAAGTCCCTTAATAGGTTGGTTCTTATATATTTTTAGTGTAAATCTGTGCAGCTGTTTATCAGCCACGAGGCCAGGAATTATTAATATAATTACTATTGGTATTAGGAATTATTAATATAATTGACATTGTCGTGAATGATACGAAAGCATTTAACACTATTTCAATCGAAAAAGGATGCGAAGCTACCGTTAAATCCGTTTGGCCCATCTTCGTCTTGATTAGTTTTTGTTTGAAACATGAAGTACTTCCTACTAACTTTTAGCAACAGCAAAGTTATCAAGTAATACTTTTAAAAGTTTTTGAAATCAAGCTTTTACCAGATGTTAATAAAAAAAGGACTAAAACTTTATAAAACTTGTCAACACGAATCAAACGAGCCCAAACTCAATGTTATCATGTTAAGTAAATAAGTTCTTTTGGCCATATTCCGCCACAGACCAGCTTCGTGGTGCCATATCATTGTATTGTCACCGAAGATACAAATTTGTGTCCAATAATTCATCGAGAAGTGGATCTAATTTATCTTGCAAGATTTTATTACAGACTGATAGAAAACTGGACAGGTGAAACTAAATTAAAAAAAAATACGAATCATTAGTTTAGCCTCCTAAATTAAATAAGTAATGCTTAAACATTTTTGGAAAATCTCTTTCAATAAATAAATAACACTGAACACTCTCACACAGCCCCGCATTAAGTTCAAGTCTTGTATCGCGGGAGCCGGAAACATCTAATCTAATACATTTAAACAAGCTATTCTTGTATATATATATATATATGTGTAATCAGGATCTCGGAACGGCACCAACGATTTTCATGCAAATTTTGTATGCAGGGGGTTTAAATCGATCTAGCTAGGTTTCAATTTTAGAAAACGTCGTTTTATCCGTGTTTTCTTCCGACCTAAGCTCGGTTATCCGGGTACTTAATATAATACACGCAATCTCTCCTGGTTTAGGATGTGATACTTTCACGTTGTTCATGCAATCACATTTGGGTCCGGCTTCCGTGATACAAATCTTGAATTTAGAGCGGGGCTGTATACGTGTACATTATTTATTTTATTTAAAACAGAAAATAATCACAATATTTCTGAAACAAAGTGGCTTTCTGAAGTTTAAAATTTGTTTTATAGATTAAATCAAATATATTTATATATTAAAATACTTACGTGCAAAGGAGAAAGGCAGTCCATCTGACCAGCGGAACTCCCCTTCATGGACGGTATCGGTGGCTCCAATCCAGTATACGTCATCCACTCCTGCGCCAGGTCTGCGAGAAACACATAACAACTATAGATGATAATAGAAAATCTGACAATTATCAGCCGTCAGAAATATTATTGAATCAAGTAATACTTTAAAAAGGTTTTTGTATTAAGCTTTTACCCGTCGTAAATAAAAAAGAACTAAAAAGTTATGTAACCAGAAAACTTGTTAAGACAAATCAAACGACTCTTAAGCGACACCGCTATATGGTTGATATTCCACAAATGCGAACGAAACGTTTTGCCTCCACATTCATTATGCGAACTGCAAAAGAATGGAATTCCTTACCTGAGTCTGTGTTCCCTGATAAATAAAATATGGGAGTCTTTAAGTCGCGAGTGAATAGGCATCTTCTAGGCAAACGTGCTCCATCGTCGACCGCATCGTCACTTACCATCAGGTGAGATGGCGGTCAAACGTTTGCCTATCTTAAATAAAAAAATAAAAAACGAACGCAAACTCGATGGGTATATTTTATTAAGTACAGAAGTTCCTATCTTCCGCCTCCATCATCAGACCAGCTCAATGGCATCATATCATTGTCTTGTCTCCAAAGATACATAAGTACACCAAAGTCAGTCCAATCGGACATCGGGAAATATGTCTAATTTAGCTGCAAGATTTGATTACAGACGGACAGATAGACAACGGGACGGGTGAAATTAAATAAAAGCTTGTACAAAATGCTGTATAAATCAAGCGCATAGGATCGGCGATAGCTCGCTCCCACGGGCTTTGGCTGAAGGTAACATCGTCATGTAATCCATTGAGAATTTTCTGGCACTAGCCTGGCTTACTATCCTGTACAAAATACATCTTTCAAGTAAAAAATATGTTTCTACGCTTTGAATGGAAAAGCTCTGGGACTAGAGAACACATTGTAGGCCAAATGTGTTTACCACCCATATTACCGACCAACCATATCACCCTTACCAACAGGTCAAATACTAGCCTATCAGAGATAAGAATTATAAAGTTTAAAACAAAGGATTCTCATTCCGTCTATTACATTCTATAGTTCTCCATTCATCCGAAGGTTGCCTGGTAGAGATCGCTATTAGTGATAAGGCCGCCTGTTGTGATACTTTACGTATAAGCTTGTTTGTTACCTTTGTTTTATCTCATCTTATAAAGTAGATCAATAAAGTATTATCTATCTATCTATTCTCGCTGAAGCAGAGAAGTGCTTATCAAATTTGAAATACATAGTGGATGAGAATCAAAGTCGTGACAATTATCGTGATTCATTACAGTTATAGTTGCCATATCAATACTCACGAGTTTATAAGCAGCTGGTCCATTATATGCTGCTGCCTCTCATTCAGCACACTTGCCAGATGACCTCCAAGTCTTGCGCACTCCGCTTCAGCCTGCCTCCACGCTCTCTTACCTTCCCGCACCGCCGATATGCAAAAATCCCCCGACAGGACCCACCCGTAATCACAATGTCCCACAACTTCTTCAACGGCCTTATCCATCCACCACACCTTTAACCACATAGCCGAGGAATTATTCTTCGCTAACACACTAATATTCAACCTCACAGAGTTCCCTTCAGACACTATCTGAACATTCCTCAAGGGATCTCCAGGCTGTGAGCAATGCTTCCACAGTGACTCTCCATTCTGTAGACTTAGCTCCATTCCTCTACACAAAGCTTGAGCATCCTCATGTATAATATTTGATTGGTCATTTTCTTTTGCTGTCATAGATCCGGTGCCCATTTGGAGGCGGAGGGCGACGCGGTTTCCGTAAGGCAGGTGGATTTTGTAGGAACAGAGCAGTTTGACTGTTGGGCCGACTTCGAACGAGCCGTTTCTTGCCGTTAGTAGCACATCGTGGCAATGGTCTACTAGACGGAATACCGCGGCGAACGTGGGCCGGCCATAGAGTTCTAACACCGAGTTTTTAGAGTTAGAAAGGTAAAGGTATCTTCTGTTTTGTTGTGGGATTTGTTCCAGCTTCCCGCATACAGTTGGGGTGTTCGGGGCGAATCTAATGAAGCCGGAGGAGCAAGGCACGTTTAGTTTGTGCAGTTCTAATAGTAAGGCGTTGTGGGGGGAAGGCGGGGGGAAGAGTAGGCGGCATCCACGCGTCCTGGGTAGATGCCCGGAGTGCACGCGCCCGCTCCGGGATGACTTCACTCGTATCGCACATTCTGTAACAAAAGGGTATCATATTTGGAGATTGCTCTAGTAAAAATACATATATATATCCTTTAATAAATATTTCTGACCGCATTTGTTTCTTTTAATTATTACATAAATCTTTACAGATTTAGGTAGTGACTGAGACCTTTGAATTTGATAATTATGTCTAGGTTAATAATATTACTAGTAATCACCATCACTATTGGGTGGTGGTAAGTGCTAAGTGGTGGATAACACACTTCTTGGTCTTCAGCCTATAACGATAGATCGTCACAGTTCTGGTTGTGATGATAAATTAAACTTTTGCCGATAACTGTACTTACAATAATTTTGGTATGCGGGACGAATAAGCACAAATATTATCGTGCAGGACGAATAAATACTTTTAATGGCGTGGGTCGAAAATTCGGGACGAATGTGGCATAAATAAAAAAAAATATATCAATAGTTCCAGATTTTCAAATAGTATACAGATTGTAAAGTCCAAATTGCTTTAGTGAAACTAGACCTTATCTGTAGCAAGGTGATTCGACTTAGAAAATTCCAAGTACCTGTTCTAAAGCCAAGTTATCGATAAAATCGCCAAGTCCCTGGGCACTAAGCCTTTCATAACAACATTTCAAGGTTATCGGAAGAAAACCGTTTAAAACTCGCATTTCACCTGCCAATAACACGCCCGTAGCATTAGGGAGATAGATCGGCTACTCAACCGACGTAGCCTTCAGGTTAAGCCGATTTAAACGTAAATACGTATTATTCTAGTTGGAGTACAATTTTGAGATACGAGAAATAAAGTGTGTGGAAGAATTTAAAAGGTAAACAATTGCAGCAGATAGGATTTAAAAGAATATATTTATATTGTACATGGATGAGCTTTGCTGGGTTATTTTTTGGTAAAAATATAATGAACCGGGGTCTTCTGGTTTCGGTGCCCGAGCTTTTATAACCTTGTAGATAGTGGCGAAATTTACCTTCGTTTTCTAATGATATTGTAGCAGTTTTTTATTGTCCGGAAACAGGGATAAAACGACGTTTTCCAAAAATGAGACCTAGCTAGATCAAATTATCGCCCCTGAAACTGCTACCTGCATACAAAATTTCATGAAAATCGTTGGAGCCGTTTCCGAGATTCAGATTATATATATGCATGTATACAAGAATTGCTCGTTTAAAGGTTTTTAAGATTAAGATTAAGATAATATATTTATATATAAAAGTAACACATTATAGAGTGTTATTTATATTTTATAATAAAGATATTATTTAACGTAAAAACCTTAGTCATATGAATTGCATCACATATACTTCACCTAGAAGGAACACGGGCAAAAAATAAATATTTTGCTGCACACGTAAGTGTATGTGTACACCCAAATTTATTAATTTATGTCCTTTTAAATGCTATTTTTGGCTTTGGGCTGAATCGAGTAGAAGTCTACATATTCTCCGAAAATGTTAAGTTATCACTTGTATAGTCTAGGCGCTAAATAATTTTGACAAAAGGACGGACGGACAAAGTGAGAGTGAAGTCAACTTGGACACCTCGCATCGATCGGTCAATAATACAATAACTTGTAATTCTGTCTCCATTCAAAACCTATTTAGAACTTGTATTAAACCTGTCTATAAACTATTTGGAAGATAAATGGCTCCTCCCTCAGGTAAGTGCAATATAATCCTAAACATGTACACGTAACATCGCATGAAGAGCGATCGCTTTACGGACTGCAGTAAAATTACATTGTTAAGTTATATTCTACTACATAGAACGTAAAAGATAGGTTTTTAACGTTTTTTTTTATTTATACGCTTCCACACTAAGTTCGATGACTTGTGTCGTGGGCCGGTATAACATCCCTCATTGCATCACTTTCATGCACCCCTAGCAAAAAATATTAATAACTTTTTTTTAAATATTAAATGAACTACTCAAATCTAATTTTCATCGTTATGCGAGTAAGTTCAAAGACAAGAACATTTTCTAATTTTCTAACAAACTTTTTCACCCCATTTATTATATAGTGTGGGTGTTTTGAACCCGGACGACGCCGGGTTGGTCATCTAGTAATCTATAAATGAATACTTTATTCCAGCTCTTTGAAAGTATCCCAAGATGCTCAGAAAATGCAATCATAAACACATCTCAAACTACACGGAAAGCGATCAAACTTTATGAAGCACTAAACTTACATTGTTGTATAACTTTAATACCAACTAAGGCAAGTATACGTTGTAGTACGGAATTTGGCATTATGTTTCAGATATTGGGGATTATTTTAAGGGTTGAATACATTTATATATTTTGACCACTATCTCACCTGATGGAAAGCGATCATGTGACAAGTTGTCTAGAAGATACCTAGTCACTCGAGATTTGAAGACTCCCAAATTTCATTTAAATTGAAAATGAGTAGAAGTATCAATATTACCAAGTTGCTCAATATTGTTTTCACTGTGACTTCACCCCTCTCTTACTTGATGGTAAACTGAGATATATGATCGACGAATCTAATATCTTTAAACGAGCAATTCTTGTATATACATATATGTATGACTGTGTAATCTGGATCTCGGAAACGGCTCCAACGATTTTCATGAAAGTTACCGATTAGGGGTTTTTCGGCCCAAAGAATCGTTTTATCAACGTTCCAGGTCCGAAAAATGCTCGGTTCCCAAACTGCATTTGAAAAACCGGGTTTAAGAAACTATCAGCGTCATCTATTACGCCATGACCGATGTAAAAAACTGTTACTACTCGACACTAGATGGAGCTTTCTGGGGCTACAAATTCAAACACATTCTACCAAAAACTAAAAACCGAGCAAAGCTCGGTCATCCGGATATTTAATTCTTAATGTAAAGAATGTCTTCGAATGTTTTTTTTTTTGGACTTATTATTATATTCTGGAGTCTAGTCTATATTTACACCAAATCACATCTGAATTCGATCAGCTGAGATCAGAGCCTTCATTTAAAACAAACGTGTGTGACTTTTTTTACTTCTATAGTACCTCTTACAAAGTGCCCTATTATAATTACAATCTAGCCAAACTATGGCTAATCAGTTATTTAACTTTAACTTAAACTGCTACATTGCTATTACTATGAATGTGTCCATTAACACTTTTCTTATTGTCTCTATTAAGGGTAATACACTTTGTTCATGTGTTCTTTTGCAGCACTCTCACTATATATGACACTGATATATACTAACATTACACAAGTTCAAATGGTTTTGTTCTTTTAAGTCTTCTCACTAAGTCTGTAACGTCAAGGAGCTGGATTGCCTCGACATTAACATGATGATGAAGTCTATATTGGTGAGCTTCCTCGTATGTATTTATTACTTTTTCAACGATCTCTATTTTAAGGTGTGTGTGACTTGATATACTAAAAATAAGTACCCGGATGAACGAGCTATGCTCGGTTTTTTTTTAATGGTAAATGACGTTTTCTAAGAATGAAACCTGAAGCTAGATCGATTTATCGCCCCCGAAACCCCCTGCTTACTAAATTTCATGAAAATCTTTGGACCCGTTTCCGAGATCCTGATTATATATTATACTAGCTTTTGCCCGCGGCTTCGCTCGCGTTAAGAAGTACAACAAACTTTCATCCCCTATTTTATCCCCTTGGGGGTAGAATTAATCAAAATCATTTCTTAGCGGATGCCTACGTCATAACATCTACCTGCATGCCAAATTTCAGCCCGATCCGTCCAGTGGTTTGGGCTGTGCGTTGATAGATCACTATGTCAGTCAGTCACCTTTGAGTTATATATATTTAGAAGAAAGATATATGCAAGAATTGCTCGTTTAAAGGTATTAGATATACCCTAAGAATAATATGGCTTTTTTTGCTTCTATTTTTACATTCTTACTTTACCGTTTTAGTGGATGGTGGAGGTACTAGCATTTAATATTGTACTAAAAGCACACAGAAACAAATGTAATAACGCCCAGCTAGAAACTTGAATGTCCCGTTTAAACTGGGGTACCTGGCAGTACTAATAGCCTTGCACGTGTAGCTTACTTTGTTTGTTTATTTGCCATTACTACGCGATGCCTCCGCAACAATTTTGCACGTGGCATGCAGATTAAAACGATCTGTATTGTTACATATACGAACATACAGGTATAACGATGGTTTTTAACCTGACGTGAAATTTTGCCAACAGACTAAGTTGTAAATTTTTTTTATTTATGGGGGCGATGTATGCTATGAAAATCTGATCCGCAACCGTTGTGTGACGAAAAGTGGAAGGGGTTAACAATGTGATGAATAATTTAATTGTTTCTTTGTAATACAAAAGTGTCACTTCTATCGCGTGTCTTTATGACACGCGATAGAAGTTTTTTAAATTATGTTTTTTAAATTATTATTTAGCATAAATAATCCCAGTAAACTTGTTGTATCAATATCAAAATCAAAATCGTTTATTCACATGGGCCCCAAAGAGGCATTCATGAAAGTTAATGACTCTACTGCTAGATTCGTAAAATTATCATCGCCGATCCATCCATCTCGGGAAGAATCTGGCAAGAAAATCGACGGCGCATTTTTATAATTCATTTTTTTTTTCAAATTATTTCTTAACACTAATACATATTAATTATATTAACCTAGGTGTATCTATAGTATGTAGTCGCTAGTAAGCGCTTGTGCAGTTTGCCTCCATGCATCCTTGTCATTAATATAGTCAATCGTTTTATAATAAGCTTTCTTTATTAATGCCCGTTTTATTACTGATTTGAACTTTCCCGGTGGTAAGTCAGTTACAATTTTAGGAGTTTTATTCTAGAATCTAACCCCATTTGCCATAAAAGATTTATTCGTTTTGCTTAATCTAAGTGCACTGTAATTTTATGCTTATATCTAGTATTAAGGTTGTGTGCGTCGCTTCTAAATATATATTTAGTAAAATTTTCAAGGAAGTTTTTCTACGTATATATTTATCCCCTTTTTTATTTAAAATGTTCGATAAAGCTGTAATAGTTAAAATATGATTTGTTTTTTTTATTTGTGATAGGCAAACATTTAACCTCTATCTCACCTGTAAGTAAGTGATGTAATGTTTTTATGAATAATACAATTATATCAAACCCTTTCCCTCCCTTTTACACTCACAGCCCCACACTAAGTTCGTGACTTATGTTTGGGTGCCGGAAACATTCACATCACACACACAATCATAACCAGAACCAGAACACACAAATTTTCCTTGGGGAGAAAACTTGTGTCCGCGCCAGGAATCGAACCCAATACACCTGCTTAAAAGGCGAACGCTCACCTAACTGACCCAACAGGTAGTTCAATTCATAATAATAATATTATAATCAATAGTTTTTCAATTGTCAATTTATTATAAAAAATACGTAAACAATCAAATAAAAGTATAAAAAACATATTCCCTTTTATTTAACACGATTTCCTGGTTTTAAGAACATCCTGGTAGAAGAGCTGTCGAAATCAACATCATCACAAACTTCGCTGAATAACAATTGTGCGCTTAACCGGAGAATTAAGCAACAGAGCGTTAATTTGATGAACTCCACAAGTACCTAATAAGCTTTAACAAGAACGTATGAATTATTGTAGCTGATTCTCGCAACTATAAAGGCACCTGGGGACGCCATTCGCGCAGAACTTTGTTTACTTTACAAGCTGCAATGTTACCGTTTGATATTATAGCATGACGTATTAGTTTGCAGTTGTGCTCACATGTGCACGTACACATAAGTTGTGCTTTGAACAACTATCATGTTAAGTGTAGTTTGGTTCGCCTTGCGATCAGTTGGTATCGGTTTCGAATCCCACTGGGAACTTGTGTTCCAAGGAAAATTTTCGTTTCCTGTTCTGCATGCCTACAATGAACTTTTTAAGCCTGCCAAGTTCCGGGCAGTTCATTTATTGAATCGATATTTGTCCTGCTGAAATCTGTATCGGATTAGATAAATTACTCTGTGATGCCCGAAGCGGTCGAAACAGTTCAGCAATTGTATGTTAGTGGTAAGTACACATTTTAGCAGGACAAATATCGATCCAATATATGAAATGCCCGGAACTTGGTAGGCTTTATAAGTTCATGGAAGGCCTTCTGGGTGTGTGACGAGAATGTTTTCAGTAACCAAGACGCGAGTTTTTGAACTTAGTTAATGGCTGAGAGTGAAATAGATATAAAAATAAATAAAATATTGTGAGAATATTTGTTACAACTTAAGATAATATATTGTGCAAGATTTGGGCACAAATAATGATAATGATTACTTATTGATTATGATATGACCGACCCAGTTGGCGCAGTGGACAGGTGTCCGCCCTCTGCGCCGTGGGTCCTGGGTTCGATTCCCGGCAGAAACACAAATTCCTTTCCAAGGGATATTTGTGCTTCTGGTTCTGGGTGTATTGGTGTGTGTGTGATGTAAATGTTTCCGGCACCCACGATACAAGTCTTTGAACTTAGTGTGGGGCTGTGAGTGTGAATGAGTTTTTTTGTTTATTCACACACTTGGTTGACATACCTCCAGTTCGCTGAAAGCGTTTGCTTTTACGTTTATCATCCGTACTGCGAAGGAATGCAACTCATTTCACTCGTTTTTGTTCCCCAACACGGTATAATCTGGGAGACTTCAAGTCAAGAGTGAATAGGTATACCTTCTAGGCAATCATGCTACATCTTCGGCCGTATCATCGCTTTCCATGAGGTGAGATTATAGTCAAATGCTTGCTGTCAAATCCAGTATAAAAAAATAGATATTATTCCGCTTACTTTTCTTCTTAATACCACTTAATAGGAGGTCAGGCCACTTGATAGGTAGAGATCGCTATTAGTGATAAGGCCGCCTGTTGTGATACTTTACGTATAAGCTTGTTTGTTGCCTTTGTTTTATCTCATCTTGTAAAGTGGATCAATAAAGTATTATCTATCTATCTATCTATCTAATATTAGGTGTTCCATTTATTGGCACGAATTATTTACGAAGCATTACTCTCACACAAGGCTGCTGTAGAAGAGGAAATGAGGTAAGTGTTTATTGATGGCCTATTTAGTGCTCACCGAAGTGTAAGGGCCCAAGTGTGTGGATAGCGGCAATATCAAGGTGATATTAAATATAAGGTTTATAAAATGGAGGAGGTTTTAAATTACATGAGTGCTGGTTGTGATTCCCGGCTGGTAAACACATTTTCTTCCAAAGGGAAATATGTGTGATGTATGTGACCCCACGATACAAGTCTATGAACTTAGTGTGGAGCTGTGAGTGTTGAAGCGTTTACGTAGCTTGTCTTATAATATGTCTTATCCAAAAACAAACACACTTTTAATATTATAAATCAGGAAGTTTGTGTGTGAATATGAAAGTATGTTTGTTTACTCTTCACGCTGTAACGGCTAAACGGATTTGAATAAAATTTGGAATGAATGTAGCTTAGACCTAGAATAAAGACATTGTCTACTTTTTTATTTGATAAACGTGGGCGAAGCCGCAGGACATGGCTAGTATTTTATATAAAAAAGAGTGTGTGATGACGTTGTGATGATTTAACGAATGCAGTGTCACGCTGTATTTTGAACGGATTTTCAGGTGCGCGCGGAGAGGCGACGCGAACGTTGCGATCGGCCACCTCCCAGATGATGGGCATCGTACATGACCGAAACTAGTCGGAAATCCGACAAAAACCGCCGCGAGTACCAGCTGGTTAGTAAACATTAATAATGAATAACACTCGCGATAGTTTTCAAACTCAAATTTTCAAACTCGGATTTTTGAAGTTCAAAATTCAGAACTTTTATGAGCAAGCGTGACGCTTACCATCAATCAAGCAATTTACTCGTCCCGTCTCTAAATTCTAATTAAGTTAGTATTTGTCATAACTTGTTATGTAGTACTACTCGTAAAAGTACCATCAAGTAGACCACATCGCCGCTTACTAATAGGTGAGATAGTGGTCAAATTACCTGCACTGAATAAAACAAAAGTTCATTTCTAAATAAATCTAATCTCTAAACTTTTAAAGCCGTTGAATAAATTAAAAAAAAACTTATAGCTCATGAAAGTTTAGTCTTTGACACTGCTTATTAGAAGTTTTAACTAATGAAAATTAATAAGAGTATAAATTAATAAAACTTATTAAGAAATTTTAATTAAATTTATTTAATACAACTTAATTCATAGCGTAAGAAAAACATCAAGTTACTTTCCAAAGAGGTTTTATCTTAAGACTTTCAAAGCTAGTGAAAAAGAAAATAATAATAAACATTCAATAGCAAACTCACTCATCGGAATGATCTTATATAAATCTTACATCTAAATTCATTAAGTCGGGGTTAGAGCAACTCCGTTTTGATTTAATTAAAAATTTAATGAAAGTATGAGTATCTACTGCGTAGAATTACTTGTTAATCCTATTACTTTGATACGAGTTTGATGTAAAATTTGATTGAAAATATAAACAAGCTAGCGTATCAGTTCTGACATGTTTGTCTTTGTAATAAACCCACGGATTTCATCGAATTTGATTAAGTTTTAATGCCATGGAGCGGAGATTATGTGTGATTTTGGTAAGCCGATCCGTACATGATAATGTTGACTTTAAAAACACGCCATTGCCTGGTATGTGTTTAAACAATATTTATTTTAGCCGAAGGTGCGTATTTATATTAACCGTGCATAAAGTTGACGAGCTATTTACTCGCTTTAAAGAGATAAACATATGTTTCATTCTCTCATTAAAACTAGTTTATAACTGACTTCTAAAAAGGAGAAGGTTCTCAATTCTTTTTTTTTTTATTTGTGTACCTCAGAATTTTTTTCTAGGTTAACCAATTTTCATGATTCTTTTGATCTGACTAGTAGTTTTTGAATTATCTTTAATAATGCGAATTTAATTCATTTAATCGAATTTAATTCATTTAATCTGATCAAGGGTTCCGATGATAAAGCGGTGAAGTTCTATCGACTTCACAAAAAAGAAGGAGGTTCTCAAGTCGACTGTATTTTTTTTATGTGTTTTACCTCATACCTTCGTTCCACGTGAACCGATTTTGTTTTTTTTTTGTTTGAATGATGTTTCTTTCCAATTGGTCTCATTTAAATTTGATCAAGATCTGATCAGTAGGTCTTGAAATATCTTCAATAATGCGTGTTTAGTACATCTAATAAAAAAACTGTGAAGTCGGTATTTTTATGCTTTGCTTGCGTTTAATTATTTAAGCTTTACTTGCGTTTAAAGAACAGTTTTGTACTATTTTGTTTTAGAACAATATGGTACTATTTGAAATAAAAAATGTTTTTATTCATTTAGGTATTTCAATTATGTAAAGAATGTAGTGAAAATATTTTTTATCATTTATAGAGTCACATCCTCAGAATATAGATAGAACTGTATTCTGAGGAGTCATCAATTAACGATGTTAATGTTTCGAATTTTCAATTTTGAAAAAATGAAATGTATTTGATGACAACTAGTATTTGTTTATACATTAGCTTCACCTAAATTGATGAAATAATAGATTGAATGATGTTACAAAGAGACATGAGCTTATTTATTCTAGAAAGAACTACGACCGCAGAACAGAGTAAGCGACATCTATGACCAACCATAGATCATAGAAAACATGTGGATGCGTTCACATTTCAACAGTATTGAGAAATCTTTCATTTAATTCACATAAAAATGTTGGTTTGTTTCTCCAATTTTTTGGATTTTAAATTAAAGAAATATATTTTATGCGATAAGACCGCCCATTGTACCTATATTTTATAAGTTTCTCTGTAAGCTGTATTTATCTTTTGGTGTCAATAAAGAGTTATTGTATTGTATTTATAGATACTCGTAATCGGGCTCATATCTAAAATTTCGACTCGTTATCAGAATGATTATTGAACGCCATCAAAACCAGTATCTGTTTTGGTGAATACGTTTTCCCATTTACTAACTACCAAACAAAACTCAAAATAATATCCAGTTAGTGTAGTTGGAGTTGAAAATTTTGCAACATCCTGAAACGCTCGGCAACAATGCGTAGCCTAGAATAAATAAAGTTTCACTGCAGTTCTGTTAGTTTCAGCCAATTAATTGTTTTAGTACTGCAACTTTTAGCTCGCTGTACATAATACTCTACAAATAATATTATTATCTCTATTTGGTAGACATTAAATTCCATTTTTATGACTTTATTTCGAGACTGTTGTTTCTACCGACTTCACTAAAAAGGAGGAGGTACTTAAGTCGACTGTTTTTTTTTATGTGTGTTTCCTCATAACTGACCCGATTTTGGTTTTTTTTGTTTGAAAGATGTAGCTTTCCAGTTGGTCCCATTAAAATTTGATCAAGATCAGATCGGTAATTTTTGAAATATCCTAAATAATGCGTATATGGTACATCTAATCTGATCAAAGTTCCGAAGATAAAGCGGCAAAAACTAAATGTAACATGGTTATTGGTTACATTAAGGCTTGATAACAATGGTTATATTATCTTTGTAAAGCGGCGAAGTCGGTTTTTTTTAAGTATGATCCGATATACCTCTGAAATATACTCTACCAAACAAATAAAATCATCAAAATCGATTCGTAATTGGCGGAGATAACGCGTAATTACAAACAAAAAATACATACAGTCGAATTGAGAACCTCCTTTTTTGAAGTCGGTTGGAAAATACAAAGAACATTTGTACTGTGGCTTAAGAGTAACCAAAGTGTGTGAAAGAAATATGGATACCACGTAGGATACCTATATACCTACCCTCCTCTAGTCTCTAGTCACCTACAAGACATTCGAGCTTATAGGAAACTCAAGTGCTCAAGTCAGCGGGTAGTGTTCCCATCATGTTTTTTTTATTCCGGACGCCGAGGCCCGGCCAGCGTGTCGCGTCTCTGGCATAGAGATTTTTATCCAGGTAAATATTTTTTTCAGTCATTAGTATATAGCGTTCCCATCATGCTGGCGGCCTTGCCTTTCTGAATTGCAATGAAATTGAGCCAAGAAGGACAACATAAAACCTCGTGTACCTATAGTTTAAGAACTGTTACATTTAGAAAGCGTTTCTTTTGACAGAATAGAGACAAAGTGTTTTGATTTTTGGCTAGGGGGCTTGACAGGTTGGGATCGGTGCGAGAGACGTTAGGATGAACGTTAGTAATACTTGGCCACGGAGCCAAATTGATCCAAGTCACAAAAAGACTATTTGTACCTTTTCAATTTATTTATTTATTATGAGACAACAAACAGCTACACTATAAATAATAAAAAAAAACAAAGATTACATATTAAAGGTATTAGTAATAATGTAGCCCACAGCGCTATCCTCAGAGTTATGTAAACGGTTAGTTAGTACATCGCTAGAAAAAGCTATAAATTAATTTAATTTACTTTCGTTGATTTGTATTGCATCGTTCCATTTTTTACGAATTTAGGCCGATTCACCACAAAAACAGTTTTAATCAGCTATTCAATATTCTCTACAAGCTCTGTAACATACGTTTTGCATATCCCCATGTTTACGATTAGCCAAACCGCCGCATTTCAGTCGAATCCAGTTAGGGTTTCGTCTGTATCTACATTCCATCCTCTTTGAATTATTCATGCAGAATTAGGGTTGCTATTTCATGTTAAATAAGAATCGAAATTTCTAGTCGTTCGCTACGAACTAAGATCTCGCGCATATATTTTGCCTAACAGAGAACAAGTTTTGAGGTTAATTGCTTATATTTTTTTCTTAATTTGATTGATTTTTGTATTTGTTTACTTTAACTTTGTAGCCGTTTTTGAGCGGGACAAAATAAATCAAAATACAGTGACTTTCATGGCCTACAAAATTTTTGTATTCCAACATAGATTTTTTAAAACGGTTTCGTACTCTACATGCAGAGCTCTTTTCAAAGATACCCACAAAACTAAAAAAAGTTGTTCCTCATTTATGTGTCCCATACACGTGCTCCCTTAATATTTTTTATATAGACGCGGGGCATGGCTAGTGATCCTATATGTTATTCCGGAACCTAAAGTATTTCAATTCAAAATTTCATTAAAATCGGGTAATTCGTTTCGGAGATACGTGGTAAAAAACATTGACACACAAACACACTTTCGTATTTATAATACTAGTAGGATAGGATTTTAATTGGCATTTTTCACTATCATAGAATTCATATACATATTTAATTCTATAGATATAGAATTCTAAAAACACAACCCTATCAAAATAAATCTGGCTGTCAGCGTTTTGGTTGCACACAAGCTGGGTGCACACTGGAGCGATGGCGCGACGTGACTCTATAAGTGCTATATAAAAATCATCACCAAACATTCTTTACTACTTTATTTCAGTATTTGCATTACATTGCATTATTATTTGTGTCAAGTATATTCTTACTTAGACTATGTATATAGCTAGATATGTACTACAGTCATAGACCCTGTCAGGGCAATAGATTAAGCAAAACCAATAGATCTTTTATGGAAAATAGGGTTCGATTATACAATAAAATTCCTAAAATTGTCACTGAATTATTACTGGGAAAGTTTCAATCGGTAATAAAACGGGCATTAATTAAGAAAGAATGTAGTAAAACTAATGACTACATTAATTACAAGGATGCATGGAGGTAAATTGCACCAGCGCTTCCTAGCCAATTCATAATACAGCAATATACTTAGGTTAAGATAATTTCTGTATTTATTATCATTTGAGAATATTTAAAAAAAGCGCCAAAATGACGGACGGAGCCAAATGAATAAACAAATAATGACGTTATCTTGACAGGGACTTGAGATGGAGGACCGCAATGATCACACTCAATCGCGGAACGCCTCCATGAGTGTTGGAAAACTCATAGTTTCAATTTTGTTTTGTGGTAGCCTCACTACGCTTACGAAAATATTTGCAACAATTTCACTTCGCCAAGAAAATTTTAACTTATTTTCCGCTAACATGACTTATTTCTTGACATTTCGAACAGCTGCTTTCATATATTGGACCGGATGTTTTTTTGGCTCCGCAAGCTATGTGCATTTAGCAAATGTAAAGTAATAAATACTTTTTAGGTTTATAGGTAGTCAAAGTGAAGTATAAGAATCATGGTCCAGTCATCAAACTGAAATATAAGAATCATGGTCCAGTCAAGACATGTCCTGTTAAAGTGGTAGGTATACGCTTTTATTGAACTTGTACTGGAATTTAGGAACGAAAACGTAAATCACGTTTTTTACTTTGTATGTTTTGCCTATTATTAATACTCATGCACTCTTACGAACTATCTAACTAACTAACTAACAAAACAAAAACTATCTCTAACTAACAAAATTCACAATAGTTTATTGACTCGTTCATTAACACTATAAGAATTGTAGGTTTTGTAAAATAATAAACAATCGAAAACACCAACTTTCGCGGAAAAACGCCGGACCAGATTTTCCATAAAAGAATTACCAGTACAAAAAAAAATAAGTCAACAAATTCAGCAACTAAAAGACATCGTAGGAACGAAGCCAATAAACTTCACTAAGATATAAAAGTTATATTCGAAACACGTAGCAATTTAAACATTTCGAGAAAGTTTAAAATGGTGCGACAGCTCTGTTTGTCCAATGGCTGACATTTAGATATCGTAAATAAAACCCGTTATATTTGTGAAATGGAGTGAACATGGCAATACTGGGATTATTTGGGGCGACAGCGTCGGCACAAATCTGGGGGTTATGACGCTGCACCGCGTTTGGTGTGCACTAAGCATAAACACGAATGGGTAACCTTGCAGTCTTCTGTGGTCGTGGCGTAGATAATAGAACAGAAGCTAAGAAGTAGAGTTTTGGCGCGAAAGTGAAAAATGGCGTCGTTTATTTTTTATTATTTTCCAAAACTTCCGATTCTTCGAATTTTAATGTGTAACAATGGTGAATTATTAACTGTTAATAGAACGTGAACCTGCATCAAATTAAAATTTAAATGCATGTAGTCGTGACATTTGGATTAAAAACTACGGCCGCAACTAGGCCGTATGTTGGCCCTTTTTGCGTAAATGTTTGAATCAATACCGGGATATTTACCATGTATTTCGTTTGTTTTGATTTAGTAAACGAGTACGGGTGCGGGTAGACCGTTTCGTATGCTCGTAAATCTAAATCTTCATCCACCCGCACGATTCCAGTTACTTCGTGATCATGGCGCTTGCAACAGTGCCGAAATATCGGAAACTCAAAACTAACGAAATACATGGTAAATATCCCGTTATTGATACAAATATTTATAGTGAAAGTGACCATGGTAGCTTGAAAGCCTTTTTGCGTATTTTAATTGGCATATGTTCCTCATGTATGAATTTTGTTTCGTGTACCTATGTCATTTTGGTTATAGGGCAATAAATGTTTTTTTAAGTGAAATTTCTTATGGGTAGGTTTTGAAATTATGATCCGCAACACATTTCATACAAAATGTTGTATGAAATGTGACACAAACACTGTGCCGATTAATTAAAATGTTTCCCTTTATAACAAAAGTTCCACTTCTATTGTGTGTCTTTACGACTCATTCTATGTTCTATAGTTTTACAGGAATATCTACTTAAAAAATAATTACTCAAGAATTATAATAATTACATCTCCTATTTTCCCACATATACAAGTATTATCACACAGCGGTTCATCTTCGACTTACCTTATACATATATTTTCTTTTTGTATAAATGGCCAGTGACGCAGTGGACAGGTGCCCGCCCTCTGCGCCGTGGGTCCTGGGTTCGATTCCCGGCAGGAGCACAAATTCCTTCCCAAGGGATATTTGTGCTTCTGGTTCTGGGTGTAAAGTGTGTGTGATGTGAATGTTTCCGGCACTTACGAACTTGAACTTAGTGTGGGGCTGTGAGTGTGAATGCGTTTGCGTTTGTTAAATGAAAAAAGGATCATTTACAATCGATTCCATAGATTACATTTTTAGAAAGTCAGTTAAAAAAATAATTCGTCAAAACATTCGAATCTAAAAATAAAACTGACCTTTATTCCAGTTCAGTTTTGACATCGGACGGCAGAGATAAAAACTAAACTGCACAATTTGCAACGTTTTAAATAACAACCCGCAGCTTTTTTAGTTTTGTATCTGTCTGTTCGTCAATCCATTTTTTGTCAAAAGCATTTTTGTCAGAAGCAATTTTCTGTTTGTTCACGGACCCGTATCAACGCATTTTGTTAAATGAAATTTCGGCATGTTATCTTTTCTGTTTGTTTTATTTTATAACATGATAGAATGTTTTTTGTTACAAACGCTTTCACACTCACAGCCCACCACTAAGTTGAATGACTCGTCATGGGTACTAGAAACATGAAACAATGAAACAACAATGAAAGAACTGCCATCGGCATTGTTAAAAAAAAACAAAGAAAAATACTAGCAGACAACTGTTATTACAATATAACTGAATTCCTAACAGACAAAATAATATGATATAATGATAATTTGATAATTGAGATGAATGACATAATAGAATGGGGGCTGAGTCACCCACGTCCGTAGGAGAATACCCCTTAAGTCTGACTCCCTACACGTGGTCCCCGGGTGGTGCTAATCAGGTGACATTTGAGAGGTGGTAGAGCATTTTGTGAGTTGCTCGCCTGGCTTGCTACCAAAGTAGCTTACCACCATCAAGTTGAAAGTCTGCCGCCAAGCCAAATACGGTGTTCCGGCAGTTATCCTTGAGAGCCTGCGTATTCCAGGTCTAGTGTGTTTACCAGCTTCGATCACATCGTCACTTACCATCAGGTGAGATAGTGGTCAAACACTAGCCTGTCACAAATAAAAAAAAGAATTGAATGAATGAATTAAATTTAACTTTGACATTAATATAACGATATATTAATGTCATAGTTAAATATGGTTCTTAAATCGTGTACTATTTTTTTTATGTTTGTTACCTCAGAACCTCGTTTACAAAAGATTTAAACCGATTTAGAAAAATATTATAAAGATTATTATAAAGGGGAAAGTTTGTGAGTGTGTTTGTATGTTTTTATTTTATCACGTTCAAGCAGCTGCACAAAAATGCATCCAAATCCGTTCAGCCGTTAAAGATTGAAGAGAGTAAAAACATACACACACAATCTACCGAATTTATAATGCATAAAAAAGGACGCATATTTTGTAATCAATTGTCTGAAATTCGAGTATCTACATGTTATACATACCAATCCTAAAACACATATCCCGACTATCCCCAATTCGTGCCAACACTACCAACTTTTCAAACTGCTTGCGTATGCATTTATGCTTATTGCTAACGTCTTGTACGATATTACGTTATTTAGATTTTTTACAATCTCGCATTTTTTCGTATTACATTTCTACACAATTGGCATTTAATCCCGCACGTTCCGAATGTTATTCTTTTACAAAATTTTCCATATGCTATTCTTGTCTTAACTATGTTCTTAAATGTGTTCTTGACAATAAATCTTGTTTTATTCTAGTAACATTTTGGGCTATCCATTATTTACGGACAAAGCAGGATTTCTACTCAAACACAATATTTCACAAGGTCAAGATATGATAGTGGTATAGCAGTATATCAACTGTAATGTTTTTAAAAAAGGGTTCATTTATCCAAGCTCTTTGCAATCAGTACCTAGTAACAAAATAAATTGTTTTGAACATTTTACCATATCTTGATCCTTGCTATTTTAAATTAAACGTCCATTAAATCCAGCATTGTAGAGTACGTTAAAAATTTAACCTTAGATAAGCTTGACCAACTTGGCCTGTTTTTAGTTAGTTTGGTAGATAAACAATAACATTAAACGTACAGTTTTATTATTTTAGTGTTTTTCAAAAATTTGAGGCTTAGCTAAGAATTTAATGTTTAACTAGTCGTATAATAAAGAAAACTTTTCAGGTTAATTGCTTATAACTTTTTTCTTAATAATAATTGTTAGATTTTTGTATTTCTTACATATTACACGGTCACCGTATATGTGTTATTATTATGTGTATAGTTTAAAGTAGTGCATGCTGTGTTTACTTATAATTGGTTGGGCTCATATATATAATTGTTTAGTTTAAAATTTTTGAAAGAATTTGTGCACCAACAGTAGAGTAGGTAAACTAATTAAATTAATTTCTTGTTCAAGTACTGGATATAGCGGATATTAGTTTTAATGTGTAGCTGTTTTTAAGACCAACCTCGGGATAAATAGGTCTAAAAACAAAGACTTTGGTGGTCTACCAGATTATTATTTTCTGAAATAGATTTTTAAAAAATGTCTTGTACTCTATTTGCAAAGTTCTTTTCAACAATACATCACACGGGCAGAAAAAATATAAAAAAAAATTTGTTCTCCACTTACGTGTATGGGTTTGCCTCTGGCTTTTGGCCATTGTGTTAGATAGTCACTGAGAATTCCAAGTTATTCGCTTGTATGGTTTAGACGCTAAATGCTTCTGATAGACTGACGGACCATCCAAGTCAACCTAGAGATCTTGCTTCACTCAATCAATAACGTTTTAGACTCGAGTACCCATACTGTCTCTATACATATATTGCAAAAAGGTCTAGGATACCCACCATCAATAACACGTTACGTATAGCCAAGACATTCTTATAACATGTTCCCCGATGTATAAGGGGATGACAAAGGGATGTTAGGGAATGTATGAAATGTATTACAGTATTTTTTATTATTACGTTGAAAGAACACATTAATTTTAGTCTAAGTAGCTGGGTGGATGGAAAGATTTTTAATGTTTTATAGACAAACATTTGACCACTATCTCTACTGATGGAAAGTGATGATGCGACCGATATGATATGTTTGTCTAGTCTAGAAGTTACCTACATATTCACTCATGACTTGAATACTCCTTAATTATACCCCTACGAGAACAAAAGACGTAGGTAATGAGTTCCACTCCTTAGCTGTACGGTTGGTGAACATAGAAGCGAAAAGCTTTGAGCGAACAGAAAATATGTCAACCAATAACGGATGACGTTTGGCAATTCGCCTTGTTGTTAGATGGTCAAAGGGGCATGTTAGAATTGACTGATGTAATTCCAGCGCACACGCTCCTAAATGTAGACGATAGAATATCGACAGGCTTGCTTGGTTTGGGACCAGTGAATTTATGTTTTGTTTATGGGCTAGATAGATTATGGTGACAGAACCTGTAGGTACAAACATTTAATAAACACTCACAGCCCCGCAATAAAATCGAAGTCTTGTATCGCTGGTGCCGTAACATTCATATCACGCGCACAACTACCAGAACCAGAAACACAATGTTTTAATAATTTACCTACTGCAATACCCAATCTGTAAAATTTTGGTGACTTAAAGTCAAGAGTAAAAAGCTAATAAACTTCTAGGCGTTCCAAATATTCTACGTAAGTTTACATTTTAAATGCCTTTTTCCACTAGCTATGACGAACCAAAAAGGAGGTTATGGATTTTAGTGCGGTATACACAGTCAGACAATAAATGCCGACAAAAAAATCTTTTATTGCAAATTTTGTCAACAATAAAGCATAATTTAAACACTAAGAAAGCTTAAAAATACGATTTCACGGCTTATATTTATATATTGGCGGAATTATCGCGTAACATACACATAAAAGTTAACAATAACCAAAATTATTATTATGACGCTTTAAAGATATCTAACTACCTAGCCCTCAAATCAATATTTGCATGTCACTATGACCAAGTGTGTGAACTATATTGATACAATTAACCCTACATCTACATGCCTACACCTACATCTATATACCTACACATGAAGCAAATAAATGCATTTCATTTCATTTAAAAAAAAAACATACAGTCGAATTGAGAACCTTCTTTTTTGAAGTCGTTAGAAAAATAGCAAAAGTCTAGAACAATAGTTTGAGAATGGCATTGTAAATTATTTTCTTCAATATATTTTTCTACCTCGTTGTAAAGATCCTCAGACCGAGAATCGAAAATTTCATTTAATCGGTGGCTCTTTGTTGATATTTGAGAATCACTTAGTAAATCGAATCGCCATAAATTGCTATTGTCCTTTTCATCAGTTGGTTTTATTGTTTAGCTTTGTAGATAAAGAAACACAGATTTTCTGTTTCAAATTTAGAAAAAGGTATGATTTGAGTCAATTTTAAAAGAATTGATAGGAATTCTTTTGATTCCACCTAAGACAGTTTCAACCTTATACCAAACAGCTGAATAGTATAGATGCCCGCTGAAAGGGCTACTAGTGTGCAAACTGTGCATAATAATATGATGCAATACACCTTAACTCTCAGGGAGAGAAGCGCACCTACTACTGTGCCTGGTAGATATTAGAGCTATTAGTGATAAGGCCGCCTGTTGTGATTCTATACGTATAACATAGTTTAGGTAATATCTCGGGACTTAATCGCACTAAAAAACTATTTTTATTTACCTCGACGTTTCGGCCAAGTTGCATTGGCCATATGGTCTGGAGAAGACTGACGTATAAGTTTGTTTGTTACCTTTGTTTTATCTCATCTTATAAAGTGGATCAATAAAGTATTATCTCTAATATCATCTAGTTTTTCGTGGACTACATATTGGAGAGTAGCAGAGAGTTCTAGAGTAGATGAACTCTACTATAAAAACTTTTCCAAAGATATTTCAAGACAATGGTGCTTATTCTGTTGAGCACCGAACTAACCTAAGCTAAACTAAAAATAAACTAATTTTAGTCAAAGAATACCTAAAAGCTATTCTGATTTTACGTTGAACTTAATTTAAAAGTTGAAATGACAGGAATAAAATTGATTTGACAGCAACCAATTTGAATTGTATTCACAAGAGCCGCAATCACATATTCCTCCATTATAGACTTTGTAGGTCAGTATTTGCTTCATTAATTGCACGTGTTATTCTTTCAAGTATAAGATCACATTAAAAATAATCCAGACCTTTTTCATACAGACTAATTTGAGTTTAAAATTTCTATTTTTAGTCTTAATTTGACGTAAAACATGTACATCAGAATAAGAATTTGGTCATTTTCACTAAATAGAGTAACTAAACTAACTTAGTCCTGTCAAACTTAATTTTAGTCTAATCTTGCATTTTCTGAATAGGTTTTGGACTAAAGCAGGACTAAAACTAATTTTAGGCTAGTTTAGTCTAATTTTGGACAACAGAATCGGCACCATTAAAGTTTATTCTACAGCATTGTCTGACACGAGATTTTTATACATTTAACATCAGGATAAATCATACTTGACCTTGGCTTGTGTTTAAGCTAGTCCAACGGCAAGTATGCTTATGATGTAACCCAGATGACGATTGGCGCAGTCCAGCGTTCGATTCCCGGCAGGAGCAAAACGCGATATTCTTGTAATTTGGAAAGAACGCAAAAGTGTTATACTTCGAACTGCCCGTTGGTTAAGTTGGGTGAGCGTTCGCCTTCTAAGCAGGGTATCAGGTTCGATTCCCGGCGGGAACACAAGTTTTCTCCCCAAGGAAAATTTGTGTTTCTGATTCTGGTTGTGATTGTGTCTGTAATGTGAATGTTTCCGGGACCCACGACACAAGTCATTGAACTTAGTGTGGGGCTGTGAATGTTAAAGCGTTTATGTTTTTTATGTTATGTAAAGACCCTAAGCGAACAGAACCAATACACGTTCCCGATAAGTCGGATCTAAGACGACTCAAAGCCTTTAGCGAATCTTCGCGAAACTTCGATCGGCATTGTTTATTTATAGCATCGCAGTTTGTGAGAATGTGTCTGTAGGTATTTTGTTTATTTTTTCAGAATCAGAATCATATATTTGCTTAGAATGTAAGCTAAGAAAGTAAAGTAAGATGGAAATGGTTGGTATAGCTTGCCATGTCACAGCGTGCATATTTTAAACATAGTAATATTATTAATCCGAAAGTTTGTGTGTAAGTGTGTTAGTGTGTAATTATGTTTGTTCCTCCTTCACGCTTTAACGGCTTAACGGATTTGGATAAAAATTTTGAATGTACATAGTTTACACTTAGGATTAACACATAGGCTACTTTTTAACTTGATAATAGCGGGCGAAGCCGCGGGGCACGGCTAGTATTACTATAATTACTATAATATTATAAATGTGAATGTAAGTTTGTTTGTTACGCTTTCACGCGAAAACTACTTAACCGATCATCATGAAACTTTGTACACATATTCTTGGAGGTATTAGAAGTAACATATGATACTTTTTACAAATTTTTTTTTTCAGTGCGAGCGATGTCGCTGCTAAAAGCTAGTAGAGTATAATTAAACGCTTAAAAAAAACCGACTTCACCGCTTTATCTTCGGAACCTTGGTCAGATTTAATGTATTAAATACGCATTATTGACGATAACTCAAAAACGAGTGATCAGATCTTGATCACATTTAAATTGGACCACATGAAAAGCACTAGCTTTCAAATGAAAAAAATATCATCATAATCGGCTCACAACGAAAGAAGTTATGAGGTAAACATAAAAAAAAAACAGTCGAATTGAGAACCTCTTTCTTTTTTTAAGTCGTTTAAAAATTAGAACTACGTGGAATATAAATCAAGCATAATAAGGGATTTTTTCAACTGACTTTAAAAAAGGAGGTTCTCAATTCGACTGTATGTTTTTTTTGTATGTATATATGTTACGCGATAATTCCGCCCATAATTAATCTATTTCGATGATTTTTTTTGTTTGGTAGTATACTTCAGGTGGTCCCATATAAATTTTATTGAAATTGACAAAATCCAAAATATAAGCGATAAAGTCAGTTTTTTAGGCTTTGCTTGGGTTTAAATTATTTTAGTAATTGGATATCTTGACGTCTGTGGCAAATTGTTTTTATTTTTAATTTGGTATAGGTACGTTGGTACGTAGATGGATAGTTATAGCAATAACAATGCATATAGAAACATCATTTATAATTTTTTCTACCGACATCACAAAAAAAGGAGGAGGTACTCAAGTCGACTACATATATATATTATGTGTGTTACCTCATATCTTCGTTCCACGTGAACAAATTTTGAAAAAAAATTGTTTGAATGATGTTGCTTTCCAATTGGTCCCATTTAAATTTGATCAAGATCTGATCAGTAGTTCTTGAAATATCTTCAATAATGCGTGTTTAGTACATTTAATCGTCTAATAAGCCAAAGTTCTGGAGATAAAGCGGTGAAGTCAGTTTTTTTAAAGCTTTGCTTGCGTTTAAATATTTAAGCTTCTAATAAATTGACACCAATACAGATATACGAACAAAGTTATACGTAGGCTAAGATGTTGAATCCCAGGAGCAACCACACCACCCACGTGAATATAAAGAACAATTTCATCTAAACATATTGTAGGTAAACCTTATCGCCTAAAAGTAAGCATTCTAACGTTTACGCCGCTGTCTTAAGGTTGATTTTAGACTGTAGTGAAGGATATAAAATAAGTTGTTTAAGAGATAAATGGACATCTTCTCTAGGGGTAGATAGATGTGACGTTTGTTCGAGCGTAGTGGAACAGCGTATGTTATCTTTATTGCTCAAGTTGATAGGATAACCTTGTACTGTAACGCAGGGTGGTTTAATTTTTGAGGTCAATTTGAGAACTCCTCGTTGGCTTAGCGGAGCGTTTACCTTCTAAGCACCACTGCATCGGGCTCGATTCTCCGCGGGAGCACAAGTTTTTAACGCAATGAAAATTTGTTTTCTGGCTCTGGTTGTGATTGCGTGTGTGATGTTGATGTTTCCGGCACCCAGGACACAAGTAATCGAACTTAGTGTGGGGCTGTGAGTGTGGAAGCGTTCATGTTTATATTTTCAAGAATTTTGCTTAAAACCTTTAAAATCTTAGATATGACACCGCGACCTAGCGTAGCCTCTATATTTTCACTCAGCTAAACGCGTCCCTATGTGCTACGAAATACGGCATATAATCTCTTTATAATCGCCCGTGATGACAATCGTGCTCGAAACAAAGTATAGCCTGGTAAATTGTGGAACTGGTTACATAGAACACAATCTGAAAAAATATTGTTATAGTTACAATGTGTAACTAGTACAACGTAATCAGTAGATATGCAATTTATGATAACTTTCAGTAAGCTTGCTCCTAACGTGAAAAATATTATTATAATAACTAGCCGTGCCTCGCGGCTTCGCCCGCGGTTATCAAGTTCAAAAGTATCCTATGTGTTAATTCTAGGTATAACCAATGTATACTCTACATTTCATTAAAATCCGTTCAGCCGATACAGCGTGAATAGAAAACAAACGTACTCACACACATTACGTTTACACACAAACTTTCAGATTTATAATATCACTGTGATAATTAATTTCTAGGTACTTACCTAATCTTAAAACTTTAGTAAAGAACACTTGGTAAATGGTGGCACTCGTTGTCTTCCTATAACGTAACCTGAAACAAGAGAATAATACATTGACAAAAAAATACAATTAGGTACACACAATAATCTTATCTTATCTTATTAGTTAAATGAATTGACGTTTTTAGGCTCAGAAAAACTCGAACGGCGAAATTTTACAATCAAGGAAGCATAAGCCGAAACCCATTTCTAAGAATATAACGATATATATCTTTATATATATATAATTATTCTGTAGGTGTGTATGTGATTGAACTCCTAAACGGCTGGACCGATTTGATGACATTTTTGTGTGTTCAGAAGGATTTTAATAATTAAACGCAAGCAAAGCTTAAAAAAGAATCATCAAAATCGGCACACCGAAAGAAGTTGTGAGGTAACTTTTGAAGTCGGGTAAACGAGGACATCGTCAAATTACGCATTATTCGTCACAAAATAGACATTATTTGACAATATTTCAAGAACTACTATCAGATCTTGATCAAATTTAAATGGGACCAATTAGAAAGCAACATCTTTAAAACTAAAAATAATTTTTTGAAATCGGCTCACGTGGAGAGAAGTTATGAGGTAACACACATAAAAAAAAACACAGTCGACTTGAGTACCTCCTCCTTTTTTGGGAAGTCGGTAAAAAATGGTTTAGATCCAAGTAGAATAATTATTAACTCACGGGAAAGTAGTTACTAGGCAAACACAAACGTGAAAGAGGTACAAATTATTTTTGTCTTTACGCATGCGCGATATTATACAATGTGTATCAGAAAGGTGTAGTAATACTCAAGTCACACATCTAGCTAAATGTGTGGAGTCTAACAGGAACTTCTGCATTCGCGGCAGCAGCAGTAGGTATGTATATTACGTTATGATGAAATAAAGTTTCTAAAAAAATATGTCATTTGCAACCCTATTTCATCAGCTACCGTTCTACACCACATAGCCTTTGGACCTAGACGTCTGACAGTGGTGGCCATAACAAAGGTCAAGGCCACGCGCCACAGATGTAATCGTAGGGTTGTCAAAAATTTTTTTTTTATTTTTGTACGGAAGAAATATCTCCGATTGCCGCACATGTAACTATAGGGTACACAAAAAAAGGGTTGTCAAATGTATTTGAAAAATATAATTTTTAATTTTTGTGCGGAAAAAATTATGTCCGATTTCGACTTTCGTTCTCTGGCAGACGATTCCTGGCACGATACACATACACACCACCAAGTATTACCACACCTTTTTGTTGCAGGTTGTATATTATATAAATAAAATAGGCAACCTTGGCATGTTAGAATTAAGTCTTATATCTCCTTGACAAGGCCAGTAAGTCTATACAAGTTCAGAAAGTTTTAGTTACTGAATAACGTATCAAATGACTAGTTTCTCGGAGGTCCCAAGCTCGAACTATCATCCATCACTTTCACAAAAAGAACTTTTATTATTGCCCGTACTTTCTACAAGTTTTATTCTTGATACAAAACTAGCTGTTTTATTTACTATGCAACATTTTCTATTATAGTTTCAAAACTTGTCCTGTTTAGGATCTTAGTCTTATACATTTTTTATGTTACTAAAACTTTTTCTAATCAGCATGCTTTAAAAATGTTTATAGATTCGTACTTTAACTCAGATACATTTAAAGGAATCTTTGTTCATACATAAAAAAAACTCTAAGAATACATAACTTCTTATTTCTACAAACTTGACAAAAAAGGCGGAGGTACTCAAGTCGACTGTATTTTTTTATGTGTGTTACCTCATAACTTCCTTCCACGTGAACCGATTTTGATTTTTTTTTTGTTTGAAAGTTGTTGCTTTCCAATTGGTCCCATTTAAATTGATCAAGATATTAGTAGTTCTTGAAATATCGTCAATAATGCGTGTTTAGTATATCTGATTAAAGTTCCGAAGATAAAGCGGTGAAGTCGGTTTTTTTAAGCTTTGCTTGCTTTTAATTATTTTGTAATTGATTAATTATATACTTACAAACTCTACCTCGAAAATTGTAAAAGAATAATGTTTTTATTTATCTCTAGGCTTACGTGGTAGAGACCGCAAAGAACAAGGGTTTAAGCTAACAAAGGTATATTACAAGGTCATCCATCGCTCCCGCTTCTATTTAATATGCCTCTAAGCTAATGAATAATGTGCAGCTTGTCTATCGCCGGCGGGTTGATTGGCTCTATCTAGCCTATCCATCTTGAAGACAAGTGATAGATGAGCCCTTGACTGTGGTAACGAAGGTCTAGGGTGGTGTTTAATGATCTTAGGCAAAAATAGTTTTTTTTTTTATTATTATTCTAGATAGGCAAACTATTGACCACCATCTCACCCGATGGTAAGCGACGATGCGGTCGACGATGGAGCAAGCTTGCCTAAAAGATACCTATTCACTCGTGACTTGAAGACTCCCATATTGTACTCATCAGGAAACACCGACTCGGGTAAGGAATTCCATTCCTTTGCGGTTCTCACAATGAATGTGGAGGCAAAACGCTTAGTGCGCATTTGTGGAATGTCCACCATATAGCGGTGTCGCTTAGCAGTCTGTCTGCTTGTCCGATGATAGAACGAGGATGGGAGAACTAGATCGTGCACACTCTCCGAAATGTATTTGTAAGGTTTGATCGTGATTGAAAAATTAACTAAACCAAGTTAAACGAACAAACAAAATGGACGCATTTGCACTCACAGCCCTACACTAAGTCCAATGAAATGTATATAAAATATATCTGAGCGCCACAGACATACATATCACACACATAACATACAATTCACTTTCCGTCAGGTGAGACAGTGGTCAAATGTTTGCCTATTTAGCATTTTTAAAAACCCGTGTTAATTGAAAGCTTTTTTATCTTTGATATACGAGAGCTATATCTAAGTGATTGTGTGATAAATAATTGTAAAACCAATACGAATTGTATATAATTGGCTTTCAAGAATAGCTGTCGGAACCATATTTTAAACCCAGTGAAAGAAGTTTTTGATTTAAGTACTTAATAACTACGTAAGTTATCTTAAACTAGGTTTATATATGTTTCGTTGAATAACCCATTGGCTTAGTTAGGTAAGCGTTCGAATTCTAAGTTAGGGTATCGGGTTCGATTCTCGGCGGGAACACAAGTTTTCTTCCCAAGGAAAATTTGTTTTTGGTTCTGGTTGTGATTGTGTGCGTGATGTGAATGTTTCCGGCACCCACGACACACGTGATCGAACTTTGTGGGGCTGTGAGTGTTAAAGTGTTTATGTGTTTATGTTTGTAGTCGCCAGAAAGTTATGTAAAATAAAAAGATAGATTTTATTAGATAATATCGAGTGTCGATAATGTCATCGAAATCTACAGCAGTCTGTTATACTGGTATTATGTCTGTAATCCAATACACTGCAGTTTCTGAATAATTTGTGAGTTAATCAATCAGCTACGCCTTCCTAGATAACAAAGCCATCAATCGTAGATTGGCATGCTCCAGCCGAATGAATGATTTGATACGCCTTTGACAGCGGATGAACCTTTAGATCAACTTTGACGTATTGAAACGCTAGCTATTTGACATGAAACCAATTACAGATGTTATGGAAAGCTTTGTGTATAATTTGGCAAAGGTTCAGTCAATTACTGTACGTAGTAATGTAATCTATCCTATCCTGCTAATATTATAAACGCAAAAGTTTGTAAGAATGTATGGATGTAAGTTTGTTATTCTTTGACGCAAAAACTACTGAATGGATTTTGATGAAACTTTACAAATATATAGCTTACACACCAGAATAACATACATGCTATAATTTATAAAGATATAGTGTGAATTATCCAAAATATAACGGTAAGTGTCAAGTAAGTAGGAAAAAAATCTGCCATCTGCGAGCTATTCCGGCGTGCGCTGTAAAAAACCGTTGGAGTTACACGTATATAATGTAGAATTGAAAAGTTTATATATAGTCCTACACAAAAGCCCGTGACAGCATTTATCTATCTTTTATGTGTTAGTCATTATCGCCAAATTACAATAATTTCATGATTTTTAATTTGTTGGATTTTTCTCCATCTCGAATATCAGAATAATATAAAAACAATGAAAAATTTACGAAAATATATCATCATTATCACAATTTTCCATCACCACGCGGGGCGCAGCTAGTGTCTATATATAAAGTCGGTTTTGTGACAACTTATAACTCGAGAACGGCTTGAACCGGTTTTCATGATCATTGATTTGTTGTATTTATCTCCGCCCCGAATAACAGAATAACTATTAAAATATCGGGAAATTTACGAAAAAGGAATCTCTTACATTTTGTAAAATAATCGGGGTTTTGATGATACTCCGAAAATTAACGCGAGCGAAGCCGCGGGGATCAACTAATAGGTATACAAAATACATAAAATGTTTTTATCTTTTATAGACTTTGAAAGTATCCAACCCATGTGCCCCAAACTGGTTTCATTTACATGGCATTGCATCGCTTGCCGGGTACCTTCAGCTAATCAAAAATATAATAAACACAAGAAACAAAAAGCATATAAAAATACCATACTTTGTATCTTACATTACTCCATTATGCCGCAAAAAATCCCCGATAGTGTCAGATGCTTTCTTTAAGCCGGTAATTGAAGGTAGGAAGCACCGGGGGTAGAAAGCTTGTTATCTCTAACCTTGGGGGCTGATTCCTTAACTCGATTGGTAATGTACTGCTTATTGTGAACTTGGCCTTGCAGAGTGTAGGCCTTTAGTATTTTATCATTTGATTTGTGCACTACAGTGTTATGTGTATACTTTTTGAATTTATCGTTATTTATTAGTTAGTTTATTCATGAGTATATCCTGAAATGTGATCTCGTGCCTACTTTTGGCCTTGTTGAGTAAAACGTTTGAGGTTAATTGCTTTTAATATTAATTTTCTTATATATATTTTGTTAATAAAAGTTGGATGGTCTTTGTTCTTCAAGAACATGATAAAACGGATATTACAAATAAGTTTCAGCTTTAAACCTGTAGCCGTTTTTGTGATAAACCCAGAATAATATAGGTCAAATTACAGTGACTTTGGTATCCTACCAAATTGTAAGTTTCTTTTAAAAACGGTTTCGTACTCTACCTACAGAGTTCTTTTCAACGATGTTCTTTTCAGGCAGGAAAGATAATATAAATTATTTTGCTCTTCACTTACGTGTATGGTGGTTAATATTTTCATTTAAATCATTTTAATTGTCATTTTTGGCTTTAAGCCGCAGCTTAACATATTCTTTGAGAATTTGAAGTTATTAGCTTGTATATATATTGAGCCGCTCAAAAATCAAAATAAAAATCGTTTATTCACATGGGCCCCAAAGAGGCACTCATGAAAGTTAATGACTCTACTGCCAGATTCGTAATCGGCAAGAAACTCGGCAGCGCATTTTTTCATACATTTGAAAAAAAAATCTTAAACACTAATACATGAATTATATTAACCTAGGTATATATATATATATATATATATTTAGCGGAGCGGGCCAGAGAGATCGATCCCCAATCTGACCCGCTCCGGCGCTGACGGACAGGGAGGAGGAGGAGACGGTTTGCCCGCCTCCTCTCCTTTTTAGTGGGGTCACTCGTAGAGAGTCAGGGGACCTCTCCATCGGCTTGCACGGCCTCACACGTCAGGGGGGTGGCCTTGGTGAGCAAGGTCATCTCTCCATAGGGGCAGTGGCCCGGTTTGCATCCGGGCCTACCGCCCGTGGCAAGATAGTTACTGCTAGTGCGACCCTATCTTGCCACACCTCGGTGAGGTACTGCTCACGGGGCTTTAGCAGGTTCGAATCCCACACACCCCTTTCCTTCACCCCTGGGAAGGAAGGGAAGTGGTAGGCATGTTCCCCCCCATAAAAAAGGTATATCTATATTATGTAGTCGCTAGAAAGCGCTTGTGCAGTTTGCTTCCATGCATCCTTGTCATTAATGTAGTCAATCGTTTTACAATAAGCTTTCTTAATACCTGTTTTATTACTGATTTGAACTTTCCCACTGAAACGTTATTCAGTTACAATTTTAGGATTTTTATTGTAAACCTAAAACCTCTAACCCCATTTGCCACTGTGCTAGATGCCTGATTGTAATTTTTTGCTTTAGGTCACAGTTTACCATTTTATTCTTAAAAAATTTGAAGTTATTCGCTTGTGTGGCTTAGGCACTAGCTTTAATTGACATTTTTGGCTTTAAGCCACAGTTTTATATATTCTCTAAGAATTTAAAGTATAAATTCGCTTGTATAGTTTAGTTAGATCAGACAGACGGACGGACAAAGTGCTGAACCAACCAAGTCAAATTAGAGATCTCGCTTTGCTCGATCAATAAGAGCAGAAAACGACGTCTTATTTTATATAAGTACGGTCTTTCACAGTGATCATATCATTGCAATATTTGATAATTTAAATATGTATTTGTTGACTCGGGCCTGCGTGCCAGCCACTATAGTTTCAGTATGTTTCATGTGTCGTGTTTCAAAAAGCTGTTATTATACGTCATTACAGGTTTAGTGTCGTTTAAATTGCCATGTGTGAATGTTTTTCAGAGAAAATTGGTACATTTACGTAATTACATGGTATTATTGTGCTCGTAAATATTGATGGCATAGTAATGCTGTGAAGGTACACATTCATTATGGTAGCCGATGGCTAGGTAGATAATGGCCTCGATTCTGATCTACACTCACTAAATTAAATTTAAGCTATCCCTGTCTCTTACAAAATAGAAACACAAGACAGAGATAGCATACATTTTAGAGCTGTCAAGCTAGTTTATCATTTTAAATATGAACAGCAGAAAGGCGTGTGTTTTTAGTCAACACCAATAACATACTCGACTAAGCTTGCATAGACATCTAAGTTCTGACTAACTTGAAAACACAGCAGTATGCTATCTCTGTCTTGTGTTCCTATTTTGTAAAAGACAGGAATAGTTTAAATTTAATTAAGTGTGTGACATCAGAATCGAGGCCAATATGTTTTTTATGTTTTAAGGTTATACCGAGAACTGTGACCCACTTACGAAATTGTAAAAAAATCAAAATAGTTTATTCACATGGACTCCAAAGAGGCACTCATTAAAAGATAATGACAGTCAGATTCACAAAATTATAGCCATATCGAGAAGAACCTGGCAAGAAACTCGGCGGTGCATTTTTTTTCTTTATTGAATATTATGATATAGATTTAGGACTAAATAAGTATTTGAAATATGTACAAAAATATAAATATGATTTAATAATTGGCCTGTAAATATCTGTAGCTTTCTGAATAAAAATTTTAACTAGATATTAAATATACGAAACTATTAATAATTTTTTTCGTCATCAAGTGATTCTTGATCAGGTGAAAAAAAACCATAGTGTCTTAATTTGTGGTCTAACTATGATGTTAGTAAACGATCAAATATGATTGCCCTTGTTGGTACATTTGATTCTATCGGTGGCAATTCACATTATCGTAATTCGACTGGTTGTACCACGCCTCCGTACTATACGGTGTAAATAGGAGAATCGACAAAAGTAACAGACGCTGTTTAAAGGTGCTACATTACCTTAAGTTTTAAACAGTACCGCACTATAGTCATCACTATGAGTATCTTCTCATGAAATAACGAACATTCCAGAAGCCACATTTAACACCCTCCAAATCACACCTAAACGAAATCGTCATATTTCCCCCTTCAGCTACGATAAATCATCTCACCTTTAATAATAGCCTTTCTTATAAAACATACTTTGCAGAGAAACGTTCAAATTGCAGCTCTATTACAAAGCTTTGTGAGCTTATATTTGTATGCAGCGTGGTGGTTAGGTTACGTAAGTGGCATATTTTCGAGTGGCACAAAGGATTCCTGCTCTTTGCCATTTCTCTGTTGTGTGAAAACAAAAGAAACCAATTAAAGGCCGCGTGTGAACCGTTTCGTGATAAATGGCGGGAAACATGAGTAAATAATGCCATGTAATACCATCATAGATTCTATTCCTAAAATTTCCAAGTTACGGCGTTTCATGAATTAAAACTGTCTATCCTCGAGAATTTTTTATGTCAATAATTAATGGTGTTCTTTAAAGCCAAGCAACCATTAGACTACGTTCATTATTACACTAGCTGTAAGTTTCGTACGTTACAAAATCGATCAATTTTTCAATTTAGCGGCAACACTCGCAAATTTTCCTTAATAAAATGTTGCCATATAATTTACCAGACAGTCTTGTCGTAAAATGGTAAAGCTCTAAGTGCCGCAAGTTCCGGAGATGTTTTCATTCCATTAGCCGTTGGAATGCCGAGCACGTGTTACGTCTCGTTTAGACCCGTTATTTTGCGAATAAAAAGCGGGAAATCACTTTCCGATATTGAGAATGACTTTAAACATTTGGAGAATATTAACATGTGAAGTTTAAGAACTTCTTCAATAACGAGGGTTTTTTGAAGTGAAAACTTCTTTAGCGGCGTTGTGCACTTTTTTTGGGATTGGTAAACAATTTTAAACTCGCGTCAGAACACGTGACCTGATCGAAAATTCGTAAGACGGATGAGACCGCCGCCGCCGCGCGCCGTCGTCGTCGGCGGGCGCGGCGCGGCGTAGGAGAGGAAGTAATATTCTCCTCTCTTTCTACCGCGCGGCAAAAATGTATGCCTGCTCCTGCTGTTTACAACGTTAATGTTCAAGTTTTCACTTCTGTTGGCATCCCGGAGTGCAACCCGTTGTTTTTTTTAATTCAATATCACTATCTCACCTTATGGAAAGAGGCAATGTGGTCGACGATTAAGTAAGCTTACCTAGAAGATAGCTATTCATTCGCGACTTGAAGGCTCCCATTATGTACTCATCAGATAACGCCGACTCAGGCAAGGAGTTCCATTCCTTTGCGTTCCGCACAATTAATATGGAACCAAAACGCTTCATGGATTCTTCGTGCTTTTAGAGTGAATAGGTACCTTCTAGGCAAGCATGTTCCATCTTTGGACGCATCGTCACTTTCCATCAGGTGAGATAGAGGTCAAATGCTCGCCTATATAGCATAAAAAATTAAAAAAGAACTGTCCCGGTGTGAAGTACCGTCTAACTTTTATAAGGATTCCCACCTTTTTTGCAGCTAGTTGGGCTTTTGACTCGATGAAAGTACCAAAATTGAGCTTTGAAGTTAAAGTCATACCGAGTAATTCGAGATGGTCAGTTACTGGATCTTTTCTACCGACTTCACAAAAAACGAGGAGGTACTCAAGTCGACAGTACTTTTTTTTTTATTTGTGTTACTTTATAACTTCTTTCCACGTGAACCGATTTTGAATTAATTTTTTTTTTTTTTTTTTAAACGCTTTCACACTCACAGTCTCTCATTTGTTTAAAATATGTTGCTTTCCAATTGGTTTCATTTAAATTGATCAAGATTTGAACAGTAGTAGGAGTCCGATACAGTTTAAAGTAGTACCCTTGAACGATACAATTCGACTCAGAAAGCACAGCTCACCGACGAACTAAACTATGAAAAAATGATTAGCAGATACTATTATTTACCGGCAGCACGTTTCACCCAATGATTGCTACAAATAATAAATAGTTGACCGATCCATGACTTGTCGATACCGTAGTTCGCCGAAGCATACCAGAACTAAATAAAACATTTTCACCGTAAGCCGTTCTTACCAACCGTCTAAAAAAAGGAGCACAAAGTCGTTGAAAAATATTACATTAATTATAATAACTATTCGTTCGCGCCGAACGGAGATCTCGCGCCTACATTTTGGCTCCTAAAGAAAAACTTTTGAGGTTAGTGTCTTATAACTTTTTTTCTTTACAATAATTGTTTGATTTCTCTACCTGTTGTTCAATTACAGGATGTAACGGATGTTATACGTAAATTCCAGCTTTAACCCTTGACCACCTACCACCTATTTTTGTCACATAACCACCTACCATGCGTCTTTGGGACGCGTGAGAAAAATTAATATTTTGAAAAATTTAGGAACGTATGAGTTTGTTATTAATTAAAAACAGTTTAAGGACATTTTAAACTAAGTATTAGACAAAAAAAAGGCACATAAAATCAACGATATTTCTTATAATTTCAATTACTTTGTAACATCTCTAATTTCAGCCTTACAGATTAACATATTTTGAAAATGAGATCCACAAAATAATCAAAAACAGTAGAAAGTTTTAACACTTTTTTTTACTAATTTAATCATTGACAAAGACGAGAAAATTTTAATATTATCCCTGGAATCAACATATAAACAAAATTGCAGACCCGTAACTCATAGCTTTTCCCGACAGTGAATGCACAACTTGTTTGAGTATTCAAGACATATGGGTGTTATGCATTCGAAACACATGTATTGTGTCCTGCGTCTCTTTTCGGAGTCACAAGTTGCACAGTTTTTTCGAACCGCCAACCTTTCTTCAGTTCTGCTGCCACTTGGAAGCGCTGATGGAGTGGTTTCCTCGTTACTGTGGAGGATGCGTCGAAGAGCAATTTTGATGTTATTTTGAACTGCCCGTTGGCTTAGTTGGGTGGCGTACGCCTTCTAAGCAGGGGGTATCGGATTCGATTCCCGACGGGAACACAAGTTTTCTCCCCATAGAAAATGTGTGTTTCTGGTTCTGGCTGTGCTTGTGTGTGTGATGTGAATGTTTCTGGCACCCACGGCACAAGTCATCAAACTTAGTGTGGGACTGTGAGTGTGAAAGCGTTTATGTTTATGTTTTATTCTCTAATACAGTTGACTCTTCACACTCTGAATATGACCAGCAGCTTTCTTCTAGAACATGTTGTGCTCTAATATCAGACTCCACATCGCTACATTCGTCGTTTCGTATGTCTTCATCTTCTGACGGATCTCGTTCCAACCATTCCTCGATAGCGACGTCATTATAAGTCATTTTTAACTAAAACAATCAAAAATACACAATCACAAAAAAGTCACTTAACCACCTACCATGCATCTCTCAGACTCACGGTGAAAGATTTTTACTTACCAGAGTCAAACGCGCGCACTTCCGACCTCGACGAGTGGTTATGCGGCACTGAGGGACGCGGGGAAAAGGTACAAGAACGAACAAATTCATACGAAACTCACACGCCGAAGTATTCACGGTTTTAAAATCGTCAGGATCTGTGAGACGCATGGTAGGTGGTTAAGGGTTAAATATGAAACCGTTTTAGAGATAGCTCCCGGCATAAAATGGGTCTAAAAACTGTGACTTCGGTCGCCAATCAAATTGTAAATTTTTAAACATAGATTTTCATTTTTCTCCAATTACATCTCAATAATAACTAGCTCAAGTTATCCAAGTTACCAATAGTTAGTACTTGTAACTTGTTGATTTGTGGTAGCAGAGCGTAGTTTTGTTCACCAAGGCATCGATCAATTATATTTGTTCGGCTTGTTTGTTCTGCGGTATTGGATAACAATCGAATAAAGGACGGATCACAAATGTAGGTATTTAGTTACCTGTGATTCTAGTTTATTTGTCGTAGGTTAATCTATGTTAGGGGCAATGATATTGTTATATAATTTAGACGGTCACCATAAATTCTAAAAACAGTTACCAAAATGGATAAATCACGTCACCAAATCACGTTTCCTAAAATAAAATTTCCTGTGACAGAACCGAATCGGATAACAGTAGGTTAAGGCTATTTTTTTATAATTAATACAAAAATATTTATAATACGAAAAAATGGATTTATTTCATAATATTTTAGGAAACGTAATTTGGTGACCTCCAACGTAATTTGGTGACCATTTATCCATTTTGGTAACCGTTTAGAATTTTTTTGGTAGTAAAATAGGTACTTTTTTGGGCGGTGTTTAAACACAAGCCATATTGTTATATGAAGGAAATAATAGATTGAGATTTTTTTTATGCTGGATAGGCAAGCATTTAGCCACTTAGATAGTGGCTAAATGCTTGATGGAAAGTGATGATGCGGCCGAAGATGGACCATGATTGCCTATAAGGTACGCCTAAGGTTGCCTAGAACCTATTCACTCTAGACTTGAAGACACCCAGATTGTACCGTTCGGGGAATAAAGACGCAGGCAAGTTCCACTTCTTCGCTGTACGGATCATAAACGTAGAACCTAAACGGTTCGAGCAAAGTGGACGGTAAATTAAGTGTTTCAGTACTTTATCCGTCCATCCGTCAGTCTGTCAGATTTAGCGTCTAAACTATACAAGCGAATTACTTCAAATGCTCAAAAAAGACGCAGGTCCATCCGTAAATCTCTCTCATCCCTCATCTCTTCCGTATCTCCTGAGGCTGTCTAGGTTCACCTCGACATTTAGGAAGAAAAAGATGGAACTAATATCACTACTGAGTTTCCAGTCAGGTATTTTTCTTAAAATTGCGACTCTGGCAACCAGTGTCATTATATTCATAAGTGCGATTTTGGAACCCATGTGAATAAACATTTTTATTTGGTATCTTTAAGGAGAGTATGGAGATACATGCATATTTTTTAAATGTTACCTCATAACTTCTTTCTAGGTTAATCGATTTTGATGATTATTTTTTTATTTGAAAGCTAGTGCTTTCTTTTCCTTCATTCCGATACATTTGATAAAGATCTGATCGGTAGTTTTTGAGTTATCTTCATTAATGCGTGTTTAAATCATTAAATCTGATCAAAGGTTCCGTAGATAAAGCGGTGAAGTTGGTTTCGTTAAGCTTTGCTTGCGTTAAGTACTCAGATATCAGTACTTACTGTCGCTAAGGCTTTAAATAGTGTTGCAGCAGCTATCCTTGAGAGTCAGTCAAGACCTAAGCCTATCGTGTTCACCATTATCGACCACATCACAATTTATCAGGTAGGATAGTGGTCCAACGCTTGTCAATCAGATAAAGAAAAAAAAATGTTATATTAATGCATAAACAAAACTCCTTGCCTATAAATATCACCTTCAAAATTAAATTTATTTAAAAAGTATTTACTGCCAGAACCTTTTTTTTCTGCAATACATTATGAAGTGTAAAAAACAATTAATTTATACAGATATATAAGATACAGTTACATATATAAATCATCACATAAAATATTTCGGTTTTGGCTTGACTGATTTCGAAAAAAAAAATATGGGACGACCACTCCTATTCTATCAAACAAACTAAAAATCATCAAAATCGATCCATAATTGGCGAAGATATAACATACATACAAAAAAACATACTGTTGAATTGAGAACCTTCTTTTTTGAAGTCGGTTGAAAATAAATAAATAAACGATTTAATGTTTCTACTTAGATAAGATACAACAAGGCATTGCATCACATGCGTTTGTGTGTGTAAGTCTACGGTGAGTGTGTGTGTGTTTTAGTTATAGAATTAAACTCTGTACCAAATACGCAAATTAAATTGTACCGAATTAGTTCATTAGTAATTCCGTCGCACAAACGTATAGGAAATACACACATAAATTAGCTTAAGCAAATAGGAATTCCACTATTCATGCTGATTAATAGAGCTGATTCGTATATACTGCCCATTACAAACATAAACATAGCTAGTATGGCTTTACAAATGCATCTCTCAACTGAGTCACAATATATGTATATGTATAAAATCGCGTCAGTTGTCTAATTGAAAAAGAAAATGCATTTACATACAGCTATACTTACTTAAAATACATAGAAAGAAAGAAAGAAAGAAAATCGATTTATTCTCTTCTTTCTTTGAAATTTGGAATTAGATAGATAGATAAATTCTTTATTTGCACACCAAAATAAATAACACTTACAAAGAAATCTTAAATATAACATAGGAGCACAAAGGGCGGTCTTATCGCTCAAAGCGATTTCTTCCAGACAACCAAAGGGAGACGATAAAAATATTACAAGCAGGGACGGTGGTGTACCTCGACACGTATTTAAATTAATAAATGTACTTATACATAATTTTTAAACTTTCGCGATTCGAACACATAGTTTAGGTAATATCTCGGGACTTAATCGCGCTAAAAACTATTTTTATTTACCTCGACGTTTCGGCCAAGTTGCATTGGCCAGTCTTCTCGAGACCATGGCCAATGCAACTTGGCCGAAACGTCGAGGTAAATAAAAATAGTTTTTTAGCGCGATTAAGTCCCGAGATATTACCTGAACTATACTTATACATACTTATTAATATTAGATACATAATATACATACAAAAACTTATACCTAGGATTAACACATAGCCTACTTTTTAACTTGATAATAGCGGGTGAAGCCGCGGGGCACGGCTAGTAATACATAAGTTAAGGTAACGGTAAAAAAAAATTAACTTAATTATACTTAAACAGTAGAGATTGCTGGAAGGGTTGCGACTCAGCTTACTGCCAAGTGTTGTCTTAACACTTGATCTGCTGATTTTCAGTCGCAACCCGGAGGTGGGTTTTTTTTAAGAACTGGATGAGAAAAGCCTGAAAGAGTGAATAGGTATATTCTAGGCAAACATGTCCCACCGTCAACCGCATCATCATTTTCCATCAGGTGAGATTGCGGTCAAATGCTTACCTATTGATCATAAAAAAAGAATCGTGCTCTATAGTCTACAATTGTAGAGGCTGTGTCCAGCAGTGGACTTCCATAGGCTGATGATGATGATGACCTACGGCGCAGAAGGCAGAGACATTTCCATTGCACCCATGATATGTCGGCTGCAGACGGTTTTTTGTTCAGAAAAGTAGTTGAAAAACTATATGAAAACGGGTGACGTAAGGACAGCCTCTCCACCCCCGAATACTCAGTTCACTTACCCTAGAGTGTTGATTCATGTACAATAACAGTTATATTGGTGACAAACAAAGCGTTGCAGGATCAAAACCGTCGATGAATTACTCGCTGAATGAGAAACGCACAATGGATGTTGTTCGGTAATTACTAGGGCATTAATCTGAGTGACACACGGAGGAACTAGTTAGAAAACGTTGGACCCTAATAACATGCTCTTAGTGATTGAATTTGCTGGTGATTGCAACAAAAATTGTGAAAATATGAATTAGGTAATATTATGATTCCATGGCACGTTCAAAAACCGGATACCAGATTATATAGAACTACCAACCAATGACCAAAATTGGACAATAGAAATTCGTTCTTCATCTTCGTGAGTGTCATCTATTAACGGTTTGAAACGCAGAGTGTAGTTATTGTTCGAAGACCTGTGTTCTAGTTTCGGAAATGTTCTAATCATATACAGCCACGCCTAAAACGTGCCCTCCTATGCACGGTAACACTTAGGTATCCCACTAAGCAGTTACCCATCTGATTACTGGCCGTACTAATTATAAAGAACAATGGCGAACTCCCATACATCATTTTAGTTGAAGTAAAATAGCATCGTATATAGATAAAAAAATATCTTACGTAAGGCCGGTTGCCTTCTGAGCTTCATTATAAAAGAATTGTCGTTTTAGAAGGCCTAGTTATAGAGATATTAAGCAAAACATATTTGTAGGTTATAGCTCGGTACACTTTGCCGATCTCTTTTTGAATACGCCAACAGTTCTGACAGTCGTGAATTCATGATAAAAGCCCATTCCAAAGAGCCACCACTACGTTTTAGCCCAAGTTTTAGCTATTTACAAGAGTTGGACGAGAAAACAAACGTCGCACTTGACATTGGCTAAATGCACAAGATTGCGAAGCTAATATTAAAAGAAAAAAGAAAAAAAAAACAAACGTCAAAAGTGAAAACGTCATTCATACGACAGTTTGGTATTGCCATGACATTTGCTTTTTCTCCTTAAATGTCGATGACTGCAATCGCAACCGCAGCTGTTTTTAGAAAACCTGTGAATGACAGACGGATTCTAGGCAGCTGATGGTTCATACATTCAAAGCCTGAAAAGTACTACTTTCAGTTACCATAGTATTTTTTGTTTTATGCATACATCATAAGAATTAGCATTACTGCTTAGGAATATAGAAATGAGAATGCACTAGGGTAAGGCAATGGATATGGTAACATCTGATTATATAACCACAGCAAAGAAAAATGAAAAATGGTTGAAAGTAATCGTTTTGTTTCTTTTAATGTGTATTTTTTTACCTGGCTTCGTCTGCCTTTTCTGTTGTATTATTAAATCTTTGTAATTTATTTGAGTGAATTTCGTTAATTTCACATTTAAATACGATCAAACATAGACCAACTAAAATTTCGCCATTGTTCTTTCCCCATGCCCGTAACAACAAAACAAACTGTCAAACGACACTAATGGTAGATATATATACCTTAAAACGTTTCGCTTCTACGTTTATCGTTTATCATCCGTACTGCGAAGGAGTGAAACTCATTGCCCTCGACTTTTTCCCCGAACAGTATAATCTGGGAGTCTTCAAGTCAAGAATGAATATGTATGTTTTAAGCAAGTATGCTACATCTTTGGCAGCATTCATCACTTTCCATAAGGTGAAATAGTGGTCAAATGACAAGCATATGTGAGTGTAGAGCATATTAAAAAGACAAAAATACAGGATCTGTAGTAAAAATGTGACTCTAGATTCTTCGATAAAAGTGTGAACTTTGTGTTAAAACTATCGTGAGTATTACACATTATGTTTCAATGTTACATTCGGCTTAAAACACGAAAATTTCGACTTACTTTGTAGTCGACTAGTTTAGGACAAATTAGTTGTCCTTCATCAGGATGAGTCAGTAGTAAGTCGAAATTTTCGTGTTTTAAGCCGAATATAACATTGAAACATAATGAGATTTTTGTATCACAGAACAACATCTAATCCCAAAACTACCAACAGAACATAAAATCCGTTCGCCATTCACAGCGACAGTGTGTCTCGTTTGAACAAATAGGGATCGTTTATCTTCGTCAAAGCTTTAAACTGTCCTGAATAGGGTAAATGATGCGTCGATGACTGCAATCGCAACCGCAGCTGTTTTTAGAAAACCTGTGAATGACAGACGGATTCTAGGCAGCTGATGGTTCATACTTTGTAGTCGACTAGTTTAGGACAAATTAGTTGTCCTTCATCAGGATGAGTCAGTAGTAAGTCGAAATTTTCGTGTTTTAAGCCGAATATAACATTGAAACATAATGAGATTTTTGTATCACAGAACAACATCTAATCCCAAAACTACCAACAGAACATAAAATCCGTTCGCCATTCACAGCGACAGTGTGTCTCGTTTGAACAAATAGGGATCGTTTATCTTCGTCAAAGCTTTAAACTGTCCTGAATAGGGTAAATGATGCGTGGTTACAGCGCAACTTCGGTCGCTTACTCTTTGAGGTATTTTGCAATAGAACGTTGCGTGGGAGATACTAGAGGGTTACTTTCGAATTTTTGCAAGTAATGACCTGAGTTTTGTCGCGAAAGTGAAAAATAGCGTTGTTGATTCTGTATAATTTTCCAAAACCTGCGATTTTTCAAGTGTTAATGTGTAATAATGATGGATTATTAACCGTTAATACTTAGTAAACTTGCATAAGTGTAGGCAAATCATACAAAGTAGAAAACGTGATTTTTTCCTTCGCTTCTAAAACTCCAATAGAAGTTCTAGTAAAATTTCTTCCACTTTACTGGGGCATGACTTTACTATGACTGGACCTGACTCTTTTACTTGACTATGACTGTGAATTGTGAATAGGACTTATAACACAAAAATGTACAATTGAAATATATTATCACTTGACACTGGCTGCTGAAATGCACAAGATTGTGAAGCCATAATAAAAAAAAAGCATAATGACCTTTGACGATCAGCGGCAAAGTGCGGAACGAGTTTTGTAAATAATTACTGCAGTGAGATGGAAATGAAATAAAATGAATTTATTACACACAAAAAAATTTAAATAATAATTTTAATAATTTGTTGTGCTCCACACCGCTGTCAGTGCGGTACTGCTGTTGACCGGCTCGGTCATCACGGTCTGTCTTGCTCTAGGAGTGCAGGACGTATTCCCCGCCACGCGAGTCTTAATGATATCATACGTCGGGCTCTTACCACCGCCAACTGTGCGGCTATTTTGGAACCAAATGGTCTAGCGCGTGATGACGGAATGACCCTGATTCCATGGAAGATGGGACGGCCTTTGGTTTGGGATGCAACTTGCGTAGACACCCTAGCACCGTCTCATCTTTCTGGAACTAAAAATAAGGCTGGTGTTGCGGCTGAATCAGCAGAGACTCTCAAAAGGCGCAAATATAGTAATCTTGATAGTGGTTATATATTTGTGCCTTTTGGGGTTGAGACGTTGGGACCGTGGGGACCGGGAGCACATACATTCTACAATGAATTAACAAAGCGTTTGGTCGAAGCAACTCGTGACCAAAATGCTGGCAAATATTTTGGACAGAGATTGAGTATTGCCAATCAACGTGGCAATGCTGCCAGCATTTTGGGTACTTTGCCTACTGGTAGCGGTCTATTAGATTAAGTTTTGTACATATTTATATCTAATTATAGTTTTTTTTTTGTTTCATTTAAATTTAGTTTTTAGTTTAATGTTATGTACCTACAATTGCTACTTAAATTCACACAAAATAGGGTATATTATATATAAATTAAAATCATTAATTAATCCTTCTGTTCGACGTGTGATGACATGTTAATACAGCATGAGATTAAAGTCAATAATAATAGTAGGTTGCATTGAATATAAGTATAATTAAGAAATATTGCAATTACTATTTATTATACAGCGAATTAATTAGGAATAAATAGTGTTGATATTACTAATATAATATTATGACGTGGAATAAATACAGAAGTTATAACTAACTAATACTGATTTAATAATTAAACACAAGCAAAGCTTAAAAAAATTCACTTCACTGCATATATTTTGGTTTTGGTTTTCCATACAATTTATATGAAACAAAAAAAATCATCACAATCAATTCGTAATTGGCGGAGAGATCGCGTAACACACATACAAAAACAACATACAAGTCGAATTGATAATCTCCTTTTTTGAAGTCGGTTGAAAAGAAATATAATTACTAGAAAACGTTTGTAATAAAAGCTCCGTAATCCTGAGGCGTAAGGTATATTTTACGAAGTCTTAAGTCTAGTTCAAGTTTAAGGCCTATTTGACGCTAAGGAGTGAATTTTTCAAATAGCTGTATCTATTTAAAACAGTCTATAAAAATAAAAGTCACCTTTATAACAGATTCCTTCAGATTAAATGTAACATTAAGGTAATAGAACGTACGTTGAACCTTTTTTATGAAACCGATGGATATTACATTTGAAATGGGTTTTGTAATAGTCTATAACGTCTTTGAGTTTCATACCAAATGGGGTTAATATATTTTATATATTTAAGAGGCCGGAGAGTCTGTGAAACGATATAGGCGGTCTCTGTTTAACTGGCAAACTGTGCCCATGCTTGATGCGATAGCACTACCGACCGAACAAACTATGATAGGTGCCGTAATACCAAAAATTATGAATGAAAATGTAATGTTTAGCCATTGCTTTTTGCATTTATAGTACATTGAAAATCTATGTTCCTGTTGTAATGACAAAAGAAATGTGTTAGTTTTTAATGCAAAACGAATAAGTTAAACATGCGACATTTACGTCGTAATAATGTGTGAAAATCAAGTGGTTTATATTTCGTTTTAGGTAATTATTTTGGAATAAAAACTATCTAGGAACCTATATTAATATGTTTTTTATCTGAATAACAGTATGATGGTAATATGCTTGAATTATAAATAATTTCGGTATAACGATTGTATAGGCAAATCAACCACCGCAGGCCCCTTAAGTATATTTTATATCAACGCATTATTTTTTTTATATTTATATTATTAATATTAAAGCACTTGATTCTAATAGTATTCTACTAGTTTTAAATTAAGCGTACTTTTTACAATTTGTAATTGTTATTTTTGTTTGCAAAATTCAAAATTTTACTGTCTGTTTAAAAATTCAAAAATCTATTGTAAAAATTAAAATCCTTTATTGACTATAAGATTAGTTAACTAAGAATATGTTGTTATTTATAAGGGCTCTGGATTTTGTATAATAAATAAATAAATACCTATCTCATAGAGGTTAACTTGTTTTTTTTAAATACTGTAGTTTAGATGCAACTGCTTAGCGACCCTAGAATAAGGTAAATATTCCACAATTAATCTGTACGAGGCGTTTTGCGTCCACATTAATTATGCGTTACGCAAAGGTGTGGACTCCTGAGTCTGTGTTTTTTAATAAGTACAATCTGGGAGTCTTAGTCATGAGTTAACAGGTATCTTCTAGGCAAACGTGCACTATCATCGACCACATCTTCACTTTCAATCAGGTGAGATAGTGGTAAAACATTTGCCAATAGCGAATAAAAAAAACAACAGCAGGACGTTTTGCTTCCACATTAATTATACGAATCGCAAAGAATTGGAATCACTTGCTGGTATTACCTGATAATTAGTACAACATAGGAGTCTTCAAGTCACAAGTGAATAGGTATCTTCGCAAACGTGCTCCATCGTCGATCGCATCGTCGCTTACAATCAGGTGAGGTAGTAATCAAACGTTTGCCTCTACCGAATTTAAAGAAAATTTAAAACGATCTCATTTATGATGTAAATTCAATAGACGTTATTTCAACTGCCTAACTACGGGCCAATTGCCTATATTTCCTAAAACTAAACTAAAACTATGTACAGCAAAGAACTAAGTTACCTACAAGACATCGAGCTTATAGGTAACTCAAGTGCTCAAGCCCACTGGGTAGCGTTCCCATCATGCTGGCGGCATAAATAAAAAATAAAAAAATTATAAAATAATATATATAAATTCAATCGATTAATTATACTCATAACCCTCAACAACACCTTAAGTCCTTATCACCCCAAGTGTGAAATAGCTGTTGTCAAGCTTTGAGGGGAATTTCGCGAATATCCTTGAGATCCAATAAAGCTATTTTGAAACAATCGTCACGAAAAAGTTTCTAGTGTAAAGAGATTTAACATCTAATATCTCGGGGTGACGAGCGCATTGCTTGGTCAAAGTCAAAATCAAAATCGTTTATTCACTTGGGCCCCAAAGAGGCACTCATGAAAGTTAATTAATCTATTGCCAGATTCGCAAAATTGGGTGGAGAGATGGCTGTAAGCCATCTCGAGAAAAACCTGGCAAGAAACTCGGTGGCGCATTTTTTTTTCATTCATTTTTTTAAAAAACATTCTTAATTTCTAATACATAATTTTCTTAACCTAGGTGTTATTATGGTAGTCGCTAGAAAGAGCCTGTGCAGTTTGCCTCCATGCATGCCATGGTCTCGCGGGATTTGACTTATATGAGGCCTATTATTATTAGAGATGAAACGGATAGTAGTTTGGCCGGATACCGGATACCGGATATTCGGCAAGCTACTAGGCCGGAGCGCCGGATATCCGGCTGCCGGATATTCGGCCCTTTATTGCGTTGACGCGATCAGTTTGATTTGAATATTGGCGCGGTGAACGAGATCGGAAATATTCAGGCGCATTAGGGTCGCACGTAAGCGGAGATCGGGTCGACTCGACTAATTTGACGATACAACAATGGGGCCTAATGGAGCAGTGCATAAATCTTTTGAAACCATTTGAAGAAATAACGAAAAATACAAGTTCTGGCCTTTCCTGTATATCCGAGGCGATTCCGCATATTTCTGCATTAAAAAAGTATTTAGACAAAAACGAGACTGCACAAAGAACACCAGACTTAACTCGTATGAGAGCTTCTTTGAAAGCTGAATTGGAAAGTCGTTTTAAATCCTTAGGAGATAATCCAAACTACCTAATTGCTACCTTTTTAGACCCAAGGTTCAAGTCAGACTATTTAGGGGTTCTTGGAACTGAAAAATGCCGACAGAAAATCATGATAGAGTATATAAAAAACTCTTACGAGGAATCTTCTTCTGACAATGAAAGATCATCGCCGTCTTCAACATCTGCTAAACGAATGAAAGAAGATGAAACTGGATCCAAGTTCACACGTGAAGCTCATGACACTTTTTGGAACCGTTTCAATGAAGTGGCAAAGGATAATAGTAGTGATTGTCGCGATCAAGAAAAACAAAATCCAATTGCTAACGAGATTGACTTTTTTTTAAAGACATCTCGAATCGATCGCAATTACGACCCATACATTAGGTAGTCAGTTAATCTAAATCATTACCTGCAGTTGTCAAGGTTTGCTAGAATTTATCTTTCAGCACCTGGCAGTAGCGCTTACAGCGAAAGGCTATTTTCAGAAGCTGGTCTGGTATACGAAGCCAAGCGGAGTCGCCTCTTACCAACAAACGCGGAAAATTTGGTATTTATTCATCACAATTTGCCACTTATTAATTTTGAGTATTAAACTAATAATTAATATAACAAACATTTTTGATGTGCGATTATAAAAATAAACGGTGTCCATAACCTATTAGAGTATGATTTGCCTTGTGTAAAATAATGAGATTTTTTTAAATTTTACTATCCGGTATCCGGCCGGATACTGTATTACTATCCGGTATCCGGCCGGATAGTGAAAACAAGGCCGGATAGGCCGGATACCGGATAGTTACCGGATATCCGTTTCATCTCTAATTATTATACACCTATATCACTTTGGGTGGCACTGAACTGGGCAAGCGTGTCACTTACCAGCGATTTGCTCGTCTCGTCTGTCAATAAAATATTGTAATAATAAACGCAAGCAAAGCTTATAAAAACCGACATCACCGCTTTATCTTCGGCACTTTGAAAGTGTGTTACCTCATAACTTCTTTCCACGTGAACCGATTTCGATTTTTTTTTTAGTTAGAAAGATGTTGCTTTTTGTTTGGTCCCATTTAAATTTGGTCAAGATTTGGCAAGTAGTTTTTGAGTTATCCTAAATAATATTCTGTGGACTACATTGACGATGTTCTCGTATTTAACCGACTTCAAAAGTTATCTCATAACTTCTTTCGTTGTGAGCCGATTTTGATAATTGAAAGCTGGTGCTGTTCTTGTGGTTCTATTTAAATTTGATCAAGATCTGATCAGTATTTCTTGAAATATCGTCAATAATGCGTGTTATATCATTTAATTTGATCAAAGTTCCGAAGATAAAGATGAAGTCGGTTTTTTTAAGCTTTCCTTGCGTTTAATCTAAATCGGTTCACGTGGAAAGAAGTTATGTGGTAAAAATACAGTCGACTTGATTACCTCCTCTTTTTTTGTGAAGTCGGTAAAAAATCATTAAATTCGATTCCTAACTGGCGGAATTATCGCGTTACATACGCTATTACATACACATACAAAAAAAAAATACAGTCGAATTGAGAACCCGCTATTTTGAAGTCGGTTGAAAACCGGCTGTTATAGTTAAATGCGTAAGCAAAACGTCAACAGCAGAACGTTTAGAAAAGAAATTTCGGAATTAAAAGCTTGTGTTAAAATAATTTTAACAATAAATTATAAAAAAAAATTGCTTGGAGAACCAAGGTGAGTTCAAGCCGTAGTAGCCAGATACAAATAGTAAAATATAACACTGTTTCATATGAAAACCACAATTCCGACCACATTTTCTATAGCAATAAAGAATCTGTCTACATTCTCTGGGGAAATGATAGGAGGGGAGGGAGATTACTCCATAAATAATAAGAATTGGACTCGTCAAACATTCAGAGTTTTGTTTTGCATAGAAATTGCTAAAACAACTAGAAAAAAAATGCTACTTTTTATGAAGTAGATGACATTTTGTTTATGTTTTTCAGCAGACGCATGCTACGACTCGCGATACCTCGCTATTGTATTTAAAATAAGAGAGTGCGCTTAGTAACAAATACATTAAAAAGGACGAACAATATTGAGAAGTGACATGGTGACTTGTAAACACTTTTCGTTTACTAACACTATATATGTGATGATTTATTTAGTCTTCAGGTATCCGTAGTTTATTACTCGAAGTTTACTAACCGGCAGAGAATCGCGGAGGTTTTTGTCTGCCGACTAATTTCGGCTATCTACGATACCCATCATTTGGGAGCTGGCCGATCAAAACGTTCAAGTCGCCTCTCCACGCGCACCTGAGCGCTCGAAACAACTCGGAAAATCCGACAAAAACCGACGGGAGTAAAATAATTAAACGCTAGTGACTGTTTCCAAGCTCAAACCAAACAATGTTGAAGATCTTGATCTTCAACATTGTTTGGTAACCAATATTAAAGTCGACAAAGGTAGAAATACTATAGACCTGCGTGGAATTTTTTTAAACATTTATCAACTATTATTCTAAGCTTTAGTTTTTTGTCTCTGAATCATTCCTTGTTTCAGTCGTAATGTTCATTGAATCCAGTTTTTAAAGAATCCATCATAATTTTTTTTCGCTGAAAAATGTAACTAAAGTAAGTTATTATCACTGAAGAATACCGTTGAAAACTGATTATGATAGGAGGTTCAAGATTAATAAATTCATAGAATGTATTTCTGTTATAAAAGAGTTTAAATTAAAGGCAGATTAGATATACATACATATATTAGATGGAATAAGGGGTATATATTTGAGTAGTTTGGTGTTGAGACACTGGGCTCTTAAGGACTACATAATAAAAATAGAAATAACTACATAATTAAAAGTTTGTCAGATGTTCTGGTAACCCTGACGTGATATCAAACTGCTGGTACATATTGTACATTGGGAAGATCTGCACTAAATTAAGGCCACTCTCAGAAGATTAAGATTCTTTGAGCCTACTGGTTTTTTTCCCTTTTCACACTCACAGCCTACACTTAGATCGATGTCTTGTATCGTGGGTGTGGGAAACAATCACACCACACAAACAATATCAAAAATTTCGACTCAGATTCTTTGGGCCTACTGATTTTATTTCCTCGTTTTCACACTCACAGCCCCACAATAATTTCGTTAACTTGTATCGTGGGTGCCGGAAACATTCATATCACACAATCAATTACACCCGGAAACACAAATTTCCCTTGAGGAGAAAACTTGCTTTACCACTGGGAATCGAACCCATACCCACAACATAGAAGGCGAACGCGCACACAACTAAGGCAATGGGCAGTTCAATTAGGAAGTTTCTAATGGAAATTGTTAATAACATAAATGAATTAAAGCACACTTACCTAAAAACGACACTAGTCTCCTCCTTATCTAAATGCACCGCGTCAGACATGGTCCACTGAAGCATCACGCTGGTCCGCCCTACCAGCGGCCCAGCCACGACCCTGGCCGGGAGGAACCTCCTCCTGAACCTCACACTCTTCCCCACCCTCAAAGCAGACCGCTCCCCCCGAAACCTCACTTTAGGCCTGAAGTAAAAGTCACTGCCACTTTTCGTCCTAAACTCATCGTCAATCCTGAACTCACTGTCTTGTCTCACAATCTCACTGTCATAGTGCCTGAGATTCTTCTTCCTGGAACGTTCTGGTCTGCGTTTGGGGAGGAAATAGGGCTCGTCTAAGCAGGGTCGCTCGGCGAAGCTGGTGGGCGTGAAGTTGCCTCGGATGAAGTTGTCCACGATGGAGTGGAGGACGTAGTCCCGGAAGTTGGGGTCTTCGAATTGGATGTGGACTGGAAAGAAAGAGATTCATGTTAGTTCCAGGATATTAAAATAAATCCGCCAAGTGCGAGTCTAATTCAGCAGGGTTCAGGTATTGTCCGTATTTTTCTAATTTTTTGGCAACAAATAGAGTTTTAAAAATGGTTTAAAAATATTTATTTTGATCTTACAGATAAAGAATTACGTCTTTAACATTACTATTTTATTTAAATGCTTTTTATTAGGAATTTAAATAATTAAGAAGTGATAAGAATGCATGATTTAATTCCCTCTTGCCCTTTTTACCATCAAACAACAAGACAGACTATCAAACGTCATCCTTATATGGTTGACGTACCTCCGGTTCGCTCGAAGCGTTTTGCTTCTACGTTTATTATCCGTACAGCGAGGGAGTGGAACTCATTGCCTGCGTCTTTGTTTCCCGAACAGTACAATCTGGGTGTCTTCAAGTCTAGAGTGAATAGGTATCTTCTAGGCAAGCATGTCACATCTTCGGCCGCATCTTCACTTCCCATCAGGTGAGATAGTGGTCAAATGCTTGCCTATATATGATAAAAAAAAAAGAAAAAAAAAAAAAAAAGAAATCAAAATAGCAAAACGCACGCTATTGGCTAAACTGATTCGTGACGTCGGTTCACACATTTTTGATATCATTGATTGGCCAACTTTCCTTGATAGTGATTGAATTGCGAATGTCACAGAAAGAACGTCAAAATGGCTGCGTATAATATTGTCCAAACATCCTTGAGTTTTCAAATATTTATTTTGATACTAGCCGTGCTTTGCTCGCGTTGATAAAGTTAAACAGTAACCTAAATGTTAGTCCTAGATAAGTATAAGCTATGTACATTCCAAATTCATTCAGCCGTTACAGCGTCTTGAAAGAACAAACATAACTAACTACACCAACTTTCGGATTTATATATATTTTTTTGTATTTTTGTCCCATAGGTAATCATTTGACCTCAATTTTACTTGATGGAAAGTGATGATGCGACCAAAGATGCTTGCCTATAAGGTACCTATTCACTCTTGACTTGAAGATTTCCAGATTATACTGTTCGGGGAACAAAGACGAGGGTAATGAGTTTCACTCCTTCTCAGTAAGGATGATAAACATAGAAGCGAAACGCTTCAAATAACTGGAAATGTAATATTTTTATAAATAAAATAACCATCAATTAAAAGGCTTAGTATCTAAGGTAAAACCTCAAGGTAAATAAGTTTGTAGCACAGGTAGTTTTTTCTGTCCATTTCCTAACGTTCGAATCGCGAAGCTTATCACATGTTACATAAGAAATACAATAATATATATACGCTGCTGAATTCTACATTCTGTCACTTATGTCACAGCCTCAAGCGGAAATAGCGCGGAAGCGGATCTCTGTCCCAAAAATGTCCGCGGAACGGGCAATTTCCGCCTCCACGCTGCCGATGGATTGACAAATACTCACACACGTGACGGATACAAGGACGTTTCGATGGATATTTAGAAGGAATCGTCGATCAGTGTCACCAAGAAGTTCTGTTATTACCATGACATACCTCCAGTTTGCTCGAAACGTTTCGATTCTACGTTTAAATCATCCTTATAGCTAAGGAGTGGAACTCGAAAGTTTGTGTATAAGTATGCTTGTTTTCTCTTCACGCTGTAACGTATCAAACTGGACGGATTAGGATGAAATTTGGAGTGTATATAGCTTATACTTAGGATAAACACATAAGTTACTTTTTAGCTTATTAAGGATTTATACGATTTCACTTACGAGATTAGTTTCGGAACATTAGGCGGTCCTTCGTCTGTCGAGGACGCGCGTAGACCATCCGGCGTCTCGGCGTGTACTGAGTGAAGTTGTATAAATCTTTTTTTTTTCTTTTAATTTCGGCTTCGCAATCTTGTGCATTTAGGCCAGTGTTAAGTAGTTATATATTTCAAATGTAATTTATATTAAAAGTCCTAGTCACAGTAAAAGTCAAGTAAAAGAGTCAAGATCCAGTCATAGTCTATTCATGCCCTAGTAAAGTGGTAGAAACTTTATTAGAACTTCTATTGGAGTTTTGGAGCGAAGGAGAAAATCACGCTTTACAACTTTGTATGACTTATGCAGGTTTACTAAGTATTAACGGTTAATATATCCACCATTATTAGGTACATACACTCGAAGAATCACAGGTTTTGGTATATTATACTCAAACAACAACGACATTTCTTCACTTTCGCGGCAAAACCCCGTATAAATCTTTAATATATGTAACACTTACGAATCTTTCAACCAAACAACTACTTTTTTACTTGATTAAAGCAGGCGGAGCCGCGCGGCACTGCTGTTACAATAAAATTATCTTTAAAACCCACGCAATAAATTAGGCAATATTTGTAGGTAAGTGTTAAAAGGAGCGATTCAATTAAGTAATGAACGGTCCCGCTGCCCTTTTATTAATTAATCAATATCGGTTTTTCTAGAGAGGTAGAATTGGACACTTTTGACCGCAGAGACAATTTTCTCCCCAAAGGAATTTCGTGTTTCTGGTTCTGGTTGTAGTTGTGTGTGTGTTATGTGAATGTTTCCCGCACGCAATACAAGTCGTCGATCTTAATAGTGCGGGGCTGTGAAAGTGGTAGCGTTTAAGTATAATCTGGGAGACTTCAAGTTACTAGTGTACATATATCTTTTTATAGAAGCGGTATTTATGAAGATTTATAGAAAAACTCTTTATTGAACATCTTAACAAGTAGATGACATGAAATAATAATAATCTAGAGGTGCAACAATAGGCGGTCTTATCGCTAAGATCAATTTCTTACACACAACCTTTGACTGGAGAGGAGTAAATCAATGAAATGTACGTATAATCTGGGAGTTTTCAAGTCGCTGGGAATCGAACCCGATATGCCTGCTTAGAAGGCGAACGCCACCCAACTACGCCAACGAGCAGTTTAATAATAAACATACTTAAAAATAAACATATTAATATATATAACATAAATCATATAATACAAATACATAAACAATAATATAACTATATTATTTAAATAAACATAATATATACAGAAGTACAGTTTGTCTTGTGTGGATGAGTATTTTTTTTTTATTCGCGATAGACAAACGTTTGGCCACTCTTGATGGTAAGTGACGATGCAGATGACGCTGGAGCAAGTTTGCCTAGAAAGATATCTGTACACTAGTGACTAGAAGTATCCCAGATTATACATAAATGCTACCACACAGCCTCGCACTAATAAGATCGACGACTTGTATTGCGTGCCGGAAACATTCACATAGCACACACACAACTACAACTAGAACCAGAAACACGAAATTCCTTTGGGGAGAAAATTGTGTTCACAGTTGATTTCCAGTCTATTTCTGTACGAATGATGATTATTGTCTTAAATATAATAAAAACGCAGGCAAAGCATCAAGAAACCGATAGCTTTACCTCCGGAACCCTTGATTAAGTTTTATCAATTTTTATACGGGACACTATAATACTTTCATTTAATTCACACTATAATACTTTCAAACAAAAAAAGAGTTTACCAAATCGGTCCCGCCGACTTCGAGGAATTGAATAACATATAAAAATATATTGTGACGAATTGAGAACCTCCTCCATTTTTTTGAAGTTAACAACTTAGTTTTGAATTACTGAGATATCTGATGGGAACACGCGATAGACCATTCCGTGTAGAGTAAAGATGCGGTGGGCAACGCACATTTCCCACAAATGCATTCACACTCACAGCCCCACACTAAGTTCAAAGACTTGTATCGTGGGTGCCGGAAACATTCAAATCGCACACACATTACACCCAGAACCAGAAGCACAAATAACCCTTGGAAAGGAATTTGTGCTCCTGCCGGGAATCCAGGAACCCACGGCGCAGAGGGAGGACACCTATCCACTGCGTCAACTGGGTCGTAAAGCAATAACAATAAAATAAAACCTGCTCATTTTTTCGTACTTCACTGTTCACGGCAGCTCGGTTCACAAAATTAGGCGTCAATTACATGGAACTGTTACATGTTCCCTTATCAATCAATCACGCCCTAATTCTTGACAGGGAAATGACAGGGGAAGGCTTGGGAAGGGGGTGAGTGGCAATTTTATGTAATTTTGAATCCTTGGCTCTTGGTGTTGCTTGGGAGTTAATATATAAACAAGCAGTAATACTTTAAAGAGTTTTTTATCAATTGTAAATAAAAAAGGAGTAAAAATTTATACAACCGGAGAACTTGTCAAGACCAATCAAATGAGCCCAAACTCGATGACTTTGTCTTTAGTTCAGAAGTTCCTATGGTAATCTTCCGTCTCCATCATCAGACCAGCTCCAAGGTACCATATTATTATATTGTCACCGAAGACACATAAATACACCAAATTTGAGTCCAATCGGACATCGAAAAGTGGGTCTTATTTAGTTTGCAAGATTTTATTATAGACCGACAGACCACGGGACAGGTGAAACTAAGTAAAAGCTTGTAATAATAATGTCACGATATCCCGGGCATTATTATATAATAATAACAATTAATATTTGCTTTAAATTTGAGTAGATACAATAGTGTTAGGTATAAAATATGGAGCTGACACATTTCACCAATTAAATGGCATGCAAAAACTTCGATAAAACATGCAATCTATGTAACATTTCTCACATTATTTACCGCTGGTTCTCATACCTAATAGCAAAAATCACGTATTTAATTTTCACTTTGTATGATAATTGATAAGCCTACAAACATGCACGATCCATTAAAATGGTAAAACACGAGTTCCATATGTGTGTTAGTATAACATAAACATAAACGCTTTCACTTGACTTGATTCGTGGGTGCCGGAAACATTCACATCACAAGTAGAACCAGAAAAACAACTATCCTGGACGAGAAAACTTTTGTTCGCGCTGTATAGGTACTCGTATAACAAAAAAAGGGCTAAACTTTAAGTGAAATCTAGTCTGGAGATCATTTTGAACGCGAGCAATCCCACTTTGCACAACTAGTAAATTTTTAGTAGCTATAAGATTTTTACGTCATTACAACCCAAGCCACTGAAAAGCCTCGGCTCCGAGCTTATTTTAACCCGGCGAAAAATATATTCATCAAATATTTAAAGCTGATGCCGCTGAGTCAGGCTGACTCTATTTCCGACTGTGGGTTTATACGAGTAACAGTAATCAGGGAGGTTTATCAACTCGCTTGAAAATTTTTACATCATTTCATTTCCTTTCTATCACCGGACAAGCAAACTGCTAAGCGACACCCCCATATGGTAGATATTCCACAAATGCGCACGAAGTGTTTTGCTTCCAAATTCACTGTGTGAACCGCAAAGGTTCATTTTTTCATTCAATAAGTATCTTCTAGGCAAGCTTGCTACATCGTGGCTTACCATCAGGTGAGATGGTGAACGAAAGTTAGCCTATCTGGAATTAAAAAAAGATGCAGAAGCTCAAGGATATCCGTGAGCTTTCTTCATTCATGACTTTACCATCATGTGAACGTCAATGCCATCCAGCTTCTCGATCACACTGTATAAGATAATTTGTAATCAAATCAAATCAAAATATATTTATTTTGGACAACATGATCCATTTGTTAGTAACACAAAACTTAAAAGTATGTTAGTACCAATACAATAAAATATAATTAGAAACTTTGCTTACATTAATTAATTCCGTACTTAAGAAGCATTCCGTGCGACTGGTAACCAGAGGAGTGAGTATCTCCAACTTCTGTCATTACCCGCACGAAATGCCTCAGCACAGGCGCGCGCAGATCTTCTGCCACAGTAATACATTAGAAATCTCTTGAGACATTCAACACAAGACTAACACTAGTCTTTCTTGGTACGGCTATAGCAAATTCTGTTTTATGATTTTTCACATTTGTATGTATGTTATTTATCTTCTCTGTTAAGTCTAAGAGACTTGATATACAAAGCGCGTCAGGCGCGCTGCCTGGGCGCTGTGAAGATAAATGTATGGTGCCTAAGGGCCCCTTATATACAAAGCGGGCAGGGCGCGCGGACAAGCAGCGGGCGCGTGCGTCCGTGACGCTTCTCGTCGCGCTGCCGACATTTTGTTTTGGCTCTAGTGTAACAAAATATATCAAGCTGATAGGACGCACGTACAGGGCGCGTTTACAGGGCGCGCGGTGGGCGCGCACCATGGGTGCTTTGTATATAAAGCCCCTAAGGTGTCAAGTACTGAAGTGTCAACTGACGTTGGCGTGCATATTAAGAGGCTAATGCTGTTTTTACCGACTTCCCAAAAAAAGAGGAGGGACTCAAGTCGACTGTTGTCAAGATCGGATCAGTATTTCTTGAAATATCGTCAATAATGCGTATTCTGTGGACTTCATTGACGATGTTCTCGTTTAACCGACTTCAAAAGTTACATCATAACTTCTTTTGTTCTGAGCCGATTTCAATGATTATTTTTTTATTTGAAAGCTGGTGCTTTTCATGTGGTCCCATTGAAATTTGATTAAAATCTGATCAGTAGATCTTGAAATATCGTCAATAATGCGTGTTTAGTACATCTAATCTGATCAAAGTTGCAAAGATAAAGCGGTGAAGTCGGTTTTTTAAGCTTGCTTGCCTTTAATTATTTTATGTACAATCTTTACAACTGGTAAAAGCTTGATTTTTAAAACTTTAAAAAGTATATCTTGTTCTTATTTCCAGCTATAGACGAGATTGTTGAACCTGGTTCCACTTTTTGTATTGACGTAGGCAACTTTATACGTAAAGACCGCACTCGTATCTATCAGAAGTGATACAATAGAGAACTCCGAACTATTGATACACTTTGTTAGTTCTTGTTCTGTTGTATGTTCCTATTGTTTCGCAGTTATCAACCATTTTATCGTTCCATAGACAACTTTGGCGACGTCGAGCATCGAGTTAAGACACAATGTTATCGGGTATGCCGCGAATGTGACAAAATGGCGTCGGTTTTCTATTTTTACCGACTTCCCAAAAAAGGAGGAGTTACTCAAGTCGACTATTTTTTTTTTTGTTACCTCAACTTCTCTCCACGTGAGCCGATTTCGAAATATTTTTTTAGTTTGAAATCAAGCAACATCTTTCTAATTGGTCCCATTTAAATTTGATCAAGATCTGATCAGTAGATCTTGAAATATCGTCACCAATGCCTATTTTGTGACGAATAATGCGTACTTTGACGATGTTCTCGTTTACCCGACTTCAAAAGTTACCTCATAACTTCTTTCGTTGTGAGCTGATTTTGATGATTCTTTTTTATTTGAAAGCTGGTGCTTTTTATGTAGTCCCATTGAAATTTGATCAAGGTCTGATCTCTAGTTTTTGAGTTATAGTCAATAATGCGTGTTTATACTTAAGATCTAGCCTTATGACTAGGAGTAATTTGACTTTGACCTAGACTGCTAAGTAGTTGTATACGAATAATGTGCCCAATAGCACTTTTCTTACTTTCTCTATTAAAGAAAATATACTTTGTCTTTGTTAAATTCTCTAAGTATAATAACTTACTTTTTGCTGAGAATAAAATATTTATTAAGTTAGTCGGTTATTTTAAAGCATTTTGGTTTACGCATTTGTATGCAGAAACTAGAAACTGCTAATAGAAAATAATTCACAATAAAAACGGTTAAGTAAGAGTACCCGCGTTCTTTAAAAGGGTTCCGTGCATCACATATTTTATATTTTGTATTTTATTTTATGTGATAGTTTTTGACCACTATCTCACCTGTTAGTAATTTATAATGAGGTAGAGGGTGGTAAGCAAGCTAGGTCAAGATTGGGAACATGTTCTATGATGTAGCTGCCATGGAATGCCTTAAAGTGCTTCGCAACAGATTTTCTGTAGTTAGGGTGGTAAACTAAGACTGGTGGGTGTACATAACATAAACATAAACGCTTTTACACTCACAGCCCCACGATAAGTTCAATGACATGGTTCGTGGGTGCCGGAAACATTCACATCACACACACAATAAAAACCAGAATCAAAAACACAAATTTTCATGCGTACAAAACTTGTGTTCCCGCCGGGAATCGAACCTGTTCTGCTCTCCTAATGGTGGGTATACGAGTAACGCGCATTGCCCTCATCTTACTGGCTTGTGGATGCACGTGGAACGACCCATATTTAGATTGATAGCAAGAAGTCTATTAAGCAAGCATTAAATATGCCATTGAATCATGCTAATGAAATGTTGTTTAAAAAAACGCATTCACACTCACAGCCCCACACTAAGTTCGACGACTTGTGTCGTGGGTCGGAAACATTCACATCAATCACACACAATCACAACCATAAATAATTTTAGTATATTATTATGTAGTTTAGTAATAATTTAAAACACAAAAACCCGACTTCACTGCTTTATCTTCGGAACCCTCGAACAGATTATATGAAGTAAATACGCATGATTGAGGATTACTCAAAAAATACTGTTCAGATTTTAATCAAATTTAAATGGGACCACATGAAAAGCACCAGCTTTCAAACAAAAATGAATCATCACAATCGGTTCACCTATGAAGAAGTTATGAGATAACACACATAAAATTAAAAAACCAGATTGAGAACCTCCCTTTTTTTCAAATCGGATAGAAAAGCTTTTGGGTTTTCTAAATTGTGATTAATTCGGGTCATATTTTTCAAAACTTTAATTGTCGGTTTTTTATTATTGTGACTTTTTTAATTTAATTAAACAGTGATTTCTTTGTAACGCAACGAACTCTAAAACAGTCCCCTTGCAATATCCGGTTGTCGACCCCGGGACGTATCTCAATTTCTTTCAGGATTCCAGAGGAAATGGAATCGAAAGAACGGCCGAGATCTTCGATCAATATGTCGCTGACTGTCATGTGTAATGTAACCCTCTAACAACCCTTGGACATTGAAAATTTACTAATGTAATTTTTTTTTTAAATTAAAGTTTTGAAACAGTAAATAAACAAGAGTAAAAATCAAAAAATTGAAGCATTTTTTACGGATTTCCCAAAAAAAAAAACAGGAGGTACTCAAGTTATTTTTTTTATGAATGTTACCTCATAACTTCTTTCATAATTTTTTTTTTATTTTAAATGATGTTACTTTCTAATTGGTTCCTTAAAAATATGATCCAGATCTGATCAGTAGTTCTTGAGATATCGTCAATAATGCGTATTATGTGGATAATATGTGGAGGCTAATGCTGTTTTTACCGACTTCCCAAAAAAGGAGAAGGGACTCAAGTCGACTGTTGTCAAGATCGGATCAGTATTTCTTGAAATATCGTCAATAATGCGTATTCTGTGGACTACATTGAAGATGTTCTCGTATTTGACCGACTTCAAAAGTTACCTCATAACTTCTTTCGTTGTGAACCGATTTTGATGATAATTTTTTATTTGAAAGCTGTTGCTTTTCATGTAGTCCCATTAAAATTTAATCAAGATCTGATCACTAGTTTTTGAGTTATTGTCAATAACGCGTGTTTTGTTGAATCTGATCAAGGTTCCGAAGATAAAGCAGTGACGTCGGATTTTTAAGCTTTGCTTGCGTTTAATTATGTAATGTAGACAAATTTTAGTAAAGCGAAAAAGTGGAACTCAAGTCCCGTGAGGTCAGTAATAGGCGGTCAATAATATAGCGTTGGACGATGGAAAAAAAGTTTCTGATCACATTATCACACCCGCACTAATATTATAAAGGCGAAAGTTTGTGAGTGTGTTCGTATGTTTGTCACTTCTTCACGCTCAAACGGCTGGAACATTTTGATGAAAATTGGAATGGTGGTAGCTGACATCTGGATTAACACATAGGCTATTTTTATCCCAGAATTAAATATAAATAAATAAATATAAACGCTTTCACACTCACAGCCCCACACTAAGTTCGATGACTTGTGTCGTGGTTGCTGAAAACATTCACATCACACACACAATCACAACCAGAACCAGAAACACAAATTTTCTTTGGGGAGAAAACTTGTGTTCCCGCCGGGAATCGAACCCGATACCTCTGCTCAGAAGGCGAACGCTCACCCAACTGAGCCAACGGGCAGTTCAAATTTGCGCAGGTCCGGGACTTACGCGGGTAAAACCGCGGGTCGCAACTAGTACTTAAATAAAATTTAAATTTTGGAAGTAATAAATACAAAGTTATGGATAATATTTTAAGTGACAAGAAACCAGCGAACTAAGATCGGGTATCGCATTACACTAGTATTAAAAATGCAAAAGTTTGTGAGTGTGTTCGTATGTTTGTCACTTCTTCACGCTCAAACAGCTGGACCAATTTTGATGAAATTTGGTATAGAGGCAGCTGCCAACCTGGATTTACACATAGGCTACTTTATCTCAGAATTCCCGCGGGTCTGGGACTTACGCGGGTACAACCGCGGGGCGCAGCTTGTTAGATATAAGACAGCTAAATTTGTCTTTTGAACTGTCAGATAAAATGAGAAATGAGCCAAATCTATTGGCTTTTTCAGCCAATTTTATCCGAATTTTCCCAAAGTAACGTCATCTTTATTAATGAAATGGAATTAAATCATCGCGAAACGGACCATCTTCTTAATTTATCTCTGCTCCCCTGTTCCATATTTTGAGCTCATTGATTATAGATCCTAGTAGAGAGGAAATAATAAAACCGGCCAAGTGCGAGTCGGACTCGCGAAGGGTTCCGTACCATTATCTATAAGGAATCAAGTTTGTTGTATGGGGCCCTTCTTAAATATTTATTTAATTTTATGTTTAGTATTTGTTGTTATAGCTGCAATAGAAATACGTCATCTGTGAAAATTTCAACTGTCTAGCTATCACTGTTCTTGAGATGCCTGGTGACAGACGGACAGCTAAGGCTCCGTAATACCATTTTTACCATTTGGGTACGGAACCCTAAATGAAAAAAAATATTATTTGAAATAAAACTTTTTATTTGAAGGCTTTGAAATTCTGATCAGCATCCTTTTTGTGTGACAAAAAGTGGTGAGGGTGAAAACTTGTGTTCCCACCATTTTTTATATACCGATAGTGGCCAGTTAATGCATTTTATTAAGGTTTTTTTAATCAAGATAGGCAAAATTTTGACCACCATCTCACCTGTAAGCGACGATGTGGTCGACGATGGAGCAGGCTTGCCTAGATGCCTGAGAACTCATATTCTACTCATCAGAAAACACTGACTCAGACAAAGAGTTCCATTCCTTTGCGGTTCGCACATTGAATATGGAAGCAAAACGCTTCGTCCACATTTGTGGAATGTCTACCATATAGCGGTGTCGCTTATCAGTTTGTCTGTCATGATTTGCTAGCTCTGACTTCATTTGACGAATTAATAAAGGTAATTTGTTTTTACCGACTTCACAAAAACCACTACACCTCCACTAGATGCAGTTCTTTTTAAAATTTAATCCATGCTAAGGTTGTCTGGGAGAAATTGCTTTATGCGATAAAACCGCCTATTGTGAAACCTCTTTAAGATTTATTTATATAGTTAGTTCTTAAGATTTTCGTTGTGGTTTTTCAATAAAGAGTATTTGTATTGTATTGTATGTTAACGCATTTTTTCCCTTTCGCGGCAAATCTCTATGTTCTGTTTTATGTACAATTTATTACTTTGAATGTGACCATACCAAAAAGCGCTCGAAAAATTTCAAAGGTCATAAAGTAATAAAGGCTCTCCTAAAGATAGCTGGTATTATATTTAAATTGCGAATGCACGTCTTGCGCGGTGTTGCCAGCTCGCCTGGCGTATTGCCAGCTGCGACTCGGAACTCTGAATAAATGAACATGAATGAAAAACATTTGTTGCTTTTAACCATTGTTGGGCTTATTTTTCCGGCTGATAGTTTTTTTGTTGTTGTTTCTGTAGAGAACAGTTTAGAGCTATTTCTATAGCTTCAATACGGGCAGAGTTTGTTTGTTCTGCGATTGTTTGGAATTGTATCGAGAGTCAGTAGGTTTTTTTTTAAATATTACTGGCAACCATCTATGTAAAAACAAATGAACCTCGGTTTTAACTCCTTACCTTTTTTTATTTGTGACTAAGCCAGCGTTTGACCACAATCTCACCTGATGGAAAGCGACGGTACGGTCGTAGATGGAACACGCTTGCTCAGTAAATACCTATTCAATCTCTTCTTGAACAACCACATATTATACTTTTTGGGAAACACAGTAGATGGCACAACATTTTGAACGCCCTGCCATCTACTGTGATTCCCGAAAAGTATAATATGTGGTTGTATTGTATATATATATTGTAAACGCTGTTGGATTAAGAAAAAAATATAGGAGTTCGTATCAAAATATAGGAGTAGGACCGCTTCCTTCCGCACCTTCACTATGTACCATTTAGAAGTAGTACCGATAGTACCCTTACTTTGTACCCTTGAGTGTAATAATGGTATGTACTACTTTTATCGCCAGCACCCTTCAAATAAAGACAATAATTGCCTTGGTACTGATCATATTAAAAATAATTGGATATTTAAAAATGCAAGCAGGTTCGAGAAATTTTAAACTCGGCAATAAGAACGTCAAACCGTTATTTCTGTGACATCCACAATCCAATCACGGTCGCTTCAAGGAATGTTGACCAATCATTGACATCAAAAATGTCAACGTGATGTGACGTCACGAATCAATTTAGCCAGTCTTACCATGCGTTTTGCAATTTTGAATCTCCCAATTGCATTGCTAAATTTTTTATTCAATATAATTCCCATAGACCCAATAATTCCGAATTAAAAGCATTTAAATAAGATATTAAATCTTATATGTGTAAATATATAGTTATAAATTAAAAAAAAAAATACTAAACCTCTATAACTTAACTGTCAAACGTCATCTATTTATGGTTGTTATAACCAGTTCGTTCGAAGTATTTCGCTTCTACGTTTATCATCCGTACTTAGAAGGAGTGAAACTCATTGGCCTCGTCTTTGTTCTCCGAACGGTATAATCTTGGAGTCTTCAAGACGAGAGTGAATAGGTACCTTCTAGTCAACATGCTATACCTTCGGCTGCATCATCGCTTTCCATCAGGTGAGATTGAGGTCAATCACAACACAATGATAAAAAAAAACATGCATGTTACCTATTATGGCCTTATACCCTGTGTGCTGGAACGATCAGGAACAAAGTCGAAATTGTTGAAACAGAACAAACAGTTTTTATTGCATGCCATTTAATTATTTGTATATGCATAAATCAGCCCTTCAAGGAACTTTCTTTAAAGAGGGGGTGTGTATTCATCTTTTGGGCTCCTCCTGCGTCCTCTTCAGAACTGTCGTAATAATGAGGATCTTCCCTCAGACGCGCCTCATGATTTAGAATCTCTAAATATTTAATCAGGTCTTTTATGTCTGTGTCAAGGTTTACAACCTAGAAACGAACAGTCAATTATTGTATGCTAATTTGTAAACTACTAGCACGTGTGTAAATTAGACAAAAAAAGGAATAGTTGCTGTGGGTCAACCGTAACAGATAGACATATACCATCGCAGAGTTTTCTTTAGTATATTAAAAGAACTAGTTTTTCTTTGTTATTGCTAAGCTTATATTATTGTAGAGGACCTTGCATCTAGACAAATCTTTACAAGGTTTACAGATGCATGATTTTGAATATTTTGTTAAACTTTAATGTTGGTAATAAATAAAAATAAAAAAAAAAAACTCTTCATTTTTATGTATCTCTTAAGGTATAACATCCGTAAGCCGCGTAAATTTATTTTTCGGTGACTTGGTTGCAAAATATTGCTTTTTCTACTGACACATAAACTTCATTTGGTTTAATTACATATGAAACCTTGCGTGATAAATTATCTAACTGATTGTAAAAACCGCATCAAAGCGTTTAAGAGGAGTTAGCAGATAAATAAACAAACACACGCGCAAAAGCGACTTTGTTTTACGTAGAGATAGAGAAAAGAAGGGAGAGGTTAATATGCAAAGAAATAATTTACGGGTGGCAAAATCAAAATTTTGAAAATATCCCCGACAATATCTGGAGAACGACTGAATAGATTTCACCAAAAATACCTAAAAACACTCTCCGCCAAATCACCTTTCAAACAACTAAATCAAAACAAAAGAGAGACAATTTTTTTACATAGCTCCATCAGCTCTTATGTCATAAGTGGTCGGAGTATAACGAGCGATATAGTTCCAACAGTTACAAAATACGGTAAAAATAATGGTAAATTAGTAAAAAACAAGGCAAAAATCGTAAAAACAAACGGGATTCAGAAAAACAACAGCATTCTCTATGGACTCACCTTAGCGTACATTTTCAATACGATCATGTTATTTGTCTGTGTATCGGGGAAGTTCATAATAGTGAGGGAAACCAATCTCTGATGAAGTCTAAGTTGTCTCAGTAATGAGAAACAGTATCCTATTTTGAACCTCGGGTTTTCCTTATATTTTCTTCTCAGTGTCGACATTATTGTCATTTTGAATCGTGCCATGTATAAAAACTGCATCTGCAGGTCTACGAGTCTGATTTTTGTTTGCCGAGTATCCATTAAACCTTGCCATCTTCCGTAAAAGTGGTACATTTGTCTCAAAGCCGCATTCGGCGGTAGTTCTGGCGAGATTTTTGTACTTCTCAGCTTATCAAATTTTTTAAATAGTTTCTCAGGATCGTCGTCATTGTTTTTGAAGATCGGTATCGTACTAGATGAGTCGTCCAACATTCTTCTTAGGTTAAAATTCTTACGTCTTAATTTAATAAAGTCCATATCCAAAGGCGAATTCTTAGGAATTGGTTGTGGTGTTACTTGCATGTTTTTTTTTTTTTTGTTTATTAGAGTTCTGTTTCTAAGGATTTCGTTTGTTATAGTTTCGTTTATAAAATCTGTATCATTGTACAATTCACGCGCAGTTTTATCTAATTCTTCAATGTCAAGTACATACTGGCGGTTGCGAACCTTGTCCTTCAGACCTGTCACGTCTCCCAGAATGTTTTTCATAATTTTGTCAGAAGTAAGGTCAAATATTTCATTTAATTCATCAGTTATATTTTTCAGGGCATTGACATTGAAAATACCTACAAATATATTTTTCATTTTTTTTTTGTTTGATAGTATGTGATGTTGTCGAGGATGGAAAACAATCTATACTTAGAATGAATACATGTACTAGCTCTTATTGAAAGCTGATGAAATAACATTTAAGAGATTTTTGCGACAGATGTTTCTACATAAGGATAATGTTATGTCCGACGTATGGTCGCATGTCTATAGGTATTCTATCGTTTGGATCTTGGAGAGTGCACTCTCCAAGATCCAAACGATAGAATAGCAGGAGTTATATGAGCTAATTCCACCATGTCCCTTTTACCATCTAACAACCAGAAAAACTGTCAAACGTCATCCTTTTATGATTGACATACCTCCAATTCACTCAAAGCGTTTTTTTTTATGCTAGATAGGCAAGCATTTGACCACTATCTCCCCTGATGGAAAGTGAAGTTGCGGCCGAAGATGTAACATGCTTGCCGAGAAGACATCTATTCACACTAGACTTGAAGACACCCATATTGTACCGTTGGTGGAAAACAAATACGTAAGCAATGAGTTCCACTCCCGCGCTGTACGGATGATAAACGTAGAAGCGAAACGCTTCGAGTGAGCCGGAGGTATGTCAACCATGTAAGGATGACGTTTGAAGGTTTGTCTTGTTGTTAGGTGAAAAAAGGGCATGGGGGAATTAAGTCATGTATTTCCTGCGCACACTCTCCAAAATTAAACTACATTCTTAAAAGCTGTGTAATTACTTTTGAGTGTGTTTTGACACATGCCGAGTTAAATAACAAATAATTTTATTTACTACAGACTAATAACAGCAATGGAAACTTTATACTTTGTGATATTCCAGGTTAACATCCACACCAAATTATAGTTCTGTCGTTTTAGCGTAATTGAGTAACAAACATTCATACATTCGCATTTGAGTGTAATGGAATGGGATGAAATTTAATTGGAGTCCTATAGCAATCCCAATCCAATAATACCCAGTATTGAATTAGTTAGAATAGGATTGGGATAAGGGTGGGATTGCTATAGACTAAGCAGATAAACAATCAGACAAACGAGTGCACTATTTAGAGATAATATTATATTTGAAGTTTGGATTAGATAGCTGGAGAAGTTGGCAGTTGGATTGGTTTGGAAAATCATTTGTATTATAGCTGGTTTGGAGTTAGAAGTTGAAATGGAATGGAAAAAACCTTTTTTGGTGACGCTGTCCTTAAAGAAGTTAATTTGCAAAGGACATATGAAATAGACAAGCAGGTGGACATGCCACGATTTATGTTTATTAACAATCGTTGCCCTAAACAGCCTCATCCAAAAAATATATAATATGTACAAATAAATGAAAACTGTACAAAATCTTTCGGGCTATTTAGGTCATGCCTGCACTACAAAAACTTTTCATAACCCAAAAAGGCCATGCGTGTACAACATTTTAACTTGGGGTATAATTTAGATGGCCACCAAAAAAAAAATTAAATTTCCTGTGACAGAACCGAATCGGATAACAGTAGGATAAGGTTATTTTTTTTAATAATTAATACTAAAATATTTATAATATGAAAAAAAATATTATAGTACCATATTTGGATGATATTTTTAAATAAAATGCGAGTACATATTTGGTGCATGCGTGGCCTTTTTGAGTAGCTCAGCGATTATTCTGAAGATACTTGCCATTTTTAGGTTAGCAGACTTTACGTTTATTGGTAATAATTTCATATTAAAATGGGGATTAAATTCTGGTAAGTACTTACGATTTTTGGGCGTTATATTTCATTATATCTGGTGATTGCTTAAACCTAAGCCATAAACAAATAGGTAGTGAATGAATAAATAAAATATGTTCATGTTTATGAATGTAATATGTTCATGTATAAAGTAATTATTATGTTTTTATTAATGTTTATAATATGTTTATTTGGCTTTATGAACAAAACAAAACATAGGTGATCTGTTCTGCCGTCATAAGGAAAAAAGACGTAACTGTCATTTTTGTCAAAATTGAGTTATATACATTAGAAATGTCTTTACAATTTAGTATATGTTATGACTTGTAGCAGATGCGTCTAAATTAAAAGTAAGATTGAGTAGGTTGCGTTTGAATATTTTAAAATAAAACAATAATAGTAGATGCGTCTATTTTTCCTGATTCTGACAATTTTGTCAAAAACGCAGATACGTCTTTTATCCTTATGACAGCAGTATTATATTCTCAAGTTATGCTTCAAAAATAACTTACTCTTACATATACATATAATTACAAGTGTTATTTTAATCCCGTGATTCGAGGTCATTATGCCATTGTAAAAAAACATAACGAACAAACATGCAGCCAGCCCAAATAATTCATCTAAATTTCAGATTGTAATTACCACTGTTAATTATTCGCATAACCTAAACTATGGTTTTGATTATTGCATTTTAATTAAAAACTTAATGAGTGCATTTTTATTAGTGGAGTATAAATTTATATTTTTAATCACACGTTATTACCACTATATTGCATGGTATTTTGAAATGCTCAATAGGCAAGCATTTAACCACTATATCAACTGATAGAAAGACGATCCGGCCGAAGATGTAGCAAGCTTGCCTAGAAGATACCTTTTCACTCTTGACATTCGTTATTAGTTATATAGAACTTTTTATTAGTTATAATAAGCATTTCAATTAGTTTCATTGGATTTCGGAGCAGAATTATGTCGAAGGTATGTTTCTGTCGAAATAATTATCTGCCGAATAAGTGCATGTCGAAGCAGGGTTTGTCGAAGTATTTGTCTTTCGAAAGTGTGCGTTGTCGCAGTTAGTTCTGTCGGACACTATTCCTTGTCGAATATATGATCTGTCAAAGCAATGACTTGTCGAAATATTTTTTTTCGAAGTAAGTGACTTGTCGAAGTAATGAACTGTCGAAATTTAGTATGAAACCCCAAAAATCGACTATTGGGGATATATTAATAAATTGATCATATTGTGCCCTATTTCAGGCACCACATTTTGAACGTCCTACCATGTACTGTGTTTCCCGAATAGTATAATATGTGGTTGTTCAAGAAGAGAGTGAATAGGTATTTACTGAGCAAGCGTGTTCCATCTTCGACCGTGCCGTCGCTTACCATCAGGTGAGATTGTGGTCAAACGATGGCTTAGTCACAAATAAAAAAAGGTTTGCAAAGTTTGAGTTAAAACCGAGGTTCATTTGTTTTTACATTTTTTTTTTTATACAGAATAGACAAGCATTTGACGACTATCTCACCTGATGGAAAGTGATGATGCGGTCAAAGATGGAACATGCTTGCCTAGAAGATACCTATTCACTCGAGACTTGAAGAAAGACGCAGGCAATGAGTTCCACTCCTTCGCTGTACATAGATGGTTGCCAGTAATATTAAAAAAAAACCTACTGACTCTCGATATAATTCCAAACAATCGCAGAACAAACAAACTCTGCCCGTATTGAAGCTATAGAAATAGCTCTAAACAGTTATCTACAGAAACAACAACAAAAAAACTATCAGCCGGAAAAATAAGCCGAACAATGGTTAAAAGCAACAAATGTTTTTCATCCATGTTCATTTATTCAGAGTTCCGAGTCGCAGCTGGCAACACGCCAGGCGAGCTGGCAACACCGCGCAAGACGTGCATTCGCAATTTAAATATAATACCAGCTATCTTTACGAGAGCCTTTATTACTTTATGACCGTTGAAATTTTTCGACCGCTTTTTGGTATGGTCGCATTCAAAGTAATAAATTGTACATAAAACAGAACATACAGATTTTCTGAGAAAGGGAAAAAATGTGTTGTCATATAACTATACAATACAATACAAACACTCCTTATTGAAAAGCAACTAAAAAAATCTTAAGAACTAACTATATGCTCTTAGCGATAAGACCGCCCATTGTACCTATCTTTATAAGTTTCTCTGTAAGTTGTATTTATCCTTGGTGTCAATAAAAAGTTTTGTATTGTATTGTATTGTATATGAATAAATCTTAAAGAGGTTTCACAATAGGCGGTCTTATCACATAAAGCAATCTCTTCCAGACAACCTTAGCATGGATTAGATTTTAAAAAGAACGTGCATCGATCGGATATCTACACTTAAAAAATAATAAATAGAATGGAACTATTAATATAGACATATTCATCAAAAGTACTTACATAGGTGACAATTTTAATAATAAACTGCATAAGATATTATTTAAAATATTTGATAGGTGTTGTATTGTACTCATCTCTCGAAGACTCATATTGTACTCATCAGGAAACACCAACTTAGGCAAGGATTTCAATTATTTTGCGGTTCGCAAAATAAATGTGGAAGCAAAACGCTTCGTCCGCATTTGTGGATATTATACTAATATTATAAATCCGAAAGTTAGCGTTTAAATGTGTAAGTATGCTTGTTCCCTATTTGGATGAAACTTGGAATGTACAATCATGGTCTCTTTAGATTCTAGAGTGAAAAGATACCTTCTAGGCAATCATGTCCCATCTTCGGCCAAATCATCACTTTCCATCAGGTTTTTCATTTTGGGGGCTGAGTCACCCACGTCCGTAGGAGGATACCCCTTAAGTCTGACTCCCTACACGTGGTCCCCGGGTGGTGCTAATCAGGTGACATTTGAGAGGTGGTAGAGCATTTTGTGAGTTGCTCGCCTGGCTTGCTACCAAAGTAGCTTACCACCATCAAGTTGAAAGTCTGCCGCCAAGCCAAATACGGTGGTCCGGCAGTTATCCTTGAGAGCCTGCGTATTCCAGGTCTAGAGTGTTTACCAGCTTTGATCACATCGTCACTTACCATCAGGTGAGATAGTGGTCAAACACTAGCCTGTCACAAATAAAAAAAAAGGCGAGATAGTGATAAAATGCTTGCCTATCCAGCATTTAAAAAAAATTACATAGGTACATAAAATTACGTAGTTACATTGGTTAGCGGGTGAAGCCGCGGGGCAAGGCTAGTCTACCATATAGCAGTTTGTCTGTTCGCCTTTTTTTATTATGCTAGATAGGTAAGCATTTGACCGCTATCTCACCTGATGGAAAGTGATGATGGGGCCGAAGATGTTGCATGCTTGCACCTAGAAGATACCTATTCATTCTAGACTTGAAGACTCCCAGATTATACTGTGCAGGGAACAAAGACGATTTCCGCTCCTTCGCTGTACGGATGTTAAATCTAGAAGCAAAACGCTTCAAGCGGACATGAGGTGATGATGGAACAAAAATGACAATGTTGTAAGAAGACATAGATAAAATTTACAATATCACTCTTTTTGGGTCGGGGCTTAAAGTTCCCTAAGCGAGCTAATGGTTCCTTTGGCAGTTTGCCAGTCACCACCGACGCCAAGTTCTTTGCTGTTTTAATTGATAATCATATCTACAAGATTTATAGCTCTACTGTCATACTGTCGATGTGATTGAAGTCGTGATCGCGTCGTCGTAGTAAGTCCGCCTCCTTAGCCGGCGGTTACGGGTTCGAATTCTACAACGGGATTGAGCTCCCAGTGAAGATAACATCTAGATAAAGACCACGGTGGTAGAGCATTTTTACCGACTAAAAAAGGAGGAGGTATTCAAGTTGACTGTGTTTTTTTAAATGTGTTTTACCTCATAACTTCGTTCCACGTGAACCGAGTTTGTTTTTTTTTTTTGTTTGATTGATATCAAGATCTGATCATTAGTTCTTGAAATATCATCATACATAACATTCAAAACATATTAAAAACCAGGAACACAAATTTCCCGTGGGCAGAAAACTTCCGTTATCACCGGGAATCGAACCCGCTGCTATGAAGACGAACGCGCACCCATCTACGCTCTGCGTCACCCGGTTAAACAATATTCAAATAAACACTTCCATATTTACAGCCTCACACTAAGTTCAATGGCTTGTATCGTGGGGCTGTAAGCATCCAAGATTCACACAACATTCACAAAATACTCAAAACTAGGAACAATAATTTCCCGTGGGAAGAAATGTTTTAGGTAAATTACCACTGGCAATTGAACCCGCTACTTTGAAGGCGAACGCGCACCCATCTTCGCCCGCACCGCGGTAGAAAATATTAAAAATCATACCCATAAACGCTTCCACATTCAAAACCCACACTAAGTTCAATGACTTGTATCGTGGAGACGTAAACATCCAAGATTCACAACATACTCAAAACCAGAAACATCCTCAAATAAACTTAACGATTTCTCCTAGAGTATAGATCCAAATTATATGCAGTAAAGAGCAATTTGCATCTACGTAAAATACGTAAGCCGATGAAATAGGTTTTTTGATAAGGATTAATATTAAATATTTAAAAAAAGCCAACAAAACAGAAGCCGCAATTTTTTTATGTGCAGGAATTCGGAGTACGTGTCGATAAATTTCTGACCCGTCGTCCTCCCGTAAAACTAATTTCACGATTTCTCATAGACTATTTATCCAAATCATATGTAGTAAAAAAACAAATTGTATCTACATGAACTACTTAAGACGATGAAACAGTTAGACATAGGTGAATACATTACCTATGTCTAACTGTTAAGTCAGCGTACGCCGGTAAAGCGGAAAGTTAGTAAATTTTTCTCCGACTAGTCTTACGAATATTATTATTTCGAACTTTTATCCCAACAAAACATAGCCTATGAAACTTAGGAAAAATTTTCTATTAGTGAAAGAATTTTCAGAATCAGATCAGTAGTTTCAGAGATTACCTTTTACATACAAACAAACAACCAAATGTTTGATAGGTAAGCATTTGATCACTATCTCACCTGATGGAAAGCGATGATGCGGCCGAAGATGTAGCATGCCTTCCTAGAAGATACCTATTCAAACTACTAAAAATAATAAATTTAGATATAATTTTGCGTATAAATTTATTCACTTAGTTTACTAGTCGTTCACGCTAAACTGAGATCTCGCGCCTACATTTTACCTGATAGAGTAAAACTTTTGAGGTTAATTGCTTATAACTTTTCTTACTAATAATTGTTTGATTTTTTTTTTATGCTGGATAGGCAAGCATTTGATCACTATCTCATCTGATGGAAAGTGAAGATGCGGCTGAAGATGTAATATGCTTGCCGAGAAGACATCTATTCACACTAGACTTGAAGACACCCATATTGTACCGTTCAGGAAACAAAGAAACGTAGGCAATGAGTTACACTTCCTCGCTGTACGGATGATAAACGTAGAAGCAAAACGCTTCGATCGATCCGGAGGTATGTCAAGCTCTGGCTTCGACGTATATATCAAAGTTAACGTTCGACGACAAGGAAACGCCAAGAAGCTCGAGTTTATTTGCTATCGGTATTAGTACATTTTGGAACGTCGGAGATAAGTGGAAAGGTCTTCGTTTAGCGGAGAAAAGACACGCCTGAGTTTTGGACGCATTAAATCGAACCTAGTTGGCATCACCCCAATCAGCCACGGCCAACAAGCTCAAATTCAATCGACCTAGCATTTCCTCTCTTAGTGACTGGACTTGTACCTCGCCGACTTGTGCATTGGATACGTATCTTTCGACATCAGTGCTATCGTCTTCATACCCAAAGATATCGAGCTTGAGCAGATCGTTCATATGAAGCAAAAAGAATGTTGCCGAAAGAACCGATCCTTGAGGTACACCGGCATTAAATGCTATTAGATCGGACGAGCAGCCGTCAACAACTACTCGAATCGATCGTACCCTAGAGAAGTCAGAAATCCAAATACATAAATCGAGAGGTAAGACATAGGCTGGAAGCTTACCAATAAGGCTATCGTGCCAAACCCGGTCAAGATCCTTGGAAATGACTAGCGAGACAGCAAGTGGCTCGCCGTGTTTTTCCAAGGCCTCGTTTCATATGTGAGTGGCATACGCAAGAAGGTCTGTTGACCGGTTTTGGCGAAACCCATATTGCTGGTCACTCAGTAGGCCATTTGCAGGTAGTCCAGAAGCATTTTGTTCAGTACACGTTACATTGTCTTACAGAGAATGGACGTTACTAAGATGGGCCTGTAGGTGGCAGGGTCAGATTTCTGTATTCGTTGTATATGTACAGGATATAACGGATAATATTATACGTAAGTTTCAGTTTAAAATGTGAACCCGTTTATGAGATAAGTAGACCCTGGGACAAAATAAGCGTAAAAAATACATATTTTTACATTTATTTGGGATTTTGTGAATGATAGAATATATTTTATGTAATTGAGGAGTAGGTGTGTGTATTTTAATCAAGTTTTTTTAATTTTGAGCGACACGCAGTTTCGGTGAGAACTGGGTTAGTGACACAGTTAACCAATGGTACAATTTATAAGCGAATGAGAGAGAAACTTAATATTGTGTTTGAATCATTCCACGTTATAAACGTAGTTTTATACATCTTGACCGAGCGAGCGAGTAGTGCGAGCGAAGCATTCTGCGTGCGTGCGTTTCCGTTTCTGCTTGGGCAAAATTGCTTTCGTTTGCCGGCCGATTTCCGGTTATTCTCCTCTACAGGTCGCATTTATTGACCGATTCTCGTGAAATTTTTTGAGCAAGTTCTATTAAAAAACTTAAATTTTAATTTAAAAATACTTAATTCATTACGTTGTGAAACGTCATATGGGATGGCTTTGAAATTCTGATCCGCAACCTTTTTGTGTGACGAAAAGTGATGGAGGTAAACACTGTTATTAATAATTAGAATATATATATATATATATATATATATATATATATATATATATATATTATGCTAATAATTAACAAATATTACCTTTAATACAAATTTTTCACTTCTATCCTGTGACTTTACGACATATTCTGTTTTTTTTAAACCGCTGTATGTCATGACTTAGGCACAGTGACGAAAAAGCTATGAAACACGCAGGGACTCTCATAACCGATAATAAAGCGTATAAAACAAACCTTTTTTAGGACCTTTTTAAACGCACAGGAAAAGTCGTATTATTATTATTATTCGTATTTTTTTTATAGAATTTGATGTTTATGGATCAAATTACTTGAAACCAAGGCTTTTGGAGCTCTTACAAACCCTAAGTTTGTCTCCTATTTCTATGCTTTAAACTGATTCCAGTTTTTTTATTACAAGCTTTTATTTAGTTTTACCTGTCCCGTTGTCTATCTGTCAGTCTGTTGTGTAGTATTGTAGTGAACATTTACGATTTTGCTTTTTTTTTGCAAAGTTAGGTATAGCAAAATCTTTTTATGTTAAATTGTATAACGAAATTAATAGCAAAGAAATTCCTGCAAACACTCTAAAAAATCTAAACAATAATGTGAAAAAATTAAAATAAGATCATAATTAGCAAGCAAAACTAACAGATTTATTTATTCTTTTGCACAATTTAGCTGTAAATAGAGGACTTAATGCTAATACCAGACTTTCTGCCAGTCATCCGAAAATGTGCAGGAAAAATCGCGGTAGTGCAGTAAAAAAATTTTACTATGTCTATTTATGCCTTAAATATACATAACATACTGGTACATCAAAAATACCAAAAATAAATACGTTATTATATGAAAAGGTTTCTTCCAAAACAAGACAAAATAAACCCTATAACATCAAAATTCTAACTAACCCAGTTTCAATGGATGCCAATTGCAAGAGAGAGCCAGCCCGTTCAAGCCATTCCCCTACAGATATTCCGTGACATGACTTATTCATGTTGGATGCCGTCCAGGCGAGGGGATCTCTTCATGCGGAAGTCATTTTTAGATGAAATATTAGTTTATTTGTTTTGTTCATGTAATGTAGATAACAAAATGTCACTATGTATACAACTCGAGGAGTGTAAAACCGAAGATTTGTTTCCTATCTCGATGATGTCTCGATGATACAACTACATAATTATTAATTTCTAAACCGGCTTTCCGAAAGTGATGATGCGGGCGAAGATTTGACATGCTTGCCTAGAAGATACCTCATTCGAAACTCGAAGACTCCCAGATTAAACTAGGGCACAAAGACGCAGGCAATGAGTTCCACTCCCTAGCTGTTCGGATGATGAACATAGAAGCAAAACGCTTCGAGTGAACTGGCGGTATGTCGACCATAGATGGATGACGTTTGAAAGTTTGTGCTGTTGTTAGATGGGCATTAACATATGTTATTCCTGTGCACACTCTCCAAAATGTAAGCGATAGAATACCGATTATTTTTGAAGAAAAATGCTCCGACCTACTCGGACTTATCCGATGTCTTTCTTCTAGGAGCTACGTTTATAGGTCGCACCGCGCGCGTCTAGCTTCAAAACGCAACTGCTGTGTTTTGAAGCTAGATGCTCGCTCCCAGAAGAAGGACATCGGATATATTTGAAACCTGGTCGGAGCAGTTTTCTTCGACAATAATACGTGATTGAGTGTCGGTTTAGAAACTAATAATGAATTACTCTCGATAGCTTTTATACTTAATTCAGTTTTTGGAAATTATTCAAATTTACGGAGATATGGGGTTAGATAATTAAACGCTAGCAAAGCTTTAAAAAAATTCAAATGAGACCAAAAAAGCAACGAATGAAAAGCACCAGCTTTCAAATAAAAAATATTATCAAAATCGGCTTACAACGAAAGAAGATGAGGTAACACACATTAAAAAAATAAGGTCGAATTGAGAACCTCCTTCTTTTTTGAAATCAGTTAAAAACGTAAAAAAGAAAAATATTTCAGCTTTTTCTAAGAATATACAACTTCAGCTCACAGAGACGCTTGTTAGCTTGATATAGTACCTAGATGACCGAGCTTTTCTCTGTTTTCCGGACGTTTCTCAAAATGATACCTAGATCGATTTATCCCCCCGAAACCCCTTGCATACTAAATTTCATGAAAATCGTTGGAGCTGTTTCCGAGATTATACTTTTTTTTTACAATTCGATCCTGCTGTTGCCCAAGTTTCTGCTCTCTTGTTCAACACTAATTCATATAATGGATGACATAAATTCTATTAATCATGACATTGAGTGCATTTCCGTATCGGATTCTGTTATCTGCTCACCGGAAAATATACTTGATCACATCCAAAACGTGAACGGTACCTACAATATTCTACATGTAAATATCAGAAGCATAAACTGTAATTTCGATAATTTTTTTACTCTTGTGAGTAGACTTGAAATTAAAATCCATGCGTGCATTTTAACTGAGTGCTGGCTAAGCAAATGTCCCTTCACACCGGCTCTACCAGGATTCAACTCATATGAATCCGGGTATACCAATCAAAATGAAGGTGTTGTAGTATATATCAGTAGTGACATTGATTGTAAGGTGGTTAAACCAACATTTAATGAAGCAAATTGTCTCTTACTTTATTTCTCGGACATACTTGCGGTATTTGCCCTGTATCGGTCTCCTTCATACAAGAATTTGACCCCTTTTATTGACAGTTTAGACAACATTTTAGGTTCATTACATTGTTTTAAATCCGTTGCTATTATAGGAGATGTCAATATTAACATAATACCAACGAATACTGATATATCTGCAGATGAATATCTAAATCTAGTGGCATCACACGCATTACTTCCAGCTCACCTATTCCCGACCAGAAAAAGTAATTGCTTAGACCATGTTATTGCTCGGAGTCCATTCTGCACCAAAAATATAGTTCTAGACACGTTAATTACAGACCATGCACCTATTCTTTTTAGTATTACCAATCATAAAATAAATGTAAAGTCATCTTATTACTCTCAGCGTACAGACATTCCAGAAGTAGTTAAGGAGCTTAACATCACTGACTTTTCAGCTATTCTTTCTTGTGATGATCCCGAGCTAGCTTCTGAAATCCTAATTAACATGATTTCCACGTGTATCAGCAAACATACTCGCACCGTTTACATCCCCAGTAGGAAACGTGTAATTAAGCCCTGGATTACATCTGGCCTTTTGAGATGCATTCGCCACAGGGACAAGCTCTACCGGAAATTAAAAAAAGACCCTGATAATGTATATACTAAATTAATATACACCCGATACCGCACTCATTGTAATAATCTTCTTAAAAAAGTAAAACGCGAATACGAACAAAGGGAATTTCAAAAGGTTAGTAGAAATCCTAAAGCTGCTTGGAATATTATTAATCAAATAGCGAATTTAAAAAGAAAACAAAGTAATGCAAGCTCTTTATTAAAATTAACAAATAATCCATACCAGTCAGTAAATGCAGTAAACTCATACTTTGCCAATGTCGGAAAAAATCTAGCCTCCAAAATCCTTCCACTAGGTGTTAGTGACGACCGTTCTTCTCAGAACTCTTCCGCTTATCCGATTGACGGGCCAAGTCAGGCACCACTTCATGGCCGTATTCATTGTAGATGATGAGGACATTGAGAGAGTGATACTGAATCTAAAGGAGAAGTGTGCCCTTGGCTGGGATGGTATCTCCACTTCAGTTTTAAGGGCTGTCAGACACGTTCTTGTTCCTCTACTAAAATATATATTTAACCTATTCTTCACTCCTGGCGTTTTCCCGAGGGTTTTCAAAAAAGCAATCGTCCACCCAATTTTCAAGGATGGCGATGGAGACAATGTTACAAACTACAGACCAATTTCGATACTGTCAGTTATTTCAAAAAATTTTGAGAAGATTATCAATAAAAGATTATTGAATTTTTTAAATCAAAATAATGTTCTCTCTAAAAATCAATTTGGTTTTAGACGCGGTAGATCCACGGAAGATGCTGTATTAGAACTTTCTGATACTGTTATCAAAAACTTCGACAAACGCTTTAAAACAATCGGCATTTTCCTGGAATTATCTAAAGCTTTCGACACTGTCTCCATCCCAATCCTTCTTTCCAAGCTGGAGGAAATAGGCATAAGAGGCGTTGCTCTGGACTTGTTTCAAAGTTATCTTAGCAATCGTACACAACGAGTTCTGATAGATGGTTTCAAAAGTGATGAAGAAACGCTCTGTTACGGTGTTCCACAGGGAAGCGTCCTCGGTCCAACCCTATTCCTAATATATATAAATGAATTATGTAAAATATCACTCCCAAATTGTAAAATAATTACATACGCTTATGATACAGCGATACTTGTTCATGGGCAAAATTGGAAAGAGGCTTTTGATCTGTCAGAATGTTATTTGCGAGTTGTCATGAAGTGGCTATGTATTAATCTTCTAATTTTAAATTTAAATAAAACAAAATATATTGCCTTTGCTTCCAATTTTTCATCTCAGCCATCCTCCTCATTTTGCATTCGCGCTCATGTATGCCCTCAAGACATTAGTCCTGGTAGATGTGACTGTCAAATAATGGAACGTACAACATCTTTTAAATATTTAGGGGTTACTCTGGACAGCGCTCTATCCTGGAAGCAACATATCCATTCAACAGTTTCTCGTGTCAGAAAACTAATTTTTGTGTTTAAAAGCCTGAGATCAGCTCTGGATTTCCAAAGTCTGAAAATACTATATTCTGCTCTTGCAATCAGTATTATCATACTGTATAACGTCTTGGGGAGGGTCTGTTAAATCATCTATGATTCGTTTGGAAAGAGCCCAGAGAGCTGTTCTAAAAGTCATTTTGAATAAACCGTTACGTTTTCCCACCACAGATTTATATTCGCTTTGCCATGTTCCTTCAGTAAGACAACTTTTTATCCTTCAAACTGTCCTAAGAAAGCATTCTCAAATTTATTATGATCCAAACACAATTAACACTAAGCGTAGAACTGACAAAGTCTGCAACATAGAATACCGGCGTACGGCGACTGCAAGTCGACATTATCATTATATCAGCTCAATGCTGTACAATAGGCTTAACAAAAAACTCAATATATATTCACTTCCATCATATAAATGCAAAATAAAATGTAAAGAATGGTTACAATCCTTGTCATATCAAGACACAGAAGACCTTATAACAATTACTAAATAAACACACATGCACACACAGACACACTCACACACACACACACACACGCACACACACACACACACATTCACACTCACACACACACATATATACAGTTAAAAAAAAATCAGTTTTAGCTATGTAACCTAATTAAGATTGATATTATGTATTGTTCTTTTCTAGATAGATTCGTAACTTAAATTATTTATTTTTGTCTGAAACAGTATAATTGTTTGAAATTGTGAATATTGTATCAACATTTTTCGGAGGAGGGCGTTGGCAGCTGCGACACAGTTTTACACTACTGCAGGTGTCATCGTTTTACCAAAATTTTTGTCTGTACAACCTTGTTTTTATCATAAAAGCATTTTATGAGTTTATTCATAGTAGCAACATAATTTAAGTAGCAATTGTACATTACATTAAACTAAAAACTAAATTAAAATTAAACAAAAATAACTATAATTAGATATAAATATGTACAAAAATTAATCTAATAGTCCGCTACCAGTAGGCAAAGTACCCAAAATGCTGGCAGCATTGCCACGTTGAATGGCAATACTCAATCTCTGTCCAAAATATTTGCCAGCATTTTGGTCACGAGTTGCTTCGACCAAACGCTTTGTTAATTCATTGTAGAATGTATGTGCTCCCGGTCCCCACGGTCCCAACGTCTCAACCCCAAAAGGCACAAATATATAATCACTATCAAGATTACTATATTTGCGCCTTTTGAGAGTCTCTGCTGATTCAGCCGCAACACCAGCCTTATTTTTAGTTCCAGAAAGATGAGACGGTGCTAGGGTGTCTACGCAAGTTGCATCCCAAACCAAAGGCCGTCCCATCTTCCATGGAATCAGGGTCATTCCGTCAGGCCTTTTACCGTCATCACGCGCTAGACCATTTGGTTCCAAAATAGCCGCACAGTTGGCGGTGGTAAGAGCCCGACGTATGATATCATTAAGACTCGTGTGGCGGGGAATACGTCCTGCACTCCTAGAGCAAGACAGACCGTGATGACCGAGCCGGTCAACAGCAGTACCGCACAGACAGCGGTGTGGAGCACAACACGATGCGCCTAATCGAAGTGATGCTGCGATACGGAAAGCCGATGAATCCAGCAGCGTTCCCGTATTTGGCGATGGGAGAGCCTGTAGCCACAGACCTGATTCCCACTCCGAACCTGCAAGAAGACGGGCACGATCTGCGGGCACGTTTGAAATAAATGATTCCGTACTTTGTCGCAGAGCGGCCCGTCCCAAAGCTTCTGAGAAGACAGATTTTCTGGGAAATCAGTGCCTGAACAGGCTACCAACCACGCTTTCTTGGCCTCGTCTATAAATGATATTTTTGTATTAAATGGTAGAGCTACTTGTAAAATTTTATTAGTCAATTTTTGAGTACTGTGTACTGATGACAAGAAAGCGGGAAGGGCGACTCCCGAAATTGATCGAATGCCAAGGCCTCCCAAACGCACTGGCAGTGAAGCTTGCAACCACGCTCTCTCGTCTAAATTCATATTCAAAATAGATGCCAATGTGTTTTTGACAATGTTGTCTAAATTTTGAATAATATGTTCATGTTTCCATAGCTGGCAACACCGTAAAGTATATGTAAATTTTGGGACAAAAAGACAGTATTTGAGTATTGTGAAGGCCATATGAGTATTAATTTTTAGTAGACGATCTGAACTCTGTTTAAAATTTTGAATTTTTTCATCAAAAAATGAAGGGAATGATTCGTTAAGAATAGGGGAGCCCAATAACCGAAGGGATTGTTTGTTAATAATTTGAATATTTGGAGCTAACGAGTAAAATTTTTGAATTACTTGGTCTCTTTCTGTATATTTTTCGGAAACATAAAGTTCACATTTTGAAAAATTTAGTTCTAAGCCAATTTTTTGGAATTCGTCTATGAGAAGACGAAGATCTCCAAAAACTGTATTTACATCGCCACCTAAAGTCCCATCGTCCAAATACCAAACATTAAGTTTGGAGCGAAGTTGTTGGATAATGGGATGTACAGACAGACCAAAGACTGCTGGACCCAAAGGGTCTCCTTGCTGACAGCCTACTGCTGATTTAATTTGGTTGCCATGATATGTTAATTTTGTGTAAGAACCATAACACTGCCAAAGAAAATTGTACAAATTTGGAATTTTATCCTTTACTTGCGTCAAAAGGGCTCCTCTATCCACCGAATTGAAAGCATTTTTCACATCCACCTTCAATAAAACCTCTCCACAATCCTCGTTCAAAAAAGTTCTAACTGAATGGACGGCGGCTTCACAACCCCCTCGCGAGCCAAACCCTAACTGCAAAGGCTGAAATAGGTCAGCTAGATGCGTAGCTGTTTTTCTGCAGCAAATTTTTGCCGCAAGGCGTCGGTAAGTCATACCAACCGCTATTGGTCTGATTCCGCCATCCTTTTTTTTTAAAGCGCAGAGATTAGCACCGTAAAGAATATCAATAATGTCACTGTTTACTCGCCCAGACATCATCAGATTAACCAAAGCCGTCAGGTCCCTCAATAAGACTTCGCCAGTTTCGCCGTTTCCGCCACACAGCAAATCTTTCAAATGTTGTGGCGTAAGCGCGTCTAAACCACCAGCGGAACCGCTTTGGAAAGACATGACGGCTGCGAAAACATCCAGGGCGGTAGCTTCTACAGTGACATTTGACTCTTCCGGTGCTTCAGGAAGCTGGAGGTCTGTTCTTGGAGGTGGTTTGTTGTTGAAAGGATCACGACTGACATAAAGTACGGAATATGGAAAGGACAATAAATGTTCCCAACTACATTTTGAATTTTGTGTAACTACATTTCGAATGGCTTGTGCCAAAGCAGAGGCAACAGAAAGGCGTGCACCTCGAGGAATTCTTTTTAGTATTGGTTTAGAATGTTTGAATTTCGTTAATGTTTGCCAAAATAGTTCTGGGTTATAAATTTCATTGTTAGACTCAAAATTCAAGTTCGAATTTGGGGCCGAAAGTGACAAAATATTATTGCTTTTGTGGCATTTACCTTGGTGTATTTTCAAGCCTTTCTGCCCTTAAAATATCGTACCTGGGAACATTGTGAGCACTGAACCAGATTTTCTTGTGACACAAATTGATTGTCCGACTGAGCGCATCGTGACATATCCACCGTGGCAGTTTGTATTTTATATACACTTAAAACGTAACATAATAATAAAACTATACATATTAAAAATAAAACACAAAAACACATACAAAAAATATAAAATAAAAGTCACTATTATTTATGTCAAAAATTAGAATAGCGCCCATAGAACATGTAAGCACCGCGTCTGGGGCAGAGATAAATAAGATATATACCCAAGGGTCTGGGGGCTATTGTTGCAGAAGAGTATATATTTATATTAGTATATAGTTATACTAGAGTATTTTAAGTTGTTGAGTAATCACAATATCGATGTTTTCCAAGTTTATTGCTTTGCTAAAGTCACGTGTACACGCTTTGCATCGGGGATAAGCATTTTTATGACATTCATCCATGATTGGTATCCTCAATTATTAGAAGGTCACCATCAACTTCGATCCCGAAGTATAAAACGTATAGCATCTAATATTGGGAATCCCTTCCAGCCCCACTAGCACTTCGTCACATACGCAAAATCCGTTTCAGAATAAACGATTTTTTCATTTTTTTTTTCATACATATATACAAGAATTGCTCTGTTAAAGGTATAACATTATACATTATGATCGTCTTAAACTTCTGTAACAGTTTCCAGCACCTCCATAAACCTGGCAAAACTGCTACGTATTTTATAGCTGATCAGATGCAGCACATGCATAATAAATTCCTTTTAACACGGTGATAAAATGTTCCTTGAATGTAGGCCAGAGCGAGGCTGGCTCAGTAAAATGCACCGACAGTGGACATTTCACTCTATTTCCTATAAAGTCCTTTAAACAAAGCGAGCTTTTGTGGCGCGATAGTTGCGAGGTTTTAAATTGTCAGCATCACGACTAACTTAAAAAAACAAGGAGGTTCACAATTCGGTGTAATATATTTTTATGCTTTTTATCTCAGAATTCCGTTCATTTATAAACCGACTAGTCGTGCTCCGCGGCTTTGCTTTTTGTGGCTTTTATATAAAGAAATTAAACAAGCTTTTAGAAGTCCTTCACATTGGATTTAGAGTAACATCACATTATTTTAGAGTTATTCTCAGCAGGCCCTTTCTTTTGAAACCCATATTGTAGAAGTGCATTAAAAATAACTTGTCCGCCATTTTGGGTGTGCCGCCATGTTGAATTTAGAATGATGTCTCATAGCTAAAAACGTGAATATAAAATGTCAGCTCAATCGATTGAAGATATCTGTTTCAAAATTTAGTTGCAAGATTCCACCCGAACAAATAGTTACATAATTATGCAAGATTAATAAAAGCTTGTAAAAGTAGTCTATATGTTAACCTAGGTATATAAGCTATGTTTATACCAAATTTCATCAAAATCCGTTCAGTTGTTACACAGTAAAAAAAAAAATACAAACATACTTACCTACACACTTATACATTAACACACAAACTTTCGTATTTATAATATCAACGTCATTTTTTATTATTCAAAAATTAACTTTATACTAGAACTTGTGTTACCCGATACGAATTATACGAGAATTAAATTACGAGGCAACAGGTATCTTATAACAAAACATGCTCCATTGTCAAACGCCACGTCACTTACCTACCATTGAAAGGCACAAAAGTTTTTATTTTTTAATAAACCCTTGATCAGATGTGTTTCAAAATGTGGCGGCGTGTGAGGGCTTAAACTCGTATAATCTTCACCGAATAGGATCACTTATCGTGAAGCTAACCTACTTGAGAAAGGAGTGTTATTCAAAAGGGCTTTTAAACTGAACACGATGAATTTAGATACATAATTAAGTCTGAAATATATAACATAACATTATGCCCGTCAGCTTAGTTGAATGCGCGTTCGCCTTCTAAGTAGGTATCGGGTTCGATTCCCGGTACAACCAAAAATTTTTCCTAAGGGAAAATTGTGTTTCTGGTTCTGGGTGTGATTGATTGTGATCTGAATGTTAACAGCACCTACGAATCAGTCATCGAACTTAGTTATAAAGCGTAAATGACATAAACGCTTTCACACTCACAGCCTCACACGTTCGATGAATTTTATCGTAAACCAGAACTAGAAACATACTTTCACTTGGGAAGAAAGCTAGTAGATGTTACAGTGAATCGAACCCTGTTCCCGCTGCTTGGAAAGCAAAAGGGCCGTGCGGTTAACTGATATTTTTTATTCAAAATATAATATTTAATTTTGGAACTTCCTTTGGATAGATAATAGATTATTCACCAATAGTTAATGTTGTTATGGTTTGTGATACTGTGTGAGATGTATTGATGGACGTTTCAGAGTTTCGGCAACTCAAATTCTTAAGTTCATAGTAAGGATATAAATCCTTACTATGAACTTAAGAATTTGAGTACTTTTATGAACTTCTATGATGAATTTAAAAGGAAGTATCTTGTATATGTATGTATGTTTGTAAATTTCTATAATAAATCGCTTTTTCCAAACGGTTGAATGGATTAGTTAAGGTATCGTTAGATTTGTGCTTAGGGACCTGATATACAAAGCGACACAGGCGCGCGGCCCGGGCGCTGTAAAGATAAAATGTACGGCGCCTAAGGGACTTTTGATATACAATATAGGCTCTAGTGAAGACTAGTGTAACAAAATAAACTAAGCGGACAGGAAGCGCGTACAGGGCGTGTGGCGGGCGTGAGGTAAGTCACTTAGACTGGTTTTAAAAAAATGGCGATTTTTGACGCTAATTGTAAGTCTTCATCATAACTCAATATTCATGGTGCTGCCGAATGCAAAAGTTCCTCCATACATGTAGCTAGATGTGTGACTTGAGTATAACTACACCTTTCTGTTACACATTGTTTATGTATTGTAATAGATCCCTTTAAATTTAATAAGAAATAATTAGCAATCAATGCATTAAAATGGTTGTATTTAGTGCATTGCTTATAAGTTGACTAGTTTGTAGTCGGGTGTTTTTTTTTTATTATTATTTGAAATGTTATTTACTTTTTTTTCTTTTAAATCCTAGAGCTAGGATCAATTTTTTTTTCTCCCTAAGTCTGTTTTGTCGCTGGATTGCCTCAACGTTCTACATTTATAAAAAGTGGTGAAACAAGAGTACGGGCAATGTCTAGTCAAGTTACCAAGGATAAGCCAATTTACATAATGTATCCCGAAAGCCCTTTTAAGACGTCTTGCGGCACCATACATCAACAATTGGATGTATTACTCACACGGCTTGAGGTAAATTAAAAGTGCCTAAAGGAAGTAAACCTTTTGATATTAAAGGTATTTTTAGATAACATTAATTTTGGTTATACAGCAACGTTTTCTTTTACGAGAACCTAAATCCCTTATTAAGGAAAAAATTTATTGCATCAATGTGTGACGGTTTTTTAATAGGTATTTTTTGTTTATTTTAAACTAGCCGTACCCCGCGGCTTCGCACGCTTTAATTAAGTCAAAAAGTAGTTTATGATGTATATGGAATAACTTCCAGAACCTGAACTATATACTATATACATTCTATATTTCATCTAAATCTGTTCATTCGTTACAGAGATACGTGGTAACAAACATTCACACACACACACAAACTTTCGGATTTATAATATTAGTAGGATAGGATTATTGTAGTTTTGAAATGATTTTTTATGCGCTTTGAAATTCTGATCTGCAACCTTTTTGTGTAACGGAAAGTGGTGGGGTGATAAATAATTAAAATGTGTCCCTGTAATACAAAAGTTTCACTTCTATCGTGTGTCTACGACATAACCTGTTTTTTTATCACTGATAGCTAGACAGATAACTTTATGTATCTACGGGCCAATTGCCTATATTTCCTAAAACTTAACTAAAACTATGTACAGCAAAGAACCAAGTTACCTAGACATCGAGCCTATAGGTAACTCAAGTGCTCAAGCCCAATACCAGTGGGTAGCGTTCCCATCATGCTGGCTGCATTGCCTCTCTGAATTGCAATGCTAATACGTTGAGTCAAATAAGTGCCAGCGTTTTGGTCACGCGTCGCCTTAACCAGGCGCTCTGATAGAATTTAGAAAATAGAATGAGCTCTCGGTCCCCACGGACCCAGTGTCTCAACACCAAACTAGATAGCTAGATTTATCTGTAATCGTTTTTTTTTTTTAAATAAATAAATAAATAATATTTTATGCTGAAGTAGAAAGGAAGTATATAAACTCGCGGTTATAGGGTATGCTGACAGCATGACGCATTTCCAAAGTTCCGTTGATGCACTCCTCCATTCCACTCAAATTTGGCTTTGTTATAAATACTTCCAACAATTAAATTCTCTAAATACTACACACTCATTGTTATCCATTTACAATTTTTTTATGCCAGCACAAAATTAGCGACGGAGAGTGAATAAATTGCCAAGTGAGAGTCATTTCACGTAATTACGCCCCGTCATTCGCGACCAATTATAATGATTTAAACTGCCCGTTAGCTTAATTGGGAGAGCGTTCGGCTTCTAAGCAGGGGTATCGGGTTCGATTCCCGGTGGGAACACAAGTTTTCTCCCCATGAAACCAAACTTTATCAGTGTTATTTGGGATACATTTAATTGTCCGAATAAAGTGTTAGATAAATTAATATGCACTGTAGAAACTTTGTATATCAAAACCTCTCTTTGTAGATATAAACAAACAAACAAACGCATTCACACTCACATCCCTACACTTAGTTCAAAGACTTGTATCGTGGGTGCTGGAAACATTCACATCACACACACATTACACCCAGAACCAGAAGTACAAATATCCCATGGAAGGAATTTTTGCTCCTGCCGGGAATCGAACCCAAGACCCACGGCGCAGAGGGCGGACACCTGTCCATATATTATCTTCTTAATTAGCTGTGCTTATAAAAAGCGTCTTAATTATAACTTCTGCTCAACTAAAGTTAAACTTCCCGCTGGCGTAACTAAAAGCGCATTCGTCTTCTTAGCAGCGGGTATCGTTCTCGATTCCCAGTGGAAGCACAATATTTCTACTCAAGGGAAATTTGTGTTTCTGGTTCTAGGTGTGACAGTCTGTGTGATGTGAATGTTTCTATTACCCACGACACTAGTCATCAATTGTATTTAAGGATTGTGAGTGTAACGCTAGTAGTGGTAGGTCTAGTGTGTTTACCAGCTTCGATCACATCGTCACTTACCATCAGGTGAGATAGTGGTCAAACAATAGCTTGTCACAAAAAAAAAAAAATACTATCTCGTCTGCAGCCTTACTGCCTCGTTTGCACCCTTTGAGTTCTAATCCCAAGAAGTTAATTACAATAAAGCTCAGTGCTATTGAAAATAATCAGAGAGTGATTCCAACATTGCAAGAAATAAGCCTTTTCATCGCTAACAAAGAAAATGGCTGTCAAAGCTAAAAGTACGTCCCAAGTGTCAAGTTTCTTAACAAACGGTAACCACAACAATAGGTGCAGGCGGGCGTGGTTACTAGTCTATATACTGTGTCGTTTTATAGCTGTCATGTGTGCCACAGAAAAGAGACAGTAAGACATGTATACTTCTCCTAGTGAGTAACAAAACAAACGAAACAATTCACATTCACAGCTCCACACCAAGTTCAAAGACGTGTATGAAAGGTACCGGTAACATTTACATATCACACACACACAAGCAGTTATACACAGAACCAGAAGCACAAATGTAATTTGGGAAGGAAAATTATGTTACTGCCAGGAATTGAACCCACGAACCTGAGGGCGCAGAGGGCAGATACTTGCCCTTGCGCAAACTGGGTCGTAATAAGTTTTAGTATCTAAAAAATAAATGATGTCATAATAAATGATGTCATATCTCGAGGATAGAAGACGGCCAGAATTCTCTTCACTGTTTGGCGGCGTAAATGGGCTGCATAGATTTTTAAACATATAACGACAAATATATTTCTACTACGTAACACATAAAACGACTTAAACGTGTATAGCATTAAAAAGTTAATCCAAATGATCCTAAAAACTGTTTCGACACAGTCCACGTCTCTATGACTGCAGTGAAAAAATGAACGGGTAATTGACATTAAAAAAAAAATTACGATACGTATCAGCTTAGACAATAGGGTGCGTTTTTTTTTAAATTATTTATGCCTGATAGGCAAACATTTGACATAAATTTATGGAAAGTGAATTTATGAAAAATTTATGGATGATGCGGCTGAAGATGTAGCATGCTTGCCTAGAGGGTCTCTTGACTGAAAGAAGCAAGACGAGGACAATGAGTTCCACTCCTTCACAGTACGAATGATAAAATTAAAAGCGAAACGCTTTGAGTGAACTGGAGGTATGTCAACCATATATATGGATGACGTTTGACAGATCGTTGTTAGATGGTAAAACGAACAACGTGGAATTAACTCGTATAATTCCTGCACACACTCTCCAAAATGTAAACGGTAGAATACCGATAGACTCGCGACCTTACGAGCTTACCTTTTGTTATTTTAAATGACCTATGCATTTTTATTGTATAGTTATTCCGTCACACTATATTCACATTCGAACGCAGCCTACTGTGCTTTACTTACTGGGGCACAATAATGGGCACGTAGTTGAGTACCTGCCTACAAATCGATACCTTTGACATTGGTCGTTCAAATATTGTTCAACGAACATTGGACCTTGTAGCTTTGTCTTTCGGTAAACGGGTGATTTTAGTATACTGTTTACCTATAATTTATATAATGTACTGATTGCACGCGACTGCCTGCTGTGATTGCTTTTTACTGTTTATATTGTGAACCTAGTGTACTATAAGTAATAGTCTGACAGGATGTCAGAACAAGTAATCAGTGTATTTCGGCAGCGAAAGGGCAAGTTTTTTGGGTAATAAGCGAATGAGACTTATATATATACTAGTTTCTGCCCGCGACTTCGTCCGCGTAGTAGGTATAAAGTCTCATCTCAAGTGTAAATTAATACTAAATACATAAATTTTCAGTTTTTTGAATCTGAAAAAAATACAAGCTTTAAATGGTTAACGAGCCATGCTCCGAGGCTTTGCTTGCGTTAATCAAGTTTAAAAGTAGTTTATGTTAATTCTAGGTATGATGTACATTCCAAATTTCACCCAAATGTGTTCAGCTGTTACAACGGGAAGAGAAAAATAAATTTTATTCTGAAAAATAGTAATATATTGCGAGTCCGCTTTCAGAAAATCAAATACACATCGTGGTGTTTCCACCTCCATTTATCTCCCTTTATCGGACTTTAACAGTTTTCCATTTACTTCTTTTATTTTGAAAACTGGATTTTACCGGACAGAACTGGATCCGCCACAAAGCTCAATTTAACGCTGAAACATTGCAACGGGGAGTTTTCAATTTGATACAGTTTGTTAAAACTTTAGTTTGTAATTTAATCTTTGTGCTCGGGAAAATTTCAGTGTAAATAAAAAAGAGATAATAGACAAGAATAGTTAGGATAATAATTGAAATTTCGTGGCCAAAATCATCATTGGCGATAGTTAGCTAGTTGAGTTGCTTGCTTGCCGTACAGACTAAGTAGTGGGTACTTGTATAGACTAGTCCTAGTTTCAGGATTTTTTAATCTGCCTTAAGGCAACAAAATGGCTTAGCGATTGTTACCGTACGACTAACAACCAGGACCGACAGCTTAACGTGCCTTTCGAAGCACGGTGACACTCAGTTGAAAATCCCACTAAACGGTTACTCATTCAAGCACCGATCTGACTGAAAATTGCTAAGCTAGATGAGTAAAAACTGCAGTCTCGGTTACGGACGTAAGGTCGCCAGCCTATCAGTATTCTATAGTCTTTATTTCGAGGAAGGAGTCTCCGTCACACAAAGTTAAGTTGCAAAACTTTTTTTTATTGTTTTTTGTGGTTGGAAAATACCTAGCTCTTCCTTTCCTTCCCAGGGGTGAAGGAAAGGGGAGTATGGGGCTCGACACCCACGAGTGGCACCCACTAAAAACCTCCCCGTGAGCAGTCCCTCGTCGAGGGGGTAGAGTCGCGCTAGCAGTCATTATCTTGAAATACCACCAGATCGCTGGAAACGTTTCACTTCTACGTTCTTCATTCGTTCTGTAAAGGAATGGAACGCATTGCCTGCGTCTTTGTTCCCTGCATAATGATATAACCTGGTATTGTCATAGTCTAGAGCGAATAGAAGTTTCTTCTATGCAGCTTGTTCTCGTCTCCGATCGCATCAGCACTTAAATCAGGTGAGATAGTGGTCAAATACTTGTTTATCTTGCATTAACACTAAAATATTGAAGGACTGCATTTTTATAATATTTTTAAAAACTGTGCATTAAAATAAATACAAGACCAAAAAAATTAAACTAAATCCAATGAAAAACATCGAATTCTGAAAAAAAAATCGCAGTTGTAAAAGCCCGCCTTAGCCGTAGCCGCCCTAGCCGCCCACGCGTACACCTTGACATTTCACCTCTACAACGTGCCTTTTATGCCTTTCAATGGAAATGATGATGGATAAACATGAAAAAGTGAACGTGATATTGTTTTGTAACACTTTGAACACTTATAATAAGGTAACTGCGTACTTGGTAGTGCGTAGCGACTTGAACATAGGCGGAGTCGTTGTAGTGTTGCATAGAATGATCACTTTGCAGCCTTTTTAACCGAATTCAAAAACAAAGAGGTTCTCAATTCGACGGTTTTTTTTTGTACTTCATTACTTTTTTCTAGGTGATCCGATTTTGATGTTTTTTTTTTATTTGAAAGCTTCTCATGTGGTTGGACCACATTTAAATTTGATCACGATCTGACCAGTAGTTTTTGATTAATCCTCAATAATGTGTATTTAATTCATTTATACTGATCTTAGGTTCCGAAGATAAATCAATGAAGCTGGGTTTTAACCGACTTCATAAAAAAAGGAGAAGGTCTTATCGCTGTATTTTTTTGTTTTTATGTGTTACGTCATAACTTCTTTCTGGGTGAACCGATATTGTTTTTTTTTTAATTAAAAGCTGTTGCTTTCCCATTGGTCCTATTTAAACTGGATTAAGTACTTTTTGAGTTATTCTTAATGATGCGTATTTGATACATTTAATTTGATCAAGGGTTCCAAAGATAAAGCGGTGATTTCGGTTTTTTTAAGCTTTGCAGGCGTTTAAATTATTACACTCCATATGAGTACCTAAGTCTTTTCAGTATCTTCTCGTGCTTAAGTACTGAAAAACAGTCGTAGATCAAAATCTCGCTAAAATTACTACGAATGGCGTTTCGGCATATAATCTTGAGATAGTGATTTAACGCATTCAGATATTAAAAGAAACAATTTACTAAGAGAAAGATCTTAATTGATTTTGTTTTATAGCATTACCTGTGCATGCTAGGCAGAACTAAAGACCATAATATTATATGGAATTCATGAAATATGTTTATTTGGCACTATAAACAAAACAAAACAAAACATAACATTTATAGATACCACAAAACAGCTCACAAAGAAACATAGAAAGAAAATTAAAAAAAAAACAAAAAGTGCCAAAAGGTGAGCCTGCATTTTTGCAAGAAGAACACAAAGCGCTGATTCTCTGTCACAATTTTAGAGGTGGCGGATCAAGTCTTTTTTTTATCTGTATAATCAAGAAAACGTTTGACCACTATTGAGATCGCATTGAGACGCATCGTCACTTAGTCTCTATCTCTCATCACGCTCACCTGATGAGAGATAGGGACTAAGTGACGATGCGGTCGATAAAGTCACATATAAAAAAAAACCATATCAATATCTTGGGAAAACTTGGAAAAATTGTGAGCTACAATACCACAGACAGACACACTAATACACTATTAAAATTATAACAACCTTCTTTTTCGTCAGGCGTTAAACAATTACAAACTCTCCTAACTTTATTTAAACCATTAGGTTATTACATAATAGTACCTGAAAGAGACAAAAAAAACTTAAAAAGAAACTACTTGGATAAAACGACGTTTTCTAAAAATGAAACATAGCTAGATCGATTTATCGCCCCCGAAACCTCCTCCATACTAAATTTCATGAAAATCGTTTTTTTTTTTATTTGTGACAGGCTAGTGTTTGACCATTATCTCACCTGATGATAAGTGACGATGTGATCGAAGCTGGTAAACACATTAGAAACCGTTTCCGAGATTCAGATGATATATGTATACATTATGCAAGAATTTCTCGTTTAAAGGTATTAGATATAAAAGATAATCATTTTTATATCCAAGATTCTATTAAAAAATATGTCTGCTTATGTCTGTCTCTATAACGAAGACAAATCACTTCCACCTCGAATATTTCAAAAACTTTTGTAGAACAAAATCTCACAAAAAGTTACCTACTGTTTACTACCAAATATAAAGAGCTTTTCATAATTTATTATGAACAAAGAACGTTAAATAAGATAAATACCTAAAGACGTCTCAGAGTTGTCTACGAAAGAATTCCCTTTTTCCTTGTTTGCCTATTTTTCTCTAACCTGTACTTTTCTTAGTAGCAGATGTTTTTTTACTTGCATTTAAGACGACGATATTATATCGGATGGCTACGGACGGTAAAAGCGAGATCTCAAAGTTGGATTGGGTGGATCAGCACTTTGTCCGTCCGTCCATCCATGTGTCAGAGGCATGTAGCGTCTAAACCACACACGCAAATAACTCCAAATCTCAGATAATAGGAAAAGCTATAGATCAAAGTCAGAAATGGCAAATAAAATGACATAAATAAAAATATTAAGGATTTATACGACTTCACTCACGGTTGTTTGCTCGCATTGTTACGAGACTAGTTTCGGAACATTCGGTACTCTTTCATCAGTCGAGTACGCGAGTAGTCCTTTCAGCGTCTCGGCCTTTGCGGTTCAGTTCAAGACTTCAAATGAACCTTTTTCTAAATTCGTACCATGATGTCCTAAATCAGTCCATTTTAAGTTGTTTCCTAAGCAGCGCTGCTAATAGTCTGATTACGATTTCGTTCACCTGTACTTGAGTACACGCCGAGACGCCGGACGCCGGATGTGTATTACTTACGAATCTTTCATTTGAACAAAATAATTTTTATTTGCCCGTGTTGGGTATCGTTAATAAGAGCTTGACAATTAGAGTTAGAAGTAGAGTACGAAACTGTTTTTCAAAATAATCTATAATCTCTCGTATTTCTAAATACTTAAAGCTTCATTTGATTTGAGTGCAATCAATCGAACATCGGGAAGTGGGTCGGGTCTAATTTAGCTTGCAAGATTTGATAAAAGCTTGTAAAAATAGAAATTTAACTATGTCGTGAATAAGGTTTAGTTTCTTATCGACATATTATTATTAAAAGGTACGTACTCGAACAACAACCCCGAATGACTTTCACATGTGATAAAAGTTCTCATAAAAATAAATTTGTATTTTTCGATAAAAATCTTCTAGACGTTTCGTATCGATAACTTTTATGTGGATGACGTGGTGGTGCTTTAGAATTTTATCATATCAATTCAAACAGATAGTAAAAATTACATAAAATTATAATATATTTTTATCAGGAAGCTTACTATTTAAACGATCAAAGCTTTAAACTTAACTACCGTTCGTTCGCAGCGTTTCGCTTTGACATTCATTTCAGCGAAGGAGTGGAAGCAATTTGTTCCCTGATCCGTTAAAGACTTTAAAGTCTGTATTAGTCAAGACCTACATCTATACCTGTAGATATCAGTTATGCTAAATCCCTACATTTTTTTAGGACGTAATAAATGACTACCTATCCCAAAATAAAGCTACTGCACATTGCTGCGTCATTATTCATATAATTTTTGTGCTAGTATTACTTGAGTATTTTATATAGGTATATATTATATTCACATTAGGTATAGGCAACTTCGGCAAAGCAGCGCAAGCGGTATTAATTTGGAAACCTTGGCAGTGGTAACATATTTGAGCCGTCTAGTATTGAGAAACTGGACCCGTGGGGAGCAGGAGCTCATTCTGTTTTCAAAAATATATCAGAGCGCGTGGTTATGGCGATGCGTGAACAAAATGCTGGTACTTATTGGGTCAACGTATTAACATTGCAATTCAGAGAAGCACTGCTGCCAACATGATGGGAACGCTACCTACTGGGAGTGGGCTTGAACACTTGAGTTACCTATAAGCTCTGTGGCTTGTAAGTAACTTAGGCGTTTACTGTAGAGATGTATTCAGTTTTAGTTTAGTTTGAGGAAATGTAGTCCGTGTTAGCCCGTAGATAAAGTTACTTTGGTATACATTTGTAGTAAAAGTATAGGTATGTAAATAATATGTATGTATATTCAAATTATTATGATAATTTCTTATAGATCGTTTTCATTGACTAGTATGTTTACACCACCGTCTAACACATTCCAGTTTAATTTATGTCCATACTAAGGTTTACTGGAAGTACGATAATTAGTTAATTGCACATATCAGATAATGTTTGACCATTATTTAACCTTTTGCTGAGAGACGATGAGGTCGAAGATGGCAAGATCACATGGCAAATGGCCGCATCATCGCTTTCCATCAGGTGAGACACTGGTCAAATGCTTGCGTATCGAGCATAAAAAATAAATAAATGAAGTAGCTTCTAGAGCAGCGGAGTTTCTCAGAGTGACAAGCGCTTGCTGAAAATGATTTTGAAAAATTCAAAAGTGTGGGTGGCACGGAACTATAATGCCCATTACTTACCCAAGCGTGACGCTTACCATCAGCGGAGCGACTTGCATGTTTCTTCTTATATTCTTTATTGTACACACATTGATAAAAAAAATTTACAATAAGGCCATAACAAAAGATGTACAAAGCGAGCTTAACTTCACAGAGTTTCCTTACAGCAAACCCTTTAAGTGGGATATAATTTATAGGAGCGAGTAGGTTGTTGTGTAACATAGAAATATGATAACAATACAAGTTACTAATAATAAGTTACAAATATACATTCAAGTTTTTTATAATAATAGACAACATATAAAATATAAATAGATAAATATAAACAATATAATAAAGTAAGAATAAATACCAATATCAATAAATAAATATCACCTATATATATATATATATATATATATATATATATAAATTACACTAAATACCTACAATATATATAAATTTAAACTTTACTTAAATAGTGATTCTTCAATCAAATACCATAAAAAAGTTTAGTTCTGTCGTTTGTTTTAGTTAGTTTAGTTAGAGTTAGGTAGTTGACAAGTTGAACCAAGCATTGCCAACTTTAGGATCGCAACGAACGTACAAATGAGTAAAAACTAAAATAAGTTTCAATATTATCTCCTATGAATTCTACAACTTGGCACAGTCCAGTAACGAACTAAAACTAGCGCAAAATAATGTAAAGTCCTACATGAGTTAGTGAGCACTTGGCTCTTACATCGCATAATGTACTGGCAACACTCCAAATGTGATAGCTTAATGATACCACTAGTCACGATATAAGTACTCTGCTTCTATTTCGTGTAAATATTGTATATGCTTTTAACATGTTCGGTTATGGCTTATTTATATTTTAATTTGTTCTATTGTTAGAAATCTTCTAACGTCCCTTTTTTGTATCAAATGTAGGTTAACTTTTCTGCCAACCTCTAATTTTTTTCCCTTTAATGTATATGTATTGATTTTTTTTATTTTATGCTCACACACTCACAACCTTACACTAAGTATGTCGTGGGTGTCAAAAACATGTATATGTTTTTTGTTATCCAAGATAGGCACCACTATCTCTTTGATGGTAGGCGACGACGATGCGATTGACAATGGAGTCTTTTTTTTAGACATAAAAAATATTTTTATGAAATAATATGTAGATGTTTATGTACTAGATACAGTAGTTTAGCCGATTTTAAGATGTCTTTCTCAAAAATGGTTACACATTTCACTAAACTACCAAATTGTTATTCCCAACATGGATTGGACCAAAAAAATTCCTTATTAATAATAGCAATTATTCCATAGAAGAATATTTTAATGATAAATTTTGATCGAATATTTATTACAATTATATAATAATAATACATCGTAAATACAGAAAAATAAAAAAATAATAATAATTATAATTATTATTAAACGCAGGGGAGGTTTTGTGGCGAACCGTCGGTGCGTGGCGACACCGCGTACCCCGAGACACTCCCTGGGGCTAAATGAGACCCCTGACCCTCGGCTTGCCTTAATTGGCCGTCCGAGGGTGGAGGCGCAAGAGCTAAGTTTTTAAGCTCCAAGGGTGGAAGTGATAAAGGGCATAACGTCGGGAGTAGCGTTTAGTGAAACTGCAGCAACACCTCTCAGCACCCTTTAGCTATCCACACCAACGTTGCTCCTTATATCGCCAATGCAGGCGGCCCTTAAGGGGAGCCCGTTCAGTCGGTGGCGAGTCATCACCTGCCTACATATTTTTAAATGAGGCGGAATTGGCAGGTGCTGTAGTCTCATGCCATAATCCAGATATTTTATAAACCATCAAATATACAATGCAATACTCTAAATTTTTACTCGCATTAGTCATAGTTATTGTCAACCCAATATCATCCATCCCTCAGTCTATAGTTAATAATATATATTTATTGTAAAGGCGTGTGCAAGCATAAAACGGCATCAACGTCTAACGTAAGAGATGTCGCGTCGTATGTTTGGACACGCCTGATATGTTATTATTAAACTGTAATTATACCAAAGGGCCTCTTAGCGTTGGCTACGGCTCCGCTAATGCCTTACAAAGGTCCGGGCACAGACCCGTGAGATTAAATAAATTATAATTATTATATTATTATAATTTTGTCCTCCTCTCTTCTAAATTGTAAATTGCTGTGCCCTACCAGGGTCTATAAAGAACTGTTAACCAATTTTATTATAATATCCTTGTAATTACTTTATAGTTGCAATAAAATACTGAATACTGAATACTGGATTTTTATAAAACGGTCGTACTTGGAAATCTCTTTTCAACGTGACCCGGACAGAAAAAAATATTGCTTATCCTACTTACATGTATATCCATACATTCCTTAATAATTTTATTAATATCATTTTAATTATAATATTTGGCTTTGAGCCACAGAATAACATTATGACTGACGAACGGACGGACAAAGTTCGCCACTTTGTTCACCACCCAATTCAACTTAAAGAGCACGCTTCGCTCGGTCAATGAAATAAATATGAAATTCCAGGGTAGTTAATCACTTGGTACCGTGCATAAGTGAAAGGAAGTGAAGATTGATTAGGTTCTGCAGGGTGGACCTTATCACGGGAAATGTAATAACTATGACACAGTAAAATAACAGTAAGGGACATTCAAAACAAATATAAATAGTAAAATGATGTTGTAGAGTTTGCAGGAAATGTATCTACGGGCCAAATACCTATATTTCATAAAACTATATACATTTATTCAGATGTATCTCGTTACAGTTTGCAGATCATATAAACTATATTATCAAATAAAAATATATTTATTTCGGACAATATGATCCATTTGTTAGTAACACAAAACTTAAAAGTATGTTAGTACCTATAAAATAAAATATAATTGGTAAGGTTAGGAATTATGACGCACTTAAAAATAAATTGATGTAAGTGTGATTATATCCCTTTATAGACCCTATTCGTAGAGAGAAGTACAAATAAAGATGATAAGGATTCATGTTTGACAGTTTTCTCACCTGATGATATTTACTCTTAACTTATTTAACTCTCACACTGTACCTGTTAGGAATCATAAACAAAAAACACGAAGGGGGCCAGAAAGGACGAATTCCAATCTGACCCGCTCCGGCGCAGACAAAAGAGAGGAGGAGGTGGTTTGCCCGACTCTTTTATCCTCTGTAGTAGGTCACTAGTGGAGAGTCTAGGGAGCTCTCCACCGTCTGGTGGTGGCCTGGTGAGCAAGGTCATCCGTCCATGGGCGCAGTGGCCCTGCATCCTAGCCTACCGCCGACACAAGATAGAGACTGCTAGCGCGACCATATTTACACGTACGGATGATAAATGTAGAAGCAAAACGTTTAGAGAAGATCTGAGGTAATTAAACTATAAATGGATGACGTTTGTCAGTTTGCCACGTGGTCCGATTATAGAAAAGGCATGTGGGAATCAGCTTGCAAACTAATTACATTCGAGAGCACACTCTCCGAAATGTAAGCGATAGAACACCGATGGGCTAGCTACCTTACGTCGATGACTGAAGTTCTGACTGAAAACTTAGACTCAACCTACTAACGGAGTGTAATGTAAGTTAAGAAACTTCTTTGCAATAATTTTGTGGCCACCATAACACGTGACAAAACTGCAACCTGACCTACTGTGAAATGTAAGCGATAGAACACCGATGGGCTAGCTACCTTATGTCGATGACTAAGGCTCTGCAACTTGGACTCAACTAGCTAACGGAGTGTAATGTAAGTTAAGGAACTTTATTGCAATAATTTTCTGGTCACCAAAACACGTGACCAAACCCGACCTGACCTACTCTGAAATGTAAGCGATAGAACACCGATGGGCTAGCTACCTTACGTCGATGACTGAGACTCTGCAATTTGGACTCTAGCTATCGAAGTGTAAGTTAAGGAACTTCGTTGCAATTATGCGGTCACCAAAACCCGTGACCAAGCCCTGACATGACCTACGGTTTCCACTCTACTGCTACGCCTGCTTAATTAAGGGTAAACGCACTTAGCGCGTTTGGAGCCGTCCTAATGGAAGTGCCAATTAGGCGTCCCGGCGGGGAATAATCGCACGCAGGTTTTCGCGGTTGAAACACGCAGGTTTATTGTGACACGGTCGAAGCGTCTTAATTTTTGCGGCTGGTTAAATTGGTGCTGGAAAATATTATAAAAAAACCGCATTTGATGAAGCTGTGTTTTTGTCATCTTCATGTTTATGTTACGATAATTTAAACGCAAGCAAAGCTTAAAAAACCGACTTCACCGCTTATACTTAGTATTTGTTGATTTTCTCAAAAAGCGCTAAATCAATTTCGATAAAATATATATAGGAGCACCTCTGAAGTATCATCTATTAAACATAAAAAGAATAATCACAATTAAATGCAAGCAAAGCTTAAAAAACCGACTTCACCGCTTATATTCTGGTTTTGTATTTCGAAAAAAAATATATAGGACCACCTCATAAGCATATTCTACCAAACAAAAAATAAATCATCAAAATCGATTTATAATTGGCGGAGATATCGGTTTTTGGGTATAAAGGGGGGCTTCAGAGTTTTATCTTAGCAATCCAACATGCTGTCAGCTTACTATTGTCATATAAAAAGTTTTGTATCAAAAAGTTAAGTTTTAATATTCATACCCGTGTTTTAATAAAATTTTGATTTAAGTGTGCGTATCAGTACTAAACATTACTAAAGTTTATTTTTCTTTTACAAAATTAAACGAAAAGCTTTGAATTTGAGTGTTTACATTTAAGGATGTTTTATGGTTTTTTACTAACTGACTTCAATTTAGAAATAAGTTTATTCGTAGCATACAATTCTTATAAACGTACATCTTATCATAAACATTTCCTAGAAGGACTTCTCTTCTAGGGAATATTTACAGCGATTTATATCATTATTAGCAATGTGATGGCAGTTATCCTTGAGAGCATGCGTATTCCAGGTCTAGTGTGTTTACCAGCTTCGATCACATCGTCACTTACCATCAGGTGAGATAGTGGTCAAACACTAGCCTGTCACAAAAAAAAAAATATATATTTTGATGTAGTATTGTAAGTTATTCATGAAAAAATGAAAGACTCTTCAGGCATAAAAATATTTAGTTAAAAAGTAAAGTAAAATCGTCACGAATTCAAATTACGTATTCACCCGCTAGCCACTCCCCATCAAGCTATCATCCCGCACACTGTTAACTCCAAGCACGTCAGAAGCTAATTTAAATCCTCCGCAAGCGACTTAAGTCACTCTCAACCGATTTACTTTTCAACTTCCCGAGAATAAATCACGTTAAATAATAAACAACAGTAAGGACAGATGGACTTCATTTGCGGGGGACTGAATATAAGAATATTTTCCAACATCGTACATTTAGCTATCGAAACTTTTGACATCTCTTATTTCAGACTTTATTAGATATGAGAAAATTAGTTCTATTAGTTGACCGAGTGAGCGCGTTATGCGAGCGAAGCGTCTTCGTTTCAGCTTGGGTAAAATTGCTTTCGTATGTCCGGCGGATTTCCGGTTGTTCTCCTATACAGGTCGCATTTCTCAACCGATTCTCGTGAAATTTTGTGAACATGTTCGACAAGTATATAGAAATTTATAGTCGATTCAGTGTTGTTTTTTTCTTAATGGCTATGGGAGTAATCAGGGTTAAAAACGTAAAAAAATATATTTCAGCCATTTCGAAAAATACGCGAGGTCTTCAGCTGAATAATAATTGCAATATTATGTACCTTTGTGATTCTCTGTCCCCAGCACTAGGTCTCCTAAGAGCCTGTATAGCTGGGTTACAGCAACCCTCTCCGGTTACATACTATAGCTTATTGTTAAGTATCCTTTACAGTAATTATTGTTTGTTTAGCTCAGAGCCACTACGAGTAATTTATTTGTTTGAATCATTTTATTTTATTAGTTTTGTTCTATCATAAAGATTTTTTTTAGAAGGGCAAATGTGTGTTGGTTTCTAATATTAAGAGTAATATTCAGTTGCCACAGCACAGATAAACGCTTATAATTACGCTTTGTAAAGCGTAATAACTAAATGCAAGCCAAGCTTGAAAAAGCCTAATTCAACGCTTATATTTTGGTTTTGGCTGGATCGATTTCGATAAAATTTATATGGGACCACCTCTGAAGTATAATCTACCAAAAAAAACATCGTAATCGATTCATAATTGGCGGAGATATCGCTTAACATACATACAAGAAAATTATACATTCGAATTGAGAACCTCCTTTTTTGAAGTCGGTTGAAAACAAACAAGCGAGCCAACAAGAGGCTCGTCTGATAGTAAGCTACTCGCCTGCTTGTCTGTTTATACCGTAAAAATAATTTTAATTGTTTAGCAAGAAAAATATGTATATATCAAAACATTGTAACCACAATATATACAAAAGCTATGTAATCGGTTTAATCGCTAAGCAACAATTTCTCCAAAAATATATATTCTGTATATAAATATAATTTACTGTGTTTGAGCGCCATTGCCGTAAGTTTGTGACTTTCCTTACTGTTTAATATTTGTAAAACCACAGATATCTATAGAAGCATCCGAGTTAGAGCCAATTTTCTTATGGTGAATGGAAAAAATGGTTATTTCGTAATTTATAGCTCTTTCTTGTTATTCTTTAAATTATATTTTTCATCTAAGCTGATATATGTTTCGGTCTTCTTAATTTTATGGCTATTATAATAAGAATAATTTAAAACCAACCGCACTTAATATTTTCAATAGACTTCAAAAACGTAGGTTCTCAATAATTCGACTGTATGTTTTTTTTTGTTTGCTGCTTATACTTCGGAGGTGGTCCCATATAAATTTTATCGACATTGATCAAGCCAAAACCAAAATATAAGCAGTGAAGTCTGTTTTTTTAAGCATTGCTTGCGTTTAAATTTGGAAACGGAATGATCAAAGTGGTATCAATGATGTTAAATAATAATATTGCATGGATATGGATGGAATGTGGAAAATATAAAAAGATGGAAGATGTAAAATATAGAGGGGCACTGCCGTGCCCCCCGATAACAATGTAATGGAAATAAATTTGTTGTTTATGAGAGTGTTTGTATGACTATTACTTCTACACGCTCAAATGGCTGGACCAAATTTGATAAAAACATGTATGGAGGTGGCCGACACCCTGGATTAAAACATAGGCTGATTTTTATCCCGGGATTCCCACGGGTCCGGACTTACGCGGGTAAAACCGTTGGGCGCAGCTAGTAATAATATAAAGACCAAAATATTTGTTTATTTTGCGAGTTTTTTTTTGTACCCAAGGGAAATTTGTGTCTGGTTCTGGGTGTGATTGTGTATCATTTGAATATTTTCGGCATCTGGACACAAGCTAATGAACTTAGTGTGGGGCTGTGAGTGTGAAAGCATTTTTATACTTATTTATGTTTGGGTGCGGCTCTTTTTTATAGCGGCAGCATAAACATAAACGTTTTCACACCCACCACCTCACACTAAGTTCGATGACTTGTTTTGAAGGTGCTGGAAATATTCACATCACACACAGAATCACCACCAGGACCATAAACACACCTTTTTCATGGGGAGAAAACTTGTGTTCCCGCCGGGCATCAAACTCGATACCCCCCCCCCCCCCTGCTTAGAAGGCGAACACCACCCAAATAAGCCAACGGACAGTTATATAAAGCAATATAAGTAAGAATTATAATGTGAATCATCTAACAACAAGACAAACTGTTAAACGTCATCCATTTATGGTTGACATACCTCCAGTTCGCTCGAAGCGTTTTGCTTCTACGTTTATCATCCGTACAGTGAAGGAGTGGAACTCATTGCCCTCGTCTTTGTTCCCCAACATAATCTGGGAGTCTTCAAGTCAAGAGTGAATAGGTACCTTCTAGGCAAGCATGCTACATCTTCGGCCGCATCATCGCTTTCCATCAGATGAGATTGTGGTCAAATGCTTGCCTAACGCACATAAAAAAAAAAAGAATGCTCATTAATTGAATTATAGGATTATAATAAATTATTTGCATTACATTACAAGACATCAATTTCTTTCATCACTCAACTTTAACCCTGTATTAAATATATGTATTTAATGTACAAAATGTATGTATTGAATCATACTTTACACTATTGGCATCTGCATAAACGTGTGATAAAATGCTAGGCTATCCTTGTTTCCCATTTGTAAATCTTGACCTTGTTCAAACTGTGACGTCAAATCCAATATATCTTCACTTATAGGCACATAACGTCGTAAATATGTATCCAACTGTGTTTTACTATATTCTTCCCTATATTTTTGAAGATCTTCATCCCTTAAATATGATCCTGAATTAATATTGGTGTCTGTGTTCATATTGTTGAATTGATCATTTACATTATTTTTGTAATGCTTGGCAGTATTTTCTTCCAGAATCTTTGAAATGTGTTTGAGTATATTTTTGTATTTAGCATCATTAGAGTTTACTCCTACTACGTCTAAATCTTCACTGATAGGTACGTATTTCACTGATTCAGAATTTTCTTTGATTTTTTGACCATTATAGCTTGCAACATTGTCATCACTTACATTGAAACTTATTGTTTTAGGAACATCTAGGTTCACCTTTACTCTTATATCATAATCGTTATTATGCATCGTGCTTTTGTTGTCTTCTTTATCAAAACTATCGTTGAAACGATGTTTCGGCTTGTTTATTTTCTCGTCCATAGCTTTTTTCTTTGAAGCTTTCTTCTTTTTATGAGTTAGAATAAGATTAGAATAAGACATTTCATGTGTTTCTGTGTTATTGATCGGAGTAGTCGCACTCACTAAAACATTAGTATTAATCTCTTGCTCTCGTTGATTATTATAATTTATGGTAGTTGGTATATCTTCAATATTTTCAGATTGATTGTTATTAATTATTTTTGTTGTATTTATATTATTTGTTTCTGTTAATGCAGCTATGCCATTGTCAACTTCGTTAAGTGTCTTCAGCTTGTTTTCTATAACTGTCTTATTAGTGTGACTGTCAATATCAGAAGTTTTACCATTTCCTGGAAATTTTAGATCCAAAATAATCACTTCAGCGTTGTTACTTCTAAAACTACATATAATTATTAAAACGATGAAAATGCGACACATATTTCACAACTGGTTTCGAAGCAATCACTGTAAATGTTATTTACTGCATATCTGATAGGCGTACAAATCAGAGAAAATCTAATTGTGCACACTGCTGTGCGTGAAATCATTTTGTTAAGGTGAGGTGACATTAAAAATACACTGTAATATCGATGTTCTGCTTTGGTTTCAAATGTAAGAATATGAAGAGAATAATATTATTGTTCGTTTGCTTTGTCTTTAATTCATATTGTCATGGTCATAGAAACAATTACTTGAATAATAGCTTGTTGGAAAACTATTATACTATTACAAAGTAATGTCTTCAGTACAACACGCTACATACACTCTAATGAAAACGTGATTGGTTGATACGCTTATCGCTCTTTATGCGATTTCATGTTGGCTTTTCTAATCAGCAATATGCTTTAGTTGCCGTAGATTTTCTAAGAGGTCAGTTATATGTATGTTAGTAGATTTCAGAACAGTAATAATAATAAAATATTGTAAAAACTTGTGGTATATACCAATGGGACAGTCTGCAGCGCTGCGTAGGTATATACTTAACCACTTTTTTGCTTTATCTGATTATTTAATTGTCTGAATACCACGCTATAGATCCTTTTGTATTTTATATGTAACTAGCGATCCGCCCCGGCTTCGCCCAGGTGTGATAAATGAAGAACCGCTCGACCGATTTTGTGCAAACTTCACATAAACCATCTGCTAAATAGTCCGAACAAAGCCTAAACATTTGGTTTGGATAGGTGAGCCCGTTCTTGAGTTATAAAATTACAACGAAAATTGGCATTGATTTTTTTGTCATGGTCTTTGTTGTATACAGCAGATAATTTAGTTCCCTCCTTTCCCAAAGGATCTTAATCTCCCGACGAACGTTACCTAATCCGCCCGCCACCTGCAGACGCTGCCTCTAGGTAATCAGACGCTAATATTATTTAGAAAATTGTTCAAACGAATACAACGTTATAATCAAACAGTAGAGCATTTGCTCTTAAACACACACACACACACTCACAAACAAAACCAGCACCAGAAGCAGACATTTTCCTTGATAAGAAATGCCACTTGAAGAATAAACACTTTTTAATTGCCTCTTCCACATTTATTAATTTTATTGGTAAATAATTATTACAGGGCAATAACAATGTGAAAATAACCATATTTAAAAATTATATTCAAAACGTAAAAAAATAAAATAAAATGAATTATTCATAAATGTCAATAGAAATAGTAATGAATTTAAGGATAATAAAATAAAATATTATTAATACGTGTAACGTGTATTCCTTTTCGGTTTGTTATATTCCTTAAAATTCTTCACTAAATTCTTCCATGTTTCACAGAGGCAATATTTTTTGCAGCAGTGCCTGAAGATAAAGGCCGGCTTTTGTACGCGATGCACTTTACAACGCTCGTTAGGCCGCTCGTTACTGACGTGTCTGCAGTTTTATAGCGTGTTAATAGTATTGTGCACAGTTACACATTGTAGCAATATTATAAAGGCGAAAGTTTGTGTGTGTGTTTGTACGTTTGTTACTTCTTCACGCTCAAACGGTTTTTTTTTTAATTCTCGATAGGCAAGCATTAGACCACTATCTCACCTGATAGAAAGTGATGATGTGGTCGAAGATGGAGCATGCTCGCCCAGAAGATACCTGTTCACTCGAGATCTAAAGACTCCTAGATTGTACTTAACGGGAAACACAGATTCGGGCAGAGAATTCCATTCCTTAGCAGTACGTATAATCAATGTGGAAGCAAAACGCTTCGTACGCACCCTTGGAATATCAACCATAAAAAGATGTCGCGTGGCTGATTGTCTGGTTGTCCGATGGTAAAAGGGGGATGGGGGAATCAGATCATGCAATTCCGTGGCACACTCTCCGAAATGTATTCTATAAAAGACCGATAGACTTGCGACCCTACGACGATGTTCTAGGCTTTGAAGCTTCGCATCCGTCAGTTCTTTGCAGTTTATTAGTCTCTTAGCTCTGCGTTCAATAGTCTCTAGTGTCTCAAGCTGGTACTTCGCAGAGCCATCCCAAAGATGAAAGCAGTACTCCATACAGGATCGAACCTGTGCTTGGTACAAGTTCAATGAAATTTGTTATGGATGTAGCTGACACCCTAGATTAACACATAGGATACTTTTGCCCGGAATTCCTGCAGGTCCGGGTCTAACACGGGTAAAACCACCGGGCGCAGCTAGATGTTTTATAAAAATAACAGATAAAAACATAAACCATAAACGCTGTCACACTCACAGCCCCACACAAAGTTCGATGACTTGTGTCGTGGGTGCTGGAAACATTCACATCACATACACAATCACAACCAGAACAAGGAACACACACATTTTTCTTGGGGAGAAAATCTGTGTTCCCGCCGGGAATCGAACCTGATACCCCTGCTTAGAAGGCAAACGCCACCCGACTAAGCCAACGAGCAGTTCAAAGAGATATTTGTATGTATTTAAGCATTAAACTACTTATCTATGAACTAATCTATCTACTATAGATAGAAATAGCACGTGTCTACCCGGAGCCGATTTCGAACATTGAAAATGTTACATGAGAACTAGGTTCTCAGTCCCAAATAAACAAAGAAAATGAGACAGTTGGTACAGTATATTAATTGTAAGTTTTCAAACTACCATGGTCACTTTCACAATAAATAACGGGATATTTACCATGTACTCGTTTCGTACTCGTTTACTGCGTTGATTCAACGCAGTAAACGAATACGGGCGCGTGTAGACCGTTTCGTATGCTCGTAAATCTAAATCTTCATCCACCCGCACTACTCCAGTTACTCCGTGATCATGACGCTTGCAACAGTGCCGAAATATCCCGTTATTGATACAAACATTTATAGTATATTAATTTATTTTCACTCCGTGAACATTCAACACTTATCATTCAGGACTTACAATAGAACATTCAGTGGCATTGATATTTTCCATACCAGCAAAATTGGTCTTAAGAGCGAGGTTAACAAAATACTTAATGATGATAAAAATGGTGGCAAATTCAGCAGTTGTACTTGAAACTAAACTTACATACTTGATTGGAAAGTACGTAACATACATATGAGAAATAATAATAATATTGTATTTTTCTAAACTTGTATCTAAATATATATAACTCAAAGGTGACTGACTGACATAGTGATCTATTAAGGCACAGCCCAAACCAGCGGATCGGGCTGAAATTTGGCATGCAGGTAGATGTTATGACGTAGGCATCCGCTAAGAAAGGATTTTGATTAATTCTACCCACAAGGGGAAAAAATAGGGGATGAAAGTTTGTATGAAACTTTGTCAATTTTAAAATAATACTTATTAACGCGAGCGAAGCCGCGAGCAAAAGCTAGTATACTTATATAACTTGTATATTTGTATACATAAGTATACCTTTTTACTTGTTTATTAGCGATTGTCGTATTTCTGTTCAAATTAATAATCTTCAAAATTTAAATCCGTTATTGGCTATAAGTTTATAGATATATAAGTTACCATATGTTTTAAAAGTATTATAGCTGTGGATTTTGTTGGAAAGAATAAATAAATGAACAAATTTCAGAGTGCTGGACATCGATCTACTTGTACTAGTTTTGAGTTTAAATTAAGTAAGTACGTTCGCTGTAGGTCACAATGAAGAAAAACAATTTTCCCTTGGAAAGAAACTTGTGTTTCCACCGGGAAACGAACCCAATACCCATTGCTTAAATGGTGAACGCGCACTTACTCGTAGCTAAGTCAGTGGGCTGTTCAACAAGTTCATCAATTACACTAAATATAATAAATCAATAATTAATAAATTAATTTAGAATGAACATAGTGACAACTGAAGTGTATTTAATAAATTGAAGTGTAATTAATCCTAATTTTGTAACAAAATATATTTCCCTTTTTTTATTTTATATATATTTAACAGTGGACGGAAGAGGCTGTATCCCACGACACAGGACTTTTCGCTAGAGATCCTGGGCTTTCGGAAATCCTGGGCTCCCCTACACAAAAATAGCATTGTCGTTATTGTATGTGTTCATATTAATTAGTTTCAAGAAATGAATTATTATTATAATTAATGTAAAAAGTAAAGTATTTAAAAAAAAAATAAGAAGATATAACTGACAAACTTATAATGTGTAAATTGTATATAATAAATATGTTATTTCAATTCATCCAGTCCAAATTGCTTGTTCATATTATTGATAAAGGATCACTCGTAAATATTTCAATATTAAAAGCACTTCTGTAAACAATGAGGCATCGAAATCCATTCCACCCAATTCCCTGATTGCCAGTGCCATAAAGTCAGATGAATTTACGACTGGCAACCCTTAACTTAAAGGACTATCCATTGGTTGATTAAACAAACAGGCATTTGTTTTTGGTTCGAAGAATCTGTGCCGTAATCGGACTTTTAGATTTTAATGTAGGATAATGTCTATGATTTCTAAATAAGTCACCAAGGATTTTGCAGTTGAAGTAATAACCATAGGTTTGTTTCCTATCTCGATGTAAGTCACACAGAAAATGACATATTAAGTACATTTTGACAGCTTTGACATTTTGAACACAGTTTTACACACAGTGTAAAGTTAGGCGGAATATTTTAATTCTATGTTACATAATCGGCCGCATCATCCTTTTTCATCAGGTGAGATAGTGGTCAAATGTTTGTCTATAATGCAATAACAAAAAATACTACAATTTCCCTAGAAGACATCGAACTTATAGGTAACTCAAGTGCTCAAGCCCACTACCAGTGGGTAGCGTTCCCATCATGCTGGCGACATTGCCTCTCTGAATTGCAATGCTAATACGTTGAGCCAAATAATTAGTAGATTTCCCTAGGGTATACTATTTTATTAATAACTTCAATGACAAGGCTGGCTGATTCTTTGCGTCAATATGAGTACCTGGATGACCCTATTTTTTTTGCGATAAAAAATAAATAATAAAAAAAATAATTTGAAAAAATAATCATCTGAACTCGATCATCGATCATCACCCTTCTGGTTTCGGGACCACCCGATTTCCCACATTTGCTATTATAACCTTGTAGATAGTAGCGAAATATACTTTCGTATTCTAATGATATTGTAGCAGTTATGTATTGCCTGAAAACACTAATAAAACGACGTTTTCTAAAAATGAGACCTAGCTAGATCGATAGATTGCCCCCGAAACCCTCTGCATAGTAAATTTCATGAAAATCGTTGGAGCCGTTTCCGAGATTCAGATTATAATATATACAAAAATTGCTCGTTTAAAGGTATAAAATAGATTATGCAATTTTTATATGCTTTTCATCAATTGTTTATATCAATAAATTACCGAAATTAACATTTTCTTCATAAAAACATTACATTTCATAATAAAATGAATAATTCACAGATTCCAGAATTATTCAACTAATGATATTGGGTTCCGGAAACAAAGTCTTACGTCATCACTATCCCGCGAAGTTCCTAGAAATTCTTCTACAGAGTCAACTTCCAGTTAACCTTTAATATCACGTGTCTTGGCTTACCTGGAACAAAGAGAAAATAATTTTAATATTAAGATTATAATATTGTTATAAAATAATATCATGTTGTATAATTTCTTTTAAACGCTTTAGCACTCACAGTCCCACACTAAGTTGGATGAATTGTGTCGTGGGTGCCGGAAACAATCACAATCAAAACCAGAAACACAAATTTTCCTTGGGGAGAAAACTTGTGTTCCCGCCGGGAATCGAACCTGCTTAGAAGGCGGACGCTCACCCAACTGAGCCAATGGGCAGTTCAGTGTGAAAGCGTTAAAAAATATTGTGGGTGCAGTGTTGATCAATACGAATAAGTTTTGTCATCCGTACAGCGAGGGAGTAGAACATTGCCCCTGTTTGTTCCCTGAACGGTATAATCTGGGAGTCTTCAACCCTAGAGTGAATAGTTAGGTATCTTCCAGGCAAGCATGTTACTTATTTTCTGCCGCTTCGTCACTTTCGTTTGTTAAATTATGAAGTAACTATTCCGTAATCTTGCCAATGAACCCTAATAATGCATAGAGAAAGAATATATACTCTACAATAGTACTTTAACTCTATTTTACTCTACAGTATACTTTTTTCTATGTGCATCAATTCGCAATGTCCCCAACATGTGTAAGATCCCCAAAACTGGGTCAAGACACTCCATTTATTTTGCATGGAAATCGGCCAACACTCACTTTAATAATGAATTTCATTTTCTTTTGATAGTGTTAATAAAACATGGCGGTGAAATGTTAATGTGGAACAAATTAGGAGCAGGATTGCGAAGTTGTTGAAAATTGTTCTCCATTCTACCTTTAGAGCATTTAAAAGAATATATTATTTACTATAGTGGCTTTGTGAGTTGAAAACTTAGCGTATTTTTCGAAATGGCTGACGGTTTTTTATCGGATACATTTTGGAGAGTGTGCCAAGGCCGTTCCCCGTATCCCCGTTCTATCATCGGACAAGCAGTCAAACTGCAAAGCGACACCGCTATATGGTAGACATTCCACAAATGCGCACGAAGCGTTTTGCTTCCACATTCATTGTGCGAACTGCAAAGGAATGGAACTCCATGCCTAAGTCGGTGTTTTCCTGATGAGTACAATATGGGAGTCTTCAAGTTACGAGGGAATAGGTCTAGGCAAGCTTGCTCCATCGTCGACCACATCGTCGCTTACCATCAGGTGAGATTGTGGTCAAAAGTTTGCCTATCTTGAATGAAAAAGAAATATCTTTTTTTTTACATTTTCAATCCCCATATCACCGCCATTTCAAAAAATTTCCAAGTATGAATCGACAAAAAATTCAATCGAACCTGCTCTCTAATTTTTTCTAGTTACAAATATAGCCTATGTTACTCATCAATAATGTAGCTTTCTAATGCCAAAAGAATTTTTGAAATTGGTCCAGTAGTTTTTAAGTTTATTTGTTACATACAAAAATACAAACCTTTCCTCTTTTTAATGTTAGAATAGAAGTATAGATACACGCTTGACATAAACGTAACACATTTAATTTAAATACCTAGAAGAAGCCAGTTTAAATTTAAAGCCCAATTAAATATCAAAAATACTTAAATATTTTCTTAAAAACCTTTATCGTACGAATAGCGGACTATACGGCGCTATTGTGCAAAAATGTAGATATTTGTTAATCAAAATTCATGAACCAACTTGTGATGTAAGAAGTATTTAACAATAAATTACTATAGTTTAATAAGAGTTTGACAATGGCGTGATAATATTTTAACTACACTCAGGCCGATTTTTCAATTCTTAGATAAAGAGACGGACACCGTTTATTCTCGTGATAGTAAAAAAATAAGTCAACTTCCACACTAATAACTTTATAATATATGTTCCTCCGAGGGCGATATAAACCGATACTCAATAGATTTCCCGATACGTCACGCATGTCAAGCAATCTACACGTCTGAATCAACGACATAAATCAAATGGTTGAAAAACATCTGAAACTTTGTGTAAATGTATCTAATTCCCTAGAGAAAAGTATGAAAATAGTTACAGATAACAACCTAATCGCTATCAACGCATTCAAAATCAAAATCAAAATCGTTTATTCACATTGGCCCCAAAGATGCACTCATGAAAGTTAATGACTCTACAGCCAGATTCGCAAGAATACAGCCATTTCGAGAAAAACTTGGCAAGAAACTCGACTGCGCATTTTTTTTTCATTTTTTTTTTTTAAATCATTTTTAAACACTAAAAGATAATTATATTAACCTAGGTAATATCATGTAGACGCTAGAAAGCGCTTGCGCAAATTGCCTCTATGCATCCTTGTAATGAATGTAGAAACTAGAAAAGGAAATGTCACTAAAAAGCATTTTAAGCGTCACTGGAAAGCAAGGTTCTAACTCTCACGTCGACGTCACTAAAATACAATGTTAACTTAATTGTAATTAAGTAAGTAATACAACGACTCAAGGGAATTATTTAATGGTTTTAATTTTCGTTAATCAGTTAAGTGAACTGTCACACCAATATGAGTCATTTGCGGGCGTTGTTATACTATCACAACACTCGAAGCGCTGTCCGCCTGTCAGTTACCGATTGACAAGGTTATGCATATATATATGTATGCAATGCCCATTGTCTGGTAAGGTCGTGAGTGTAGATGTGTGACCGTATAGAGAGATTTCAAACTGAGTGTTTCAGTTTTTAGAGGATAACAATTATTAGTCGTAAAACAACAGCCTGTAAATATTTTTATGAGGAACTGGAACTTATTGCGTTTTTTTCTTCAAAATAAAATTATTTATACTAACTTCACAACTGTCTATTTTGACTACGACCGATGTAACACCGCCGAAATGTTGAGGTTAGTCATAATTATGTTATATTGAAAATAAATTATATTTATCTGGTTTTATTATGAATGCCGAGTAAAACGGCTACAAAAACACGCGTTTTGGATTAAATTCTGGTAGCGCCACCTTAATGAAACCAAAATAATGTATGTAATCCAACAAATATTCGGCGTATTAAAATGATTTAAACATAAGCATAGCTCAAAAAAAAACACTTCTCCGCTTATATTTTGGTATTGGCTTGATCAATTTCGATAAAAAATTATATGGGACCCCACCCCTGAAGTATCAACCAAACAAAAAAAGATTTTTGAGAATCAGTCCACAAATGGGGGAGAAATCGGTGAACATAAATAAAAAAAATAAAAAATACATACAGTCGAACATAGTACCTCCTCCTTATTTGAAGTAGGTAAAAAAGTACCCAATCACAAATAAACTTATTTACTTAGCATTTGACTTACCTAATTACTCTTTACCGAAAGAAAAAGTACGTCTTCCATGGAAAAGCTAGGGAAACAACAAAACTACCAATGCAATAATTCCGTTCAGATTTCAAGGATCATATTAATTATGAAACTCATGAAGGCGGGAATTTTAAATAACTTGTCTTGTCTATGTTTATGTGATATAATTTGCTCGTGTTTCATGACTTAATAAGACAAAAAGATCGTTAAAAATTCTAAGGTTTTATCTTTTGAATTTTATTTATTTGCCCACTGTTCATATTCAACTATGTAAATACGAACGTATCTAAGGATAACTGAGAGTAGGGGTAAATAATAACAGGAAAATATTTTGAAGTTTACGAGTGTTTTAAGTTTTTTTTTTTTTTTTTTATTCACGATAGGCAAGCATTTGACCACCATCTCACCTGATGGAAAGTGACGATGTGGTCGAAGATGAAGCATGCTTGCCTAGAAGATACCTGTTCACTCGAGATTTAAAGAGACGAAGTGCGACGAAGTTCAAAAATGAAAGTCTCTGGATTTATAAATTGTTTGTACCAACTATTGTAATAAAATTAAGTTTAGTATAAAAAACCCCCAATCACACTAGTAGTATACATGTGAAGGTTTTTATGTAAGTGTGTAAGTACACTCATTTATATATATATATTTTATTTATGTTTGTTGTTTTTTTGTTCTTTGGTAATGTAAATGTGTAAGACTAATTATGAAAGTATCTCTCTGTTACGGTTAATAAGATTATTTTAAAATAACATGGACCAAATTAAGAATAATATAAATTCATATGCAGGGGATACTTTGCTGCGTAATAATAGTCTAGGGCAAAGTCATAATATGTTATAAGGAGCGTTAACTATAGTGTTTAAAAAAACAAAGTGATATCTATCTAATATCTTTAAACGAGCAATTTTTGTATAAATATATATGTGTAATCATGATCGGAATCGGAAACGGCTCCAACGATTTTCATGAAAGTTACAGATTAGGGGTTTTTCGGCCCAAGGAATCGATTTATCAACGTTCCAGGTCCGAGAAATGCTCGGTTCCCAAACTGCATTTGAAAAACCGAGTTTAAGAAACTATCAGCGCCATCTAAAACGCCATGACCGATGTAAAAAACTGTTTCTACTCGACACTAGATGGAGCTTTCTGAGGCTACAAATTCAAACACATTCTACCAAAAACAAAAAACCGAGCAAATCTCGTTCATCCGGATATTGGCTTTTAAAAGATATAAACGTTAGAAAAAGAATACAGAGGCTAAGCTTCAAAAAAATACCTTGAATATGTCTAGGTCACATCGTAGAAGTCAATTTTGAACCATATCTAAGTTCAAAAACACACACATTTTTTTATATCTCTGACAGGCTAACATTTGATCACTGTCGCACTTGCTGGTAAGTAAAGATAGTCGAGGGTGGTAAGCATTCTAGGCCCAGAATGTGATATATTCTTCTTCTTCTAGTGCCGCTCCATTTATTGAAGGTTGGCAGTCAGCTTTTTAAACTTTTCTTTGTCCAAAGCTAGTCTGAACAGCTGTTCTACAGTCTTAATATTTGTCCACTCCTATGAAGTGACCCAATTAGAAGAATTGTCTTTGAACATTTACTCATATTTATTGCAAGTAGTTAACCCTATTTGAAGTTGCAGCGTGCTTATATAGTACAGTAACAATAAAAATTACAAATTGTAGCCCCATTTTTTTAATCCTCACTACATCACTGTTTGGCCTGAGATGAACCAATTTCGCGAACACAAAGAGCTGTTGTTTTTGTGCAAATCATTTTTACAGCGCCGGTTGGTTGTTTGGAATTGATTACGAGCCTTTGTTTTAGAAAAAAATAATGAACTGAACTGTTTTAATATTTTATTGAAAAATTTGCATTGCGCTATTGTATACTATGCAGTATTTTGAAAGGGAGAACGTAAAATCTTTTGTTAATGATCTAGTTAGCTGTTCAATTGGAGTTTGCTGAAATTTGCAATAAAATGCCCTTTTGTGTCCTATAATTAGCTAAATACATATAGAACTAAATATAATGATTTATCCTTATGGTTTAACAAGCAGGTAAGATTTATTGTGAGACCACGTGAACTGTGCCTCTTTACCAAACAGACAGACCAAGAGAAGGTCAAAGCTAGCCGGAGCTTGACTGCGAGGTGTGAGATCTCATGACACAGTAATATTATATAAGGCGAAACTTTGTGAGCGTGTTTGTATGTTTGTTACTTCTTCACGCTACCGACCAATTTTGATGTAATTTGGTATGAAGGTAGCTGACACCCTAGATTAAAAATATTATAATTACTTTTTATTCCGGCATTCCCGCGGTCGAAAGTCCGGGACTTACGCGGGTAAATCCGCGGAGTGCAGCTATCCATAATGTGTATAATATCTATTCAGGCATTTTCGATGACATTTGGAATTAGGTGTATAGCAAATTAGCAATAGTATATTTAAAAAAATAACAATATTTATTACGAAATCAAGTCAATCCACATGGTGTGTCAAGTCTCATCTTTCGTGGCGCGTACTATACTAGCATAAGTTGTAAATTGTTAAATTAAATTATTAATTGGAAAATCAGAAGTTTAATTTAGGATACTCTATATTTGTCATGTTTAAGCTATAACATCACGGAATAAATTAATACATTTCCATAGAATAATGACGTATTTCATACATATTTAGTTATTGTCGTGGATCAACTCTACCAGCCGCAAACGCTATCCATTTTGCATAGCTGCATACATATTTAAAGCGCAGTTTATACTACATACACATGAACCCAATTAACGTGTAGCATAGTATATAGCAGTGTAGTCACGGGATATCGAACTTACTCGAGTGGATAGTCTCGTGTACCGAATGTATACTTTACATAAAACATATACGCTTTAACACACACCAAACTACGTTCGAATACTTGTATATCGTGTGCCGGACAGTTTTAATGTCAATGATTGGTCAACTTTCCTTTAAGGCAGCTTTATTGATCGTGCAATGCGAGATCTTTGAGTTGACTTGTGTAGTTCAGCAATTTGTCCGTCTATAAGAGGCATCTAGCGTCTAAGCGATACAAGCGAGTAACTTCAAATTCTCATGTAAAACTACGGCTCAAAGCCAGAAATGACATGTAAAATGTAAGTGGGGAGCAAAATAGTCCCTGTAAAGTCCCTGTTTTAGATCTATTTTGTCCCGGGGTCTATCTCAAAAATGTGAAGCCGTCCTGTGCTTGAACAATAAATACAGAAATCGAACAATTATTACATAGAAAAAAAGTTATAAGCAATTAACCTCTAAAGTTTTTATCGATAGGCAAACTATCTCACCTGATGTAAAGTGAAGATGCGGCCGATAAATGTAGAAGCAAAACGCTTCAAGCAATCTGGATTGGATTGTGAAATTTGGAAACGTAAACAATCGAATAAAAGCATATGCTAATTCCTCATTGTTCTTGGTGACGAAATTTCAAGTTTAATAGTGTATGCATTCGAACACACAAATCAATAACAGCATGCTACTAACTTATTTAACTTGAAGTTATTCATGACACACATTAATGTCAAGTTAAAGTTGTCTTCCTTAATAGCCTATATGTAAAATAAACGGTAACACTTGAATTTATAGCTCATACCAATACGACGTTAACTTATGCTTTGCTTACTTGAACTTAAAGGTCTTTGTGTGTGTATGCTAAAGTGTTTACTTAAACTTAAATAGTTCGATAAATTATATGCATGGCTGTGAATTATTAGTGCGCATTTGGTTTACTTTTGAACCGGGTGCTTTAATTACTGCTGTTAATTTCAACGAAGAATTTGATAATTTGTTAGGGAAAATGAACTTATATATAACTAAGATTAATATAAAACAGTTTAACACTAAAAGTATTTAAAAATTATTATAAGGGGCGTAGATGATATTACACTAATATAATCTGAAAGTTTGTGTGTAAGCATGTTTGTGTTATCTTTAAGTTGTAACGGCTAAACGAATTTGGATGATAAAACAAACGTACACACACATTTACACACAAACTTTCACATTTATAATATTAGTGTTAAAAACGACTGCAAAGGGATGGCACTTCTAGCCTGAATCTGTGTTTCCTGTTTTATAAGGAAGTTTTAAAGTCGCGAGTGAATAGGCATCTTCTAGGCAAACTTGCTCTATAATCAACCGCATCGTCACTTAACTTAACTCGGGTAAGAGGGATATTTAAATCACGACACAGTATATAAAATATTCGTCGGAATTCGTGTGATACGATAAATGATGCCTACTTATTAGAATGTTCATAAAGTACAAAAAAAAAGAAAAAAAAAACAAATCTCCCGCAAATAACATCGATTCATATTTTTGTAGCCATTTTTTTCCGCCATTTTATATCAAAACACTGTAAAAGTTATTTCATATACGTATTTTTACTAGACGAATTCTTCAGCTTGTTTTTGTGTGTTTTTACGAAGAATAAAACCGTAATAATTAAACGCAAGCAAAGCTTTTAAAACCGACGTCAACGCTTTATCTTCGGAACCTTGATCAGATTAGATGTACTAAACACGCATTATTGAAGATTTTTCAAGAACTACTGATCAGATCTTGATCAAATTTAAATGGGACAAATTGGAAAGCAATATCTTTCTACCAAAAAAAATAGATTTCAAAGTCGGTTCACGTGGAAAGCAGTTATGAGGTAACACATAAAAAAATATTAAACGCAAGCAAAGCTTAAAAAACCGACTTCACCGCTCTATCTTCGGAACCTTGATCAGATTTAATGTATTAAACACGCATAATTGACTATAACTCAAAAATAAGAGATCAGATCTTGATCAAATTTCAATGGGACCACAAAAAAAGCACCAGCTTTCAAATAAAAAAAGAATCATCAAAATCGGCTCACAACGAAAGAAGTTATGAGGTAACTTTTGAAGTCGGTTAAACGAGAACATCGTCAAAGTAGGCGTACAAAATAGGCATTATTGACGATATTTCAAAAACTACTGATCAGATCTTGATAAAATTTTGATGGGACCAATTAGAAAGCAACATCTTTCAAACAAAAAAAAAACGAAATCGGCTCACGTGGAGAGCAGTTATGATGCAGCAAACATTAAAAAAAAAATACAGTCGACTTGAGTACCTCCTCCGTTTTTGGAAGGTAGAAAATCAAAGATTAACCTTGGGTAACCGCCACGTTATAATTTACGCAATATGCACCTTTATTTGCAAAGTCTAAGGATATAATTTGCTGTGTTAAAAAAGGTCCTCGCATTGACGTATATCTGCCTCATATGTATCTGAGAAAACCAGTCTAGTTCATTACAGCTTTGATGTAAACATCAAACATGTTGGAAATGTATTCATAAAGCATGTTTAAATGTATTTTAGATGCATAAAATTAAAATATTCAAAGCATAACATTAAATTTAACTTGCTACATGCTAGCGGTCAACGACAGCCAGTTAACCAGTTTACGAGGACAGTTCAACAAAGTTTCAGCTGGAAATTCCAGAAATTCGAGAAAATGCTCCACTTAACATCCTTTGAAATAAACATTTGAAATTGTTGGTTTGAAGTTTGGATGTTATCTACTGTTGCTACAAATAACCGTGTTAAAGAGAACCAAAGTTTTTAAAATTGGGAGAAATTTATTTTTAGCTCTACTTAGACACGCTTGAACTCCCCGTTGGCTAAGTTGGGTGAGCTTTGTAAACAGAGGTATCGGGTTTGATTCCCGGCGGGCATACAAGTTTTCTCGACAAGGAAAAATTGAGTTTCTGGTTCGGGTTGTTAATGTGTGTGATGTAAATGTTCCCGGCACCCACGACACAATTTATCGAACTTATATGAACTCAGCCCCACTCACAGGCTGTGAGAGTAAAAGCGTTTGTACAGCAAAATAGCTAACTAAAATAAGGCTTGACTTGTACAAATATATGGCCGTTAAATGTTAGCTTTTCACTACAAGCGAAATTAAATTGAAATTGAACACTAAAAGAACAGATATAGCGTAAAAATAATATCATCATCCATCGGTCAATGTTTTCTCGAATATTCTGCACTTAATTCTATGCACCACCTCGTACCCTCCACCCAGTTGCATAATATTAAAACAGTTCATTGCACTTGTCAGCAGTGTATCTAGTCAGTCCTGCACAACGACCTAGTAAGTATCATCAGGTAAGGCAATGCTCAAACGCTAGTTTAGTTGACACAAAATAATTAAACGTAAGCAAAGCTTAATAAAATCGATTTCACCGCTTATATTTTAGTTTTTGTTGATATAAAATGTATGTCTGACGACCAAACGAAAAAGAGTCATCAAATTCCATTCATAATTGGTGGAATTATCGCGTAACAGACATACAAACTAAAACATACAGTCGAATAGAGAACCTTTTTTGAAGTATATCCAAAGAAAAGTAAAACATGTTCAACAAAAAAATTAAATAGATCAAGCCACAACAAAAAAAAATGTAGTAATCGTATATTAAATAGACAGAACCAAAATTCTACTCATTTGAAAAATATTTTATGAACCTTTATAACATTTAATGATTATGTAGCGTAGAATATTTTATTTTTGTTTTTATTATAATTAGTGGCTTTTGTGAAGCAATGTTTCAAGTTAAAATAAGCAGTTTAGCATTATATCTGAATGTCCTTCAGTTTATCTATAAAATACAACTTCAGATTAAATAAATAAATAATTAAAAATTTTACTGATGTTATACTTTTGACAAAATCCAATACAGCATAAAGAATTGCTCTTATCAACAGGGTAATAATAATTTTACTAACTTCAGTTACAAATGCCATGCTTAGGAATGTCCTGCAATTATTATACCCTTTATGGATAGCAGAGAATTGCTAAAAACAGCTTGCAAGTATTATAAAAACAATTTTAACACACAATAAGACGATTAATGTTTTCGAATACTCTATTTATATACAAAATAATTGCATTGATATACGTAACAGTTTTCACAGTTTTCTCTGTTAGACTAGATAAGTCTCAATAGTTCGCAAATAAATTATGATAAATATTTGCTTCATTCACGACTATTTTATTCAACTGTTTCAGTGAGTTTTGCTAATGTTATTTATTTAAACAGTTCAAAACATTGCAAATAAATAATCAAAACAGCTAAAGCATTAAATTGAAATTTATCTTTTTACATTTACACTCGAAATAGAACACAGTTCTACTGAAGTTGGAATTAGGTATCCCGTGTAACGTCCGCTAAGCTAGGTCATTGCACTCGTATCGATGGCGCAACGGGCATTCACCTGCACGCTATGCCGTTACTGCGCTACGATGCTACGGTGCTACGAGTATGATGCTACGGTGCTACAGCGCTATGAATCTTCCCAGTATGGTCATATTATGTATTGTAGTCATCTAATTTCTATCCAATGTTTTTGTTAAAATTCTTATTATTATGATTATTGTATTACTCACCCAGTTGTTTGTTTTATGTTCTATGAGTAATTTTGGCAATGAACACTACTTTGATTTTGTTTTTCTTTATTTTATTTTTTTTGTTTTGAGATCAAACATGTATTTTAGGAGAAAGCAATACAATAACTATAATATTTTTTTCACGAAATACCGACTGCAATAATTGTCGTTTATTTATTTCAGGATTAGCAAATTTATGACCGCTATCTCAGCGATGATTTTATCCATAAAGAGAGTTGAGAATAACGTTACAATCGTCGACCACATCGCTATACGATTCTAGTGTCTACTATTCCAGACAAACTCGCTACATAATATGCCTGTTCACATATCACTTAAAAATATCAAATATTTTGTTAAACACAGTTTAAAACAAGTAAGAAATTTCCACTTACGTTGTCGACTAGTTTCGGACAAATTAGTTTTCCTTCATCAGGATGAGTCACCAGCTTTAAGCCGTATATAAAATTGAAACATTATGTGTAAATCCCGAAATGTAATTTTTGAGGAAGACAGCCTCTAATACGAAGTACCAATACTAAATACATGATAAATGTGGAAGCAAAGCGCTTTTTAGCTTGATATTTGTGGAATATCAACTACTAGTGTGGAACCTATAAAGATTTACTACTTTTGTATTAAAATTGTGTGTGTGTGTTTAAGTCAGTGTAGTTCAAACTTGATTGATTAAGATTATATTTGGTATGTAAATAAATTAATAGATTGGTAATTTTAATCCCGTTAAATTCAAGGAGAGGTGAAAGCATGGCTTTTTGAAATTATTTAAAAAAGCTTACCTAGTAAGACTTACTGCAAGCAGAAACATCGTACAAAATCTGGCTTACTCTACAGCATTATTTTTATTGCGTAATAAATATAACATATTAATTTAAACTACATTCTGTGTACTACTAATATTTACATTAAACTTGATTTATGTGCATAAAAAGCAGTGTCTGTTGACATCTAGTATTTTCTAGTAATCACAATTTCTTTGTGCATATTTATGAATTTTAGTTGTACTTCGTCTTAAAATAATAATCCTCTTCCTAACATCACATTGAACAAATCAATTATTTATCCTTATGAAATAATTACCTATTTTGTCAATAGTACAATCAGATTTGTAATGATGTTAAAGTACCTATCGACATAGCTACAATAACGATTTTCATCACTATTTAAACATAGGAAATATTATTATAACACTATTGAGAGGCAATGCCGCCAGCATTATGGGAACGCTACCCACTGCAAAAGTGATTGGCTGGCACTAGACTTACCTATAAACTCGATGCCTTGTAAGTAACTTAGGTCTTTGCTGTATAGATGAATATAATTTTACAGGCAATTGGCCCGTAAATAGATACTTAGAAAAAAAAAATTTTTTTTAGAAGATAAGTTTTTATTATTGTAAATATACTCAGAAAAAGCTAACAAAACAACACAGTATATATATGCCGAATACAAATGATTACACTATTTAGCTTCTTTAGTTTACCACTAAAAGAATAGAAGAAGAATATAATTTTGACTGTATACGCTTTAATGACCCTTCTTGAAAAGAATAGTAAAGTTGCATATCTACTTAAGTTTCTACTGAGTATCTATGGAGCAATTCTTATGGAAATATAACGTGGATGCCATTTCCGTAGCGGATGTGACATTTGCACAGAAACCCTATTATATAAGTCCTTACCAAATCGATCGATTCTTGGACTCCTGCCAGTTCAAACGAGGCTTCCCAAGGAAGCGCTGATCCTGGCAATGTACAATATCTATAGGAGCTACACGTATGGGGATAATAATAATAATATGTACTATGGGGGGCATTATGTTGGTGCAATGGGGAATGAAACTTATTTATTTATGAAATTAAAATGATGTTAATTGTATCTGAGCTGTAGAATTAAAAGTATTTTTTTTTTATGCCAGATAGGTAAGCCGCTATCAATTTTTTTTTGCCGCTATATATTTTTATTTGGCCGCTATCTCACCTGATGGAAAGTGATGATGCGGCCGAACATGAAGCATGCTTACCTAAAAAATACCTACTCACTCCAGACTTGAAGACTCCCAGATTATACTGTTCAGGGAACAAAGACGCGGGCAGCGAGTTCCACTCTTTCGCTGTACGGATGATAAATGTAGAAGCAAAACGCTTAGAGCGGACATGAGGTATGTCAACCATAAATTGACATACCTCATGGATACCTCAGGATGACGTTGGTCAGTTCGTCTTGTGGTCCAATTATAGAAAGTCATTACAATAAATAATTAATCTGACATGTAGTTAACTCTAATATTACCACACTAATATTATAAATTCGATATTTTGTGTGTAAAACTGTTAGTGTGTAAGTATGTTTGTTTTATCTTTACGCTGTAACGGCAAACTGATTTGGCTGAAATTTCCAATGTACATAGCTTATACTTACTTAAAACATAACAAACTATGGTTTGACTTAATTTAAGCGGGCAAACCCGCGGGATACAGCTAGTCCTCAATAATACATATTTAATTAATTTAATCGGTTCAAGTGTTCCGAAGATAAAGCGGTGAAGTCGGTGTTTTTAAGCTTTGCTTCCGTTTAAATTATGTTTATATAGAATAAGTAAAGTTAAGTGGGTCTTGCCTCTTTTTAAGAAAAATGCTACTCTTGAAGTTTATCAGTTAATATGCCCCAGAGCTCTATCCATTGAGTTTACAAAGAACTTTTAGTCTTCAAGTAATTCAATTATCTTTCTGTTATTATCAACGTCTTACAGGGATGTCTTAGGCCAACTGTCGAAACATTTTGGATTGTGTTTTTAATGCACTCTCATCTTTTTTAAGTCCATTATATTTAATTTTAGTTAAAAAAATAATTAAATTATATTTGAGGTTTAGTAATTGTGAGAAAAAAGGACAGTATAACATATAACTGCCTGCACATAGTGCCTCTGCCGATCAACAAACAAGTCTCCAGAGAATCATCAACACATTCATCCTCATTTTTTTTACAATGATCATGATATGAACGATCAGGTAATGATGTATGATTGATGATTTGAACTTATATCATTATTCAAATTATTTAAACACAAAATACCTTAAGTCAAATAAAATTAATTTTCCAATAAGCAGTAGAATTTTATTTCTCGTTAAAATATCCGGCATTTCCGAAGGTAAGATTATGAAACCCGAAGTAGGTCGAACTGGAACTGGAGCCTAGATAGCACGTGACCAGCCTACTAGGAAGTTGTCCGTCGAGTTGGTCGAAACTGAGTCTGCGGCAGGAATACTGATGGGACAAGACGTACTGCCAGAGAACTTAATCGAAATAAGAAAAGGGTGATACATATATCAAACTATAATATAAAAGCAAAACGCATTTTATTGAATAAAAGTTCACTATTTGATTGACGATGGACCAGTTTTATTTATATAACTCTTTATTGCCCAAAACAGGTACAAAGGGTGGACTTAACGCTAAAAGCATTTCCTACCAGTCAACCACTCATGGTTGAAAAGCGAAGGCTGTAGGCATGCATCAAAAATAATAAAGTGGTAAAAATATGGCACTATTAAAATAATTTTTGTATGACTACATTACATAAAAAAAAGATACTTAAAACTAAAATATAATATATATCTAAAGTTTAGTTTAGTTTAGTTTTATAATAAATCTTTACCTATTGCAGACATATTATAAATTTGAAAGAAAAAAACTAGTTTAATGAGTACTAGCCGTGCATCGCGGCCGCGTTAATTAAGTTAAAAAGTGGCTTATGTGTTTACTCCGGAACTGAAACTATCTACATTCTAAATTTCATCAAAATTGGTTTATTAATTGCGGAGAAACGTGGTAACAAACATTTACACACACACACACACACACACATAAACTCTCGCATTTATAATATTAGTAGGATAGGATTAGAAATGCAACGATTACTATAACTTAACAAATTGTTTTATAACATTGACATCAGAGTCCAACACAAAAAAAATGAGTTCATATAGTCATCAATAGTCATCATATCAAAATTCCTAATTAATAATTAAACGCAAGCAAAGCTTAAAAAAACCGACTTCACCGCTTTATATTCGGAACCTTGATCAGATTAATGTATTAAACACGCATTATTGACTATAACTCAAAAACTAGAAATCAGATATTAATCAAATTTCAATGGTACTACATGAAAAGCACCAGCTTTCAAATAAAAAAATAATCATCAAAATCGGCTCACAACGTAAGAAGTTATGAGATAACTTTTGAAGTCAGGTAAACGAGAACATCGTCAAAGTAGTCCACAAAATAGGCATCATTGACGATATTTCAAGAACTGCTGATCCAATCTTGATCAAATTTAAATGGGACCAATTAGAAAGCAACATATTTCAAACTAAAAAAAATTTCGAAATCGGCTCACGTGGAGAGAAGATATGAGGTAAGACAAAAAAAAAGAATGCAGCCGACTTGAGTATATCCTCCTTCTTAAAAGAAGGAGGAGATACTCAAATCTTGAAGTCGGTAAAAATCGCTTAATTAAGAAAACATTGTGACAGGAGTAATTTTTTAGCTATATCAAATATATTTTAATCTCATGCATATTCTCTATTACCTCAAAATGGGTATTAAACTAGTGTTAAAATAAATAGGATCAAGAAAAGTGCCATTTACGAGTGTATCTATTTATCGAGTACCTATAATTTACGGTCATTGGCCCAAATATAACAAATGTCTACGTTAGTAACCACATACCTCATTTGTCTTATTTGTGGCGAGCCTGAGAGATTGCCTTTCTCCAGACTGATTTGGCAGGCAATTTACCAAATTAAGCTATGTTCAGACCAAAATCTTACAGTAAAAACCTATTCAGATAATGTGACTGGCTCATCAATATCTTTTTTATGCTTGGTGTCATTTGACCGCTATCTCACCTGAGGTAAAGATGTGATCGAAGACGGCTCTTAGTATGATTGCTATCGATATTGATTCATCTACAAGCTACAATACAATAACGCATGTTTAGAGATGTTTGTATTATTATAGTCTACCCAAGGGATATTTGTGCTTCTGGTTCTGGGTGTAATGTGTGTGTGATGTTAATGTTTCCGGCACCCATGGTACAAGTCTTTGAACTTATTGTGGGGCTGTGAGTTTGAAAGCGTTTGTTTGTTTGTTTTTGTTTGATATTTAAGATGCTGTACCTTAAAGGAAAAAAAACGAACGTCAAAACGTTAATTCATCTTTTCAATCGGTCTGCCGCGCCACCGCGACTTAAGCGCCTGCGGGGATTTTCACAAAATAATATTTGTTCAATATTACAACTTAATGAAAATTAAAACGCTTGATGTAATAATGCGCAATAAGACGCAAAAATATTGGTAAATATAAATTAAGAAGCGACGCACACAATCTTAATACTAGATATAAGCATAAAATTACAGTGCGCGCATTTAGATTAAGCAAAACGAATAAATCTTTTGTGGCAAATGGGGTTAGATTTTACAATAGAATTCCTAAAATCGTAACTGAATTACCACTGGGAAAGTTCAAATCTGTAATAAAACGGGCATTAATTAAGAAAGCTTACTACAAAACCACAGATTATATTAATGACAAGGATGCATGGAGGCAAACTGCACAGGCTCTTTCTAGCGACTACCATAATAACACCTAGGTAAAAAAAATTATGTATTAGAAATTAAGATTGTTTTTAAAAAAAATGAATGAATAAAATGCGCCGCCTAGTTTCTTGCCAGGTTCTTCTCGAGATGGCTGTAATTTTGCGAATCTGGCAATAGATTCATTAACTTTCATGAGTGCCTCTTTTGGGCCCATGTGAATAAACGATTTTGATTTTGATTTTGTAAATAATGTAGATTTATATCTAAGTTTTATATCAGACGTTGTTGACTAGTTATCTACAAGCGGCAAAATCAAAGTTTTATTAACACCCTCATCATAATACTCATTCCCTGCGTATTTGTTTACCGAACATATAACGCCCTCTCTTTAAACAGCTGCACCGAATTTAACCAAACATATTGTCTAAAATTGATTGTTTCATCTTTTCTGTTGTTTATGCAGCTAACTAGTATGATAGTTATTCTTACTATGTAGTTAGTTATTGCTATTCACACCAGACGGTGTGATACGAAGGAAAAAATGTTTCTGTTCCACACTGGTGTGACGGTGAGTCTGCCCCCTAAAAACACTATCGATATAGTCACTTTTCAAATAAAACACGTTTGGGAGTTACGTTGCAACAGACAGACACTGATAATTTGATAAAAACTCACGCACATTTTGAACTATTAAATTTAAATTAATTCCCGTTTTAATTTTAATTTAATAGACAGACACTGATACACACGTTATTTATAATATCCCTCTCTTAGCATCGGTAAAATAAAATGACCTCAGCTAAATTTGTAAGTAAAGTCAAAGCCAAATCTTTGAGTACCTCTTTGAGGCCCGTGTGAATAAACAATTTTTTTTTATTACTCATCGCACTGTATTTAGGATCAAAATTATCATCAATTGAACTCGTCAAGAAACGTAATCATCTTCATCAGTATCAGTTTGTTGTCCGTTCATCAATCTTTTCGTCCGTCGAGAACCTTTCTCAGAAACGGGTAAATGTATCAAATTAAAATTAATATCAAAAGTTAAGATCTTACAGTATTTACTTCGAAATAGACGCATATTCGGAATGGCTCCAAGGATGTACAATAAGCTGCTGCGTACAATTGTAGACACAGAAGAAACGTCAACTTTTAAGCGAAAATTATTTGCCTTTTTTGCTGACAAAGCTTACTACTCCATAAGAGATTTTTTTTTTTTATTACAGGCCAAGCAAACGTTTCACCACAATCACACCTGATGGAAAGTGACGATGTAGTCTAAGGTGGAGCACGCTTGCTTAGTAAATACCTATTCACTTTACTTTTGAACACACCCAAATTGTACTTTTCGGGAAACACAGACGACGGCAAAGCATTCCATTCTTTTGCTGTTCTATAAATGAACGAAGACGCGAAACGTTTCGTCCGAATGAACGGTATCTCAACCATAAATGGGTGACGCGACGCCGTTCTTCTAGATGAAAGAATATCTGGAAGACAAATTTTAGAAGTTGTAAGTAAGATACGTCACCTATGCAAATTCAAAATGGACGAACATTATCTTAAGTGTGCATGCAGGAAGTCAAACTAACATAATTAATATGCCTTAATAATAACATAAAATAAAAAGTTTTTTTTTTTATTATTTGTGACAGGCTAGTTTTCACTATCTCACCTGATAGTAAGTGACGATGTGATCGAAGCTGGTAAACACACTAGACCTGGAATACGCAGGCTCTCAAGGTAACTGCCGGAACACCGTATTTGGCTTGGCAGCAGACTTTCAACTTGATGGTGGTAAGCTACTTTGGTAGCAAGCCAGGCGAGCAACTCACAAAATGCTCTACCACCTCTCAAATGTCACCTGATTAGCACCACCCGGGGACCACGTGTAGGGAGTCAGACTTTAGGGGTATCCTCCTACGGACGTGGGTGACTCATAAAAGCCCACGTTTTTACTCTCCTATGTAATATAATAATCAACCAACATTCAGCCACCCCCTATTCTGTGATTATAGTTATTGTAAAGGCGTGTCCAAATGTAGTAAGGTCCATAACTAACGTTCTGGTTGTAATGTGTGTGTGATGTGAATGTTCCCGGCACCCACGATACAAGAATTTGAAATTAGTGAGGGGTTGTGAGTGTGAATGCGTTCGTTTAATGCGTTTTGTTGTTTTATTTTTATTTTTAAATGTGACTAAGCCAGAATTTGATCACAATCTTATCTGATAGAAGGCGACGATGTGGTTGAAGATGGAGCACGCTTGCTCAGTAAATTTCTATTCACTCTCTTCTTAATCGACCCTATATTATACTTTTTGTGAAACCCAGTAGACGGCAGGGCGTTACATTATTTTGTAGTTATTATAATCAAAATCATTTATTCACATGGGCCCCAAAGAGGCACTCATGAAAGTTAGTGATTCTACTGCCAGATTCGCAAAATTACAGGCGAATAATGAAATTAATATTAATATTAATTTCATTATTCGCCTGTAATTAAATTGGAAGCGAAACGCTTTCTTTTCTTGCCATGTCCTTTTCAAGATGGCTGTTATTTTACGGATGTGACAGTAGAGTAATTTAATTTCATGATTGTCTCTTTTGAGCCCATGTTCACATAAAAATCAAAATAGTTTATTCATAAATGATTTTATAATTTACTATTGAGTATGATTTGAAATAGTTAGCGTCACTTCGTTCCGTTAGAGTCATTTACAATTTAATTCCGGGAAATTCCGCGACCCTCAAAAGCTTTCCGAAGTCAACTTGCGCTATCACTTGGTCTAAAATCTCGTGGTCTATCCAAACATTGGCTGTGAAATCACAATTTCTTATTCATGAAGTGACGTCTAGTTACAGTCGCTGAGGATGAGCAGACGTGAATGCGTTGTGACTCAAATAGCAGAGAAATGTTAGTTTTTAGGGTGTGTTCCTTGTGAAATAGAGCGTGTGATATTAAGTAGGTAAATTACAATTCAACGTACTACACATTTAGACATCCCAACTGCAATAATTAAACGCAAGCAAAGCTTAAAAAAACCGACTTCACCGCTTTATCATCGGAACCTTGATCTGATTTAATGTATAAACACGCGTTATTGACTATAACTCAAAAACTAGAAATCAAACCTTGGCCAAATTTCAATGGGACTACAAAAAAAGCACCAGCTTTCAAATAAAAAAAGAATCATCAAAATTGGCTCACAACGAAAGAAGTTATGAGGTAACTTTTGGAGTCGGGTAAACGAGAACATCGTCAAAGTACGCATTATTCCTCACAAAATAGGCATTATTGACGATATTTCAAGAACTACTGATCAGATCTTGATCAAATTTCAATTTTTTTTTCGAAAACGGCTCACGAGGATAGTACCTCAAGTTATGAGGTAAAACACATTAAAAAAAACAGTCGACTTGAGTACCTCCTCCTTTTTTGGGAAGTCGGTAAAAATGTGTGTTGCTAACCCGCGCCGTGACACAAGTAAATTAAATCTGACCACTGCTCGGTAGATTGGGGAGCACGGATTGCGGAACGCTGAGAATATCCACTCTGTATAATACTAACTAGGTACTAATTATTTTCGTAGTATCGATTCGAACGCGACAGCATTATAAATAGGTTAATTTCCTATTCACGTTTTGAGAGCGAAGTCGTTAGTCTCGTCTGGTAGGTCAATCAATGTAAATTGTAAAGTCGAACAGCTTAGTCTCTTATCTAGTCTGCACAGTTGGATACACTTTTTATTAGGACCATTAGAGCAGGATACCTAATGGTTAGTTTTATCAGTATCCATTACTGTTGAAGGTATGTAATAATATTATTTCAGGTACGTCCTGTGATTTTTCCCGCGATGGCGGGGGTTGGTTGAAAAGGGGTGATAATGGTCAGTCTGGATTAACATCGAAAAGTACCAAGTTTTTACCCGACTGCACAATGCAAATTTAATGCGTTATACAGCCAATATATGATTGTACTTGTGGCGTTCTAAAGAACAAAATAAAGACTTGACAGTAATTTAAATTCAATATGGCCAATGTGGCGACCATCAGACGCTACTTGGATTGCCCGTTGGCTAAGCTGGGCGTCGGTTTGCAGGGGTATCAGGTTCAATTCCCGGCGGGAACAAAATTCCTATTCTGGTTGTTATAGTTTGTGATATAAATGTAGCTGGCACCCACGACACAAGTCCAACTAAGTGTGGGGCTGTGAGTATGAAAGCGTTTATTTTTCGACTTCAAAGGAGGTGGTTCTCAATTTGTCACATTTTTTTTATGTAAGTACTACTCAATTACTCAAAGACGTCTGGACCGATTTAGAAAATTTTTTTTTGTTTGCTAGAGTTTCAGATTGATATTATATACAATTCTCAAGATATTTTTATGTATTCTTAACCTCCAACGAAAAAATTGGGTGTTATAAGTTAGTAATGTGTATTTGTGTATCTGACTGTGTTATTGTAGCTTCCAAATGGTCCAATTATAGTTTATTTTTATTCAAAGGTGACATGATAGAAAGTGTTCTAAACTCTGTTTTGTAAAAAATTAGTGCAGCCATTTTCTAGATAGTCTGATATTTTAAAAATAATTTTGCACTTGCCAAGTCGATTTTTTGAAGCTTTTTTGCAATTACGTTATTCACAAAACTCTTGCCTTAAGTCCTGAAGGTACCCCATGATTGATAGTGTCACATTTGACATTACCGACTGACAGCCTTGAGCATGTCATTACGATGTAGGCCAAGTAGCAGACAAGGCTTCGTGAAGGCCACTGCTAACAAATGCTCGGCTGTAGTTACCTAATGATGGAGGGAAGGTAGACAAATAATAGATAACATTTGTACTAAGGTCGTTGAGTTGCTTGAATTTCAAATTTTGTATACAGGGTAATTTGTTTTTTTATTTTTATTCAAGATAGGAAACGTTTGACCGCTATCTCACCTGATGGTAAGTGACGATGCGGTCGACGATGGAGCACGTTTGCCCAGAAGATGCCTATTCACTCGCGACTTAAAGACTCCCATATTGTATTTATCAGGGTACACTGACTCAGGCAAGGAATTCCATTCTTTTGCATTTTGCATGTGGAGGCAAAACGCTTCGTCCGCATTCGTGGAATATCTACCATGTAGCGGTGTCGCTTAAAAGTCTGTCTCGATGTCTGATAATAGAATGGGGATGGGGGAATTAAATTGTGTAATTCCGTTGCACACTCCCCGAAATGTAAAGTGCCAGTGCCGGAATGTTCTCAATTTTGATTTTATAAAAAAAAAATGTGTCTGGTTTTGGTTGTGATTTTGAGTGTAATGTGAATGTTTCCGACACCCACGACACAGGTCATCGGGCTGTGAGTGTAAAAGCGAAAAAAAAAGCAAGAAAAAATTATTTTACCGTAATCAAATAATAAACCCTTATTTATCACAGTGTCGAAAATATATCTATCGGGTCTTTGTGGCAGTAGACAAAGACACTAGCATCAATTGACACCTCACACTTGGTTTCATCCTACAGCGGTAAATGGACTGCGAAATGTCAATCTCTTATTCATGCAGTAACCTCCAGCTCGCGTCTTGTCGTGGCCAAAGAATATATAAAAAAAGAGTATCTATATACGAGGAATACTTTCCATCAAGTGAGATAGCGGCCAAATGCTTAACTATCTGGCATACAAAAAAATAACAATCGTTAGTACCTCCCTAATTCTATTTTCTAAGTCAAAACCTTTTGATTTTGCCGCGAAACTGAAAAATGGCCTCTTTATCACTAGTACCATAGGGTAGTACCATTATTTTACTTTAAATCGTATAAGTATTCATGCAAAACATGTTTTTAAGATTTATCATGTAACCGAGATAATAAGACGTTACTCTATCTAATCGATATGATTATCTCTTTTTATTGTAAGGCGAGTAAATAGCTAGATCGATTGTTTTCACTTCCGGCTATAATAAACTTGTGTATTATTATTATTATTTTCCTGCCACTTAGAGGCGAGTTGCTGAACTAAAGGGACAAGCGTGATATTTCAAAAAAGTCATTAAAAGTTCTGCTATTCATCGATAGATGGCAAAACTAAAAAGTATCACCGCTGTGCCGGTCGGAGTAGGGGGTGTTAGGTTATTTTCGTTACGGAATTTCTGGATTCGGTCTCCAATCTCAAGGCCCGCGATATCAGCTATGCAAGAGCTTACAAATTTTGATATGTTTATATTTATAATATGTATTATAGAAATATAATATTAAATAATAATATACTCTAATGAATAGGTAACATGACAGGTAAACAGCATGGGCTTGATATATCGTCACCATGTTAAAGAAGAAAATTAAATTAATATATACACAATATCTCCTTCGTACACCTTGAAAAAGCAGTAAACCCACAAAAAACACAATAATATTTCAAATAACGCATTCAGACCTTATTTAACTTTATAAACATTTTACCGCCCGTAAAAGCAACAATAACAGGGCGCGTAAAACCTCGCTGACTCGCACTTGACCGTTTCTTTACTGTTATGAATCCACAGATTTATGGCGGGATTAGGTTTATAGACGGAGAGCCAACAACATTATTTTTAATGGTAACGTCCTTCTACAATGCATTTTTTAAATCTCACATTAAATTCAACATTTAAAATCGTTTATTCACATGAGCTTCAAAGACACGACAGTGAATACCCATGAAAGTTTTAGTGAGGGTAGGCAAACGTTTGACCACTATCTTGCCTGATGGGAAGTAAGCGATGATGCGGTGGACGATGGAGCACGTTTGCCTAGAAGATGCCTATTCTTCATGTCATGGCAAAATTTTTAGAGAATATATGCTATGGCCCAAAGCCAGAAATAGCAATTATAAAAAAATAACGAGGCAAAATATATTTTTTTTAATTATTTTAATTACCCGTGTACCGATGAAAAGAACTATGCAAGTAGAGTACGAATTATATATATCATTAAAAATATGTATGCTGTAAAATAAAAATTTGGGAGGTAACCAAAGTCACTGTTTTCAGACCTATATTGTCCCGGAGTCTATCTCAAAAATGGCTAATATAAACAATGATAATTAAGAAAAAAATTTCAAGTAATTAGCCTCAACGGTTTTCTTTATTAGGCAAAATGTAGGCGCGAGATCTCAGTTCGGGGCGATCGATTAGTGTAATAGCAATAAATATAATAGTTTAGATTTCGGCCAATTTGCATTGACCATAACCATATTATGCAACTTGGCCGAAACGTCAAGATAAATAAAAATAGTTTTAAGCGCGATTAATTCCCGAGATATTACCTAAACTATGTGTTCGAATCACGAAAGTTTAAAAGTTACAATAAATATAATTATTTACGTCTTTCTTTTATCTTTACATTTCTTTAAACACCGGCTCCTATTCTTAGGCTATCTCGAAAATTATCTCATAGCCAGTGTGTGGTAAACAAGTCTACATTACGGAGGCTCCGGATGTGATTTATAAGTGCTTTTATTACTACTCTGTGGCCTAACTTTGTGGAGTAATCGACCGGTAGACAAGCATGAGCACTTTGCCATTAGCTGACTCGTTATGAAACTTATATTATGGACCTACTTATATGTTAAGGATGATAATTATTTGATATTTTTAACATTAATTTTATAATTTAAGAAATAGATTAATCTTATATAACTTGCTTTTTTTTTGCTTTGGTTACCTACGTATGTAAATTGTTCATGCAGTCTTAATTTTTATAAATTTATAATTAGTAGGTAACTAATAACAAATTAAATAATGACCAACTAATCTTGTTACATTCATTATGCTAAATCGCAGCCTACTTTTACTACCTACTTAGTTACCTTCCCAAACCGCAAGGTGTCGCGCGATAAATCTAACGTGTTAAAAATTGTTTTGTTTCGGGCTTCCAAGATACAGGCCTAGCCGAGTTTGGAGCTTTCAAGAAAATGGCTACACGAACCTAAAGTGCTTATGTTTTCACACACTGTACCTAGTTTCTAAGAGTGATCTATATGAATCAATTACATTATTATTATTATTATATACAAAGCGCCTGAAACCCGCGCCCCGGCGACCATACGTCTGTAACCGAGGCTCTGCAATCTGGACTCAATCAGCTTACTATCGCCAATAAGTCTTTTTGCTCGTCGGTCAATAGCCATCTATGTTGGAACATAATAATTTGGTAGGAAATAAAAGGGGTCGTTTTTGTTCCCGGACGGTATAATCTGGAGTTCTAGAAGACCCTTTTTTTCTAGTATTATACATGTATCTTCTAGGCAAGCATGCTGCATCTACGATCGCATTATTGCTTGCCATCAGGTAACAAAAGCGGTGAAATGCTTCCTAATATCATAAAAAAAAGTTTTTTTCTTTTAGTGATGTTTGTATTATTCATTGTCCATATATTTAACTTTTTAGAGGATACATAATTGTTAATGAAGATCTGTTTAACAAACAATTAATTTATAATTTACTAGCTGACCCGGCAAACGTTGTTTTGCCATATTTTAGAAAATTAAAATGGCTAGTAAAAAATAGGGGTTGATTGTAGAAGGGTGAAAAAATAGGGTCGTATGTATTTTTTAGCGCTGAATCATAAAAAAATAAAAACAAAAAATGTTGTCCAAAAATTTAAAAAAAATGTTAAGGGTGAACAACCCTTATCATTTAGGGATATGAACAATAGATAGTAGCCGATTCTCAGACCTACTGAATATGCATATAAAATTTGGTAAAAATCAGTAAAGCCGTTTCGGAGGAGTAAGGTAACTAACATTGTGACACGAGATTTTTTTTATATATAAGATTAATTTCTCTGAAATATTTAATTGCAGTAGATTCTCGTTTTCAGCTATAGAGCTACGTAAACATAAAAAACGTACCCAGAGATATCCAGATTTCCCTTTACGGCGAGGTACATAACAAAGGCAGGACTACAAATGTTACCTTCTGGTGTTTTTATTACGGTGTTCTGTGTTTGGGACGGAAGGTTCCATGTCTCATAATTATTTAATTTTATATATGACTTTTGGACCACATTACACAGCGTATCTGCTACTTTATGGTGTATTAGCTGTGCCCTGCGGTTTTACCCGCGTAAGTCCCGGACCCTCGGAAATTCCGGGATAAAAGTAGCATAATATGTGTTAATCCATGGTATTCAGCTATCTTCATACCAAATTTCACCAAAATTGGTTTAGCCGTTTGAGCGTGAAGAAGTTGAAACACACGCACAAACTTAAGAATGTTAAATACTAGCCGTGCCCCGCGGCTTCGCCCGCTATTATTTAGTTAAAAAGTAGCCTATGTGCTAATCCTAGGAATAAGCTATGTACATTCCAAATTTCATCCAAAACTATTCAGCCTTTAAAGCGTGAAGAGGGAACAAACATACTTACACACAAACTTTCGGTTTTATTATATTATTAGTAGGAAGGTATAAGCTATGTACATTCCAAAATTAATCCAAATCCGTTCAGCCGCTAAAGCGTGAAGAGGGAACAAACATACACGCTTACACACAAACTTTCGATTTTATAATATTAGTAGGATTTATAAATAAATCCTTTTTTGACAAAATCTATCATTTAGATATTCAACTGAGTAATATGATTTTAAGATCAATCTTATAATTGTCTTACAAATATTATATCATTTTTATTATTTACGAATGCAACGCCATCATCGCATTTCATCAGGCGAGATAGCGGTCATGTGCTTGCTTACAGTAACACGTTACTATATCCATGCCTAAAATAACACTTACAATCAACCTCCTATCTGATCGCATAAATTGCTCCTAATTTAGTGGCCATTATCAGGCCCTAGGCCCTTTAGATTATCACAAGGTGCTTCTGGACGGCAAATGAGCCGTAGAAACTATGCTGGAGTAGTTATGGCTTAAAGGAATATATATATATCGGAAATTTTCTAAAGATAATGGTTACTGTGACGGAGAGAGTAATTTGTAACAACTTCAATGAATTATCATAACTAACTTGCGACCCGCCCCGGGTTTGCACGGGTGTAATTTAGAGAAAAAAAAAGGTGTAAATGTGAATACCGATAAAAAACAGATCTGATCTGTTTTTTATTTTTATTTGAAATACACTTTTTTTTTTCATGCCAAACTACGGGCCAATTGCCTATATTTCCTAAAACTAAACTAAAACTATCAGATCTTGATCAAATTTAAATGAAAACTCAACAACATCTTTAAAAAATTCACGTGAAACGAAGTTATGAGGTAACAAACAAAAAAAAAATACAGTTGACTTTAGTACCTCTACCTTTTTGTGAAGTCGGTAGAAAAAGAAGAATTAAAGTTATTCATAAAATTTCTAGCCTTATCGTCACAAAATTTGAATTTCTCTTCACCGAATAAATCCTACAGTCCCGTTATCGTTACACCAAATTATACTAAATTATCGCAAATACCTCTCGATAGCTGAGCAATCATGATGAAGTGGTATTACGGCTCTTGAATTATCTAAAAGGCATTCTAAAGGTCAACCTTCCCAAATTCGTGTTCAGTTTAGCCTAAAAACATATTTTCTACCGACTTCACAAACAAGGAGGAGGTACTCAAGTCAACTGTATTTTTTTTATGTGTTACCCATCGAGATAGGAAATAAACCTACGGTTAGCTACAACATCCTTGGTGTTACCTCATTGCTTCGTTCCACGTGAACCGATTTCGATTTTTTTTGTTTGAATTTTGTTGCTTTCCAATTGGTCCCAAATAAATTTGATCAAGATCTGATTTTTCGTACATCTAATCTGATCAAAGTTCCGAAGATAAAGCGGTGAAGTCGGTTTTTTTAAGCTTTGCTTGCGTTTAATTATTTTATTCGAGATAGGCAAACTTTGGCCACCATCTCACCTGATGGTAAGCGACGTGGTCGACGACAGAGCAAGCTTGCCTAGAAGATACCTATTCACTCATGACATGAAGACACCCAAATTATGGTATTTATAGTTAGGTTATGATTTTAGCAGTCTACATTAGGATTTTTAAGAAACATAAAGGCTTTCACATTCACAGCTCCATACTCCACTTGTATCGTGGGTGACGAAAATATTCACATCACAAACACAATCGTAAAGAAGAAGAAAACTTGTTTTCCCGCCCGCGGGGAATCGAACCCCTAAGGCGAACGCACACCCAACTAAGCCAACGGGTGGGTACCTATACGATGTATTTAACAAAAATTACACATATCTACCTGCATGAATGGAGTCTAACAGCAGATTTTCGCTTTCCCTCCAAAACTCCAATAAACGTTCTAGTAAAGTTTTTACTACTTCAGTAGATCATGACTTGACTATGACTGGACCATGACTGTTTTACTTGACTTTGATTGTGACTAGGGCTGGTTATATAAAATAGGTACCTAGCTAATTTGAAAATTATTTATTACTTGACACTGGCTAAATGGACACATTATGCTGAGCCATAATTAATATAAAAAAGGAAATACCTTTAGTCTTTGATTTCCACAGTTTTCTGACAAATTCTGCTTTTTTTAACTTTACCATACCGCACTTCGATGCCAGGACGTCTGTTACTGCAGGTGATTATAAAGTTAGTTAGTTTATCGTAACTAATTGACAAGTTAAATCAACGGTCAATATGTCCATCATTAACATTTTTTTTATAACTCGAATATTTATATTGTAAAACTAGGTTTTGCAATAAATAAATTCTTTATATCTCCAATGCTTCAATATGTAACCGTTAAATGGGATTTAAAACTGAGTGTCACCTTGAATCAAAGAATACGTTAATCTATCGGTCCCGGTTGTTAGTCGTAAGATAACAATCAATTTGGTATACTTATGTGTCTTCGGTGACAATACAATGATATGGTCCATGGTACCCTGGTATTGATGGAGACGGAATATGGCCATAGCCAGTGGCTTGAACACGTTTTTAGGGAAAACGCGGCAAATTGAACATGAACTCGACAATCTATGGCGGACCTCTCCGAGCGCGCGCCCGTCGGCAGAAATTCGAGTGTTAGGACCACTTAGAATGGTTTGTTTGCTAAACAAATGACCATTATGGGCTCGTAAAAGATTACCGCTTCATCTCAAGTGTTTATTTTAAGTGTGTTACAAAGTAATTGATTGAATTAAACACGTTAGAAGTTTGTCACAGGGAAAAATGAGGAGTTCTTCAGATATCTTTATTTTTTGTCGTAAATAGCGATCGATAACATATATTTTTTTTGTTGTTAAAATGATGTATTTTAACCATGCTTTTGATTGCATATTAATTTATGTCATTGTGCAAATGATTAATTACCTTAAAAAATTAAGGAACGATTGAGTAAATTTCCCGCGCGGCGCATTAATTTGTCAAAACGCGCGCTGTAAATATGCGTTCATTGCAATTCATTTAAAACATGCAGGTGATAAACAAAAGTATTGCTATAATAAGCCGTTCCTTACCTTCACAATTTCATAAAAAAATAAACACCTTTCTCAGAAAAACTTGTTGTAATATCGGAAACTCTGATCGGAAAGAAAAAAAAACGCCTCGTTACCATAGTCACTTTTGAGTGACAATTGTTATTTGCCTTTTGACTTTCTCAGTAAAGAAACAAAATGAACATAGAGAAAAGATCCTCTTGTTGTCAGAAAAGTGCGCCAAATAATAACACTGTCATAATATTTACACAAAACAAATGGCTGAATTAGCGCGCGAACGCATCGTCGCCCCGCGTCGGGCGAGTCCATTATTTATATAAAAGGCAAAACCATCATTCTACATATTCCACAAATAACGAAATTGTTTAAATTGCATAAATGTTAAAACAATGTTTTTTCCAATGTATAAAATACATATCATAACATAGAAATTGGCGATTACCCCTTGAACTCGAGCCAGCAGTGCACCGAGAGCCTGGGCGAGTCCATTTTGGCGGCAGCAAAGGATTCTGCCGCGCCGGCATAATACGGTGATTACGCGTAAACGCAAATAATTAAGTATAGCAATATGCACATAAATCTAATGATTAATACCTACCACGTCGTATTTCAGTACCAGTTAGAGCAAATATAAAAAAATACGATAGTTATTACTTGACAAAAAATCATAACTCACGCAATTTTCGTCAATGTTGTTACTCGAAGAAGATATTTATTACTTTACATGCGTTTTTCATAAAAACCCATTACGTAAATAGATACAGCTTAAAACAAGGAATAAATATTAGTATAACACTCAATAAAATTACTTCTTACGGCAATTTTGTATTTTTTTTTAAAACACTTAACTTTCCTTGCACTCAAACGACTTTCTCATTTTCATTGTTTGAAAATGTCTAATAGTTTCATTTTACTTTGACATTTTAGCGATGGAAAATATTGCTACATTATTAATCTTAATTTCCACATAACTTAAAGGAGTGCACACACGGCCAAACTTAAATTATGACGAAAAATCAGAGATACGGACCGACCACACCGTTTTGGTTCCAATTGGAACCATGTTCAATTGGGCTTGGCAGAAATCGGTGCCTCTCGGCACCGCGTTCAGTTGAGTCGATAGGAACTTCTGAACTCAACAAAATAAACACATCGTATTGAGGCTCGTTCGATTCTCAGGTTCAGAAGAATCTCGACCTGGCAGTAATTTTGCGAGTCTGGTAGTAGAGTCATTATCTTTCATGTGTGCCTCTTTGTGGAGGTATGAATATGTGAATAAACGATTTTGATTTTTGAAAAACTTGTCAAGACTTTTTAGATCCTTTTATTTACAATTGGTAAAAGCTTGTTTTAAAAAAACTAACTAGAGTATTACTAGTTTTTATTATATTTATGTTTATAATTAAATAGGTCTCACATTACCTTTATGCTTATAATTATAAAGGTAAAAATCCAGATAAACTTTGTTTTAATTATAAAGTTTGAATATTAATTGTTCAGCCCAACGGGTTGAGACAGATGAGCTTTCTAAGTAATTGATTCAACTAAGTTTTCAATTAAGGTGGATGTCTCTGTAAGTTTGGCAAAGTGAAAATGCGACCCTTCTTGCTGCAATTTTGTGACAGAAGTTGCAAAAAGATCTCTCCTAAATTTAGAAGTTCTCTTCGAAGACAAATATTTTATGTAAGTTTATTTCGATGATAAACAGTTTCTTATGCTTGCCTAACCCCAAGCCCAAGTACAGAATAATAACGCAGGTACAGGAACAAACGACACAAAAAATTCAAGCCTTAAAAAGTTACTTAAACTAAGCAGTAAATTGCAAATATTAAAAAAACGTCTCTTGCTAAGCAAAAAGTGCCATTTAGCTCACAACATCATCCCTACAGCGAAGGAGTGGAACTTATTGCCGGAGTCTTGGTTACCTGAACGTAAAAATCTGGGTGTCTTCAAGTCTAGAGTGAATAGGTACCTTCTAGGCAAGCATGTCCTATCTTCGTCACTTTCCGTCAGGTGAGATAGTGGTCAAATGCTTGCCTATTAAGCACAAAAAAACAACAATAAAGCCTATATAAAAGCCTATAAAAAAACATTTGATACGCAATAAAGTGCAATTCACACAATAAAGCGACTCTTGCTACGCAATAAAGAGCAATTCAGCTTACAATAAAGCTACTCTTGCTACGAAATAAGCCACCGTTCAGCTTACATAAAGTGACCCTGGATACGCAATGGAGTGCAAAACAGCTAATAAAGTGACTCGTGCGTACTAACCAATAAAGTACAACTCAATCACAAAAAAGTGTTTATTGCAACGCAATAAGGTATAATTCAGTTCATAAAAGTAATAATGCGCTGTTTAGCTTGCAAAAAAGTGACTCTTGCTATGAAATTCAGCTCACAAAAATTATTCATGCTAAGCGATCTAGTGCAATTGAGCTCACAAAAAGTGATTATAACTACGCGATAAAGAGTAATTCAGTTTACAAAAAAAGTGACTATAGCTACGCAATATATTCCTATCAAGGACAAGGATGTTGTAACTAAAGTGATCGTAGGTTTGTTTCCTATCTCGATGATTCCTATACCTTTATTTCTATAGGGGACTCTTAATTATAATGACGTGTGACGTGGGAAAGGCGTCGTAAGAGCCCGCCAAGGTAGACTCTCGTTACTTTTACCCATTTTAAATAAAATAAATTCTTCAAAGCCCGTTTTTTACTTCACCGTCTACTGCAACTAAACTTCAGCCGATACGAAGTACCAAACAACGAACAAAATTACTTAACCAACTTCTGGAAGGAGTTTTGCTTCCGGCAGCGCGCACGCGATGATTTGTCACGGAATTACCCAATTTCACGATGTTTGCCTCAAAACTTTCGTACTTAACTGTTTTTCTTACATTCAAAATGCGGGTCTTTACAAATAGCGTTGCTGCGTCATCGTATTTTTAACGCTGCGATGGGAAGATTAATGAATGGCTAAAAGCTTTGAGAGGTTTTTTGTATGTTTAATATATCTGGTTCAGGGGTTGACCATAGCATCATTTATATAAGTTTTATTATATCTTTTGAGTAAATGCCGTTAAATATTTAATTCAAATACTAAAAAGCTGCGATGGGTTATTTTAGTTTATCATTTTATTGAATGTTATTAAATAACTTTACTTAGGTACTTTATTAGTTACAAACAAAATTTTATATTTATGTATGTGTATTGTACCTTTTATGTTATATTATATTTATGTATGATAATATTATATATTTCTATTTTGGTATATATGTTGTATGTTATGCTATGCATATATGTATTTTCTGGACCTTCTTGATTGACTGGCAGAAAATGCTGTATTAGCATTAAGTCTTCCGTGTACATATGTATTGTGCAAAAGAATAAATAAAATAAAAATTTGAATATCAACTTGGTAATTCCTGAAAGCTACGCGAGTATATTTAAGAATAATAGACATCATTTTATTTGCGACAAAAAACATTAACGTTATTTTTGGTAACTTTGGTTTTTTGAGATAAAATTGATAGCCAAACCCGAAGAACAAATAATGGATGGAAGAAGTTAAAATACTTTTTAGACAAATGCAGTATGGAAGAACATAATTTAGCACAACTTGTACTATTATGTTCCTATTAAGTGGTCCGAATTATACTTATATGAAAACAATTAGGTCTGTATTTATATTGAATAGTTGACCCCAAATTAGGCGAAGTCAGTATCTTGGGTAGATAAAACATAGCAATTTATTTTCATCAATTAGGCAATTTAAACAAATGAAAAATAAATGTAAACAAAGCGCCTTATATAACTTCATAGTCGTAAAGATTAGTCAAATTAAGACTCAAAAGTAGAAATTTATATTTTTCAACAAAAACTTGAATTATGTTTATATGAGAAAACCGGCTCTTTTCGCGCTTTTATTTTCAAAATAGCATTATTAGTCTCTCGTGACCACGGCCGGTGCAACCCTGCCGAAACGTCGAGGTTAGTCAAAATAATGCTATTTTGAAAATAAAAGCGCGAAGAGACACGGTTTTCTCATATAAACATGATTGAAGTTCGCGAAAGTTTAAAAAATTCTAAAAACTTGAATTACTTGTTCCAGTATAATTTACTTACGTGAGGGTATATAAAATGTTTGATATATATAACCATGTAATATTATAGTCGTAGTTTCGCAGCGCTAACGACTTTAAGTAATTAAATGGACTTTATATGAGTAAATTGTACATAGTTTCCTTTTTTAGCTTGTCCTATGAACAGGAAGTTTAACAAACGCAAGATATCTACTGCAGTTTCTACGTGACTTGTAAATTCTTTGATTTATAAGCCAAAGTTAGCAATGGGGACGGCTTTGGTAACGACAATTAAAGGGATGATGGAACGCCTGAATTGTAAATGTACTGAAATGGTTTTGTAGATTTGCGACATTTCGTTGCTTGATGTAATCAATTAGATTAAAATTATTTTTTAAGGCTTATCGAATCTGGCAATGGATTAATTACCTTTTACACAAACAGTTTTTTTGCTTGGACTCTATATGGTGCAAAAATACGGTGCTGAATCATATTCCTTTTTTTTTTATTCAATATAGACAAGCGTTTGACCACTATCTCACCTGATGGTAAGCGATGATGTGGTCGACGATGCCTAAGCAAACTTGCCTAGAAGATACCTATTCACTCGCGACTTGAAGATTCCCATATTGTACTCATCAGGAAACACCGATTCAGTTAAGGTGTTCCATTCCTTTGCAGTTCGCATAATAAATGTAGAAGCAAAACGCTTTATTCGCATTTGTGGAATATCTACCATATATCTACCGGTGTCGATTAGCAGTCTGCCTGCTTGTTCGATGATAGAATGGGGATGGGGGAACTAGATCGATTCCTGCTTTAAGCTTCGCCGTAGTCGGGTATAAATGTATCAATATATTGATAATGGAAGTCGGTAAGTCGGACCTTCCTTATTAAAGTCGATTAGCAAACCAAAACCCCGGAAAATTCCTTCATGATAATGCGGTTTACTTAACAGCTATTTATATTCAAATCTGTTGCGTTATTCAAAGCGCTTTCTGAATCAACGCAGTAGCTACACGTCCACAATGGAATCAATTTACTCTATTGTGCGGTCGGAGCACGGTGCTATTGTCTCGCTATGATGGATTATCCGGGAGAGTGCTAAGGTGTGAGCGGAGCGGTGTGAGCGAAACGAAATGGGGTGGAGTGAGCGGGGCAGAGTGGAGTAAACAAGCTCTTGTATCTATGGACCGGCGAGTCAAAAGATTGGTAATAGTAAGCTAGTCGAATCCAGGATCCAAAGTGTCGGTCACCGACGTAAGGTGGCAAGCCTATGGGTGTTATACCGGCAACATTTTGGAGAATGTGCAAAGGAATTACATGAGTTAATTCCTCCATGCACTTTATACTATCTACAACAAGATGACCATATATGCAAATGATACATTTATTGACATAACTCCAGTTCGCACAAAGCGTTTTGCTTCTACGCTTATCATCCGTACAGCGAAGAAGAGGTAATCTTTGGCCGTATCTTTATTTCGGTATAATCTGGGGTCAGTAAAAGCTAGCTGTTCAATTCTAGATTGAATAGCTATCTTCTAGGCAATAATGTCACAATTTCGGCCGCGTCGACACTTTCCATTTTGAGATAGTGGTCAAATGCTTGGCTTTCTTGCATAAAAAATACACAGTTTTCGACAATACTGCTATCGTCTCCATATCCAAAGATAGATAGAAGAAAAAACGCGGTGCCGAAAGACTACCAAAATTGTCAAAATGGCCGCGTTTCAAATTGTTCGAACCTGATTTATTTTTTTAATAATTATTTTGATATGTAATGTAACGTTGCAATAATTACATAAAACTCTCTTTTCCGCTGTATCCATGCGCACACCCTAAATCAATATGCTAGTGAATCACCTAGCGAATCACCTAGCGTCACAGAATAATAAATAATACTACGTACTAGACAATCTCTTCGTTACATTCTTCCAGATGATACAAGATCTATAACAAACTCTTTGTCTGCGATATAATTACCTCCAGAACGAGCTCTCCCTTGTGATACATCGTCTGAAGGGTGTAATGAGAAAATTGGGCTCGATTAGGGGTATTCGCAGCGAAAATGAGATAGGGCTGTTATTTCTTATTAATTTCTAGTCACGTAACAGAATTTTGGAATTAACAGTATTGGCCGTAATTGGTTATTATCTTGGTCTAATTGGAAACCGAAAATTTACGCAGGTATTGATGTTTCAATTATAGAAAAAGAAATAGTTAATTGAAATTTAAAAACGAACAAAATTTTAGGTCTAACAAAACATTAAAAATAAAATTAATTGCTTACCTCTAGGTACTTCTATTCTTACTTAATTATTTGTAGGAAAACGTTCTTCATTGTCAATCACATCATAGCTTACCATCAGGTGAGACATTTGCCTATCTTGAACAAATCAATAAAAACACTTACATAAAACTTATAGAAAAAATACAAGCAGAAAAATGCAAAGCGATATATGGTAGACATTCTACAAATGCAGACGGAGCGTTTTGCTTCTACATTCATTGTGCGAACCGCAATGTAATGAAATTCCTTGTCCGAGTCGGTGATTCCTGGTGAGTGCAATGCAGTTGAAAAGTCGCGAGTGAATATATCTTCTTGGCAGGCGTAATCTATCGTCGACCACATCGTCGCATACCATCAGGTGAGATGATGGTCAAAAGTTTGCCTATCTTGAATGAACAAAAAAAAATTAATTTGACACTGACACTCGAAGCCCCACACTAGATTCAATGACATGTGTCGTGGGTGCTGGAAACATTCACATCACACACACAATCACAACCACACACTTTCCTTGGGGAGACAACTTGTGTAAGGGAGACAACCCGATAGAAGGCGAACACCACCAAACTATGCCAACGAGCAACTCAGATAAAATAATGGTGAAATTCTTTACGGAAAATATATTTTACCTATAATCCAAAAAAGATGTGCGCAAAATTCGTAACTCCTTGAGAAGTTCTAGGAAGTTGCGTAATGTGTGATGAGAACCATTTTTTCAGTAGCAATATGCGTAAAAGCTTTTCCTTATACATTCCTGAAACTTTGCTTTGCCTTTTTACTCGACTACCAAAGAAGAGTTATTATGTTATGTTATATTCGGCTATAAACACGAAAATTTTGACTTACTTTGTAGTCAACTAGTTTCGGACAAATTAGTTGTCCTTCATCAGGATGAGTCAGGATAAGCCGAATATAACATAACATAATGTGTAATACTCACGATAGTTTTAACATTAAAGAAGAGTTATGTTTTTCGGCCATATCTTGTATGTATATTTGTCGACTTTATTACCTCGTATCTTCCAAACGGCTGGATGGATTTCGAAAATTAAGATATCGTTATATTTGTGTTAAAATCCATGTAGGTATCTTTAGTTAGTTGTTTGGAAAAAACAGTGCGGATTGTAGGCGCAAAACACATTACTATAAAAAAAGACTAAACCTATCGAGTAGGTCATCAAAATAAAGAAAACTTAAAAGAGAATATATTAAATATAGGTTCACGTTTTTCACAGTCGGATTTTTTTAATTTTCCGTACAAAGACAGACAATTTGGTACAAGTGATGCGACTATGCGTCTTAGATTCTAGGCTCTATGATCCAAGATTTGAAATCCCAGATCTCAGGGGATCCAGAGGATCTGCTTGAAGTTAAACCAAAATAGGGTCTAAACGGATTACTCCCTAATTTATGAAAACAAGTTGTGGGACTTTTGAGACCGGAAGTAAGATCGGACTTAGTGAATCAATCACAAGTGCTTAGGGGTTGAATAACTAGCAAAAGTGTGGTAGCTACTTAGGTGGACTCTGTTAAAGAGTACCACTACAAACATCTTCCATGAATTGAAAATAATAATATAACTCTCTAAGGTTGTAGATTTTTTATAAGCAAGACTGTAAAAGTAAAAACTATAAAAATGTCGCTAAGCAATGCTTAGCCACCTCTTAGTTAAGCATCTCTTAAGCCCATAATCAATGATTAACTTTTTTTAACTCATAAATATTAGTTAGGCGCTGCTTAGTTGAGAAACGCACAGAGAATTGAAGATAATCGAAATTTACACGATCGCCATTATAACCAATGTAGTCGACTAAAAGTGAAATTATCCGAATACAGCTGTCAAAAATTTGGTTTTATTAATCTGTTGAAATGAAAATGTAAGACAGGTGACATTCAACGGTTGTCGAAGTAAACAATTTTAGCGCCTTACGTTAAAAGTTTTGTCACATTTATTATTGAAAGATATACTCGTCCCGCCATCTTGCCTCTTAGCAAGTTTTAAACTAGGCAATGGCGGGGTTTAATTTTGACAACTAATTTTTTTATTAAAGACTAAGCTAACGTTTGACTACAATCACACCTGATGGAAAGTGACGATGTAGTCTAAGGTGGAGCACGCTTGCTGGACATATTTGTTTTTGAAATTAGTCGTGCGAATTGGTTTGATCAGCCTCTAAAATACAACATTATAATGTGAAGGAAGAGTATATAACTATACGAATATGTGATAGTGAAACGATTAAAACACTATCTCACACTATGTAAAGCTACGTTCGATGATGAAGTACATATTATTATGTAGAGCTAAATATACCTACTCTAATAAAAAAATTAAGTACCCAAACGTTCATCCATATCCAAATACTACGCGTGTCTATCATCGGTGAATGGCCGGTCAATGGGAGGTTGGTACGATATTTTGTGATCTTGTTTCCCTTTTATCCTCTTTACGCCCTATGGAATCCGGGTATTCTGAGTATTTTTTTTATGCTAGTTAGCCATTCACCACTATCTCACATGATATTACTCAACAGCTGCATTAATTTGTATTTACGACTGTAAAACTCTACCGATGCTTGGGCAATATAGGGACCGCCCATGATCTCATGGTTGTCCATGCGGCAACAAGAGCCGGACACAAAAATTTCACGCATATAAACACCTAAATGTATGACACAACTTTGTTGTCAAACATCTCATACATAATCAGTTGGCACATAACGCTAAATATTCAAAAATCTAAGACAATTCTAAGTAATTTATCCATTTCCAAAGCCAGACCATACGAACGTCATTTGTTTACGGGTCAGACCTTCGCCACAAAGAGGTCCCTATTGTGCCGCGTCAAACTCGCGTGTAATGTGGGCACGGAATATTTGTTGGGCTGCCGTGACCTTTGAGTATAATTAGGTTAGGTATAGAGTTTGGGATTCTAGATGCAGCCACATTTAGTGGCGCGATTGTTGCAATGAAATAAAAAGTTACGACAGTTGAACTGGGAACGGCTGGAATAAAGTTCCTTTCACTATTATAAGTACCCGGATGACCGAGCTTTGCTCGGCTGAAAACAAGAATAAAACTACGTTTCCTAAAATTGAAACCTAGCTAGATCGATTTATCGGCCCTGAAACCCCCTGCATACAAAATTTCATTAAAATCGTTGGAGCCGTTTTGGAGATCCTGATTACACACAAATATATACAAGAATTGCTCGTTCAAAGGTATTAGATGTACTCAAAATTCAAAAATTAAAAAACATATAGTCAGAATCGTTTATTCACATCAGCCCAAAGAGGTTCTCGTAAAAGTCAATGACTCTACTGTCAGATTCGCAAACTTACAGCCATCTCGAGAAGAACTTGACAAAAAACTCAGCGGCGCATTTTGTCATTCGTTACTGTCTGACCCGTCCGGCGTCATGGATACATTGTAAATAGTAGCTATTACATACAGACTTTTTTTTAATACAAAACGCTATAGATGCAAACATTTATACGCTATAACTGTTATTGAATCTGGATACCAAACCCGTCGCCGGTAACCTCCACGTACAAACAAAAGAAGTATGTTAGTCAGTCAGTCTTCTCTTCTGGCGCCTTCTGCGCGTCAGGTGTAGGCCTCAATGTCGGTCCATTTTTGCCTAGGCTGGGCGCCGAGGGCAATTACCCTCGGGGAATCTTGGCGGGAGCTCTTGCCTATCTTGGCTTGTGCCCCCTACTGAATCTTCCGGTCCTATCTTTGGTCTTCAGTCACTGCCGTCTCTTGCTCCCTCGTCTTCGTCGTCACCCTTGGGGGAAGTATGTTATCGCTCGCCCGTACGCACGTGCCTCAGCACGCACACTATGATAAATAACTTACACTGCCCGACCTAGCCGGCAAAGCCAACACGAGACGGAGCCGCGCTCGCGCTCGTCGTCGTAGTTTCACGGTGCTCGCGCCATTCGCATAATCGCAGTAATAATTATATTACATTTTGTAAACAAATTGGTATCTCATGATTAATCAGAGTTCATATACTTAATTATAGTGTGATCTACGTGTTTTTATTTAAATAGCTAGGTAGGTATTTTTGTAATTTAAGTAAAACTTTGATCTTTTACTGCGTCGTAGAGAAGTACAACATGCTGCGAACATTGATTTATTTAAGGAAAATGTAATTATTAACAATCATAAAAAACAACCCAAGTGCGTTTCGAGCCGATATGCCTGTTCTTGCGTCAGTGGTGGAACTGGGAAATTGTTTAACTTTTTTTTTATTACTAATAATTATTAATTAATAGTAATAAACCAAGCTTGTACAATATTACTACAAAAACGCAAGAAGAAAGCTGAAAACAAGTCAATGTACAAATTCAAAAACCCAACTGCGAAAAATATTAACCTATTTTTTTCTATTATATAACTGTACGTAATCCATTTTAATTTCCTTTATTTTGATACCCTGCTTCCTTGGCAGTCTGGTAAGAAAACAAAAAGAAGCCGTTATTCGGACGTACCTTTCTTTCCCCATATGTTCGGAGCGTAACGTAACATAAGGAACTTCCGATACTCAACTATAGCGCTACAAAAAGTCGCCAAATGTAAGTTATCTAAAACACAACCCGGAGTTTGAATTCGAAGTATGTTTTAGCATTTATTTTCGGATTATTTTGTCCATAAGCCATGAATAGGGAGCGAAGCGTTTTGTGCTGGTTTTGGGGTGGAAAATCTAGGTCGCGTTAATTTAAATGCATTTTCGCTTACTTTGTTTCCACTTTTTATTCAAGTTCACTTATGTCAATGAATAATTCGTTTTAATACGTGGTTTTGTGATAGTTTTAACCGACTTCGAAAAAGGAAGAGGTTCTCAATTCGACTGTTATTTTTTTCTATGTGAGTTACCTCATAACTTCTTACTATTTAAACCGATTTTGATCTATGTTTACCGACTTAACAAAAAAGGAGGTGGTACTCAATTCGACTGTATTTTTTTTATGTTTGTTGCGTCAATTGGTCCCATTTAAATTTGATCAAGATCTGACTAGTAGTTTTTGAGTTATCCTCAATAATGCGTATTCTACTACATTGACGATGTTCTCGTTTTTAACCGACTCAAAAGTTACCTCATAACTTCTTTCTTTGTGCACCGATTTTGATGATTATTTTTCTCTTTAAAAGCTGGTGCTTTCCATGTGGTCCCATTTAAATTTGGTCAAAATCTGATCACTAGTTTTTGAGTTATTGTCCATAATGCGTTTTTAATACGTTAAATCTGATCAAGGTTCCGAAGATTAAACGGTGAAGTCAGTTTTTTTAAAGTTTTGCTTGCGTTTAATTATGTATTTGAAGGCTGGTGCTTTCCATGTGGTCCCATTTAAATGTGATCAAGATCTGATCAGTAGTTTTTGAGTTATCCTAAATAAAGCGTATTTAATTAATTTAATCTGATCAGGGGTTCAGAAGATCAAGCGGTGAAGTCGGTTTTTCAAGCTTTGTTTGCTTTTAAATTAAGTTTTGTAAAACTGTATAGTCGATATCTATTGAGTATTGTAAATTAAAATGTACATAGCTTACCCAGGATTAATTAAAGTAGGTCGATAAAAGCCGCTGAGCACAGCTTACGGATGATAAACGAAAAGTGGGGGCTGAGTCACCCACGTCCGTAGGAGGATACCCCTTAAGTCTGACTCCCTACACGTGGTCCCCGGGTGGTGCTAATCAGGTGACATTTAAGAGGTGGTAGAGCATTTTGTGAGTTGCTCGCCTGGCTTGCTACCAAAGTAGCTTACCACCAACAAGTTGAAAGTTTGCCGCCAAGCCAAATACGGTGTTCCGGCAGTTATCCTTGAGAGCCTGCGTATTCCAGATCTAGGTAGTGTGTTTACCAGCTTCGATCACATCGTCACTTACCATCAGGTGAGATAGTGGTCAAACACTAGCCTGTCACAAATAAAAAAAATAAAAAAAAAAAACGAATCGAAACGCTTCTAACAAACTGGAGGTTTCCCTAAATAAATGGATGAAGTTTGACGTTTGGTTTTTTATGGTAAAAGGCGTATCCAAAATGTAAGTGATACAAGTAGAGTTCCGATAGGCTTGCGATCTTACGTCTCACCATACTGACAATTTTCGACTTCAGAGTTAAAGTAATTTTCGAAATTTCGTGATTTTTTTAGGCTTAGGTTTAAGCAATCACCAGATATAATGAAATATAACGCCCAAAAAATCGTAAGTACTTACCAGAATTTACTCCCCATTTTAATATGAAATTATCACCAATAAACGTAAAGTTTGCTAACCTAAAAAAGGCAAGTATCTTCAGAATAATCGCTGATCTACCCAAAAGGCCACGCATGAAACAAATATGAACTCGCATTTTATTTAAAAATTTCATCCAAATATGTTACTATATATCAATTTTTTCATATTATAAATATTTTTGTATTAATTATAAAAAAAATTACCTTAACCTACTGTTATCCGATTCGGTTCTGTCACAGGAAATTTTATTTTATTTTTGGTGGCCATCTAAATAATACCCCAAGCTAAAATTTGGTGCACGCGTGGCCTTTTTGGGTTATGAAAAGTTTTTGTAGTGCAGGCATGACTTAAATAGCCCGAAAGATTTTGGTACAGGTTTCATTTATTTGTACATTTTTATTTTTTTGGTCGAAGCTTTTTCTGGCAACGATTGTTTTTTTGGTGGTCATTAAATTTAATTCCATTTTTTTATAGTAACTGAATGACGAAACAAGCAAGTCACTCGCCTGATGGTAAGCGTCAGGTTTCCTTTTACAGTTCAGTGTCACCAACAGTTATGAACTTAGTTCAAAATCCTGCTTGGGGAAGCTCTGCTATCCTCACCCTGAGATTTACGTCCAAATTTCTTTAAGATCTATAATTGCATTGGCCTTCAATCCTGCACACAGTAATGTTTCCACGCTATTACTTGGCGGTTGAATGTTTTGCAATGGTGTGGTACTGCCCCAGGCGGACTCTGCAAAAAGAATCCGAACACTCATAATAAGTGAATTATACGTTTATATTATAATGTAGACTAACAGGTCTGTTTCAGTTTTACCTGATTGGACTATACAAATAAACAAAACATTTTATAAGTTGACGTCTACTCCCATAACCAAACTGGAATGTGCAATGGAATTACACAATATAATTCCCCCATCCCCATTCTATATCGGACATCAAGACGGACTCCTAAGAGACACCACTTGATGTTAGACATTCTACATATGCGGACGAAGCGTTTTGCTCCCGCATTCATTATGCGAACCGCTAAGGAATGGAACTCCTTACCTGAGTCTGTGTTTCCTGATAAATACAATATGGGAGTCTTTAAGTCGCGAGTGAATATGCATCTGCTAGATAAACGTGCTCCATCGTCGACCGTATCATCGCTTACCATCAGGTGAGATAGTGGTCAAACGTTTTCCTGTAATGAATAAAAAAGTAAAAAAAACTAATGTATACATACCTAATATCCAAATTAGTAGTTAGTCTAGTAATTTCAATATTTCGTCATAAATCAGTTAATTCTGCATTTATTGAATTACTTCCTATTACTTCCTATTAATATTATAAATCCGAAAGTTTGTGTGTAAGTGTGTAAATATGTTTGTTCCCTCTTCACGCTTTAATGGCTGAACGTATTTGGATGAAATTTGGAATGTACATAGATTATACCTAGGATTAACACATAGGCTATTTTTTAACTTGATAATAGCGGGCGAAGCCGCGGGGCACGGCTAGTAGACATATAAACGTATAAAATCACATTGTAGCAGCAAAGTTTCGGAGCAGCTCTACCTATGTCCGTTTTGGTGTCAGCTTGCTACGCATTACAAATTACCATCCTTTCCTTACCCGCAGATCAAGCAATATTTCATGCTAATGCTCCAGATCCCGCTTGTAATTAACTGCCAGCAGTCCGGAGATGATTTCAATTAAATATTTATGTATAGGCAAATTAGTAGGTAACGTGCCGCGGTACAGTGGAAGGAAAGCAGTGGGGAAATGAGAAATAAAAACTTTTACGAGGTTTATCACTTAGTCTTATAAACTGCTCCTCTAGTAAACATCCCCAGTGCAAGCATCATATTATGCAACTAGCTTTTGCCCGCGGCTTCGCTCGCGTTAAGAAGTACAACAAACTTTCATCCCCTATTTTATCCTCTTGGGGGTAGAATTAATCAAAATCCTTTCTTAGCGGATGCCTACGTCATAACATCTACCTGCATGCCAAATTTCAGCCCGATCCGTCCAGTGGTTTGGGCTGTGCGTTGATAGATCACTATGTCAGTCAGTCAGTCACCTTTGAGTTATATATATTTATATATAGATATAGATTTATGACAGCGATGATTTATGATTTGACATTACGTATAAAAATTGACGTTCATCATCCGTATGGCGAAGGAGTGGAACTCATTACCTGTTTTGTTTCCCGAGGGGTATAATTTGGGAGTCTTCAAGTCAAGAGTGAATAGGTATCTTCTAGATAAACATGTAACATCATCGGCCGCATCATCACTTTCCATCAGGTGAGATAGTGGTTAAATGTTTGTCTATAAAGCATTAAAAAAACTTGTCATTTTAAAATCACGATTCAATTATGACGTTTTTTTTTATCCACTCCGATATTCATTTGTTTATTTCGGCATTCACACTTTGTTTTTCCCAGATTTTATTTGTTTTCACTGACTGTCACTTGTTTTCAGCAATTTCCATTTGTTTTTATTTTTTCAGATTTTTTTAGAGTCATATTATATTCCATTTAATATTATTTATTGAAATATATTTGACGTAGTTTACAATGTTTATCGGCAGTTAAAATAATTATTTTGTGGTGTAGGTATTTATTGTTACATGCTTATTTAATTTTAACTTTATCAGTCTGTAACATAATGTTATTTGTAATGTTTTAAATTAATTATATTTGGATGACATTCTGATATAAATGCTTTGAATTTGAATATTTCAGTAAAGCGCATGTAAAACTGATTCATCGCCACTGATTCTCGTCGAAGCTGCATAATTGCTAGTTTTTTTTTTTATGCAAGATATATATATCTTCTAGGCAAGCATGTCACATCTTCGGCCGCATCTTCACTTTCCATCTGGTGAGATAGTGGTCAAATACTTGCCTATGTATCAAAAAAAAAATTGCTATATTATCTACCAAGGCTCCGAATTTCAGTAAATAAGGCAGTAGTTCGAAAGTATTGGCGTGATTGAGTAACGAACATTTTTTTTTATCGGATAGGCCAGCGTTTGACAGCTATCTCATCTCATTAGGCTTTCAATTTTAAATAGAATGTCTTTAATGTAGAATGCAATTCGTGTCGACAGTTTAGCTCCATCACATTTTCTTGAAACACATAATGGCAATGACACCGCAAATTCGGCACAACAGTGCAAACTTCGGCAGTAGTTACATATTTCAGGCGTTTGGTTGTTGAGACACTAGGCCTGGGAACTCAGTTTGTTTTCAAAAATGTATCAGAACGCCTGGTTTAGGAAACGCTCTATAAAAAAAGGGACCTATTTGGGTCAACGCATTGCAATCCAGATACATAATGCCACCAGGATGATGGGAACGCTACCCACCTGTAGTGCGCTTGTTGCTAATCAAAGTCTACTATATAGTAGATTTCGTATAGTTTCAATTTAAATTTAAGGAATCTAGATAATTGCCCGTAGATTGAAATAGCATCTCATGCAATTTAAATGACTAACTCCTCAGTTCCTGTTCTATTGACACTGTTCGACTTCTCTACTCAAATGTTCTGTGACCCTGCTCTAAGCATTTTGACGAGGGGTAGACTTCATGATGAGGTACCCAAACCTGCCTTCTAATCTGTACTTTATGCTAATTGTATTAAGGTAGACAGTACGTTGTAATGTACGATTTTGTGCCTTAAACTGTATTTGTTACGGTGTAGGTATCTATAGTTAAATCGGTTGAAATGGAAGGCTTAGAATTAGAATTTTTTTTGGAAACGTTCCGGGGACATTTATAAAGAATTTTATATTTTCATCTCTAGTATTATATCTAGACATTTTATATTTAGGAAACTTTGCTCATAAAACGATGCAGGAGAAATCGATGGGAAACTGATATGTTACCAAGAAACAATCAAGAAATTATCATTTGCAGTATAATATAATTATTTTTAATAACTTCAACACTAGCATCTGCGAAGCCCTTCACTACTTTTTTGATTTTATGAGACCAACAAAACACTTTCAATCAAAAAATATTCCTGCGAATCGATTAACTTACACCAGAGATAACATACCAAGAATAAAATATATAATAGTTAAAAAAAGTAAAAACCACTCTTTTTAAATAAAAAAAATACATATTTTTGTATTATCATCGGTCCTCGATAAGTCTTCTCTGTTTGAAGTGGGTCAAAATCAAGTCCAAAGGATTACTATCCAAAGTTACAAACAAACATACAGGCCAAGTTTTTTTTAACTTTATACAACGGTTTGAAGCCTTACAGACTAGTGTCATCCCATAATACGATGAGATATTTTAGGGGGTAAAATTGACGCACTTTTTGACATATACTACAAAACGTGCCAAGCTGCGATCAGGTCGACCAAACATATTTTTTTTACCTACTAAATGCACGCTATCTCTACAAACTGATTGTATCCTTTAATAATGTGAGTTATGGGCTCACGGTCTAATGCGCATACTTAGACTGATGACACAGCAATGCAGGGACCAGTAATATGTTTTGTATTATTTTATCTATTAAATTATCTAGTTAGTACACAAGTACAAAGTTCGTACAAATTATCTTCATTACGGCGAAGTTCAGTTTTATCAAATTTCAACTATGTAACTACATCATACTGTAAAGTACCTACTGTCACACCCATTAGTATACTACTTATAAAGCTCGATAGAATTTGCTAAATGTTACCAAACTTCGTCATTTCGACGAATATTAATTCCATTAACCAGGCAGTGACGTCGAAATGACTGATAACTTTGGGGTAAGTTCAAATAACGGGTGTATCGGGAAATTAATGAGCGAGCCCTGCTAGCGGATGAGCTAACGTTTGGTTTGGTTACGAGAAAATTGCCAATTTAAATACCATATCATATGTTTTTTATATGTTTGACTAGCTTTGTTATGCATTTTAATAAGGATATAAGTAATTTATAACCATTGATATTCGTCTAACCGTTCATATGTGAGTAACATACACAGTTTATAATATAGACTATAGAATATATTCCAAGTTGATACTATTTATACAGATTATAGTAAGGCTTTTGATAGCTTTTTCCATATTGGAGTGTGTAACCTTAATATACTTACTTACTCCGCTGGTCCATTGACCCAAAGTATAATTTCTTGGCCTCCAAAATAAGAGAACACCACCTTAATATAAAATTATCTATACTTTTCTTACATTAAGCTTCTGTAGTGATATTCTCTTGTTCTTATCTGCGGAGGGCACGGTCCTGGATGTAAGTCGTAAGACTAAAGTCATTAAGCTATGTCGGATGCACTGAGGCTGCCTGAAAAAATCTGACCGTAGGACCAGTAAAATATAAAAGAAAACAAAATAAAATTATTATTATTTGCCTTAAAATTAGAATGCCGATTTTATTTTAATCGATTAAAAATAATTAAGGATATGAGTGTACGTCAGTTAAAATTATTATTCTAGTTACTAACCAATACAAAGTCTCTTGGTCTATCTACGTGTAATACTTAGCATGATGGTGCTTGAGAAACATTGGCAAGTTGTTACAGTTTCCGTAGCGCTCCTTAATTGCTGACTTAGTTAACCCAATTAGTGGTCCGAAACTAACGTACCCCATGTTCAACATAGATAGTAGGTATACACCGTGTATTTTAACCATCGACCTACAAACAAATGGACCTAGTGTCTTACACTAACTTCACGACCTCAAACTAATCTAAAGTCTAGAGACTCCTTGTAACTTACTTTTCTGATAATTATATTCAAATATGACTTGTGACCAGGTACAAAAACAATGAAACAACGTAGATGAAAAAATAATACAACTAATATTATTATATACAAATGTATTCTAAGCAACTAGAACCACCAAACTCAGTTAAATCTCAATTTCTCTCACGTATAATTGTGATATTATGATTATGCAACTCAAGAAGGACACGATTACATTATCTACTCATCAAATATATATCAATAGTATCGCTGATGTCCACTACGAATGAAACTGCAGTCAATTACGTGATAACTTACATCTATTACTTACCATCATAAACAACTCCCTTCACCAACTCGGTAGTCTCGAACACAGGATGCGTAAACGTCAGATTGACATCACTATCCTCGGCACTAAGCGTTACCATATCTTCACTGTCACTCGAAATCCGCGCAAAGGCACAAGCATCATCCACGTCACTGCGATCACTAACCGTTGTTGTTTCAAACGCTCCAATTGTGGAATCTTCATAATCTACACTAGCCTTTACATCCTCAACTGTAAGGTCTAATTTTGAATTCACATTTCCAGGTGGGCCGGGAGACCTGCCCGGCGCGGGGTCTCCATTTGGTAAAGAAAGAGATGAACTATAAGGTAGTGATGTGAGTATGATCACTGTTAGGAGTAAGTGGATGCATCGATTCATCTTCAGTTTCTGATTTTGCCATCTGTGCGCTATTTTCGATTGTCTGTAAAGTAGCGGATGGTTGGCAGACATGACTAAGTAACGTATCTGTTTATTTTTATTGCTCCGAAGAAAGGCATTGTGACTGAATCTGAAAAGAGAAAAAGTTATATAAGCATCCAGTAACACAATTAAAACGATCGAGAGTACTAGACATAATTTATGTTATATAAGTCTTCTCGCGCCGAGGCCCGAGCCGCTCGCCTCAGCGTTTTGCGCGTCTGACTCATTCTGGTAAAGGACTATAATCTTGCCCGAAACTAGTCGACAATAAAATAAGTCGACATTTTTTACGTGTTTTAAGCCGTATATAACATAAATGAGTCCTTTAAATATTGTGAGATTGTTATTCTAGTTGGTTCTTTAAAGAAAAATTCAAATTAAAAGATGCTTATAATGACACAAGTTTTTGTTGATTTGCCGAGTCCTCTAGAATATTTATTTTAAGTTCAGCACACACCACTATTCGTTTATTACATTTAAATAATTTTCTTAAATTTTATTATCTTCCATGACTACAAGAAATCGGGATAGATTGGAAGCAAGTGGCCTATAAATAGACAAACGTAGCACAGGACGCTCGTCGGCCTGGTGGAGCGACGACCTGCGAAACGAGGCCGGCAGAAACTGGATGAGAAGAGCCGAAGACCGGGCTCAGTGGTGTTCATAAGGTGTTATATATATTTTCGTCTAGTGCTGAACACAGCACTAGACGAAAATAGGCTGATGATAATAATGATGTTTTCAATGTGACACTGGAACTATAGGTACTGGTAAGTACTTCAGTCCATACCTACAGTTCCAAGAACGTCTCGTTGGCTGACTTTCATTATTTATCAGCCTTTCCCGAATTCTCATCCAATAACATCAATCAAAATTGTTTTCGCAAACATGTTTTTACTTAAAGTATGATGAAAATATTTTAACAGGGTTCAACATGACTAATAGATTAGTTTAGCATGATTGACGGCACGGGGTGCCCTAGAAACCTATTTATCTGTTCAATGGGGCTGATTATATAAACTGGATACCCTTGACTTATTTTTTGAGCCAAAAGTGCAAAAATCGGGCGTGATCTTTGCTCGCCTTTCTGTAGAAAGAGATAAATATATAGCCACATCGCTTTACGTCTGGTAAGTAATAAATGATAAAATATTGATTGACAGTTATCTAACGTTTTCGCCTGTGTATGAGTATGCACGTTTATCCAGTACATAAATAAAATATTTTTAAATACCACCACCCACCGTTCTACCATAGTAGAAATATATTTTCTACGGTTGTATGGTCGGTTGTATGGTTCTACTGCCTGTTAACTCTCTTATTCCCATGGGTTTTCCACACAATCAGTTTGAATTTTATATTGAGGCTGAAGTCATGCTTGCTGACATTCAAAACTCTACTGTTTTTTTTAAAAATAACTAGTCGAGCGAAGCAAGATTTCTAAGAATGGTTCAGCACTACATCCGTCCATTCATCCGTCTGTCAGAGGCATTGAGCGTCTAAACCATATAAGAATAACGTAATATTCTCAGAGAATATATATATATTTTTTTTTATTCTCGATAGGCAAGCATTTGACCACTATCTCACCTGATGGAAAGTGACGATGTGGTCGAAGATGGAGCATGCTTGCCTAGAAGATACCTATTCACTCGAGATTTAAAGACTCATAGATTGTACTTAACGGGAAACACAGACTCGGGCAAGGAATTCCATTCCTTAGCATTACGTATAATAAATGTGGAAGCAAAACGCTTCGTACGCACCCTTGGAATATCGACCATAAACCGATGTCGCGTAGCTGATAGTCTGGTTGTCCGATGGTAAATCCCCATCCCCCGATGGGGGAATCAAATCATGCAATTCCGTGGCACACTCTCCGAAATGTATCCTATAAAAGACCGATAGACTTGCGACCTTACGATGTTGTATATGTAATGCTATGACCCGAAAATTACAATTAAAATTATATGCATCGGGTGCATACACGTAAGTACGGAGCTGCAACAGAGGTCACTACAAGGCAAGTATAGTTAACTTGAGTACTCAATCCCACTACTAGTAGGTAGCGTGCCCAAACGCTAGCATTGTACTAGTTCGAGTTTACTATATGAGCTCGACAAATGGATATGTGATTTACGCTTGAGCGATAAAACTATGTATAATTCTTCTGTACGTGTGTGTGACTGCACTCCTCCTTAACGGCTAGACCGATTTTGATTAATGTTTTTGAGTGTGGATTCAGTAGGATTTAGTAATGGTATAGATTCACAATTCGGTCCGGTAAATAATGTTTTCTACCGACTTCACAAGAAAGGAGAAGGTACTAAATTTTTTTTGTATGTGTGTTACCTCATAACTTCCTTCCAGGTGAACCGTTTGAAAGATGTTGCTTTCCAATTGGTTCCATTTAAATTTGATCAAGATCTGATCAGTAGTTCTTGAAATATCGTCAATAATGCGTGATCATCTAACGTCTAATCTGATCAAAGTTCGAAAGATAAAGCGGTGAAGTCGGTTTTTTTAAGCTTTGCTTGCATTTAATTATTTAATTTACGCTGCGAGTAACAACTAGTAATATATAAATGTTTTATTACCCCCTGGGAGTCTAAAACAATGTAATCATGCGGCTGTTTGTTTGTCATGCACATAATTTGTTTGGACAGTAACAGCTTTGTCAGATGTTGACTCGGCTATGTTGTCGCCAAATATTTTTAAACATATTAAAGATAAGGGCATTACTGAAGTTTAAACAGAAAAATATGTCCATGAAAATACATTTAAAGAACAAAAGGTCTTTGTATCTTGTAGGTATGTAACATCTTCGGTAACATTTTCATATCAGGTACTAAAAACATACAAAATCTGAATCTTCATTTGTATGCTAAGTGACCAAAGGCTTGTGATAGACAAGCCTTTGGCCACTTAGCATACAAAAGAAGATTCAGATTTTGTATGTATGTAGTTCGCTTGTCACATCTTGCTCAATGAACACATTACCACCACCGGATATGTCGGTATCAGTACACGTAACGGCAAGCGTGACGCTTACCATCAGGCGAACAACTTACTCGTTTCGTCTCTCAATTACAGAAAAAAAAAGAGTATTTTGCCGCGAAAGTGAAAAAATGGCGTTGTTGATTTTGTAAAATTTTCCAAAACCTGTGATTCTTCGAGTGTTAATGTGTAATAATTGTGGATTATTAACCGTTAATACTTAGTGAACGTGCATAAGTGTAGGCAAATCATACAAAGTTGAAAAACGTGATTTTCACCTTCGCTCGAAAACTCCAATAGAAGTTCTAGTAAAGTTTCTACCACTTTACTGGGGCATGACTTGACTACGACTGGACCTTGACTCTTTTAATTGACTTTGGCTGTGACTTGTGACTAGGACCTATAATATGAAATACACTTGAAATATATTATCACTTGACACTGCCTAAATGCATAAGATTGCGAAGCCAAAACTAAGGGAAAAAAAAAACAGATAAAAAGTCGTTTTTTTGTTATTATGACGTACCAATTACGTTTGGTACACCATGGGAATTACCATCTAGCCTTTAGACTAATAAGTCATTTAATTTTGACCTAAACTGCTTAGTAGAGTTAGTACTCTACTTAGCTTAAACACAAACACAACACATGCACGAAAAAAATATAGCAGAGCTTGGTCTATAGCAGAAATAACTCAGTCCAGCCGAAAGATAAAATATGTAGATTAATGTATATCTTTGTAGGTAGTGTAATTTGCATTTGTAATAATTATACACAGTACTTGAAAAACCAAACCAGAGTAAAGTAAATAAAACCCAAACTTTAGTGGCTGTATTTTACTAGCAAACGTTTTCATTTCATTTGAATGAAGGACTACGGGTCTTTCATTACCTAAGTAGTTAAAGTATAGAATAAACATAAATCTGTCGTCCTAATAAGAAAAGACGTAACTGACATTTTTGACAAAATTGAGCTATATACATTAGAAATGTCTTTGCTGTTTAGTACGTTACGTATGACTTGTAGTATATGCGTCCAAATAAAAAATAAGATTTAGCTGCATTTGAATATTTCAAAATAAAAAAAATACTAGTATATGCGTCTATTGTTCCTGATTCCGATGATGTAAAATACAACTCAATTTTGTCAAAAATGCAGTTACGTCTTTTTTCCTTATGACGGCAGAAATTTGATCAGTAATTTATTTATAGTCCTGGGAGTAGTGTCATTCGGTTCGGCGGTAGAGTAAAAATTACTAATTGTTCGCTGGCGTACTTGTTTTCGCGTCTGTCTTCTAAGCAGGGGGTATCGGATCGAATCCGATTACCAGTGGGAACACACGTGTGATCCCTAAGGGAAATTAATATTTCTGGTTCATTAGTTAACTAACAAAATTTTATAGTGATCATAATAATATAAGAGACCATCATTTATTTAATGAATAGAATGACTTGACCATTGCACGGGAAAAATTATAATATGAGAATAATCAACTTTCAACATAATATACGCACTAATATAAGCTACTAGCAGTGCCCGCGACTTCGTCCGCGTGATTATTTGACTTTTAGTAAGGATCCCTAATTTCCTTCAAAATATAATATAGCCTTCCTCAATAAATGTACTATCCAACACTGAAAGAAATTTTCAAATCGGACCAGCGGCAGCGGTTCCTGCAATTAGCGTGTTTAAACAAATAAACTCTTCAGCTTTATAATATTAGTATAGATAAACACAAATTGTGTTAATAATTGAAAGATTGTGTGTCTCCTAGAAGTAATTTACAATTTTAATGGTCGCTGGCTGGCTTTAGCAATATTTCTTAAACTGCGGTTATACTTCTATACCTACTAATAATAGTAATAGTAATAATATTATAAAGAAGTAAAGTTTGTTTGTTTGTATGTAAAAGGTAATCTCTGATACTACTGATCCGACTCTAAAAATTCACTAATAGATAGCTACATTATCCCTGAGTGTCATACATAGGCTATGTTTTGTTAGAATAAAATTAGTTATCAGTTTGAAATAATAATATTCGTAAGACAAGTCGGAGAAAAATTTACTGGCCGTTTTATCGGCGTACGCTGGCTAACCTGTTAGACATACCTATAGGTATGTCTAAGACGATGAAATAGTTTATTTTGATAAGAATTAATATTGAATGTATGGTAATAATATTGAATACCTATAGGTATGTCTAACTGGTTAGCGAGCGAACGCCAGGTTAGCCAGGTACAGTGTAAATCTGAAAAAAATAGCGGCTTTGGCTTTTTTAAGCATTCAATATTAATCCTAATCAAAATAAACTATTTCATCGTCTTAGACATACCTATAAGTATGTCTAACTGGTTAGCGAGCGTACGCCAGGTTAGCCAGGTACAGTGTTAATCTGAAAAAATAGCGGCTTTGGCTTTTTTAAGCATCCAATATTAATTCTTATCAAAATACACTATTTCATCGTCTTACGTGTAGTATCGTGTAGTAGATGTAAATCCAATTTGCCCTTTACTACATTAGTTTTGTCTAGGAAAAATCGTAAAAATCATTTAAAACGATGGGTCACGAATGAGTAACAGTTACTGCGTAACTCGGCAATTTTCTACTTTTTAAAACCGACTTTCATAAGAAAGAGGATATAAATTGGACTATTTTTTTTATTTTGTTGTTTACAACTTATCATTGAACTTTGAACAGCCCGCTAGCTTAGTTCTGTGGGCGTTTGCCTTTTAAGCAGTTCGATTTCCGGTGGGAACACAAGTTTTTTCCCCACGGGAAATTTGTGTTTCTGATTTTAAAAATGTTGTGAATCTTGGATGTTTATGGCTCCACGATACACGTCATTCAACTTAGTCTGGCGCAGATGAGTGCGCGTCTGTCTTCAAAGAAGCGAATCTCGGTGGGAACACAAGTTTTCTCCCCATGGGAAGTTTGTGTTTCTGGTTCTGGGTATGACGTGAATGTTGGGTGTGTGGTGTTTCTGTTTACGGACCCACGACACAAGTCGTAGTACTTTTAGCGTGGGGCTGTGAGTGTGAAAGTGTTATCGTGTATCCATTTGTTAACCGGGCGACACTGGGCGGGTCAGCTAGTTGAATACCTTGTTTTAGTATGCCTTCTTGCAAATTCGGGCTTCTAGCTTTATCAACAACGAAGTTTTATAAAGTTTGAACATGTCCTAAATGGCTTCAAAAAAATTACGATACGGCTGTGCTCGAATTGATGAGGGGAACTCTGCCACTCTAAAGTCTTTGGTCAAAACGCAAGCCTATCAGAGATAAAATACACAATATTATACACAAAAAGATAACTTATCAGCTATCATATTATTGTGGAAGAATCACAACATAGCAAACACCCTATTATTGGGAAAACAAATATTTAACATTAAATTACGCAAAACTAAATCAAGTGCAAACGAGCGAAATGCTCAGAGAAATTCCCTGAGTCATTTCCTTTGGCAAATAGAAGATAATTAATTGAATTAGGCGTTACTTTTCGGAAATCCATAACGACAAAGTTAATTTATTATATTTAGTGTTAATCCCGATAATGTTGTTAGGCTTCAAGCAGGATGCACCACCCGCCCGCCCGCACGCCGCGAAAGTTAGTGTTATTGGGGTGCGAACGTTAGTATTATTATCGTGGGAACTCCGCCGAAGCCTCTGCTCTCGCCGAACCCTGTTCGACACGTGTTTCGCCTCTACACGAGGCATCCTCAGGAGCTGTTGACTCGCCGAACGCTAGAACGAGAGACATAGAAATAGAAGATAACCAAACCAAACTGATAATGTTACTGAAGAGCGCACGTAGCTAAAACCAGACGTTGCCCGCTTTATCTAGTTCGTGTAGATAGTAATACTGTGTACTATGTGAACTCGAAAAATTGATGTCCGTTTAACACTTTTGCAATATAATTAAACGCAAGCAAAGCTTAAAAAAACCGACTTCACCGCTTTATCTTCGGAACCTTGATCAGATTTAATGTATTAAACACGCATTATTGACTATATAACTCAAAAACTACTGATCAACTCTTGATAAAATTTTCAATGGGAGCACATAAAAAGCACCAGCTTTCAAATAAAAAAAGAATTATCAAAATCAACTCACAATGAAAGAAGTTATGAGGTAACTTTTGAAATCGGGTAAACGAGAACATTGTCAAAGTACGCATTATTCGTAACATTATTGACGATATTTATAATTTGAATGGGACGAATTAGAAAGCAACATCTATCAAACTAAAAAAAAATTTTCGAAATTGGCTCACGTGGAGAGAAGGTATGAGGTAACACACATAAAAAAAAACCTATAAGTTAATCCAGGGTATGTTCTACCTCGATCCCAAATTTGATCGAACTTGGACTTGCCGTTTGAGCGTAAAGAAGTAACAAACATATAAACACACTCATAAACCTTCGCCTTTGTAATATTAGTGTGATTAATGTGATTTGATAGCGCATAAGGTTAATTTACACGCTCAACAAAATTTACCATGCAGCGCGGGAAAATGGCAAGGTAAATGTTTGATTGGCTGATGCGTGCTTGTGATTGGTCGATGCGACTGTGGTCAGCGTCAGTTTAAAGACGACCAATCATAACTACAGAATTAATTCATGCCCATTTTATAATCGGACCATAAGACGAACAAACCAAAGTCATCAATTTATGGTTGGTATACCTCATATCCGCTCAAAGCGTTTTGCTTTTACATTTTACTATATGAATTAGAGGATGGTTCATATGTTTTATAATTTACTCCTCCAGATGTATCACTTGTATTTTTACCTATAACTTAAACTATACCTATCATTCCTTACAATACAACACATTCAATAAACATACAAACAAATTTTTTTTTTTTTCTTTTTTTTTTCTTTTTTTTTTTTTTTGCCGTGTGGCAACATCGGAGTTAGGTTGTCAAAAATAACTCTCGTATTTTAGAAATAATTTAAATTAGTTTTTAAGTGTTAGTATTATATAATTCGTGATTAATTATAACGTTTATAGTCCTAATTTTCATAAATAACTTTTAGTGTAACTCGAAACCAATCAGATCTGTGTCAAAATACTTGTGTAAATTCAGCGTTGTGAAACGGTTTGTCGCGCCGCCCGGTACCGTATATAATATTTAAAGGGAAGTGAACTGTCTGCTTGAGGTTCCCTTCAAATCGTAAACAAGAAGACCCAAAACTACCGGACTACAGCTGTCAACGGGGCCGTAATACATTCTCCACCGGCGGTTCCTAACCTCACTGGCGAAACCGTTACATTGAGGACATATAGCTGGATGAACTGCTACAAAAGCCTGGGAGTATTTGTGTTCATTTAACATCAACAAGACACTTCCACACAGTAACATACACCACACAGCCTTCACTTTTGTGAGCAACGTCAGAAAAATACAGCAGGTCTGATTTTATCTCTCTTTATTTGACAAATTTGTGGAAATAAAGTTGAATGATTTAACAGAAACCTCACACAAACAAAACACTTCAAATAACTCATAACATCTACACAATCTAGACCAAAATACCCAGAGAATTATCAGATAATAATTTAATATATTGCTAATTGTAAACTTTGCTTATTGTAGTAGCATTTAGTATGTAAGAAGTCATCCCACAAAACTTGTGAAATTCAATAAGAAAAGTATCATTGTATGAGGGCAGATAAAATTCTGATCTTTTGACTGTATGTGCCTTATTTTTCTATCTCAAACTTTTGTATTTAATCTAAACTGTTTCTCAAACTTTCCATAGTACTTATTTTCTTTATATTGCAATAATTTTGTTTTAATTCTTTTATTTTCCTATTTTATCTGTTTTACAAATAAATATACTTTAAAAATAGATTCTCATACTAACACATAGGACCTTCACATAACACTTACTTAACTATTAGACTTCTTAGAGATTCTACGTTGGGTTTCAGGCACCGAACCTAAACATGATGACACGCCGAGCCTGCAACTTAGAAACACAGCTCAAGCATGCTCTCCTCGAACTCAAAGAGAGCAACAGGGTGCGAGACCAACTACTACAAGAACGGGACGATAGCGAAGCAGAAATAGAACGCATTAACAACAAAAATTGCGATTTGAAAAATGAACTATCAGAAATGGATATTCAGCTAGAAGATATGAGAGACCAACGTCATCAGTTACAACTGGCATTGGACTCTAGAAACAACGACCAAGATACTTATGAAAAGTTACTGCTACATGTCAGGGACCAGGATCTCGAGCTGATAATGGCCAAAAACAAGATAACTGAACTTCAAAGAATCATACAAGAAAATGACACTAAAAATACCCTTTGTTTATATAATGAACTTGTAGAAGAGCATAAGCCTAGTATACCAATGATCGATTTAACTTCACCAATCACAACACGTATGACCTCACCGCCCATTAAGGGTTCCAACAAGATAAAAAAGTATCTGAAATTGAGCAGATTCATTAAAAAGACTCGGAAATTGTTAAAGTGTCATAGACAATTTAAAAAATCAACACAATTAATTCAGGACAAATTAGATTTAAATGTGGAACTACAATCTTGTTATAATCTACTAGGACGCAACAACAGAGAACTTGACTACCAGTCAGCAAAAATAGACAAACTTAAGAAGAGTCTCACAGACATAACCCATAAATATGAGCAGTCATTAAATGAAAGTAAAGAACTTGTAATGGCTATTGATTGTTTACTTAAAGCACACCCCCAGGACGCCACACCTGTGCTCGAACCATCCAAGCATTGTTGTTACACAGCCCCTTCTGAGCTTGATACATGTTTTGCATCTGCTTTTAACAATCAGGTGAGTGGAGAGGACCAGCAGGTTGTTTTATCTAAACAACCAATAACCAAGTCTCTTGATAACAAGTCACAAACTGAGAGAACTGTTATGTACTCAGACAAGATAGGTGTAGGAATGGGAAAATTGCTAGCAAATTGTTTACAGCAAAATGTTATTAATAATTGCTTACCAAATGCATCAATAGACCAAATAATAAGCTTGATTGAAGCAGGAAAGTTTGACGAGAGTACCTCTCTCATAATTCAAATAGGTAACAGCTGTTCAGTGGATAAGAGAAATATAAGTAGGTTAATAGATGTTTTAAATTGTAAAATTGAGCTAGGCTTAAAAAAGGTAATATTATGTGCATTACCTTATTCTCATATGCTAAGTTTAGGTAAAAATAATGACATATATAATTTAAATATGCAAATATACAATTTGACATGTCGTCATAAAGACATACTTTATTTTGACACTAATATATTTATTAGTAAGTTTATACTGACTCAGGATACTTTGTACCTGTCCAATAGAGGTAAGACTACACTTGCTAAATTATTAGCATATAATATATATGACCCCGTTATAGATAATATAACACAGTCACATGACGACTCTCAGGTTAGTAGTATTACTAATAAGATGAATCTGCATCAGTCAGCAAACATTAGTTTAAACTGACTGCACCGACAATGGTTGAGCTCTCTGCCTTCCATCAAAATATACAGAGTTCTTCCAGCAGTGCTATAAATATATGTCTAAAAAATAATACAATGTGTACTACCGCTACGAAACCAATGAATAAGACTTGTAAAATTAGAAGTAATGAATTATGTATTTATCATCAAAATATTAATCGCTTCTCTGGCAAAATTTTAGATGTAGAGTTGCTTACAGATAAGTATCACCTAGATGTTCTATGTTTTTCTGAAACGTGGCTAAAGCCTCATAAAATGTCATTCAATGTTAACAATTATGTGGTCGCTAGTACGTTCAACAGAGTGTCTGCTGAAGGCGGTGGTACAATAATATTTGTTAAAAACAACCTTAAGTTTAAAGAAAGAAATGACGTGGCTACTTGCTCTGTGGAGCGGGTCTGTGAAGTAGCTTGTGCAGAAATCGCTGGTTATATAATTTTGTGTATTTATAGGCCACCTGCTTCCAATTTATCCCAATTTCTTGTAGTCATGGAAGAAATTTTAAGAAAACTATTTAAATGTAATAAACGCATAGTAGTGTGTGCTGACCTTAATGTAAATATTTTAGAGGACTCGGCAGATCAACAAAAACTTGTGTCGCTATTTGCATCTTTTAATTTAATTTTTTTATTTAAGGAACCGACTAGAATAACCAACTCTTCAGCAACCTGCATCGATAATATTATTGTAAATTTTGAAATTAAAAATAAATGTCAAATCAGTGGTATACGATCAGACCACATGGGACAAAAGGTAACAATATCAAGAAAAAAACAATCTTTTGACTCTAATATAGAAATACGACCACTTACTGAGAACAAGTTGAGTAAACTTAACGAAAATGTCGATTTAAAACTATCCCTTACCAGTTTTCCACTTGATGACCCAAATAATGTCCACCAAATGCTGAACTCGATCATTTGTAATGAATTCAATAAAATATGCCCCAAAAAATTAATAAAAGTGAACACTAAATTACAATTTAATGATTGGGCCACTAATGGTATACGGAAAAGTAGAGATTTCATGTACGAGCTTTACTATAAAAAATCTCTTACATCTAATGAACATTTTCACAAGTATGTTACTAATTATTCGAAAATTTTTAAACGCGTTTGCATCCAGGCCAAATCCAAATTCATAAGTGATAAAGTCTCAAAATCTAATAATAAAATAAAAACGGTCTGGAATATTATTAACACAGAAACTGGTAAAAATAAAAATAGAGATTGTGATTACAGTCTAAAAATTGGAAATAGATTAATTTCTAACAAAACTGACGTAGCCAATGAATTTAATACTTTTTTTACAAAAATTCCCCTTGAAGCAACAAAATCCCTAGACTCATCTCCCGAATTAGCTGCAAAACTGTTGCAACAAAACTTCACACAAGAAATTCCAAATTTTTGTTTCCGTCACATAACGGCTAATACCATAAAAAAGGCATTCAAAAGGATAACTATAAAAAACACTGAAGATTTGTGGGGTATTTCAGTTAAAGTTATTGGTTCCATACTAGATACTATTACGCCTTACCTTGTCGTTGTATTCAATCTCTCGGTCGATCAAGGAGTATTTCCTGATCTCATGAAACACAGCAAAATTACTCCAATTTTCAAATCGGGTTGTAAACATACTCCCTCTAACTATAGACCAGTTTCTGTATTACCTGCCCTCAGTAAAATATTTGAAAAAATTATCCTAGAACAGCTACTCTCCCACTTTAATGAACATAAAATATTACATGATCACCAATTCGGATTTACTAAATGTCGATCTACAATAGATGCCGGTGCTAAGTTAGTGTCACACATTCTCGGGGCTTGGGAGGGATCGCAGGATGCAATTGGGGTATTTTGTGACCTCTCCAAAGCGTTCGACTGCGTGGACCATAAAACGCTTATTAGCAAATTAAACCATTACGGTATACGTGGGACTGCTCTTGATTTGTTAGATTCATATTTATCGGGTAGGCAACAAAAAGTAGGCGTTAATGGTGTGACATCTGACGGGTCTACAGTTAAAATTGGCGTGCCTCAAGGTTCAATATTGGGACCCTTCCTATTTTTAGTGTATATTAATGATTTACCTTATATGACAACTTCGCTAGCATTAGATATTGTCTTGTTTGCTGATGACACGTCACTTATTTTTAAAACAAATAGGAAAGACGTAGAATTAAATGAAGTAAATTATGAATTAGATCTAGTATCGAAATGGTTTGCTGCTAATAACTTATTGTTAAATGCTAGCAAAACCAAATGTATCAAGTTTTCCCTTCCTAATGTTCCTTTGGTAGATGCAAATGTTACACTTGAAAACAAAAAATTAGATCTTGTAAATAAAACTGTTTTCTTAGGTCTGACTATGGACTCAAAACTGCAGTGGGGTCCTCATATTGATGTGCTTGCAGGTCGCTTGAGTTCCGCTGCTTTTGCGGTCCGTAAAATTAGACAGCTGACTGATGTAGCGACGGCAAGGCTGGTTTACTTTGCATATTTTCATAGTTTGATGAGTTACGGAATCTTGCTATGGGGATCTGCTGCCGATGTTGAAACTATTTTTATTCTCCAAAAGAGAGCAGTTCGTGCAATATATGATATGGGTCCACGCGAATCGCTCAGGGAATTCTTTAAAGAAACAGGCATACTTACCATGCCTTCGCTTTACATCTTTGAAAATATAATGCATGTTCGCAAAAATATTAGTAAATATAAATTAAGAAGCGACGCACATAATCTTAATACTAGATATAAGCATAAAATTACAGTGCGCGCATTTAGATTAAGCAAAACGAATAAATCTTTTATGGCAAATGGTGTTAGATTTTACAATAGAATTCCTAAAATCGTAACTGAATTACCACTGGGAAAGTTCAAATCTGTAATAAAACGGGCATTAATTAAGAAAGCCTACTATAAAACCACAGACTATATTAATGACAAGGATGCATGGAGGCAAACTGCACAGGCTCTTTCTAGCGACTACCATAATAACACCTAGGTTAAGAAACTTATGTATTAGAGATTAAGAATGTTTAAAAAAAAAAAAAAATTATTGAAAAAAATATGCGCCGCCGAGTTTCTTGCCAGGTTCTTCTCGAGATGGCTGTAATTTTGCGAATCTGGCAATAGATTCATTAACTTTCATGAGTGCCTCTTTGGGGCCCATGTGAATAAACGATTTTGATTTTGATTTTGATTGATTCCACATGACATAAAACAAAACACACAACCATCACATTAATCTTGCCCGTATTTAAACAAACAAACAAACGCATTCACACTCACAGCCTAAATTCAAAGACTTGTATCGTGGGTGCCGGAAACATTTACATATCACACACAAATACACCCAGAACCAGAGAGAATTTGTGGTTCGAATCGAACCCAGGACCCACGGTGCAGAGGGCGGAGACCTGTCCACTGCGCCTACTGGGTCGTCATCGTGATCGTTTTATTAAAACACGTATATTAAATACACACGCACACACCCCTTTTACATATCTCCTTCTCGTTGACTAACTTTTGTATTTTATTTTACTTTTAAATACCTAAAACGAGAGAGAACTGCCTCCCACGTCACAGTTTTCCTAGTGTGGGAGCTAGTGTAACAAATTCTCATGTTATTTCAGTATGCATTAGATACCTATTGTTACTTGTCATTACTTAAATAAGATAACTTGTGTTATTTAAGTAATCTCATATAAGATGCTTCTGAATGTTTCTTATTTTATTTGATTTGATTTATTATCCGTACAGCGAAGTAATGAAACTTACTTCCCTCGTCTTTGTTCCCCGAACAGTATAATCTAGGAATCTTCAAGTCTAAAGTGAATAGGTATCTTCTAGGTAAGCATGCTTTATCTTCGGCCGCATCATAACTTTTTATCTAGTGAGATAGCGGCCGAATGCTTACCTATCACTTATAAAAAAAAAGATTCAAAAAGCATGTGAGGGGGAAAGACACTAGCAGTCAACTGGTTTTATCTGCTTGAGACACACTGTTACAAACTAGTTTTCACTGGATAAAACGCGTTTAAGGTTATTTTACCTTCCTGTGACAGAACCAATTCGGATGATAGTAAGTAGGTGGTTATTTTAATCTGATCGACAATAGACAGTGTTTTTTTTTAAATCGATAACCCAGAAACCTAGTGTTACAGATACATGCTTAACCTCATTTTACCCAATTCAACACTTAAAATCCATAGCTCAAGTCCTAAATGGCTGTAAAAATGTATACCAATATTCCGGAACAAATAAAAATCGAACAAAAGTTACTAAAACTATTTTTTTAATGATAAATAAAAATCACTTTCCTTATTTATTTGACTTGCTTAACTATGTGATGTTTATAAAAATAACTAATTATTTAATAAATTGGCTCGTACAGTCCTAGCCCTATTATTGTTTTACCATATTATGGTCAGGTGTTTACTTCTAAAGTGTATTTTAGCCCCCAAAAATCAGCAGGGTTATGCTCCTCCCAAACGATAATCTTGAATACACCATTGACCGTAGACTTATAATAATAGATTCTTATAGACTTACAACTATTTCTGAATATCAGGCTTAATTAATATTGGAAAAGTTACACTAAAAGAAATTGAAAAATATATATCCCATTTTACAAATAACCCCATTGAAGAAAATCATCTACGATTTCTCGGAACCTGACACCATACTTCTTGTCCACATTCATGCCAAGTTTATCGAGAGGTTGCTCAGTATCAGTCAAATCCGGCACATCATCTTCCGGTGGAAATAAAAAGGGTAGATAGAAAACAGATATCATTAGACCAAAGTCAAGCTTCTCTTTGTACTGTCTTTCAAATTCTTTCCTGGGGAAAACGTCTTCGACGTCAATGTCGAAATATTTCAAGAAAACGCCAAGATGGCAATGGTACAATTTTTTTAGATGATCCAAGTGCTTCTTCCGGAACTCCTGATCTGTTCCCCAGAATATGAAATAGATGAAGTCTAACACCGGGTTGCCTATGTGAGTGATTTGAAAGTCCACAGCGATGACTTGAGTAGGTCTGCCGTTCTAAAAAAATATAGAACAGTGTTACCGAATATAATATTAATAATCTAAGAAAGTTGGCTTAGTTGGGTGAGCGCTTTCTAAGCAGGGGGGTATAGGACTCGATTCCCGGCGGGGAAAAAATTTGTTTCTGGTTCTGGTTGTGATTTTTTGTGTGATGTGAATGTTTCCGGCAGCCACAACATGTCATCGAACATAGTGTGGAGCTGCGAGTGTGAAAGCGTTAATTATAAATAAATAAATGTTTAGATGAGTATTAAAGAATTTCAATTTTGGCTCGATTGTACATATTGTAATGTCATCTTAATTACAATGGCTTAAATAATTATGCAAAGTTTTAAATCAATATGACATAAACATAAACACTTTCACACAGCCCCACACTAAGTTTGATGACAGATCGTGGGTGCCGAAAACATTCACATCACGCACACAATTACTCCCAGAACCAGAAACACAAATTACTCTTGGAGAGAAAGCTTGTGTTTCCATCCGGGAATCAAACCCGATACCCCTACATAGAAGGTGAACGCTCACCCAACTAAGCAAACAGGCAGTTAAATTAGTTTGTTAGTTTTTAAAATTTCGCAAACATACTAATAAGCCTAGCTTAAATCAAAAAGATTTGAATGTCACTAAGACATGAAGACTTTATGAGGTAATAAAACTGAAATAGCAATATTTAACAACATTATCACTGCAAGAGGTTAAAGATAACTATTATAAATATTTAATGTTCGTCAAGTGTCCAAAGCAATTAACACAAACTACTCACTATTTCCTTCACCATGATATTATTATGTCTGTAATCACCATGACATATAGTTTTTATACGTGAATTATCATTCATATAGCTCGGATATTTGTCAACAATATTAACAATATCATCTTTTTTCTCTGTCATGTCGCTTTCTAGAAATTGCATTGCAAACGAGCACATATTATGAGTAAAACCATGCCAGTTATCATCAAACTTGTACAAGCAGTTTAAAGTTTTAATGTTCTTCTCAAAATAATCAGGTCTTTTCACTTCCAATGCCAGTGATAGACCGTGAAGTCGGGCCAGTTCTTTCATTACTAATTCAGCGTATTCTAAATTGATTACATCCATTCTGTAGTATGTTTTGAATCCTTGTACTGACAGATTTTCTAATATTATAGCATTATCATTACACTCACTGAAAGCTTTGGCGATTTGAAATCTGCTATCAACTGGTACGTTGTATCTCTCTTGAATATCGTACATTTCCTTGATAAGTTTTGAGTAGATAAAATGTTCACGTTTATATACCTCTGGCACCTCAAACGTCATTGGGACGTTACATTGTACGATGTGTTTGACAAATATATTGGTTTCTTTGTCACCATTTGAAGTTTTTCCTTTAACGTTGATTTCGTATAGTATTCCAATGTAACTGCCTCCCTTCGATGACAGATTTTTCTTTTCCACATCGTAGGTAATATATCCTTCTTCCTTTACAATATTTTTAACGTATTTGTTTAGTTTGGTTGAAATGTCATGTGTCTTGTCATGATTTTTAATTTCTGCAGGCTCCATTTAGACCAGGGTAGAAGCCTTTAAAAATAGTGAAAAGTGAAAAAAAATTATAATAGAATGAAACCCATTAGAAAAGGAGGGAAATATGATAAAAATGAAAGGAAAAATAATTTACGGGCGATCTGAGGTTGGGAAGGGGATGGGGGTGAGTTTTTAAGGGTAAAAAACGGTTTTTCTCGATTTCCGGCAAAACTAAAAGTCGTATCGAAAAAAGTCAAATGGAAAAATTGTAGATAATAAAAAGATCTAAAACTTTTGTATATACACTTTTTTCACATAACCTCAACATTTATGTGAAAAATTCAAAGAACCAAGTTTTTGGTTTTTTATTTTTATCTTTTACAATTTTTTTTTTTAACGAAATTTTGTGAAAACTTACCTTTTTATGTCCCAAATACGCTGTAATTTATTTGATTAAAAATATTTATTTTTTCACCTTATTTTGAATTAATATCGAAAAAACACCCTAATTTTCAATCGAAAATTCACCCGTCAAAATATCAGCTTTTTTCAAAAAGTTGGTGTGGTTTCTGTTCGTTGAAATCTCTACTATCCGATGGTGAAAAAAAAAAAATATGTTGCTATGGTAAATCTTCTAAGAAAATGCAAAAAAGGATTAACTAAATTTGTTTGTGCAAAATTAAGGAGATAATTATTTTTTTATCTTGTACTAAAATATCATTTAATTTCAATCTTTAGGTTATGTTAAGTTAAGCATACTGTTTTTTAAAGAAAATATTACGATTTTTATGGTTGAGTTACTTGTCACAATTATCTTCAAGAAACTCAGCGTGCACGTGTATTTTTATAAACGATATTGTATACTGTACTGTATTTCGAATACTGGTTAGGCTAGCGGTTGAAAAAATAAATATTTTTAATCAAATAAATTACAGCGTATTTGGGACATAAAAAGGTAAGTTTTCACAAAATTTCGTTAAAAAAAAAAAAAAACCAAAAACTTGGTTTTTTGAATTTTTCACATAAATTTTGAGGTTATGTGAAAAAAGTGTACATACAAAAGTTTTAGATCTTTTTATTATCTACAACTTTTCCATTTGACTTTTTTCGATAGGACTTTTAGTTTTGCCGGAAATCGAGAAAAACCGTTTTTTACCCTTAAAAACTCACCCCCATCCCCTTCCCAACCTCAGATCGCCCGTAAATTATTTTTCCTTTCATTTTTATCATATTTCCCTCCTTTTCTAATGGGTTTCATCCTATTATGATTTTTTTTGGTTTTAAAAATTATCGACCCTGGACTAATTACGTTATAATTGAACCGATTCTTAAATTCCCGCTACCTTGTTATATTTCAATACACTTTTTGACTAATGTTTTCTTAATTATAATGCACTGTATAGGACGATAAACTGCGATCAATTGGTATAACTAGACACTCAATATTAGATAAGTTGATGCGATACAAAATCTTTATACTTGTTAATGTTATTGGTTATATTAACTATACCAAATAATTGGTTTGTTGACACGTCCGATAACGAGCGAGAAACCGGAATGTGAAGTAAGTCATGTTCTCATGTTGTGCAATAGAACGAAGAGCCCCGATCCTACGCGAATGGTCAATAGCCTTGAAATCGGACAACTTCGGCAGTATTCGGAATTCGTGATTCATCAAATCGTTCCAAATAGCAGCACCGACGATGATTACATGAAAATAGACATGTTAGATTCAGAACAGTGTTATATTTATGCAAAGATACTATAAATATTATGCTAATTGTTAACTATATTCGTTATAGTATATTATTATGCAATCCTACTAATATTATAAATCAGGAAGTTTGAAGGAACGTTTCACGCAAAAACTACCAAATGGATTTTGTTAAAACTTTACAATAATATAGCTTACACATCAGAATAACACATAGGCTTTAATTTATAAAGATATAAACAAACAAACAAACGCATTCACACTCACACCCCACACTCAGTTCAATGACTTGTATCGTGGGCGCCGGAAACATTTACATCACACACGCAAATACACAAATATAGTGTGAAATATCCAAAATATAACTATATGTTTCATGCAAGTAGGAAAAAGATCTGCCATCTGCGAGCTATTCTGGTGTGCGCCGCAAAAACCGTTGGAGTTACACGTATATAATATGTAATAGAAATGTTTATCTTAAAAAGTCCTACAAAAAAGCCAGCGACAGCATATATGTATATTTTATATGTAAGCCATTATCGCCAAAGTAGTGAACCATAAGTACAATAATTTCATGATTTTTAATTTGTTGGATTTGTATCCCTCCCGAATAGCAGAATAATATAAAAACATTGAAAAATTTCCGAAAAAATAAAATACTTTCTATCATCATTATCATAATTTTCCATCACCACGCGGGTGAAACCGCGGGGCGCAGCTAGTCGTATTATATATTTACTTCTATATTACTCCCTATTATATAGAGTAGTCAGTCAAATGAGATCCCTTCGAACGCTTACTGATCTACAAACATCCCACAGGCCTATAACTTGGTCAAACGTGTGTGTTTACCCATAAAACGTATAATTTATATCACCGTCCCACCCACAGGTACGTCCTTAAAGCTTTCCGGACGAAATGTTTACCGACAATTTAGAGCAGACAGACGTACGTACGCAACATCTTTTTACTTATTGAGGACATTCGGCTGAAGTTAGAAAAATACAAAATGCATATTGTTTATACATATTTTTTACCCGAATGCGCGATGCAAAGGAGGGTGCCTAATATGTTTATCATTCTGTTGTATATATTTATTATGCTTGATAGGCAAGCATTTTATCACTATCACATCTGAAATGGAACTTTGTGTGGGGCTGTGAGTGTGAAAGTGTTTATGTTTAATGAATGTGTGTTTATTCCTTTGGCATTCTAGAGACCAAAAGCTCAACCGATTGAGCTGAAATTTTGTATTCACGTTTAGTTCGGATGACGTCATTCTAAATCCAACATGGCGGAACACCCAAAATGGCGACACTACAACATTAAAACGACAACATTTTTAATGTACTCCTTACAATTCGGGTATCAAATGATGCTGAAAATAAATAGAAAAATTACGTGACGTCAATCTACATCCAATATGGCGGACTTCTAAAAGCTTGTTTTTAAAAAGTTTTTAACAAGTAGCTCATTTGTTTGTTAGTTCAAGGGCGGTATAAATAAACAAACAGACAGATATGAATGAACAGAGGTAGCCCTGACACTTGAGGGCAAGCGCATGAAAAATTACCTTTTCTGACATTTGAATGCGCGACATTTCTCTTCCGCTGAGATGTTTTGTTCTTAACCTTCAAGCCGCTAAAAGCTCTTGATATTGTCTGTTTAGGTGAAGGAAAATACAATGATTGCTCAGGTTCAAAGCCTCTTACAATTAGTGATATTTGTTTTGCAGTCATACCACACCAATTAAACAACTTGTACCGTATTTTAAAGCGTGAAGAGGGAACAAACATACACACACACAAACTTTCGGATTTATAATATTAGTAGGATATGTCATGGAGGGGATTTAACATCGACGATTAAGAATAGATGGTGCTGGTTAAAGACACGTCAAGAGCTGTGCAAGTTTTTTTTTCTTTTAATTTTGGCTTCCAATCTTGTGCATTTAGACAGTATCAAGTAATAATATATATCAAGTAGTGTATTCCATATTAAAAGTCCTAGTCACAAGTCACAGTTAAAGTCGAGTAAAAGAGCCAAGGTCCAGTCATAGCTATGTGATGCCCTAGTAAAGTGGTAGAAACTTTACTAGAACTTCGATTGGAGTTTTGGAGCGAAGGCCAAAATCATGTTTTTCAATTGTGTACACTTTGCCTACACTTATGCACGTTTATTAAGTATAAACGGTTAATAATTCACGATTATTAATCATTAACATAGCTTCACAGGTTTTGGAAAATTATACAAAACTTAATAAACAATAATATCAACAACGCCATTTTTTCTCTTTGTCGTGGCAAAACTACGTTTTGCAAGTTGCTACAGATTGGTCTGGCACATGTCTGGCACAGATCGTTCTGACACATGTCACGCTTGAATGTGGTCTCTGCTTTGTAGTTGTCATATTTTGAGATTGACATTGGGGGATCCCGGTAGGGAGTAACAGTATTCTGTGCCATTGATCCCTGGACAGCTCAGAAACCGCTGCATCTTTCAAATTCACCTTCATCTTAACGATCTCTCAAGATTTTCGGTGTTATTTGTAGCCAATCAACTAAACTGTGATTGCAGAAGAAGCCCATAGTTTAATTTCCAAAATCCACGATGTCTGATGACGGTTAAGAGATCAATCGAAACCGCTCGATCATTGGCCAGTCTACTCTTCCCCCGTCAAATAAATACTAATTTAATATTATATTATCTCAGTTTAATATAAACATAAATTAAAACTACTTTTCAACCGACTTCAAATGGAGGTTTTCAATTCGACTGTATGTTTTTTTTTTTTTTCTATTATGAATCGATTTAGTTGTTTTTTTTTGCTTGGTAGATTATACTTCAGAGGTGGTCCCATATAAATTTTATGGAAATCGATTCAACCACAACCAAAATATACGCGGTCAAGGCGGTTTTTTAAGTTTTGCTTGCGTTTAATTATTTTTTTGTATATATATCTCCAATTCATTTGAAAATTTGATCAAAAATCGGTTGTTACATCATAAAATATGAGCTACGCGTTGTGGTTAATTGTAACGGTGCCTTTTGGATTTGTTTGTGTTAATCAAGATGAAACCAAACTCACAGACGACAGAGAAACATTCACAACTCACTCGAACACAATTTCCTTTAGGGCAAAATTATTAAAACAATGTTATGAGGACAAATAAATCGATTTCATCCCGCGGTTTCAAAGTCCAGCTGTACCTAACTCTACGCTAACAGAGTACCTACTAATTATGTTTTGTATCTATAATTTTGCAATCATGTTGTTCTATACAGATGTAAATAATGCCTTTATAATTATATAGTATTTAGGCACATAAGCACTTTTGATATTACTTAGTCATTATGGTTGATTGATGTACATATATGCGGTAAATGTATACAACTTGAACAATACAGTTTATGTCGGTCAAAAGCGTTAAGTGTGGTTCCGTAAGTATTATTATTATTAAAAGTGTACCTATTAGTTTTCAATAACATACGTGTCATATATCATTTTTTTTTTTTTTTTGAGCGAATTCCCTAAAAATTTTGATATTTTGCAGTAATAGAGTCGATTACTTATCCTATCAATGTATAATTTTTATATCATTATTTTTTTATTTTTTGAGCGAATTCCCTAAAAATTTTGATATTTTGCAGTAATAGAGTCGATTACTTATCCTATCAATGTATAATTTTTATATCGTTATTATTATTTTTTTGAGCGAATTCCCTAAAAATTTTGATATTTTGCAGTAATAGAGTCGATTACTTATCCTATCAATGTATAATTTTTTTATCATTTTTTATTTTTTGAGCGAATTCCCTAAAAATTTTGATATTTTGCAGTAAAAGAGTCGATTACTTATCCTATCAATGTATAATTTTTATATTATTATTATTTTTTTTTTTGAGCGAATTCCCTAAAAAATTTGATATTTTGCAGTAATAGAGTCTATTACTTATCCTATCAATGTATAATTTTTTTATCATTTTTTATTTTTTGAGCGAATTCCCTAAAAATTTTGATATTTTGCAGTAAAAGAGTCGATTACTTATCCTATCAATGTATAATTTTTATATTATTATTATTATTTTTTTTGAGCGAATTCCCTAAAAAATTTGATATTTTGCAGTAATAGAGTCTATTACTTATCCTATCAATGTATAATTTTTATATCATTATTATTTTTTTTTTTGAGCGAATTCCCTAAAAATTTTAATATTTTGCAGTAATAGAGTCGATTACTTATCCTATCAATGTATATTTTTTATATCATTATTTTTTTTTTGAGCGAATTCCCTAAAAATTTTGATATTTTGCAGTAAAAGAGTCGATTACTTATCCTATCAATGTATAATTTTTATATCATTATTATTTTTATTTTTTTGAGCGAATTCCCTAAAAATTTTGATATTTTTCAGTAATAGAGTCGATTACTTATCCTATCAATGTATAATTTTTATATCATTATATTTTTATTTTTTGAGCGAATTCCCTAAAAATTTTGATATTTTGCAGTAATAGAGTCGATTACTTATCCTATCAATGTATAATTTTTATATCATTATTATTATTTTTTTGAGCGAATTCCCTAAAAATTTTGATATTTTGCAGTAATAGAGTCGATTACTTATCCTATCAATGTATAATTTTTATATCATTATATTTTTATTTTTTGAGCGAATTCCCTAAAAATTTTGATATTTTGCAGTAATAGAGTCGATTACTTATCCTATCAATGTATAATTTTTATATCATTTTTTTTTTTTTTGAGCGAATTCCCTAAAAATTTTGATATTTTGCAGTAATAGAGTCGATTACTTATCCTATCAATGTATAATTTTTATATCATTATTTTTTTTTTTGAGCGAATTCCCTAAAAATTTTGATATTTTGCAGTAATAGAGTCGATTACTTATCCTATCAATGTATAATTTTTAATATACTATTGAACTGCCCGTTGGCTAAGTTTCCGCGTCGGCCTTATAAGCGGGGTGAAGGGGGGTTATGCCCGCGTCCTTGTTACCCGAACAGTATAATCTGGGAGTCTTCAATTCTAGAGTGAATAGGTATCTTCTAGGTTACCATGTTTCATCTTCGGCCGCATCATCACTTTTCATCTAGTGAGATAATGGCCAAATGCTTAACTTTCTGCAATAAAAAAATATTCAAAAAGATGCTAACTTTGGTTAACATCTTTCCTCCCTCACATGCTTTTTGAATTTTTGCTTACCTACATGTCATAAAATGAGGTAACAAACATAAAAAAAAATACAGTCTACTTGAGTAACTCCTCCTTCTTTTTCGAATTCGTTAAAAAAAAAGTAGTCAAATGCTTACCTATCGAGCATTAAATAAAACATAGGAGTCTTTAAGTCGGGAGTGAATAGGCATCTCCCAGGCATCATTGCTTACAATCAGGTGAGATAGTGGTCAAACTTTTATGTCTTGAATAAAAAATTACTTCAGGGGTAACGCATAACTTAGTAGGTACCTAAAGTAGAGGAGCGGTGCGGGAGGGAGTTGCCAACGTCACGTGTATTGTTCGCGGCCCGCACCCTACCGCAGTTCACTACCGCAGGAATCTATTATGTTGTGTGCTATCTCTTTTAGCTCCCCACTGAAATGCTACTTAAAACATAATAAAATTATTATGTAATATATAAAATTCTCGTGTCACAGTTTTCGTTGCCATACTCCTCCGAAACGGCTTGACCGATTTTGATGAAATTTTTTGTGCTCATCCGGTATCTATGAGAATCGGCCAACATCTATTTTTCATCATCATCATCATCATCACTTTTCATCATTATCAACGCGGGTGAAACCGCGGGGCGCAGCTAGTCTAATATATAAAATTCTCGTGTCGCGGTGTTTGTTACCAAACTCCTCCGAAACGGCTCGACCGATTTTTATAAAATTTTGTGTGCATATCGGGTAGGTCTGAGAATCGGTCAACATCTATTTTTCATATCCCTTAATGTTAAGGGTGGTCCAAACCAAAATTTTTTGTTTTTATTTTTTATGATTCAACATGAAATAATGTATATGGCAAAACAACGGTTGCTGGGACAGCTAGTATACATATAATATTATACAAAACAACGACGTCCAATTTAATTGCTTTACTCCTCTATGAGATGGCCAAAGTTGTCTTAGAGATAAGACCGCCTATCGTTACACTTATTTTCTTGATTATTATTCCTAGACATGTATTTATTAAGGTGTCCAATAAAAAGTTTATCTATCTACTAGCTTTTGCTCGCGGCTTCACTCGCGTTAAGAAGTATTATTTTAAAATTGACAAACTTTCATCCCCTATTTTATCCCCTTGGGGGTAGAATTAATCAAAATCCTTTCTTAGCGGATGCCTACGTCATAACATCTACCTGCATGCCAAATTTCAGCCCGATCCGTCCAGTGGTTTGGGCTGTGCGTTGATAGATCACTATGTCAGTCAGTCAGTCAGTCAGTCACCTTTGAGTTATATATATTTATAGAAGATAGATGGGCAAAAGTTAGTGGGTACACCGATTAGAGAATCAATGAGGCACACGAATATTTTTGTCTGTTCAGGCCGCTAGTTACAGGAGTTAAAAGAATAGAAAAAGTGAATTGATACCCTAGTGAACCCATGTGAATAAAAAAACATCCAACTATATCTACAATAAACCTTCAATGTAACAAACTAATGAAGACGACCCAGTTGGCGCAGTGGACAGGTGTCCGCCCTCTGCGCCGTGGGTCCTGGGTTCGATTCCCGGCAGGAGCACAAATTCCTTCCCAAGGGATATTTGTGCTTCTGGTTCTGAGTGTAATGTGTGTGTGATGTAAATGTTTCCGGCACCCACGATACAAGTCTTTGAACTATGTGTGGGGCTGTGAGTGTGAATGCGTTTGCGTTTGCGTTAGTAACAATAAAAAACTATACTTATCACACTAACATTATATCTGAAAGTTTGTGTATATATTTTAGTTCTTTTGCTACAGTAGATGAACGGATTAAGATGAAATTTTAAATCCTATGGATTTACTATGAACCTAGGAGTACCTATAGGAGTACTATCATGAGCAACGCAAGCGAAACCACTGGGACGTCTAAGATATATATTTCAAAATGATTTGTTTTACCTGTTTTTAGAATTCTTTGACAATAGCCAGTGATTTTCCTTCATAAAGTCTTCATATCATTATCTAGAGTTGTAAATTCTCTATTTATTTGAACACAGCTTCATTATATAAATTTGTTATATAATTATCAAATAATAACCTTCTCAACATTAACAATGCATAATGATATCTTATCAGGCAGTAAACAATAGTTTTTGATAGCTATGCTACTGCGGGGTACAGCATAATAACACCATTTAGTGGGTAAAGGCAATTCTATAATACTTGAATACTAATATTTTCCAAAATATGTTTTGTATCCTAAATAGCAAATTTTTTATAATTATCTGATTGAAAGTGGCGATGTGGCCGAAGATGGAACATGCTTGCCTAGAAGATACCTATTCATACTAGGCTTCAAGACGCCCAGATTGTACCGTTCGGGGAAAGACGCAGGCAATGAGTTCTACTCCTTTGCTGTACGGATGTTAAACAAGATATTTAATGTTAAATAGTTGTCCATTTTAAGAAGTATTTAAGGTACATATCAGTATTTAATTTGTTTTATACTGCATGCGTTGTATTCGTTGAGAACACCACCTACAGCTTAATGTGATAAGGCCGCACAATGTACAACAATTATTGTTTTTCGTTTATATATTGTTATTGTTTTGAATTACTTATTGGTGTTCATTAAAGAAATATTGTAAGACAACAAAGCCTGAAAAACCCTGACAAAAACCCTGACACAAGTTTGTCCACTAGTCCATATGACAAACACACAACAATGAAGAGGAAGTTTAACGATTTTCAAGTCAAATCGTTTTTAATCGAGTAAAAACGAAATTAACTTTTCACTCGGCACGATAAATTATGTACTGCATACATGTCTATTCTGAATACACCTTTAGTTTAATCTCGAAATTGTATATAAGGAATTTACTACGTTATATAAACGTTAGTTCGTACATGTGTTTTAATGTGATTCCTCAAAATGCAAGTTGAAACACAATACATTAATTTTAGCAAAGATGTCAATAAACGTTCCACTTTAAATGTGAATTCAAAATCAAAATTAGACGAATCTTTATACAGAATTGCTAAAAATGAAGGATATATTTCGTGTGAAATCAGCAAGAGGGCACTACCAGCAGATGGTGGTAATTACCTCGCGGTTTTGTATGAAATAAATATAAAAGGGACTACATCTGATGGAGAGAAGGAAACTGCAATATTTGCTAAAACTATGGCAGTTGCTCCTTTAGATATAGAACTAATTTCATTGCCAGATGTTTACAAAACTGAATTATTCGTTTATAAAGAACTCATTAAGACTTTTGAAAATTTACAAGATAAAGCTAATGTTCCATTCAAAGAAAGGTTCAATACAGTGAAATGCTACGACGAGTCCTACGATCAAGCTATAATAATGGAAAATATTACCAGCAAAGGATTCAAAACGTGGTATAGGATGGACGTGGTATCGTTAGATATGGCAGAGGAATGTATAATACAGCTTGCAAGATTTCACGCCTTGTCTTTCGTATTACAAGAGAAAAAACCAGAATATTTTACAAAAAGAATTAAAACCATAAAAACAGGTTTTACATTTGGAGAAGCTTGGAAAGGATTTGTAAAAAAATTCTGCAAATATGGACTCGACTGCTTAGATATTAATTTGAGGTTCAAAATTGAGAAGGATATACATGGAATTCTCTTAAAATTGGAAAATTATCATCTGGACGAATCTTCAAAGTATTGCCTATGTCATGGAGACTACAGAGCTAATAATATTATGATTAAAGAGGTGGTAAGTAATTTTGCCATCGATGATTGTTCAATTATTCTTCGAAATTGTATTGGGAAGAGATGCTGCCGCCGAATTGAATTGACTCTGTCACCTGTGTTTTGTGATGTAGACTCAGGCCGACTAGGATCACACCGGAGCCTATTAGTTTAAGTGAACATTATACATAAAATAATACAGGTTATAAAGAAAAAGCTTAGGACACATGAACTCGATACCAAGATGCTAACCATCAAAAATCTTAGGTGTGCGTTTGTACAGTAAATTTTCTAAATTTCTTTTGTTTTTGCAGGACGGCAAAGTAACTACAGTAATTCCACTGGACTACCAACTGATCTTCTATGCGTGCCCAATTTTGGACTTCCTCTACTTCATTTACATGGGGACTGACCGAGAGTTCAGAAGTGCTCACTTATCCAATCTAAAAGATCTCTACTACAGATCCCTGGACAAGTTCCTTCAATACTTCGACATTTCTGCAGAGTCGATGTTACCAAGGAAAGTGTTTGAGAATCTTTTCGAGGAGAAGCTGGATTTTGGTCTAATTATCACATTCTTATATACTCCATTTTGTTTTGTGTCCGAAGAACATGAGATTCCAGATGTGGCCAAAGAAGCAATGTCGGATATAGACTTTAAATTTGACGATAAGTACAAGGACAGGTTGAGAGGTGCTGTTGAGGAATTTATCGAATTGGGTTACATATAAACTGTTCTCTTTAAAGTGTCTAATTGTATTATTTTTCTAGGAAATATGTTATACAATGCTACTGGCATTTTAGGTATTTTGCCATCGCGGTCTATACGATAAAATTTTGTATGTTATATTATTATTTGTTGTAATTATATTTATTTTAGATTATAGTTCATAATTAATCTAATGTAAATGAATTGATTCCTTTCTGTTATTTAAGTTATTTTGTAAATAAATATCATTAATTAATCTAATGGATTTTTTGGTTAGGGTTGATAAACACGCCAGGTTAGAATTACCGACTGTCAATTATTAGTGACTTAACATACTTTAGTGGTTTTGGTGTCATATTTTTTGTAATATTATCTACTTTTAAAACTTGACACGCTAATTTAAATTTATGTAAGTAAGTACTTAAGTCACTTTCTAGGCTAACCGTGTGCACGTTAGGGCGGAATGGGCGACGAAAAGTATAAGTTAGACGAATACCACTAAGCATTTGCGACTGTCTAGCCCCAGCATCATTAAAAGCTTGCTACCAAGCAGCAATAACAAGAAAACCTGAAACCCTCCACGCCAATAGCGGCAAGTGATGTAACTATGAGGACGAAGAACGCGAACAACTGCGGAGAATATATCAACAATAAATAAATAATTTAAGAAATCGCTTTATTGATTCTATATGTCTTCTCATACAATGGTGCACACATTTACCAGTACTTAGATAAACTACTCAACATATTGCATGTTTTACGGTACATCTGTAAGCTAATGGTCTCCACTTGGCTTATGTCCCTAGGTTACGAGGATACTGAGAAGCTTATTAAAGTTAACAGATAACACTAGGGGCCTGCACCTGTCAATCTGACACAATTCTATTGGACAGAGGGCTGAGTGGGAGCGAATGTATGTAGTATGTGTGTATGTATGTAGTATGTGTTTATGTATGTATTATATTTATATAAGATCATTATTGAGGTATATATTATTTTATTATTTGTCAATTATCATTACTTTTTATTAAGTATAATATAATTTATTATTCTTAGATTCATGCACTCTTTAAAATGTTGTTTTCTTAAACACCGACGTCCAACTCTATTGCGTAATTCCGCTCCATCCAAAGGTTGTCTGGAAGAGATCGCTTTTAGCGATAAGACCGCCTATTGTTACACTTTTTTTTTTTTGTAAATAATTATTTTGCTTTGTTTCTTGTCTTAATTAAGGTGTTCAATAAAGAGTTTATCTATCTATCTATCTACGTATACATTCGCTTTCATTTACTCATAGTATGTGTGTTTACGTGTGTATTTGTGGACCACACGTACTATGAGTGTATCAGCTCGTGTCCGGGATTTGTCGGGTGGGCGGGATGCGGGCCCTTGTTGCTAGCTGCATAGTATAATGTATTAACTCGCACAGTTAATCACATTCTTTGTCTAATTTCCTTCACTGATACAATACAATACAACATTGCCTATCACACATAAATAAAAAAAAAAAAAAATACAAACCTACCTGTTTATATTCAACATAGCGATTGCAGCAGTTGTAGCTCTTCTTCTGTTCGTCGTAGGCAATTAAAATACATGTAAGAAGCGCTCTAATAAAGAATTCACGATATTTAAATTATTTATAAATTAATTAATTAATCCTAATGTTTATTTATTCATATTGGTCGATATTATAATGATGTATAATGCCATAGTCTATTTTTTACTCAATCTATTTCTATAAGGAACATTTTATATAATAACAGAATTAATAATTTCATAGCTTCAAGTACCTATTGTTATCATAATTTATATATTAACTTATTTTGTAAAAAGGGTTGTTTAGCTACTTCTATATTTAATTCTAATGTAATCAAATATTAATGTATTTAACTGTAAAATTTGCATGAACAATATTGAAAGAGACTGAATCCCACGACACAGGACTCGTCCTAGTGTGGGATTCAGGGCTCACCAGACATTATAAGTAATTGTAATGTTCTTGTGTTATAATTTTTAAGTGTCAATTAATAAATTATTAAATTATTAATTATTATTATTATATATTCTAGTCGTTCTCGCCGAACTGATATCTCACGCCTACTTCTTGCCAAAGAGAGAAAAACTTTTGAAGTGTAATTTCTTGTGACATTTTTCTTTAAAATAATTGTTTGATTTCTGTATGTGTTGTTCAAGTGCAGGAACAAGGTGAAATAGGGGAATTAATACAGGATATAATTTTTATGTACGTTTCAGCTTTAAATGTGAAGCCGTTTTTACATAGGCCCGGGCAAACATAGGTGTTTTTAGACCTACTTTGTCTCGGGGTCTGAGATAGACCCTAAATTATACCGTACAGAAAACAAAGTCGCGGGAAGTGGAACTCATTCCACTCCTTTGCCGTGTAGATGATAAAAGTAAAAGCGAATCGCTTCAAGCGAGTTGGAGGTATGTCAACCATAAAGGGATGCCGTCGCCGTTGATTGACAGTTTGTCTTTTTATTAGATGGTAAAACGGGCATAGGGGAATTAACTCATGTAATTCATACGCAAACTAACATTTATAATATAATTGCAAGTATCTAGAACAGAAAATAGAACGAGAGATATAATATTCCATACTGTCTATACTAGTCATTCAACTGAAATCTCGTGCCTACATTTTGCCCAATAGTGGAAATACTTTTGAGGTTAATTCCATATATTTTTTTTCTTGTTTTATTAATTGTTTTATTGTTCAAGTACAGGATATAAAGGATATTATACCTAAGTTTCAGTTTTAAATGTGCAGCTGTATTTAGATAGACCCCGGGACAAAATAGGTATAAAAACAGTTACTTTGGTGGCCTACCAAATTTTAATTTTCCAACATAGTTTTTTTTTTAATCGCTTTCAAACTCGACTTACAGAGATCATTTCCCCACAAGGGCAAAAAAAAATAATATAATAATAATTTTAAAATTTTTTTTTCTCCTCGCTTACATATATGGGTTTATATCATTGTAATTGTCATTGGCTTTGGGCCATATCATTACATGTTCTCTGAGAATTTGAAGTTATTCGCTTGGATGGTTGAGACGCTAGATGCCTGTAACAGATAGACGGATGGACGGACGGACAAAATGCTGAACCACCAACTCAACTTAGAGACCTTGCATCTCTCGATCAATTAAACCGTCTTGATGAACTATTTATTAAAATACTAAGCGCGCCTCGCGGCTTCGCCCGCTATTATAAAGTTGAAAAGTAACCTATGTGTTAATCCTAGGTATAAGCTATGTACATTCCAAATTTCATCCAAATCTGTTCAGCGGTTAAAGCGTGAAGAGGGTATAAACATACTTACACACATATGCACACACACTTACAAACTTTCGGAATAATAATAGTAGAAGGATATCTTATCTGTGTTATATCCTTGTGGAGTCAGGCAAATAAGACGACTGATGAAAATGCGCCAATTTCCCACATATTTTACGATCTAACGTCCCGAAGGCCTGGAACTTGGATAAAACGTGTTTGGTTACCTATAATACGTATAATTTATAACACCATCCCACCCACAGGTAAGTCCTTAAAGTTTTCCGGACGACCCGAACTGTTTACCAACAATTTAGGGTCTGTCTGCCCTAAATTGTCCTACGCAATATCTCTTTGCTTATTGAGGACATTCGGCTGATACTTTAGTGGAATACAATCCTGAATTCAAATAGTTATTTTTCAAGTATTGCTTGTAAGGCTACGTAAGGAGTTACGTTCAAGAATTTGGTTACAGTTTTGGCCCCTGAACGGAAAGCGGGCTGCTCTCTGCCCTCAGCGCCGTGAGTTATGGGTTTGATTCCTGGCAGTAGCGCATTTTTTTTTCCCATTCTGTTTGTTCCTTGTGATGGAAAATTGTCTCCCAACCCTGGATTGACTACCAGCAGGAAGACAATTTTCATTGTGGTTAGCTATAATACGTAAAATTTTGGCGAATACTCACAGCCCTTCCTTAAGTTCAAAGACATATATCGTGCATGTTGGAAACGGGTATGATGTTAATCAACACAAATGCACTCAGAATTAAAAAAACAAACGTCTAGAAACCAAAAGAACAGAAAAGAACAAAAGAAAAACTGTCCTCTTGCCGGGCATTAAACCCATGGCTTAGAATACAAAGAATAGCAAACTGAGCCAACCGGCTCGTCAAATAGATAAAGAAGATCATCAAAGGAACGAGTTGAAACTTCAACAGCGACAATGTACACGATTATAAAACGGAATAAACTGTGTTCACGTATTAAATATCTTAATTAATTATGAAACTCTCTCTTGTTATTAATAAGCTCAAGTTGCTTAATTTATAAACGCGTACATTCGTCTCTCTTATTAATTTTGTGAACGTGAGCCGTGACACGGATTATTTTCGCTTCGGGACTCGTTTTGAGAGGGATGGTCCTTTAAGAACGCCTTGAAATTTGTCAAGGATCTTAGGGGTGAATTTACATTTCAGTGAATATAATGCGCAATATGAGATGAAGAACATTTAGGTAATTAAAACCACTTAAATGCCTACAATTAAGTCACCGCAAAGGTAATTTGACAGCAAAACTGAAAGTTTGGAACCAGTTTCAACTTTAAGATGCTTAAAGTTCGGGCGCTTTGTGTATCAAGTCCCTAAAAATCTTCTTTTTATGTCATTGAGAGACGAGTCGAGCAAGTCGGTCGCCTGATGGTAAGTGTCATGTTTGGCGATAACAGTTCAGGGTCACTCTAGAGTTTTGATCTTATACAGTTCATCTCAAGCGCAGAGCACTGCGCTCGTCACCCTGAGATATTAGATGTTAAGGGGCCTGCGGAGGTTGATTTTCCCATACAATCGTAATACCGAAATTATTTATAATTCAAGCATATTAACACCATACTGTGCTGTTATTCAGATTAAAAACGTATTAATCTAGGTTCCTGGATAGTTTTTATTCTAAAATAATTACCTAAAACGAAATATAAACTAATTGATTTCCACACATTATTACGACGTAATTGTCGCATCTTTAACGTATTCGTTTTGTATTAAAAACTGACACATTTCCTTTGTCATTACAACAGGAACATAGATTATCATTTCAAGGTACTATTAATGCAAAAAACAATGGCTAAACATTACATTTTCATTCATAATTTTTGGTATTACGGCACCTATCATAATTTGTTCGGTCGGTAGTGCTGTCGCATCAATCATGGGCACAGTTTGCCAGTTAAACAGAGACAGCCTATAGATCGTATCATTGACTCCCCGGCCTCTTAAATCTATTTAGGCCCTGTGATTTCACTGGAAACATTGCTCTCCAATCCTGCACACAGTAATGTTTGCACTCTACTGCGGTGGTTGAATGTCTGGCAATAGTGTGGTACTGCCCCAGGCGGACTCTGTCCTACAACTTGTAGTGACAGGACGCTTTTGCATTGTCATTTTGCATCGAACTAAGAAAGATGCAACGAGAGGTGTGGGTGGCGTCGGATGGGCTGCTCAAATTGAATGAAATACAAGAATATATTTTTTTAAATTAAAATAGAACAACTTGTTTGAAAATAATAAAAACTCATAAGCTTCAAAACCCGACTTTACACATATTTAGAACCCTTGATCATTTTATATGAATTAAATACGCATTATTGAAGATAATACACCACCAGACAGAATACCAGCGTCGGAGATAGGTGGGTGACTACCTTCTTCGATGTTATGCTGAGTTGGGACCATTTTGTGTAAGTGCACATGAATGATTAGGGTAGTTTTAAGTCTTTTAATTTCATAATATCCGGATGACCGAACTTTGCTCGGTTTTTTGTTTTTGGTAGAATGTGTTTGAATTTGTAGCCTCAGAAAGCTCCATCTAGTGTCGAGTAGAAACAGATTTTTACATCGGTCATGGCGTAATAGATCGCGCTGATAGTTTCTTAAACCCGGTTTTTCGAATGCAGTTTGGGAATCGAGCATTTCTCAGACCTGAAACGTAGATAAATCGATTCATTGGACCGAAAAACCCCTAATCTGTAACTTTTATGAAAATCGTTGGAGCCGTTACCGAGATCCTGATTACACAAATATATATAAACAAGAACTGCTCGTTTAAAGATATTAGATTTATTACTCGTACTAATTATTGATGTGACATAAACAAATAAATTTATATAGTTTAGGTAATATCTCGGGACTTAATCGCGCTAAAAAACTATTTTTATTTACCTCGACGTTTCGGCCATAGTTGCATTGGCCATGGTCTCGAGAAGACTACAAATTACAAAAATAAATTTATATTCTTTATATTCTATTCTATAACTCCAAAACTACTGATCAAATTTAAATAGGACCACATGGAGAGCACTAGTTTTCAAATAACAAAATAATCATTGAAAACCTCCTCCTTTTTTGAACTCTGTTAAAAAGACATTAAATGACTATAGTTTAAAGTTATGTGAAAATTTTATCTGGGAGTCTTCAAGTCAAGAGTGAATAGGTACCTTCTAGGCAAGCATGCTACATCTTCGGCCACGTCATCGCTTTCCATCAGGTGAGATTGTGGTCAAAGGCTTGCCTATCGTACATAAAAAAAAAAAGTTCTCAAAACTTGAGAGACAATTACTAACTTCATGGTGTCGTTTATAAGAGTCGCTGTGCGCGCGCACGTAAAATCTGTCTCCTAATAAATTTCCCAAACGCGCCAAAAGACGTATAACTTCAAAGAAGCATTGCAAGCTCTTAAATTCAGTAAGTTTCCGTACCATCCTAAACGTCCCTATCATGAAATCATAAATTAGTATAATTGTTAATGGGTCGTGACTGCCAGCCGTTTTGTGGTGGCGACGGTACGGGGTGGCTGTGGCCTTCGCAGTAGTCAAATGTACTGCGGAAGTCATTCATTCGTATAGCTTTTGAGTCCATTATTGTGTCACATTATGTTATTACCCGACTGCGCTACGCAAAGGAAGATGATGTGAATCAGCCTTTGTATGTGTACCTATGTATGGCATGAGCTTCTGATGAAGGTAACATCGTGGTGGTAAGCCATTTCCTCATGCTTGTATACTTAGAATTAAGTTTAAACACCAATTATGCTCAAACGCTCCAATAAAAAGACTTCAGAGGACTATAATAAAAAATTTGATTTATTGGACATATAAAATGTAAACAAGAAGTTTTTAATATTTTGTAAATACTTGCATAGATAACTTGGCACTCACCATTCATACCTATACAAACACAATCACACATACACACACACATAGTACACAAACACACCCACACACAAAACATACACAGTTATACATACACTCAGAAACTTTAAAAAGCGATGGCTGTATCTATAATATTTTAAATATATAATGTAAATCCGTTTTTGGCTGTAGAAGATATCGTAAATTATAAACTATGTTAATTAAGAGCTGTGGATTTAGTAAAATAAAAAGTAAAACACTAAAACCAAACTACTAGTACTCAATGACTTCTATAATTTAAAACCAAAAAAATGTTCTAGCATTTTGTCTACAACGCCACATAGGAAATAAGCTAATTACTTGTTAAAAACTTAAAAAAAAAAAGCTTTTATTAGTCCCCCATATTGAATTTAGAATGACGTCTCGTTATTTTTCGAGTAATTCTCATCAAGCCCTTTTACTTGACACCCATATTGTACGAGTGCATTAATGGACGTTTTGGCATTTTGTCGTTTTAGCAACTTGCTATTATAAAATATACATTTTAACACCTTGGACGTTCTGACATTTGGACAATACACCCCAGAGTTTGTCATCCAAACCAAACGTGAATACAAAATTTCAGTCCAATCGGTTGAAGAGCTCTGCTTCAAAATTGAGTAGCAAGATTCCACCCAAACAAACATAGTTACATACATACATGCAATATACATATATGCCGATAAACACATTTCATTAGCGTCGCGTAGTTGGGCAAAAATCGACATATCTAGCCATAGTAAAAATTGATCGTAACCCATGTTTCGTAGTAAACATTAAAAACAATGGTATACCAAGAAACTACAGCGGTACGTACCAAATACCTATTGTATTTTCATGAGGCGATTGCATGGTAGAGAACATGCGATGTTTATCCCTAGAAACTTTGTTATTGTGACATTCAAAATTACTTAGAGGGGTACTTATTGAAACTAGTACACTGTTGATACCTTAAATTATTATTATTTTACTAATTAACCGACTTCAAAAAAAAAGAGACCGAGGTTTTCAATACGACTGCATTTTTTTTATGCTTGTTACCTCATATCTTCTTTCGTTGTAAGCCGATTTTGTTAATTATATTTTATTTTAAAGATTTTGATATATATATATTTTTTGATGTAGTCTCATTTAAATTTGATCAAGATCTGATTACTAGTTTTGAGTTATTGTCAATAATACGGGTTTAATACATTAAATCCGATCAAGGTTCCGAAGATAAAGCGTCTCGGTTTCAGCTTGGGCAAAATCGTATCTGATCTATTCCTATTGTTTCTTTTCTACTCTAAGCGAATCGTTTGATTTTATATTTTCGTACTATTTTTTCCTTTTAATTTTGGCTCCGCAATCTTTTAAAATGTTTAATCGCGGGTTGCTCTACAACCCACGATTAAACATTTTCATTTTAATTTTTTTTTCTTAGAGATTTTCTTTGTTAATGTAGGTATTATTAGTATTTAAACTAAACAAACTTGAACTGCCAGTTGGTTTGGTTGTGTGAGCGTTCGCCTTCTAAGCACTCCTGCTTCAGGGTCGTATCGGGTTCGATTCCCCGCGAGAACACAAGATTTCTCCCCGATGAAAATTTGTGTTTCTGGATCTGGTTGTAATTATGTGTGTGATGTAAATGTTCCACGACACAATAGAGTCATAGAAGTTAGTGTAAGGCTGTGAGTGTGAAAGCGTTTATGTTTAAAGCGTTTAAATTGCATGAAAAATTCCTATGCTCTTAAATAAAAATTATAACCATAAAGCTGCATTTAAAAAAAGCAATTATAAAGATTTACTTCGTTAAAGAAACACCATTTCGGTGTTAGCTAATTTAGCTCTACAAAAAGGGTCAAAGCCATCATTTTTTAAGTAACAAGTTTTAAGTTTTATTAAAATATCTACAAAAGAAATAAGTGACTATTAATCTACGCACTTTATTAGTTTTCTGAAAGTTCTATGTGTTTTGTTTAGCTAGAAATAAATAATGTTGTAAAATTAGCTTAGATTAGTTTTTTATAAGGGACTTAATATACAAAGCGCCTAGGGCGCGAAGCGAGCGTGCGCCCGAGTCGCGCAACTTGTAAATAGATAGATAGATAACTCTTTATTGTACACCACAAATAAATGAAAATACATTAAAGACCTTAAAACTATATTAGGCTAGTACAATGAGCGGTATTATCGCCTAAAGCGATCTCTTCCAGACAACTTTTGGATGGATACCTTGTACTGCAAAAAACTTGAAATGTTTGTCGAAATTGAGTTATATACTGAAATATTATACTATATAGAAAATCATTTATTGCTAAATATTTAAACAATCACATTATGGTACACAAAAGAAAAAAAAATACATGCAAGAAATATTTGGCAATTGGAATATGTTCAGCGCTAAGACTATATGATGTCTTTACTATTTAGTATATGTTATGAATTATAGCAGATGCTTCTAAATTAAATATAAGGTTTAGTAGGTTGCATTTAAATATTTATATAAAAAAAATGTAGTAGAAGCGTCTGTTTTTCCTGATTGCCATGATGTATACAATGTGTAACAGAAAGGTGTAGTAATACTCAAGTCACACATCTAGCTAAATGTATGGAGTCTAACAGGAACTTCTGCATTCGCGGCAGCACCATTAACATTGAGTTATGATGAATTAAAGTTTAAAAAAAATTATGTCATTTGCAACCCTATTTCATCAGCTACCGTTCTACACCACATAGCCTTTGGACCTAGACATCTGACCGTGGTGGCCATAACAAAGGTCAAGGTCACGCGCCATATATAATCGTAGCGTTGGCAAAAAAATATTAGAACAAATATCTCCGATTGCCGCACATGTAACTGTAGGGTTGTAAAAAGTATTTGAAAAATATAATTTATATTTTTTGTACGGAAAAAACTATGTCCGATTTTGACTTTCGTTCTCTGGTAGACGATTTTGGCACGATACACATACATACCACCAAGTATTACTACACCTTTTTGTTACAGGTTGTATAACTCAATTTTGACAAAAATGCAGTTACATCTTATTTCCTTATGACGGTAGTATACAAAACGGCAGCGCGAGGATTATTTATGTTTTTTGTTGTTACTTTTCTTAATCTTCGTGCCGTCGTTGGTAAAAAGCAGTTCTTGAACAAGTAACATAAAAATCTTAAGCGTTAAAAGTGTATCAACAATCAAAGCGAGATCGAAAAACATCGACAGGTCATTTATCCGGTAAGCGGATTATCACGTCTGATCCGGACATCCGGATACGAAAGGAAGGCGCACGGGGCCGGCTTCCGGATCGTCGGGATGACAGTAATCCGGAGGAAATCGAATCTCCGGGGCATCATCAGTATGATGTGTTGTTGTGAAACTTGTATCATTATACTATGCTTGTATCGATGATGTTAGCGACTGTCTGTGTTTATGTGTTATTATTTATCCTACTAACATTATAAATCCGAAAGTTTGTGTGCAAGTGTGTAAGTATGTTTGTGAAGAGGGATCTTCACGCTTAGATGGTTTTTTATTTATTGTGTAATTAGAGGATATTTAAACGGATATTATACAAAAGTTTAGCTTTAAATATACTTATAACCATTTTTGAGATCGATACCGGGTTAAAATAAGTCTAAAAACAGTTTTATGTCTTACCAAATTGTTATTATCCAACATGTTTATTTTTGTTTAGTTCTTTTTTAACCGACTTCAATAAAGGAGGTTCGCAATTAAACTGCATTTTTTTATATATTTTACGCGGTATCTCGGCCAATTATGAATTTATTTTGATGATTTTTGGTAGAGTATGTTTCAAAAGTGGTCCCATATAAATTTTATCGAAATCGGTCAAGCCAAAACCGAAATATAAGCGATGAAGTCGGTTTTTTTAAGCTTTGCTTGCGTTTCTTTTATATAGTGTTCTTTTGGACGATACTCCTAAGGGCAGAAAAAATTTTGCTCCTCACTTGTCTGTATGGATGTCCCTTAATATTTTCATTTATATAATTTAAATTGCCATTTTATCTTTGGGCCATAACTATACATAATAATATTCTAAAAATTTAAAACTATTCTCTTGTATCATTTAGACGCTAGATGCCTCTGACTGATGGACGGATGGATGGACGGACGTACAAAGTGCTGAACCACCCAAGGCAATTTAGAGATCTCGCTTCACTCGGTATGCCTCAGGTGGACTCTACAAACGCAAACGCATTCATACTCACAGCCCCACACTAAGTTCAAAGACTTGTATCGTGGGTTCCGGAAACATTCACATCACACACACATTACACCCAGAACCAGAAGCACAAATATCCATTGGGAAGGAATTTGTGCTCCTACCGGGAATCGAACCCAGGACCCACAAAGAAGTCTTACCATTAATATTAGTAAGCTGCTAAGGCTAGGTGATCATTCGGTAGTATTGACAACAACCTCTCCTATTTACTTTTCTTCTAGGAGCTGAGCTTATATGTCGTAATATTTATTGATCGAGCGTAGCGAGATCTCTGAGCTAACTTGAGTCGTTCAGCACTTTGTCCGTCCGTCCGTCTGTCAGAGGCATCTAGCGTAAATCATATAAGCGAATGACTTCAAGTTCTCATGTAATATGTAAACTACGGCCCGAAAACAGGAATGACATTTAAAATTATATAAATGAGTATATTAAGGGGTGTCCCATACGTGTAAGGGGGAGGATTTTTTTTTTATCTACCCTTGTAAGACATCGTTGAAAAGTACTTGACAAGTAAAGTACGAAACAGGTTTCAAAAAAATCTGTGTTGGAAAATGACGATTTGGTAGGCAACCAAAGTCACTGTTTTTAGACCTATTTTTTCCCGGGGTCTATCTCAAAATCGGCTTCACACTGATCGCTGACACTTACGTAAAATATCCGTTATATCCTGTACTTGAACAAAAAATACAGAAATCAAACAATTATTATATAGAAAAAAGTTATAAGCAAGTAACCTCAATAGTTTTTCTCTATGAGGCAAAATCTAGGCGCGAGATCTCAGATCGGCGCGAACGACTATTTGTATCTTTATTTATCTGTATTTTACCCAAGGGGTTAATCGATAGGTCTTAAATTGAAAACATTTGCCTACACAAGGGATCGAGGGACGTAACGAATGACACTGTGTGATACAAAAAGGTCAATTAGTTCCTACCGTTAGGCTATATAGGGTAATAATGGATTAATTGGTTACGCTAATGGGATTATATATGGATTAGTATTAATCGAATTACCTTTGTGTATAATTAAATTTGATTAGAGAGCAATATATGATATGGGTCCGCGCGAATCTCTCTGTGAATTCTTTAAAGAAACTGGCATACTTACCATGCCTTCGCTTTACATCTTAGAAAATATTATGCATGTTCGCAAAAATATTGGTAAATATAAATTAATCACCGACGCACACAATCTTAATACTAGATATAAGCATAAAATTACAGTGCGTGCATTTAGAATAAGCAAAACGAATAAATCTTTTATGGCAAATTGGGTTAGATTTCACAATAGAATTCCTAAAATCGTAACTGAATTACCACTGGGACAGTTCAAATCTGTAATAAAACGGGCATTAATTAAGAAAGCTTGCTATAAAACGATCGACTATATTAATGACAAGGATGCATGGAGGCAAACTGCACTAGCTCTTTCTAGCGACTACCATAATAACACCTAGGTTGATAAAATTATGTATTAGAGATTAAGAATGTTTAAAAAAAAAATTATGAAAAATTATGCGCCGCCGAGTTACTTGCCAGGTTCATCTCGAGATGGCTGTAATTTTGCGAATCTGGCAGTAGAATCATTAACTTTCATGAGTGCCTCTTTGGGGCTCATGTGAATAAATGATTTTGATTTGATTTGATTTGATTACATCAGTTTGATTAAAACTGATGCATATTTTGAACTATGAATATACGAGGAGCCGTTTCCAAGATTCAGATTAAGTTATATATATAAAAGAATTGCTCATTTAAAGATATTAGATTTAATAATAATGTGCACTATAATGTACAGCCCTACATTTTTACAATAATAGGTATAAGTAATAAATAATTCATATTGAACTGCCCAGTGGCTAAGTTGGGTAGGCGTTCGCCTTCTAGTAATAGGGTTCTATTCCCGGCGGGAACACAAGTGATCTCACCAAGTTCTCTTCAGTAGTGTGAATGTTTTCAGCACAAGTCATCGAACTTAGTGTGGCGTTTAGAGTGCGATAGCGTTTATGTTTATATGTTAAGGATTTAATAAAACGTGGAATTCAAGAGCGTGTTAATGTTATCTTAAATTACTGCACGTATATACGCCTTCGTCCACGTTGGTAACCAGATTTACCTAACCAGTTACGAGAGAAGATTTTTCTTTCGCTGTTTTGTAAGTAGTTGTGTAAGCAGAATTATTTTTCCATATTTGTAACTTTTTGTAACTAGTTGTGGAAGCGGAATTATTTTTCCATATTTGTAACTTTGTAACCAGTTACAGGTAACAGGACGCCTTCGTCCACGTTGGTAACTAGATTTACCTAACCAGTTACGAGAGAAGATTTTTCTTTCGGACACCTCCAGTCCTATTTGCTCCAATGTGTTATCATAATACCTATGCTTTGAAGATTATCCCCGCAGATAATGCAACAAAGAGCCGCAAGCGGTCGCTAATGGAGTTCCGTATCTGGGTGCCTGCCACTGTTTTTAACATCCAAAACGTGTATAATGTGTGTCTATATATTTTTCTTTTGGATAGGCCGTTTTTGTGCGGTGGCCTTAAAGACAACCATCGTAAACTTTACATACAGTGCGTCAACGATCTCTTGGTACTCGGTCAGCGTGGCAGCTTCTAAATTGATATCAAGCTAAAGTCCGATGTGTATGGAGTACCTACTGCGACAACCTCTGGGAAGGATCCGCTAAGTACCAGCTAGAGGATCTGGAATTATAAACAGACGAGCGAAAAGACTCATTAGCGATAGTAAGCTTGTTGAGTCCAAACTGCAAAGTCTTGGTCACCTTGTGCTCAGGAGTTACATATTATAATTCCTCCATGCTCTTTTTACCATCAAACAACAAGACAAACTGTCAAACGTCATCCATCATTGACATACCTCCAGTTCGCTCGAAGCGTTTCGATTCTACGTTTATCATACGTACAGCGAAGGAGAAGAACTCATTGCCTGCGTCTTTGTTTCCTGAACAGTACAATCTGGGTGTCTTCAAGCCTAGAGTGTGTACCTTCTAGGAAAGCATATCCCATCTTCGGCCGTATCTTCACTGTCTATCAAGTGAGATAGTGATAGATAGTGGTCAAATGCTCGCCTATGCAGCATAAAAAAAACACTTTGTCACAGATTGTGTAATTGTTACTTAGTAAACCCTGCTGCAACTTTATGTTTAACATAACATAAACGCTTTCACACTCACAGCCCCACACTAAGTTTGATAACTTGTGTCGTGGGTGCCGGAAACATCACACACAATCACAACCAGAACCATAAACACAAATTTACTTCGGTGAGTAAACTTGTGTTTCAGCCGAGAATCGAACCTGATACCTCTGCTTAGAAGGCGAACGCCACTCAACTAAGCTAACGAGCAGTTTTTACTTCTATTAAAGTCACTAGCTGCGTCTTGAGCAAAAAAAAACCAAATCGGTCGAGTGATGATCGCTTTTTTTTTTATTTATTAAAGTTTCGGAAGAGAAAACAAAATTGAATACCACGTTGTTCAAATTGTATGCTTTGCCTACACTTATGCACATTCACGAACTATTAGCGGTTCCACCATTATTAAACATTAACACACGAATAATCACTAAGTATTTATGAAAAACAATACAAAATTGACAACTTGTTTTCACTTTCGCGACAAAACATTCCACATTCCACATCAACTTACTAACATATAGGTAACATAGTATCAAACGCCATTTTAGACATATTAAGAATGAATAAAAACCAACTTTTCGCCAAATGTCGAGAAACTACAGCACACAAAGGCTTCGTTTCAATTCGGGTGGAGTCGTTAAGAGCATTTTATGACCCAAATAGCATCAAGCACCGATTCTTCGACACTTGGACGAAAAATAAGCGTGATAACAAAGTTTTAGATGGTCGTATGAATGAAATTTATCGATATTTTACTAGTTGTAAATGGCCCATTGGTGGCTGGAGAAGTACCTTAGACAATAATATGTAGAAGAGTGTAAATATTTTACTATTAAAGTTTTCGTGAGTATCAAACATTAGAAATGAGTCTTCGTCGCTATCTCGCGGCGTAATCTCATCCCGAAGAAAAGCATCGTACATGTTCGAAATCTAGATCGACAATTTCGATCAAATGACATCCTTCCTACTAATATTATAAATCCGAAAGTTTGTGTGTAATTGTGCAAGTGTGTAAGTATATTTGTTCCCTTTTCATGCTTTAACGGCTGAACGGATTTAGATGAAATTTGGAATGTCCATAGCTTATACCTAGGATTAACACATAGGTTTCTTTTTAACTTAATAGTAGCGGGCGAAGCCGCAGGGCATGACTAGTATTTTTTATAATATTATGAGTGTAAAAGTATAAACATTCCACTGGCAGACTGAAAGAGCCGACACGTTACCATTTTCTGCTTTTGGCACTTTTAGCTTTACATATTCTCTGAGAATTTGAAGTAATTCACTTGTATGGTTACTTATAGGTATACTTTTTTAAATGTCATTGTCAATTTAGTATTATTTTCCAGAACTTGTGATTCTTCCAGTGTTAATGTGTAATAATGGATTAATAACCTTTAAGAGTTTTTGAACGCGCATGAGTATAGGCAAATCATACAAAGTTGAAAAACGGTGCTTTTTCATTCAAAAACTTTATTGAGGGTAGGTACGTGACTGTGACTGGACCATGATATGGTCTCTCTATATGACTTTGACTGTGATTAGGACTGGTTTTATAAAATAAACAACTAACTTGAAAATATTTATCACTTGACGTTGGCTAAATGCACATAGTATGAAGCGCCGAAATTTTAAAAAAGTTACATTAACGCACAAACTTACAATTCACGTTTTCTTCTCGAGCAAGAAACATCGTATTTTAAAGTCAATCTTATTTTTCTCAAAGTCTAGGCTAGTTGGCAGCTGATTAAACTTTCACAATTTTTCGCTGTGGCAACTTTTAATTTGTTTCGCAAAGAGTACAATGCAAATGCTACAGAAGGTAACTGAACTTTTTATGAACTTAAGGACAGTTGTATACTTTAAAATTTCATTAGATTAGTGATACCTAGGCAGGGTAATATTATATCTTTTGAAGAAAAAAACCTAAATGGATTGACCATCAGCGTGTTCACCATCCTCGACCACATAATCACCTACCATCAGGTGAGACAGTGATCAGAGATTTTAAAAAAATAACAATTTTGACGATTTATCTCAATGGAGATATTATTTCGTAGCTAAAAGTAAATAAAGATAAATTAAAACTTAAAACGTTATGTTTCTTTTCTTGTAATATATTTAGCTAACGTTTTATTTACCCTGCTTGATGATATAATTTAAAAAATAATTGAAGTCCCATAGAATACCGTTTTAGTCGTATTTTCGGCACACAATTTATTCGAAAAACCATGATTACAGTAATTATTTTATTTAAAGAATTATGTTGGACTAAATAATAATGAAAGTTTTTTTATTTAATTTTGGCTTCGCAATCTTGTGCATTACTACTACATTACATTACTTATACAATATAAATTATTAATTTGTTTTCGTCCCAACTTTTAAGTGAAGACGCTGTTTATTTTCCTTTGTCTTAAAGTTAGGAAATTTGATACTGTATGTGTAGTGTTATTTATTCTGTGACTATACTAATAACATAAAACAATTTGTTTGTAAGTGTATACAATTGTGTAAATGTGTAAGTATGTTTGTTTTCTCTTTGCGCTGTATCATCTGAACGGATTTGATTTTTAATTCTGCTAATCTTGTAAATCTGTCACCAAAACACTGAAATGACATTCAGGCAGCTATCATTTACTCTAGGCCTATCGTGTTTATCACTCTTGACTACATCTTCTTACTATAATTCTTGAGATTACAGATTAAATGATGATTAAACGCAAGCAAAGCTTAAAAACCCCGACTTCACCGCTTTATCTTCGGAACCATGATCAGATTTAATGTATTAAACACGTATTATTGATGATAATTTAAAAACTAGATATCATCAAATTTCAATGGGACTACATGAAAAGCACCAGCTTTCAAATAAAAAAACAATCATCAAAATCGGCTCCCAACGAAAGAAGTTATGAGGTAACTTATAACTTCTTTCGGTTTAAAAATTTCTTCTCGGTAAAAAATTTTGAACATCCTCAAAGTAGTCCACAGAATACGCATTATTGAAGATATTTCAAGAACCACTGATCAGATATTGATCAAATTTAAATGGGACCAATTGAAAAGCAAGATCTTTTAAAAAAAAAATAAAATCGGTTCACGTGGAAAGAAGTTATGAGGTAACACACATAAAAAAAAAATACTGTCGTACCTCCTTCTTTTTTGGGAAGTCGTTAAAAATATAAATAATCGCCCACCAAAAAAATGTGTTGACTCTTGCAATTAACGTTTATAAGAGAAAACCGGGTATTTTCGCGCTTTTAATTTTAAAATAGCATTATTTTGACTAACCTCGACGTTTCGGCAGGGTTGCACCGTCCGTGGTCACGAGAGACTTGACTGAAAATTCTCTTGTAATTAATCTAATACCAACTTGAGGCTCTTGAAATCATTGAACGAAGAGCCAAGAGACTTATTAACAGCGACCAGTTGACTGATGCAAAACTTCAGAGCTTAGGCCATCGTCGCTTGGTGGCGAGTCTCTCGGTATTTTATCTGATGCATTTCGGAGAGTGTGCAACGGAATTACACAATCTCATTCCCCCATCCCCATTTTACTATCGGACATCGAGACAGACTCTTAAGCGACACCGCTATATGGTAGATATTCCACAAATGCGGACGAAACGTTTTGCCTCCACATTCATTATGCGAACTGCAAAAGAATGGAATTCCTTACCTGAGTCTGTGTTCCCTGATAAATACAATATGGGAGTATTTAAGTCACGAGTGAATAGGCATCTTCTGGGTAAACGTGCTCCATCGTCGACCGCATCGTCACTTACCATCAGGTGAGATGGCGGTCAAACGTTTGCCTATGTTAAGCAAAAAAAAAAAAAAAACTAAGGAGAACAAAAATGTCTTCCAAGACAAAATAAATTGTAACCGAAATAATATTGTAATCCAAATAACACCATCTCTTAAAAATAAGTATCCCAAACAGATTTACCATTATAAAAGATGGTAACATTAAATACCTACAGGGTGGCCGGAAAGCATTCGCGTCGGTTATAATGGCTGGCAAAAAGTTAATGGACGCCTTTCGCATCGCCCTGTATACAGAGGCGGTGATTCTGCAGATTCGGCAAGCGCGCATTTCTTTTTTTATGTTGTTTTGAATAAATAAACTGGCCCCCGAAGCTATATTTCATGTTCGCAAAAAGGTCTTTTTAATAGCGAATGTTGCTGTTGCTACCCACGTTACTTTCCCAGCCCTGAAGCGGACAAAAAACATGTCAAACGTCAAGAGAACGTATGGTAGATTGGATTAGCTGAGTACAAAAAATTGGGTAATATTTAGTGTGACTTTGATGAAGTGGCAAAATGATGTGACCGCTTCCAGTGTATTACTAAAAGATTATTTTACCCTAATGTCAACTGTCTACAAAAGAGGTGGTGACCACACCATCATTGTGGAGTAGTATGAACACCACATACCATTTTAATACTTTTCTGTTTCATCCTATTTGACTATTTGATCACAGAAAAACAAAACCATGACAACAAACAAATATAATTAAAACGCAAGCAAAGCTTAAAAAACTGACTATATCGCTTATATTTCTGTTTTGGCTTGACCGAATTTTATATGGGACCATCTATGAAGTATACTCTAACAAACAAAAAAATCGATTAAAAAATCATCAAAATCGATTCATAATTGGCGGAGATATCGCGTAACATAAATACATAAAAAAACATAACAGTCGAATTGAGAACCTCCTTGTTTGAAGTCTTCAAAATTACCTATCCAAGATTTTCTTTCGTACATCTATTTATACATAAAAATACAAAAAAAAACTATATCTACCATGTCCTTTATAGACTTTGAAACGATTGTAGCACTACTAATAACTTACTTTAACTATTGTAGCAAAGCTATATAGGCCCTCACCAAGGACAATACAATACAATACAAAAACTCTTTATTGACACCAAAAGATAAATACAACGTACAAAGAAACTTATAAAGATAGGTACAATGGGCGGTCTTATCGCTAATCGCGATCTCTTCCAGACCTTTGGATGGAAATATAAACGAAAAGACAAATAGATTTAAAAATAATATAAATACATTATTTAAACTACATAAACAATACATACCAATAATAAGATCAGAATATACTTACATAAAATAAATAAATCTAAATATATATAACTCAAAGGTGACTGACTGACTGACTGACTGACATAGTGATCTATCAACGCACAGCCCAAACCACTGGACGGATCGGGCTGAAATTTGGCATGCAGGTAGATGTTATGACGTAGGCATCCGCTAAGAAAGGATTTTGATTAATTCTACCCCCAAAGGGATAAAATAGGGGATAAAAGTTTGTTGTACTTCTTAACGCGAGCGACGCCGCGGGCAAAAGCTAGTATTTACATATACAGTTAAGTTTACAGATTGGACAAATAAAAGTTTTTGACTTGAATTTAAATCACTCTTGAGTTTCCCGCAAGGACGTGTATGCAGAGTTGTACAAGCTCCTTAAATTTGAGAGCGTTCAAGATGTAAGGCATATAGTAGAATCTATAGATAGACATCTGTTAAGTTTTTCATTGCGGCTCATCCACGGCTCAATAAGGCCGTGTCGAGCATCCCCCGGATGCCAGGCCTTTATTGCTCCTCGAAATTGACCTCAATACCATTGTATTTTCTTCTATTCGGGTTGTTGAAATAACAGAGGGTTGAAGATTTATTCGATTTATTCTCGAGTTGCGTACAGGTTCTGAGTTTGCGTTGAATGAAGAAAGAGGGCCCGATCCCGGGCGCGGCAGCCTTATATATATGGCCGGTGGGGGGAAAGAAGCGGGATGAGGCGTGTGCCACCACCTAGCTCACAGAGTATGCACAAATTTGACAGGTGTCAAATATTCTGTCACAGATGTGTTAACATGCTCACGCGCCAGAGATCAGACTACATATAGGTATACATCGATAAGTTAAATTGGCCATACCCTAGAGCCTATTCCCTAGGGGTACCTATACTCTAAGGTAGGACCGAGTACTAACTGACCTAGTGGTTTCTAAATTTGTTAGCTTTCCTAGTTTATTACCTAACCAGGCAAATGTTTAGGTTAGGGATATAGATAAGTAGTGTAAAACAGAGTATCCTACAAGTTCTTATTATCATTAAACCTTTAGTTAACTATTTTATACAATGCAAAAGGTTGTGTAATTTTAGGCTAGTCAATTGAATATAATTACTTATTAGATGAGATAGAATATTATTAGGTAGATTATTTATATTGGTAGCGGGCATATAGTATTAAACGCGCGTTTGATGATTCCCTTGGCTGTTCGGATGGTGGCGACTCTGGTGACGTGGTCTTGTCCGTCGTGGTTGAGGATGATTCGTCCAAGTCGCCACTGACAAGGCGGAAGTCGGTCGTCTTTCACGAGTACCATTGTACCCACTGCTAGGCTTGCTCCCTTGGACGCCCTCCATTTGGTGCGCTGCTGTAAGTTTCCAACGTAGTCTTTCGCCCAGCGCCTCCAGAAGTCTTGTTGAATTTGTTGTAGCTGTTGATAATGGTCCAATCTGTGGGTGGGAACATCCTTGTAGTCGTAGTCGGGCAATGACGTCAGAGATCTACCGATCAAGAAGTGAGCTGGTGTTAAGACCGAGAAATCAGTGTCATTGGTAGATAAAGGGTGTAGGGGGCGAGAGTTTAAAATTCCTTCTACTTGAATCAATACAGTTGAAAATTCCTCATATGTTAACAGAGATTTTCCAATTACTCGCTTTAAGTGGTACTTACAACTACCTATACCGGCTTCGTGCAGGCCGCCCATATGGGGCGTGTATGGAGGCAAAAATTTCCATTCGATGCCCTCGCTTGCACCCCATGCTATGAGCTCATTGGAGTGTCCGTGGATAAATTTATAAAGTTCAGTTAACTCGTTGTTTGCCCCGTGAAAAGTAGTTGAGTTGTCACTTACCAAGGTCCGAGGCTTACCCCTTCGAGCGATGAATCGCCTCAGTGCCGCCAGGAATTTTTGGGATTCAAGTCCTGTAACCAAATCTATGAATATTGCCTTCGAGGCTGCACATACAAACAGAACTATATAACACTTATAGGTCTGGTAGCCACGTCCCGCCTTAGTCCTCAATAAGTAGGGGCCCCCGTAATCGATGCTCGTTTCAGAAAAGGGAGGGGAGGGGGTCACTCGGGAGGTGGGTAGATTTCCCATTATGGGTTTGTACATACCGGGTTTTGCTCGGAAGCAGGTTACACACTTGTGTACTGTGCTCGTGGCCAGAGACTTACCATGTGTAGGCCAGAATCTCTCTCTTATCGTTGACAGCAACAATTGCGGCCCGGCATGTAGTAGCTTTATGTGTTCTGTTTGTAGGATGAGTTGGGTAAGTGTATGTTTGTGATGTAAGAGAATGGGATGTTTTTTATCATATTTATAAGGTGAAAGTGCTAATCGACCTCCTACTCTTATAATCCCCTCATGCAAAAATGGATTTAGGCATAAAATATGAGAAGTTTGTGGTAGGCGTTTATTGTCTTTTAGTATATTGTATTCTGTTGTAAAAGATTCCCTTTGCGCATTTTGAATTAAAATGTGTAATGACTTATTTAGTTCTATTACACTTAGGGGACCTTTAGATTTGTCTCCTTTTAAATTATTTATGAATCTAAGTATAAAAGCAAATACTCTTATGAGCTTTGTGGCATTTGACCACTGCTCATATAGATAAGAAAACAAATTGTTTTCATGCGATACTTTCAGTACATTACAGCGTGTCTCGGTTGTTAGTTCTGTTAATTTTGATTGTGTGTCTTGCTTTTGTTGTAGTGGCCATTCATTTTTTGGTTTTGATAGCCATGTGGGGCCATGCCACCACATTTGTGTGTGTGCTAGTCTTTTTGCGGGTAAACCTCTTGTTATAAAGTCTGCTGGGTTTGATTTAGTCCCAGTCCAATGCCAATTTTGAATATCAGTTGCTTTCTGTATTTCTTTTACTCGATTAGTTACAAATGTATTTCGTTCCCCGGAGTTTTTTATCCATGACAGTACAACCCTCGAGTCTGACCAGAAATAAACATTGTTATATTTTCCCTTCAATGCCTTTTTTACTATGATGTATAGGTTTGCTAGTAATGTTGCTGCTCTGAGTTCTAACCTTGGAATGGTTTCCCTTCTAGCCACCCGTGAGCGCGCACACAGTAGTTGTACTTTGACCTCGCCTTGTTTATTTATTGATTTGATATAAAAGGCAGTGCCATATGCGGATATTGAACTATCTGCGAAGGCGTGTAACTCTGTATCTTCGTGTTCCTGAATCACAGCATGCCTCGGTATTTTTAATGAGTTTAGGTATGCAAGGCTATTGTGATATTCCTTCCACTGCTCGCATGTTGATGCAGGTAATATTTCATCCCAACTGGATTTTCTTTTCCAGAGCGTCTGGATGAAAGTTTTTGCAAAAATTAGAACAGGGGTCAATAACCCTAGGGGGTCAAAGATTTCTGATGCCATGGATAAAATTTTCCTTTTAGTTAGCTCAATTGGCAAGGGATCTCTTTTCAGTGAATAGGTTATATAATCCCCATGCTTATTCCACACTAAGCCTAGCACTTTCGTGATGTTTTGTGTAGTTGTGTTTGGTTGTATAGGTGTGTCGGTTTTACTCACAGCTCTTTGAACGTCGTTGCAGTTCGATTTCCACTTTCTCAGCTGAAAGCCGGCGCTCTGCAGTATCTTGTCGACTTGCTCAGCTGACTCAATTACCTTCTGCTTGTTGTTTTCAGAAAAGACCAGATCGTCCATGTAGAACGATGAGAGCAGTAAGTGAGCTCCCTCCGGGTAATTCTGCTCGTGCTCCTTGGCTAGCTGGAATAGGCATCGGGTCGCGATATGAGGTGCACACTTTAGTCCAAAGCTTAGGGTAGTTAGAGTGTAGTTTAGTAGGGGTTCATTCGGATTTTCTTCTATTCGGGTTGTTGAAATAACAGAGGGTTGAAGATTTATTCGATTTATTCTCGAGTTGCGTACAGGTTCTGAGTTTGCGTTGAATGAAGAAAGAGGGCCCGATCCCGGGCGCGGCAGCCTTATATATATGGCCGGTGGGGGGAAAGAAGCGGGATGAGGCGTGTGCCACCACCTAGCTCACAGAGTATGCACAAATTTGACAGGTGTCAAATATTCTGTCACAGATGTGTTAACAACCATCTCCGACAGTATTCAAACATTTTTGTTATAGCTTTATAGCTATGAGTTTCGTATTAAACATTGAAAAGACAACGTTCTTAAGAAAATTTTATAAACTTATAAACATTAATTTTTTCACATGTTCTCACACCCACAGAATAAGTTAGGTGACTTGTGTCGTGGGTACCGGAAATAATCACATCTAGAAACAGAAACACAAGTTTTTCTTGGAGAGAAAACTGGTTTCCAGCCGAGTTTCATGTCAAACAACTTTTTAAGAGATTTTTTTAAACTTATAAACATTAACGCTTTCTCACTCACAGCCCAAAAAAATAATTTTGTGAATCGGTCCACAAATTGGGGTGAAATCGGTGAACATACATAAAAAAAATACGCATACAGTCGAACATAGTACCTTCTCCTTTTTTGAAGTCGGTAAATAAGCCTAATCGATCGATTATGCATTTTAATAATATCTAAACTATATAGAAAAGTGAAGATGCGGACGAGGATTTATTCTTTTAATTATTTAAAAAATTGCAGCCTTTAATTAATAGAGTATGATAGATTTTATTTATACCTAATGCCAAAAATGGGTTTATTTTTTACAAGTAAATTATTTTTTTATTATAAATTTGAAAAAAAATCCTTAATAAGCTTATGCTATTTGTATAATAAATTTTATTATATAGCAAATTTAGGCTATAAGGTTATTAATCTTATAGAAATAATTACATTGTATAATTAATAACATAACTAATATACTTACCTAATACAAAATGTCAATGGTGTGCCCAAAATGCTGGCTGCGTTACCTCGTTGTACAGCGAGACTTAATTGGCTGTTAGTATAAAATATTATACAGCCTAAAGGAATGTTTCAAAATTTAAGGAGCCTGGGCCTGCACCGTGTACCATATACGTACATATAGCTATACAATATAGTATCCGTTTTTGAATGTTTATTTTCTTTACTTTTATTTCGTTTTAACATTTAAAATATCTTGGTACATCAATAGCAACACAACACAGTTACAAATGGCGGATTGCGACAATATTGAACTGTCATTTTGACGTGTCATTCATTGACAATGAACATTTATTGTAAACAACATACCAATTCTAAAATATTTGAGTTTCTTTATAATTATAATAGGACTATAGAATATGTTACTCGATTGAAACTCAGAACAGAGTGACATTCAGTATCTTCTTGCCATGACTGCCCCAAAAATAGGGTTAACATATTTAAAAACTCACTAAATAATAATTTGATGGTACAGCTGTAATCTTCTGCAGATTAATTTATTTGTATTTTAAAGAAAATGCAATATTTTTTCCCTCTTTTTCTATGTATGGTACATAATGCTGGCCTAAAATGAAACATCTCGTTTGCTGGATTCAAAGGAAAACTGTTGGAAAACTTGGTGTATACCGCAACGAAATATTTGAAGCACCATCACGAAATATTCATAGGCGACATATTTCTTGTTGTTTTCCCCACAAGTAATCTAGTAAATGCTACATTGCTGAGAATTATGGAGAGTGTCCTATACACCCGTATCCTTACTTTTGGACAGTTGCCAGATATATAAAACTTCTCTATCTGACTAAGAGAAAAAATATCGTGGAGCATATTCTTGACACAACTCGTAAATTATAGAAATGTGAAGCTGCCTAGATTTTTCCTTTCATGATCCCATCCATATTTAATTTGTGTTCTCTAGTTCGCTCCGAACTGCCACCTCGCGCCCATCCTACTATCCTACTTAATGTTATAAATGCGAAAGTTTGTGTGTGTGTGAATGTTTATTACCATGTATCAGTTTTAAGAGTGCATAACGGCATTCCCGTAAGACGTTAATAATAAGGAAAGGTTAATTTCGTCGCTTCAGGCGGGACTTGAGTAGCTCAGCGGTTAGAGCAATAGGGCATGAGACCCTATGGCCGCGGGTTCAAATCCCGCCTCAAGCGATAATTTTTCCTTTCTAAAATTATCACTATTATAGTGCATATATTGTCAAACTTTCAGCCCAAGATACGAAAACAACAAAAACCTTAGCTTATATTCTCGTTGTATTTATAACATAGATTTATATAACATAACCATAACTGTAATATTATTTTTTACATCTCCGTAACGAATAAACCGATTTTGGTGAAATTTAGAATGTAAATAGTCTAGGTTCAGGAATAACACAAAAGGTACGTTTTAACTTAATTAACGCGGGTGAACGACCAGTATTGAACAAATTAAAAGAGAACGATCAAAGGTACTAAGCTTACCTATAATAGCTAGCGAACCAAATCGTACTTCAAGCACAGAACAACACTCACAAGTAAAAAAAACTAAAACATTCAACGTACAAAGTATGAGTACAATAAGTAAAAAAAAAACATCAACATAAACGCTTTCACACTCACAGCCCCACACTAAGTTCGATGACTTGTGTCGTGGGTGCCGGAATCATTCACATCACACACACAATCACAACCAGAACCAGAAACACAAATTTTCTATGGGGAGAAAACTTGTGTTCCCGCCGGGAATCGAACCCGATACCCCTGCTTAGAAGGCGAACGCCACCCAACTAAGTCAACTACATAAATAATATTACAATTGCGTAATTTGAGACGATATCAGCACGTGATTCATTATACTAGGCTACATTTTACGTGCTCCATCGTCGACCGCATCGTCACTTACCATCAGGTAAGGTTGTGGTCAAACATTTTCCTATCAGTATTAAAAAAAACAAAAAAATTACTTACAATAAACTTTTGAGGTTAATTGCTTATAACTTTTTTAATAAGTGTTCGATTTTTATACTTCGTTTTCGAGTACAGGATATAACAGATATTATATATACGTTTCAGATTTTGATTAATATGCATAGCGGTTTTTGAGAAAGACCCCGAGACAAGTTATATCCAAAAACAGTAACTTTATTCTCCTACCAAATTTTTTTTTCCAACATATACTTTTATATATACTGTATTGATTCTTCACTTGCAAAGTTAACGATACCAAAGGCACAAAGGAATAGACAATATATACATTTTGCCCACTATTTACGTGTATGGCCCCCTTAATATTTTCACTTCTATCATTTTAAATGCCAGTTTTGACTTTGGGCTACAGTTTTACATAATCTCTAAAAATTTGAAATTATTCGCCTGTGCGGTCTGGACGCTAGATGCTTCTGTGAGATGGACGGACAGACGGAGGGTCAAAGTGCTGAATCACCCAAATAATTGTAGAGGCCTCGTTTCGCTTGGTCAAAAAACCAATTGATCGTTTCGGGTAAAACTGATTGCGATCAACAATTACTTGCTACTGTCGCAAATTTTTCTTTTATGTTAATCTTCTAAACTAAAATTAACGCGACTCACTCAAATCTTTGCCAAGGTATTTAATACTCAAATCTAGGAAATTTTTTATTGGAGTCGCGTTCAATTTTAGCTTAGGAGACTAACATAAACAAAAGATTTGCGACAAAAACAAATAATTGCAACAAAACAAAAGCATTGCGGGAAAAGTAATAATAAAATGTAAAAATAAAAAGAATAGTATTAAAACGTTAGCCCCCCGATTCAGTAATTTTCGGTAACTTACCAAATTGATACGATAGGATAACTTTTTCTTAAAAAATACATTCTGGAACAGCGGTCCCAGTCGGCCAATAGCGTTTTTAAATCAGTCGACTGGGACCAAAATTCGCTTATTTTGTTTTTGCATTTCTTTTGTATTATATCATTTGTTTTGTCTTGCTGAAATATCTAAATGTGTCTGGTTGACAAAATAACAAACGTTACAAACTAGTTTCCCGAAGTTTTTGCTACTACATAATATAGATATACCTAGATAATATGAAAAAAATGCGCCGTCGAGTTTTTCGCCAGGTTCTTTTCGAGATGGCTATAATTTAGCAAATCTGGTAGTAGAGTCATAAACTGTCACTAATGCCTCTTTGAGGCCCATGTGTATATACAATATTGAATATGAATTCGAAAAGTGGCGTTTAGAAAAAATTGCGTTTATTAGTTTAGACTCTGCGAGGGAACAAACGAACATAGACAAGTACATACTTAAAATTAAAATTACCTAAAATTACATACTTAATACATACCTAAAATCATATCCCTTCTTTTTATTCATCGTAGTCGAGTAAAATGAAGATAATAAGAAGATGATGATATTTATTTAATTAATATGTTTATGTATATATATATAAATACATAAAAGATGTGTATACGTTTAATGTATATTTGAGTACTATGAGCAGTAATATGTATTATACTTGGTATCTTAAAATATACTTTTTATATAATACGATAAACAAATTAAAGAATTTATCTATCTATCTATAAGCTACGACTAGTCTATTGGTAGAATGCTGACAAAATACAACAATTAATCAGGTAGTTGTGCATCAATGAATTAGTGCATTTTTATATAATACGTATTAATGTTTGATAATAATAATTGATGTTATCATACGATAATTGATGTATATATAAAAGCACTCATACTTACAATGTAGGTACAAATAAAACACTCTTAATTAAAAATAACATCTGTGATTAATTTAGAAGGCTTGATTTAAATAAATTACTGATATATTTTGTAATTTTTGATAATTGAAAATGACCTCTGCGTTGAATTTAATCCATTTACGTAACACGTTAAAAGAACAAAGACGTATAATTAACAAAAGAACGCAAGTACGATACAATAACCTCACAAAACTTACTGAATATTTTCTAAGCAAAATAATAGAGAACGATCAAAGGGACTAAGCTCACCTGTAAAAGTTCGCGAACCAGTTCGTAATTCAAGCACAGATCACATCACTCACACGTAAAAAGAACTAAAACATTCAACGTACAAAGTATGAGTACAATAAGTCACACTGAGTCAACTACATAAAGTCACAATTGCGTGATTTGAGACGATATTATCACGCGATTCGTTATACTTGGCTACATTTTTCGTGTTTGTTGTTCAGCGCGAGGCACATCGTTTCATTCGATCGCACCTTGATAGACTGCCAGTAAGGGTAGGAAACCCCCTACGTTTCGATACTACGCTGTCATAGATTAGGGTGGATATTGATGCAGATGCGACATAAATAATTGCTTAATATAAAGAGTTTTCAGTGAGGCTGTTTCTCTTTAAATTGTCCCTTGGCGTAGTTGGATGCGCGTTCACCCTTCGAACATAACAAAGTAGAAAGCCTCAACGGCACAAACATTCCAACATTGATAGAGTTTATATGTTTGTACCATTTCGGTTAGAAACTTTGGAACGTGGGGACCAAATACACACAAAATTTTCAAAGATTTATCCAAACGTTTGGATAAATCTTTGAAAATTTAGACAGACAAGTGAGCAGAATGCTGGTTTATTTAGCACAAAAAAATGTATCGCCATTCAACGTGGAAACGCAGCCAGTATTCTGGGCACTTTTCCTTCGGCAAGCAGTTTACAACATTTTTGAGTGCTATATGTTCTATTTGCCCATTTTAGTTTTTTTTACATTTATTAAGTATGTAATTCATTAAAATTTTAAAATACTTGTGAAATGTAAAAATGTATGACAAACTATTTGCGAGTATATAATGAGCTATCTTGACAGCGTAGTTGCATTTGCATGACGCTATTAGACGGCCGACTTGACATTTCAACATTGAGTTTTTTTTCCGCTGACTAGCTTCATTATCGAGTATTCATATTTTTTTTGTCCTACTTACACTCAAAGTCATGTAAAACAGTCATGGTCCAGTCATAGTCAAGCCATGTCCTAGTCAAGTGGTAGAATATTTTTTTTTTTCTTCAGTTTGTAAATTTTACATATACCTTATCTTTGCCATTTTCCCGGCGCGTAAGACAGGGATAGCGCGCTGTGCAAACACCTAAACAAGAGCAGAACAGACGAAAGCCTGGACGCATCGTTTGACTAAGTTGGGATCACCTACTAATACATTTCCCTCCCCTCCATAAACCTGTTCCGATGTGTATTATTGTCATTTTAAAATGTCACGGATTCCTTAAGTACATTTAATATGTTACAATTGTAACTTTATGAAATGAAAATGAAAGTTCGAGTATGTAGCTCCTTAAAAAAACTTGCAGAGTTATAGGTCTATAGGTTGTATAAACGAACTACTTTTTAACCGACTTCACAGAAAAGAGGAAGTTTTCAACTCGACGGTATTTTTTTATGTGCGTTACTTCATAACTTCTTTTTAGGTGAACTGATTTTTGGTGTTTTTTTTTAATTTGACAGCTGATGCTTCCCATGTAGTCCCATTTAAATTTGATGCTTTACCCGTGAGCAGGAAAAATTAAAAAACCAATGACTGATCCTAGTATACCAATGACCCTTTGTCACAGACCAAATAACCAGTTGACTTCTATATGGTATCTTTTCCCCCTTCACTAAAAAACATGCCTTTTGAAGCATGAAAAATCAGTAGTTATGATTCGTCTCGAACCTAACGCCACAAGCGCATGGACCAATCATAAGCACGGATTGGCTAATTACAAGCATACATTTTGCTCGTGCGCTATAATCTGATTTCATCATTTTCAAATTTCAATAAAATCCGTTCAAACGTTGCAGCATGAAGAGAAACAAACACACTCGGCATATTGTGTGTTTCAACTTGTGTGTGTATAGGTATGATTCTGATCGTGCTGCCATTGTGGTGCTGAGAAGCAGTGCAGCCTGCCGCGTTGATTCCGAGCAAGGCAGCAGTGTTGGGCTAATCGTGGTCAAAATTAATGTCGTTGCCAATTTACTTCTCAACATTCACGTGTTACGATCGGTCGCGACGACGACGAGGTGACACTGCCGCGCAGCAGTGCTGCCATTGCATTGCTGCCGCTGCATTGCTGCGTAGCTCGGAATGTAATCTCCATATGAACCTATTAAGAATATATGAGGACCAGTAGTGTTGTGGCAACACCGCTGCGTGCAGCGGAGTTCGGAATAATAACTTACACTTATAACTTAAGATTTGTAACATATTAAGTGTAATGTGTGATAATATGGTTATCATCTGTCAAACCATTCTGGAGAAGAGTTAGTAATAATAAGTATTGAATGTGTGATACAGAACTCGTCACCATTTGCCGCGCTAAAACGATTTCTCCTAGACTATTTCTCAATTTATATTATGCTGTAAAGGGTGAATTATATAGAAAAAAAAATATATAAATCTTACGGCGCACTGAAGACGATGAAATAGTCTATTTTGATTAATCTTAAAACTGAATGCCTCAAAAAAACAACTAAACATAATAGATATATTTATAAGGTTCCCTGTAATACAAAAGTTTTACTTCTATCGTGTGTCTGTACGACACACCCTGTTTTTTGTGTATATGTCTCATAAAATTATTATCTTGCGTTACTATCATATTTTTATGTACCTTTAATTACCTAATCTTCTATCTAAAGGGCCTGCTGGAAGAAAACTATGTGAAGGGTTAAGCTTGCCGTTGTATTTTTTGTTCAATGATCCTTTGATGTGTGTACAATAAAGAACTAAAGAAAGTGGTTTGAACTATGCAGAAGATTGAACCGTTTGCACGTCTTTACACCTCACAGCTCCATCTAGTTATAAACTTTAGAAGCTGCCTCACAACGCCTTAGTTCCTAACCTATCTAGATGGAGCTGTCAAACGAAATGAGTTACACCGTACCATCATAGCACCTTACATTAACACTAAGGTTATAAATGGAGTTTTGCCGATACAGTGAAAAAATGGCGTTGTTGATTTTGTATAATTTTCCAAAACCTGTGATACTTCGAATGTTAATGTGTAATAATGGTTAATACTTAATAAACGTGCATAAATCTAGGCAAATGATACCAACTTGAAAAACGTGATTTTCGCCTTCGCTCCAAAACTCCAATAGAAGTTCTAGTAAAGTTTCTACCACTTTACTAGGCCATGACTTGACTATGACTAGACCTTGACTCTTTTATACTTTATTTTGACTGTAACTTGTGACTAGGACTTTTAATCTGAAATACACTTGAAAAATATTATTACTTAACACTAGCTAAATGCACAAGATTGCGAAGCCAAAATTAAGAGAAAAAAAGTTATAAATTGACATTTGCATCTTAACTAATTTGCTGCTTTGTAATTACATTTAAAAATACGTTAGTTTTTATTGACTATACATTGAACAAAACTAATTGTTTCCTCTTAAAATGGAGTAAAACCAGCGTTTATGTAGAAAATATTCACTTTTTAAGACAACACGCCTCTTTATTTTATCAAGAGGTATAAGAATATCGTCGAACTATGTATTAGTCTTAAATTAAAAAGAGACAAACATTTAAATCAAAGCTACGACTCATTATCTCGGTTAAGTGGTAAATATTAAAAAACTCGTTTTGTATGATAACAATACTATATATATATATATATATATATATATATATATATATAATAATATATAGCCACAATAGCCACAAGAGCCACAATATCACTTTGTACCCATTGCCGTTGAGACCATGGGCTGTTGGGGGGCCGAAGCCAAAACTTTGGTCAGTGAGATAGGGCGCCGGATAAGGGAAACCAATGGTGACTCCCGCTCTGGCTCGTTTCTGGTGCAAAGGTGGTCGTTTCTCGTGGCTGGTTTCTGGCCATTGCTATCCAGCGTGGAATTGCTGCCAGCGTCATGGGCACCTTTGCACCGGGTACAGTCAGGGGTGGGTTATTTTATTAACTTTTTTTACTGTAATTAAGGAAAATAAATTAAACAAATTGGTCCCATAATATATATATATTATTATGTATACATTCTCTATTTCCCTTGGTCATCGCATCTTGCATAAATGCATGAAACAATTTCGCTAATTCTTTTTTTATTCTGTTAATTATTGTTTTTTGTGCAAAGAATCTCAAAGTACCTTCATCCAGTCAGTTTTTATTATATTTCTACTTATTATACATTTAAAATATGTTATGAACTAAAAATAATGTACGCTATGTCCAGTTATATTTAAAGTTAAGTTTTTATGTTTCTCATATAAGTGAATTTATTCTTTTGAGAAATAAATATATCTTAAACCTCAATTATTGTTTATTGTGTAAGAAAATTTTCTTTTATAAGAATATAAAAGAAAATTTTATCCTAAAATTCCTGCGGGTTCGGGAATTACGCGGGTAAAACCGCGGGGCTCAGCTAGTTTAAAATAAAAATTGTTTCTATATATCTCACTAGGTATTTTAATGAACTAAAAACAACATATTTTTTTAATCATTTAAGAGTTTTAAGATTTTTTTAATCATTAAAGAATGGCCAATGAAAAAAATGTGTTTCATAAGACTTAAATTTTAATTGACCTAATTGGTATTTGATTACATCATTTATCATAAAAAAATAAGTTAAGTATCTATAAGTTTTAAACGTTAAAATAAAACTAAGTATGATAAATTTTATATAGTGTTTTTTTTTCAAAAAGGCACTCATGAGAGGTAATTTATTTATTCATTTTGCACAAGTACAGGGAATGGCCTAATGCCAAATAGCATCCTGGCCGTGAAAAAAGAGCGGTAAGGGTTCGGCACAAACAATGTTAATAACTCTACTGCCAGATTTGCAAAATGACAGCGTAAGAATTTGTATAGAATTTAATACGTGTTGATTCAACCACAAAACCATAAATAAATATACGTACACGATAGTTACGTAATGTATAATGAGAATTATAATGAGTTATTTAAGATTTTTATCGACCTTTACAGACGACCAGTTAATTATTTTTATAATAAGAAGTTCCCTTAAAGCGGACGTGCAAACAAGATGCTTCCATATATTTTGAGTAAGACGTTTTTATATAATAATTTTATTAATTTCATTTATTAAATCATGTGACAGAAACCCATTTCATTATAACTAATTACAAATTAAAAACTAACTAATAGTAAGTCACATTACACCTTAAGAGACTGTCTCTGTTTAACTGGCAAACTGTGCCCATGCTTTATGCGACAGCACTACCGACCGAACAAATTATGATAGGTGCCGTAATACCAAAAATTATGAATGAAAATGTAATGTTTAGCCATTGTTTTTTGCATTAATAGTACCTTGAAATGATAATCTATGTTCCTGTTGTAATGACAAAAGAAATGTGATAGTTTTTAATATAAAACGAATACGTTAAAGATGCGACAATTACGTCGTAATAATGTGTGGAAATCAATTAGATTATATTTCGTTTTAGGTAATTATTTTAGAATAAAAACTATCCAGGAACCTAGATAAATACGTTTTTAATCTGAATAACAGCACAGTATGGTGTTAATATGCTTGAATTATAAATAATTTCGGTATTACGATTGTATGGGAAAATCAACCTCCGCAGGCCCCTTAAGTACATAAATCACACTATACATTAAGACAAAAAAATTTATACCATTAATTAAATACAAAAAGATATAAATTTGATTACCTATTTATCCTATTCCGACTCGGTGTCGTGTTTTTTCTTTTGCTTGCCTTGGGCGGTTGGGAATTCAGTTTGGATAAGTAATTAATCATTTTTTTTACTGGCACCAAAGCAACTCTAAAAACAGGATGTAATCAGATTAACGGTAACGTCATCAAATGATGATGTAACCGGAAGGTAGGCAGTTCTTTGTGACTATTCTAATGAAAGCGTTGTGCACTGGAAAAAAAGGGAGCGGACAATAATAGCCTTCCGCCAGTTCGGCCCGCTTTTGATAACGTCACCAATCGTAAGAAGGCAGACTCGACGGTATCTGAAATCAGCCAGCTGACTTGAACTTTGAACTGCACGCTGGCGTAGATGAGTGCGCGTTCGTCTTTAAAGCAGCGGATTCGATGCCCGGTGGTAACAGAAGTTTTCTCCCCATGGGAAATTTGGGTTCCTGGTTTTGAGTATGTTTTGTGAATCTTGGATGTTTACTGGGGTTATGTCACTGCGCTCCACGAAATAGTGGACAACGCTCCACGAGCACTTTTTCTGACTTTTAATTAAAATAATATAAGCCAGTACATTTATTCCACTGCGCTCCACGAGACAATTATTAAGTACAGACATCAAGTAAAGCTAAAAAAAAAGTAAATATATGTGGTTACGTTTCGTTTCTATTGGGCGTTTCTAAGAAAAAAAACATTATAAAAGTCATTGAACTTAGTGTGGGGCTGTGAGTGTGGAAGTGTTTATGTGTATATTTTTTACCGGGCAACGCCGGGCGGGTCATCTTAAGTTGGCATAGATAAGTGCGCGTTCGTCTTCAAAGCAGCGGGTTCGAATCTCGGTGGGAACATATGCTTTCTCCCCACGGGAAGTTTGTGTTTCTCGTGCTGGGTATAACGTGAATGTTGTGTGTGTGTGTGTGTGTGTGTGTGTGTGTGTGTGTGTGTGTATGTGGTGTTTCGGCCCCATAACACAAGTCAGTTTGTTCACTTTTAATGTGGGGCTGTGAGTGTGAAAGCGTTTATGTGTATACGCTTTTCTTTATCCATTAAAGACAGGTGACATCAGAATCGAGGCCAATGTTTTACTGAACCTTATCTGATTTTATTTTGTTACAGGCACACTACTTTTCTCTGCGATCGTTACTCCATCATATTCACAGACGTTGTTAAAAAACAAAAATCAAACAAAGATCTACCCAAAAAAGGACTATAAATTCATAAACTACATAAGTAGATTCGACCCAGTTAATGTGATTGATTCACTTTATTCAGAACAAAAGGTGACCAGACGAAGTTATGATACCGATGAATTTTTCAATAAGGCATTCGATAGAATAGACCCAGCACCGGAACTATTAAAATTGAAAATTCAAAATGGTAATGTAAAGGTTCTCACTGGAACAGATGGAAGAAGAAATTGGCTTCCACCATCTGGAATATCAGCACACCGGAACGACGCATTCAGTCTTAGGCCTAGACTGTACGAGTTGATGAAGCAGGCCTTATACCAAGCGAGAAACAAAATGGTCATTATGCAAATGAAACGAGATAAATATCGCAATCATAGTGTATACAAGATGGGTTTTCTTACTGCAAAGACAGATTCCACTGTTAAAACGTTTGCACAAGTGGCGCACCGCTCGTTTAGAGTATGTGGACAGAAAGAACAAGATGCTATAGAGAGGATAAGTTTGTTCGATATGTTGACAGCACAAGACCGGCTGCTACACCTCTGGAACCAAGTGGATCTCCTGAAGGACCTCATGAGACGAAACGACGACGCAGCTCGCAAAGTTCTGCAAAGATATACAGTTAACAAGGCACATAAGTGGCGCTTCATTGATTAATTTTATCATAATAAACAGTGTATTATAATACTTTATGTATATTAAATAAACTACTTTATTATACACAAAAAACTACACATAAAAATGTCTTATCTGCAACTATGCTAAGATATATGTATAATATATAGTATGTCTAAGATATAGTAAATCACTGTCCGTCCATATTAAAACTGTTTTTTTTATTCCATTGGGTCGTCTGGAAGAGATCGCTCTGAGCGATAAGACCGCCTTTTGCGTATGTTTTCTTTATGTCTCTATGCATGTAATTTGGTTTTTATGGTACTAACCGGCTGTTAATCGCGTTATCTATTGTCGAAATACTCCGACCAGTTTCGAGCGTATACGACGCTCTTCATCTGGGAGTCAACAAAGCGGCCGATCCCGACGCCTGGCCGCGCGCAACTCACGCGCACTCGCCGGTGGCGGTGCTGCTATCGCGGGCGACGGCGTTCGGGGCCGGTCGACTGTGGTGGGTTGGACGGGTGTGGTGGTCCGATTTTCCTCCGATAAGTTATCATTGGTTTGGAGTATCGTTGGAGTAGGCATAATGCAAACCGCACTCAAAGTGTCCGTTTCGCGGTCTTGTAGTGCAGCAGTGTCGGCGAAAGGGGTGTCAATCGCTGTTTTCCATGCCGGCGAGATTGTCCATCCACGATCCCGGTTGAAGTTTGGATATCGACTAATTTCGATAGCCTCCCGCACTTTTCGAGGAACAAAATATTTGTCCCTCGCCAGTACGGTGACTTTATCGAACCTTAGGTAGTGTCTAGAGTCCGGGATGTGGGCGTGTTCTGCTACCGCTGACCGGCTGGTATCCAAATTCTTGACATTCCTTATGTGTTCCGTAATACGTGTTGAAATGTTCCGCCGTGTCTCACCAATATAGCACTGTCCGCAGTCACAAGGGATCATATAGACACCTGGACCACTTAAAGGTTCCCTGTCTTTCGGTGTTCTGAGAAGCCGTCGGAGCTGTGATGGTGGGCGGAACATTGTCCTGATATCGGTTAGTACCATAAAAATGAATAACAATCGCGATAGTTTTCATGTAATTTGGTGTTCAATAATTTATCTATCTATGTAACTTTTTTTTTTTTTTTTTATTTGTGACAGGCTAGTGTTTGACCACTATCTCACCTGGTGGTAAGTGACGATGTGATCGAAGCTGGTAAACACACTAGACCTGGAATACGCAGGCTCTCAAGGATAACTGCCGGAACACCGTATTTGGCTTGGCGGCAGACTTTCAACTTGATGGTGGTAAGCTACTTTGGTAGCAAGCCAGGCGAGCAACTCACAAAATGCTCTACCACCTCTCAAATGTCACCTGATTAGCACCACCCGGGGACCACGTGTAGGGAGTCAGACTTAAGGGGTATCCTCCTACGGACGTGGATGACTCAGCCCCCAAACTTATATGATAATAATAATATAATATGTTACATGTCTAAGGTATATTGTTATAATCATCCTACTAATCCTACTTCCTACTATAATATTATAAATCCGAAAGTTTGTGTGTAAGTGTGTAAGTATGTTTGTTCCCTCTTTACGCTTTAACGGCTGAACGGATTTGGATGAAATTTGGAATGTACATAGATTATACCTAGGATTAACATATAGGCTACTTTTTGACTTGATAATAGCGGGCGAAGCCGCGGGGCACGGCTAGTATTACATATCCGAAAGTTTGTGTGTAAATATGTAAATATGTTTTTGTGTAAATATGTAAGTATTAAAACCGCTGAGTAGGGCCAGACATTCTGAGAAACCGGCCGGAATGCAGTACTGATAAGCAGTACATCCCGTACCTTTAAGTTCAATTATAATTTAGTCTAGCTTCGACCACCATTTGTATCGTACAAATAAATTAAATTTAAGTATTTTTCGTCTTTTTAAAAACATATTCCCGCGTGCTCCAATCTTGACTGGCGCAGCCGGTAGGATTGCTGGGTTACGATCTTGAAAAGTGGCGTACTAAGTAAAAGTGCGTATTCCGCGAGTGTTAACCAACACGGCACGCGTATCACTTAATATCAGTGAGCGCGCCAAAAAGCAATCACCAAACCAACAAATTTGTAATTATTACTCGAGGACATTATTATCAATAGTTGAAACGCAAGAAAAGCTTAAAAAAACCAACTTCACCGCTTTATCTTTGGAGCCTTGATCAGATTTAATGTATTAAACACTCATTATTGACGATAACTCTGAAACAAGAAATCAGATCTTAATCAGATTTCAATGGAATCACATGGAAAGCATCAGCTTTCGAATAAAAATATATTCTAATATATATAATAATCATCAAAATCGGCTCACAACGAAAGAGGTTATGAGGTAACTTTTGAAGTCGGTTAAACGTGAACATCGTCAAAGTAGTCCAAAAAATATTTTACGCATTATTGACGATATTTCAAGAACTACTGATCAGATCATAATCAAATTTAAATGAGACCAATTAGAAAGCGACATCATTCTAAGTAAAAATAAAATTTCGAAATCGGTTCACGTGGTAAGAAGTTATGAGGTAACAAACATAAAAAAAAATACATTCGACTTGAGTACCCTCCTTTTTTGGGAAGTCGGTAAAAAAGACCGATTTCATCGCTTATATTTCGGTTTTGGCTAAACTGATTTCGATAAAATTTATATGGGACCACCTCTGAAGTATACTCTACCAAACAAAAAATCATCAAAATCGATTCATAATTGGTGGAGATATCGCAAAACATACATAAAAAAAATCACATTGTCGAATTGAGAACCTCCTTTTTGAAGCCGGTTGAAAAGGACGAGCCTTACTACAACAGATGTATGCGGGCGAGTTTACTGTGAGTAGACCTTTTCGCATACCCTTTCCTCCCATCTATTCCTGCTTGTTACAAATAGTAATTATTGTTACTTATTTGATTTTCTTTATAATGTACCAACTTTGTCGTTATAGATTTAGTGTGTTATTTTAAGTAAATTTGTAAAAGGAAAAAATTAAGAATTCATATAAAAATGGATCAAAAAACGGATCAAAATATACATCAAGATTTCAACGGATTAAGATTTATATACTTAGATGGTGATGCGGGCTTGTTAAACCTATTTATTAAGAAAGTCCAATATATAATTATATGCGCATTTGCCGACGATGATAAGGTGATACAGCAGACTTATTTGATCCACGCAATTACTAGTAGGCTCCATGGTAGAGCTGCTCACCTGTCAAGAGAACGTGAGGATATTAGCACATGGGAGTTCATATCCAACATTTCGGCGACCCAAGGTCCGAAAGCTGTATTGCTATCGAGTTAGAGCAAATTAAAATAAAATCAGGAGAGTCTTATATCGACTTCTGCCATAGGATACAACACATTTGGAGCACATTGTTTGCAAAAGTTAATTTGATAACTGACGAGGGTAGAAAGGCCGCAATTATTTTTTTTGTTTTTATTCAAGATAGGCAAACTTTTGACCACTATCTCACCTGATGGTAAGCGACGATGTGGTCGACGATGGAGCAAGTTTGCGTAGAAGATACCTATTCACTAGTGACTTGGTAGTGTATAAATAACATAGCGCTAAATGTGTTGTTGTGTAATTTGCCTGAGGATTTGATTCGAATTGTGCGCCTTACTTCTTTGGAATCCGCCTTAAGTGTTGTGACTAAGGAGGTAAATTTCATAAATCAATATAATGCAAAAAATAAGTCGCGCCCATTTTTATCACCACAACATCAAAACCTCAAAACATCAAAAACCAGTTCAGGCAACGAACCCCGTTGTTTTACCTAATAACACTAGTAACATAGTAGAAATATATAAGCAAGTTATCTTCATAGAGTGGTACCAAACGCGGTTTGTATGTGTTCACGGCCGTACGCACGTGCCTCAGCACGCACACTATGATAACTTACAGGCCGGCGAATCCAACACGAGCCGGGGCCGCCCCCGCGCTTGTCGTCGACGTTTGGCCGTGTTCGCGCCATTCGCCACGGGCCTTTCCGCGCAGACAGATATCGCGTGCCGCGCAAAGTGTCTCCCTCGAATTATGACTACAACAAACAATCGGACCTATTGTTGTGTTACTCTACGTGTTTATTCAATTTAATAGCTACGTGGGTTTTTGAAGTGAAGACTTATTTAGGCGCGTTGAGCACTTTTTGGGTGAATAAAAATCATGGAACTCGCGTCATCGTCACCGACGGCCAATATTTGTTGAGCTCTACAAGCGATTCATAATTGATCACGATCGGGGATCAACTTATAATGGTTATTTATGTATAATGTGTATATATACATTATATATAGTTTTCACTTCTATCGGCAGTCCCCAAAGACTGCCCCGCATGTTTTTTTTGTAATTAAAGTAAAACATTAATCTTTTACCTGGTAGACAAGTACATGCTGCGAACATTGATTTATTGAAGCCTATGATAGTTTTCCTTTTAACCTCGTTATGTATATTACTATCGTGATTTCTTATGCAAAAAAATATTTATTTCAAGATTTTGTTTTGACTCTGTTGGCGTGCCTAATATGTATATTCATGCCAAATTACAGCTTTCATGCAAATGAAATCGTATCTAATTGACTACCACACTTTATACTATTTTATTGTACATACTTGTTGGTTTGTTAAAATATACATTTTACATATATGTATATTATAATATATATATATACATATATGTAAAATGTAAACATTACCATGTATATTATAACATGTATATAATATACATGGTACCTTTAAAAGTCGGAGATAGTGACAACCCTGCGTATTCGGCTAGAGTAGGCATTTGAATCTCCTACGGGCCTCGAGTTATCTTACTTATATTTCTACTATGCTACTATGCTAATAATTTTAGATTTGGTAATCTCCAAATCAATCATCAAAATCGACTTCAACCATTTATCCAAAATTATAAATTTGGTGTCACAAAATTATAAATTTGGTGTTTGGCAACAACCACAAGGTTATAAATTTAGTTTTCAGCAAAACCAACCGAATTCAACTGGATTCACATTTGACCAAAACCTGGGTCGCCAAATCTTCAAGTTTGGCATATGCCTAGGCAACAACCGAACTTCAGTTTCAGTATCCCGCATCAAAGCCAAGGCTATAGGCCGCCTATGGCTAACAACTTTGGCAGACATTAAATGCCTTTCTGGCAACCCCAGCAAGACTTTTAATTTGGAATCCCTAATCAAAACTTAGCGGTTCCTAAACCGAACATGAACACGGATGTATCGATGCGCAGCTAGGCCCCTAACGCAAAATATGTTGATCACTAGCTCGGCTGAAAACGAGAATTTGTTTTATAAGAACGAGTTTGTAGAGGCGCCCTCGCCAGAATAATCCTATGACCAAAACGTAGCTTATTATGAGGAAAATAATTATGTAGGGATGCCAGAGCCCCAAACTTTAGAGAAAACGCCTTTATTTTCGGAACCCTTGATCAGATTATATGAGTTAAATGCGCAATATTGAGGATAATTCTAAAAAACTACTGGTCCGAACTTAATCAAATTTAAATAAGACCACATAGCAAGTACCAGTTTCAAACAAAATAAAAATTCAACTAGAAACTATTGGGGTTCGACTAGGGTTCGATTCCTGGCAGGAGCACAAATTCCTTCACAAGGGATATTTGTGCTTCTGGTTCTGGGTGTAATGTGTGTGTGATGTGAATGTTTCCGGCACCCACGATACAAGTCTTTGAACTTAGTGTGGGGCTGTGAGTATGAATGCGTTTGTTTAAAAAAATAAAAAAAACCTACCTAGAAAGAAGTTATGAGGTTACCTATACCTACGTTTGGTGACACTGGGCCCGTGGGGATTGGGAGCTCATTCCATTTTAAAAAATCTATCAGATAGCCTGGTGGAGGCTTCGCGTGGCCAAAATGCTGGGCACTTATTTGGCCCAACGTATTAGCATTGCGATTCAGAGAGGCAATGCTGCCAGCATGATGCTACTCACTGGTAGTGGACTTGAGCGCATGAGTTAACTATATGCTAGAAGCTTTGTAGGTAATTTAGGTCTTTGCTGTATATAGTTTTAGTTTAGTTTTAGGAAATATAGGCAATTGGCCCGTAGTTTGAATATGGATTTAAAAAAAGGCAACATACAAAGAAACAGTACAATTGAGAACCTCCTCCTTTTTTTAGGTCTGTTAAAAAATAAATAAAACATACAGTCAAATTGAGAATCTCCTCCTTTTTTGAAGTCGATTAAAAAGATTAGAGCAGAGAAAAATGGCGAAGAGCTTAGTTGATTAGAGTAGACAGGCAGAGATTACATATCCTGCACTAACGCTATCTTAAAGATCTAATGAAGAAATATAAAAGATCAATAAAAAACACATAAACGTGAGTAAATTTCACGGCTATCGTACTTTCGTTTAATTGTATATAATTATTGCTTAGTCATAATCCTGCTGCGATGATGCTAAGTTATCTCAAAGTCACACCGGTGCTGCACATTTTTCTTTTTTCATGTAAGTAGTTTATCAATCTACCAATACATGTATAACGGGCACGCGCTCATTTATAAGCGTACACAAAACATAGGCGATAAAACAATATATGCATAAGCGACAATCTTTTTTTATGATCTTTTAGATGGCGCAGTGTGAAATTCACTGCCCTTTGCATCCTAGGCTCGATTCCTGGCAGGAGAAAGATTTTCCCAATGGCCATTTGTGCTTTTGGTAGTGACTGTGTGTGTGATACGTCAATGTTTCCGGCACCCACCATACAAGTGTTTGACTAAAATCGGGGTTGTGAGTGTGTAAGTGAAACGTTTGTTTTGTTTGTTGTTCGTGGATTAAAAATATTTTTATTTTTTTTGATAGAATATACTTCAGAAGTGGTACCATATAAATTTTATCGAAATCGGTCAAGCCAATACCGAAATATAAGTGATGAAGTCGGTTTATTTAAGCTTTGCTTGCGTTTCAATTATTCGCCGGGAATTGAACCGGAACCGATCTGGATCTGGATGAAATTTGGATTGTACATAGATATACTACTCTTTGACTTGATAATAGTGGGCGAAGCCGCGGGCCACGGATAGTATAATTATATTAACCTACTTACATAAAACGTCTGAACAAGTCCCCGTTCAATACCAATAGGTAAATATCGCTCTTTCTTATGAAAGTCGAGCTTATCAACTCACATCCATCGAGATAGGAGACAAACCCAAGCTTAGCTGCAAAATCCTTGCTCACATCACAGTGATCACAAAGCACAAGCATACAAAACAAACAAAACAAACGTTCAAACAAAAATTCACACACACACACAGCCCCACACTAAGTTCAAATAATTGTATCGTGGGTGCCGGATACATTCACATCACACACACATTACACCCAGAACCAGAAGCACAAATATTTCTTGGGAAAGAATTTGTGCTCCTGCCGGGAATCGAACCCAGGACCCACGGCGCAGAGGGCAGACACCTGTCCACTGCGCCAACTGGGTCGTCAGACAACACAACGTCTTAAAATTCCCTAACACACAACTACATTCTATGATAGCTCCTTCACTGTCGAAGCTCATCAAATCACATCCATCGAGATAGGAGACAAACCCAAGTTTAGCTGCAAAATCCCTGCTCACATCACAGCGATCGCACAGCACAAGCATACAACACAACGTCTTAAAATTCCCCAACACACAACCACATTCTATGATAGCTCCTTCACTGTCGAAGCCGTTCGACTGTGGAATAAGCTTTACTTATCGAAATTAAAAGCTTTTTCTTTTGCTTGCCTTGGGTGGTTGGGACCTCAGTTTGAATAAGTAAATCAGTAATTTTTAACAAAACTGGCTCCAAATCAACTCTAAAAATGGAACGTAATCAGAAACGGTAACATCATCTTACGATGATGCAACCGGAAGGTAGGCAGCTCTTTGTGAATATTCTAATGTAAGAAAGAAGTATATAGTATTTTTATGTGTAGGTATTGTTATTTATATAAATATATATATATATATACAAACATTTAGTTATATTTTTTAATTTACTACTACTACTTCTAATTAACATATATTTAAAATAAATATACTATTATACAAGGGTACAAAACTTAAATTTAATGACCGTAAACAACACGTAGTTATTGTTAAGTTACAGAAAGCCAAATACGCAATTTCGTATCTCGGATAACATACCTTTTTCAGTTATTTTGATTTCATAAACTACAGAACCGACTTTGATGAAATTTCTATGGGGCTAATACATGTTTAGTAAAAACTTATCTTCTAAGTCGGTTCACAAATGACAAAGTTTTAAAGGTTTAAGCATTTTTAAAACAGTACATCCGAATTGAGAATACCTTCCTTTATTTGAGGTCTGTTAAAATGAACAAATACTAAGAATAACAATCAATAAAATCAAAATTGATTCTTAAATAGCTAAGAATAGCATCTTACTAATATTATAAATCCGAAAGTTTGTGTGTGTGTGAATGTTTGTTACCACGTACCTCCGTAACGAATGAAACGATTTTGTTGAAATTTAGAATATATACAAATTCAAGTTTCGGAATAAAACATAGGCTAATCCAATTTTCAAAAATCAACCCTTAAGTGTGCTACATAGGGTGAAAAAATTTGTATGGAAATTTTTACTCGCTTCGATTCACTCAAAACTCGGTACAAATAAACATTAAAGTAAATGATGAAATACGTACATTCTATTTTTACAAAACTACCCCTAGGGTGTGAGCAAGGAAGTTCTAAAGTTTGTATGGAAAATCTTATTTCTTGCTCCATTTACTCAAAACTTTGTACAAATAAACGGTCTACTAGATTTAGATTTTAGACGAGACAGCGAATTCAAACCATTAATCATGAATCCAAAATTATAAACCCTGAAAAAGTTCAACCACAACTTTTAACTCACGCGGGCCGAAGCCTGGTCACAGGTAGTATTATTATAAGTAGTTTAGTAGTAAAACAACGAGAATTCTCATAACTTTTTACTGGACCTTATCTGATTTTATTTTGTTACAGTGACACTACTTTTCGCTGCGATCGTTACTCCTTCATATTCACAGATGTTATTAAGGAAAAACTACAATAAAACAAATATCTACCCGGAAAAGAACGAAGTAAACAGAAAATTCATAGAATTTATAAGTAGATTCGACCCAGTTAATGTGATTGAATCACTCTATTCTGAAATAAACGAGACCAGACGAAGTGTTGATACGGATGAATTTTTCAATGAGGCATTCGATAGAATAGACCCAACGACGGAACTATTAAAGTTGAAAGTTCAAAATGGTAATGTTATGGTTCTCACTGGAAAAGATGGAAGAAGGAATTGGATTCCACCACCTGGAATGACTAAATACGATCACGACAAATTCAGTCTTAGGCCTAGACTGTACGAGTTGATGAAGCAGGCCTTATACCAAGCAAGAAACAAAATGATCGTTATGCAATTGAAACGAACAAAATATCGCAATCATAGTTTATACAAGATGGGTTTTCTTACTGCAAAGACAGATGCCACCGTTAAAACGTTTGCACAAGTAGCGATCCGTGCATTTAGAGTATGTGGAATGAAACAACAAGATGCTATAGACAAAATAAATTTGTTCGATTTATTGACAGCAGAAGATCGGCTGCTGCACCTCTGGTACCAAGTGGATCTCCTGAAGGACCTCATAAAAAAAAACGACGAGATAGCTCGCAAAATTGTACAAAACACTACAATTAACAGGGTACATAAATGGCGCTTCATAAATTAATTTTTATCACAATAAACAATGAAAGAAAAAAAGAGTTTATTGTACACAAAAACAACACACCAAACTACGCAAAAAAAAAAAAGAAAAAAGTTTATATATAACTATGCTAAAATATATTTTTAATTAAATTAAATTATTTATTGAAACAAGTAAGGATTTAGCCAATTATTGCAAAATATTATTACACTACCGAGCTTAAGTTTTGCAAGCTCGCGTAAAAAAGTTATAGTCAAAGATTAGTGTTTGGTAGATTCATGTGATATGCTAACGTGACCGCTACTCGAAGCGTGTTGACTAAGCATTCTCGCATCGAGTAATGGACACATTCTTGGATATTCTAACTCTATTGAATAAGTAAAATAAAAGTTACTTATTAGCCTGATCTTGGCTAGATTGTAACAAAAATAGGGAACACGCTTTCGTGTCCTATAATAGTAAAAAAAAAAGGTTGTGATTAAGTAATGCGTCGTTATTCTTTTTTTTTTTTTTTTTCTTATTCGTGATAGGCAAACTTTTGACCACTATCTCACCTGATGGTAACCGACGATGTGGTCGACGATGGAGCAAGTTTGCCTAGAAGATACCTATTCACTCGTGATTTGAAGACTCCTATATTGTACTCATCAGGAAACACCGACTCGGGTAAGGAGTTCCATTCCTTTGCGGTTCGCACAATGAATGTGGAGGCAAAACGCTTAGTGCGCATTTGTGGAATTCTTCTCGCTACGACGCTTAAATCAGCTGTGACGTTGGTGCACTTTGGTTTTTTAGCAGACATTGGTGATTGCGGTTCCGAGGGCTGTTCGGTCTGCGAGATCTTTTTCAAGTTACGAGTAGGAATCGTCGTGGCGTCTAACGATCCTTTTAGTGGTTCGAATGCCGGTTTTTTTATCATTTACGTATCATTGACCTTCACATTTGTTTCGAGGGGCCACTTAATTACGGCAGCGACAATTGACTTCAAATTTCTTATTTCATTGGCTTGAACTTGAATTATGGATTTCAAATCCTTCATTAGAACATTTTGTCCTTAAATAAGTGCGCCGTCTGTTTCGAAAAGGTCCCTGATGGTCCTTAGTTCACTCTCCATACTACTTAAACGCGTGACTATTTCGGAAAGTATATCAGGAGACACTGTATCAGCGACATAACGGATAATTTCGCGATTCTCGCGTTGAGGTTAAGGATATTCTATATACATAGACGCATCGAAATCACTCGATGTTTACAATTCGATACATCGAATCGATCCGATGTTTTGAAAAGCTATTGATATATTCGATGTATCGATGTATTTTCATAAAACATCGAATCGATGATAACCACTCAATTTCATAAAATCTCAGTTTGATCCTTTTTTTTTTTACTCTTTGTTTTAAAATGTGTTTATTTTTCAATAGTAGACATTTTTATATTTCAAAGCTGTTTAGTTTAAACTTAGGTGAACGGAGCCGGACTCTTATTTCTATGTGTTTAAATAATATTTGAACGCGCTGGTACTTTTTGCAAAGTCTGTCAAAAGAACACTGAAAATAGGACATAAATTCCAGAGTGTCTATAATTATAGATGATTTTTATTTCATTTTTAATTTTTGTAATAATTATTATAAATAGACGTTTGCATGGACTGTCAGAGGGTTGACTACAGCTTTGTGTTAATGTTAGATAAAGTACTCGATTTTCAGAAAACATCGATGTAACTAACCGATACATCGAAAAAAAAATGCACAGTTCCGATAAATCGCATCGAAAAAAACATCGATGTTTTTTCGAAGTGGACACCCCTAGATGAGGTTAAACGAAACATCTATATGACCGTAAGAGTAACGGCAGGCTAAGGACGCGTGCGACCACAGCAAGCGCGGGCGCCGAACATATGTATGCACCACCGTCCGACCATATTTATTGTTTTTATTCCTTTAGATTGTCTGGTAGAGATCGCTCTGAGCGATAAGACCGCCCTTTGTACACATAGTTTATGTTTTTTCTTATGTCTCTATTGTAATTAAGTGTTCAATAAAGTGCTATATATCTTCGGTACTGGTAACTGCACTAGTAACTGCACTACATAGGTATGTAACGTATATCATCCGTACTGCGAAGGGGTGGAACTCATTGCCCTCGTCTTTGTTACCCGAGCGGTATAATCTGGGAGCTTTCAAGTCAAGAGTGAATAGTTACCTTCTAGGCAAGCATGCTACATCTTCGGCCGCATCATCACTTTCCATCAGGTGAGATTGTGGTTAAATGCTTGCCTATCAGGCATAAACAAAAAATGATATTTCATATGAAATATCTTAAGAATATGTTATATTTATATGTCTATGTGTAGTTTGTTTAGTTCTTGCCTAGTCTTTGTTTTACCACACCACCATCCCTGCATATCTCTAAATTATTTCTTACATCCATCCAAAGGTTGTCTGGAAGAGATCGCTCTTAGCGATGAGACCGCCCATTGTACATATTCATTAGTTTTATTATTAAAGTTTTCGTGACTTTGACACATTATAACTTATAAATGATATTGACTCTACTCGGTTTGATGATGGGGATCGGACATTTTTTTTTTAATACTAGATAGGCAAGCATTTGGCCGCTATCTCACCTGTTGGAAAGTGACATCCCCGAAACTTATGTCATAAATCGTGAGTCAAGCCGTATCAGGCTGAAATTTTGCGAATCTGGCAGTAGAGTCAGAAACTTTCAATAGTGCGTCTTTGGGGCCCATGTGAATAAAAGATTCGAATTTTGAATTATTTGTAATTCACTCATTAGTTATTTATTTTCTGTACTTCTTATTATTGGTGTCAATAAAGAGTTATTGTTTTGTATATTTTTATTTTTTTATTTAATTCTTTTCTGCACAAAAAGGACAAATGGTGGACTTAATGCTAGGGGCATTCTCTACAGTCAACCACACATGGTAGACGAGCAGGTGTAGGCGTGCATCAAAAGGTATAGACCGTGAGAGATACAAAAGAAAGTTAGATGAATAGTTAAAATTACCAATATACCATAACATAATTATGTTCATAAAAAACATATTTACTAATAGATATACATAAATTATTATATGCATATATATCGGTACTTATAATTTAAAAAAATATATAATACAAACCAAATAATTATATGTAATAAAAATAAACATACAAATAAAATAAAATAAAAGCGACAAAATAATGAACAGAATAGAAAAAATTAAGTGATTATTTAGATATAGATATATATAGTCTGGATAAATATAGGACAGTCACTCAGCGCGTGACGAAACCTGAAGTGGGACTTTACGAGCTTTTTAAAAATTTAGAAGGAAAATTTTAATATTTTCCACCTTACATCAAAAATTTTAAAATTTTTGATGTAAGGTGGAAGCTCATTCCATAGTCGGACAGCCATTACTCCAAAAGATTTATCCAAAAACGAAGCGGTGTGCATTGGAATGTGTAAGCGCAGGTTATTGGTAGAGAAAAATTTAGATGATGTGAAATCGCCAAGAGTAAATCATGGTCAACTGCATTGAACGCATTGCTAAAGTCAATGAGGACAAGAACCGTTACCTGAGAATTCTCCATGCCGGCCCGTATATCCTCAGTCACTTTTAGCAACGCGGTAGTTGTACTGTGCCCCGCCCTGAATCCAGATTGAAATGAGCTAAATATATTTGAAGTAGAGAGAAATTCAGTAACCTGCTTATGAACAACCGATTCAATTTCTTTAGAAAGAAATGGAAGTATACAATTTGGGCGAAATTCTTTAGGAAGAAGAAAGTTTGAAATTTTAGGTAAGGTTAGTACATGAGCTTTTCTCCATTTGTCGGGAAAGTGCCCAGAAGATAGAGAAAAAACTATGATGTGAGTAAGAGCAGGCAATATATGTTTAAAAATTTATATTATCATAACTCGGCCCAAATCATCGCTACCAATGGCTTTAGCTTTCAGACAGAGTATATATACTTTATATGGAATATAAATAATAGAATAGGTCGAAGTCAAGTGCAGTGGAAAAGCGTAGAGGAAGATTTAATTTAAAAGCAAGCAAAGCTTCAAAAATACCGCCTCCACCGCTTTATTTTCGGAATCCTTGATCAGATTTAATGAATCAAATGCGCATTATTGAGGATATATCTCAAATATTACTGGTCCGATCTTGATCAAATTTAAATGGAACCACATGGAAAGTACCAGCTTTAAAAAAAAAAACACCTAGAAACCTACCTAGAAAAACGGTATGAGGTAACACTCAAATTGAGCACCTCCTCCTTTTTTGAAGTCTGTTAAAAAGATTAGAGAAGAGAAAAATAGAGAAGAGCTTAGTAGAGTAGAGTAGACAAGAGTTGAAGAGAGTTAGGAAGAGTGATACATATCCCGCGCTACCGCCATCTTAAAGAAGTAATAAACATGTGAAAGATCAATAAAAAACACATAAACGCCAGTAAATTTCACGGCCATCATACTTTCGTTTAATTGTATATACTTATTGCTTTGTTACAATCCTGCTGCAATGGAGCTAAGTTATCTCAAAGTCACATCGATGCTGTACATTTTTCTTTTTTTATGTAAGTAGTTTATCAATCTACCAATATATGAATTTCGGGCACTCGCTCATTTATAAGAGTACACAAAACATAAGCAACAAAACGATATAGGTACCTATAAGCGACAATCATATTTTATGATGGCAGTGTGAAATTCTACGCTCTTTGCATCCTAGGTTTGATTCCCGGCAGGAGCACAATTTTCCTTCGCTATGGCCATTTGTGCTTTTGGTTGTGATTGTGTGTGTGATACGTCCATGTTTCCGGCACCCACGATATATCACGGTTGTGAGTGTGAAAATGAAACGTTTGTTTTGTTTGTTTTTCGTGGAATAAAACATAAACAAATCAATATTCTAAATCATTAAAAACACGACTGCAAGAAGAGTTAACTTTTTTATTTGTTTTACACTTTTTCGTTAATAAGACTAGCACAAAGTAATAAAAATAATAATAAAACGCAGTGGCGGTTTTTGGTAAATTGTCGGTGTGTGGCGACACCGCATACCCTGGGGCTGAATGAAACCTTTACGAAACGGCTTGCCTTATTGGCAGAGGGAGGATGGAGACGCAAGAGCTAAGTGCTTAAGCTCAAAGAGCAAAAGTGATAAAGGGCATAACGTCGGGAGTAGCGTTTAGTGAAACTGCAAACTTCTCGACACCCTTTAGCCATCCACGCCAACGTTGCTCCTTTTGTCTATACTATTAATACTATTATCTATACTTCTATACTAATATTATAAAGAGGTAAAGTTTGTTTGTTTGTATGTAAAAGGTAATCTCTGAAACTACTGATCCGATTCTGAAAATTCTTCCACTAATAGATAGCTACATTATCCCTGAGTGTTAAAGGCTATGTTTTGTTGGGATAAAAGTTAGTTATCAGTTCTAAATAATAATATTCGTAAGACAAATCTGAGAAAAATTGACTAACTTACCGCTTTATCGGCGTATGCTGACTAAACAGTTAGACATAGGTGAATACAATGTATGGCAAAAATGTTAGCCTCTGTGAGTTTAACAAATAAATCCGCAACACCATACATCTAACTTGTATATTTAGCTCAGAAAAAATAATTTTCTTTGTTAAAAATCTGAAAAAAAGCGGCCTGTGTTTAGTTGCCTTTTTGAGACATTTTTTATCCTTATCAAAATAAACTGTTTCATCACCTTACGTAGTTCATGTAGATACAATTAGCTCTTTACTGCATATGATATGGATAAATAGTCTATAAGAAATCGCAAAATTAGTTTTACGGGAGGACGAATGGTCAGAAATTTAACGACACGTACTACGAATTCCTGCACATAAAAAAATAGCGGCTTCTAATCCGTAATCCTTACCAAAAAAACTATTTCATCGGCTTACGTAGTTCACGTAGATGCAATTTGCTTTTCACAGCATATAATTTGGACCTATAGTCTAGGAGAAATCGTTAAGTTTATTTGAGGGTGTTTCTGGTTTTGAGTATGTTGTGAATCTTGGATGTTTACGACCCCACGATACAAGTCATTGAACTTAGTGTGGATTATGAATGTGGAAGCGTTTATGGGTATGTTTTTTAATATTTTCTACCGCTTCGCGGGCGTAGATGGGTGCGCGTTCGCCTTCAAAGTAGCGGGTTCGATTGCCGGTGGTAATTTACCTAGAAGATTTCTCCCCACGGAAAATTTGTGTTCCTAGTTTGTATGTTGTGTGAATCTTGGATGTTTACGTTCCCACGATACAAGTCATTGAACTTAATGTGAGGCTGTAAATGTAGAAGTGTATATGTGTATATTTTTTAACCGGGCGACGCAGGGTGGGTAATTTTTTAAGTTTGAACTACCACTGGCGTAGATGGGTGCGCGTTCGTCTTCAAAGCAGCGGGTTCGAATCTCGATGGGAACACAATAACACGAGTTTTTTTCCCTACGGGAAGTTCATGTTTCTGGTTCTGGGTATGACGTGAATGTTGTGTATGTGGTGTTAATGTTTATGGCCCCATGACACAAGTTATAGTACTTTCAGTGTGGGGCTGTGAGTGTGAAAGCGTTTGTGTGTAAGCTTTTGTTTACCCGGGCGACGCCGGGCGGGTCAGCTAGTCGCTAATAAAGGCGGCCCATATGGGGAGCCCGTTCATTGGGTGGCAAGACACCACCTGCCTACACATTCTCAATGAGACAGAATTGGCAGGTCCGGAGTATTACTCCATAGACTATATTTAAGCCACATAACATCCAAAGTAATAGCCCAAACTTTTATTTTCCAGTGTATTATACTAATCAACTGATTCAGCCATCCCCTATTCTGTAATTATTGTATAGGCGTGTCCAAACGTAGGGTGGTTTCATACTTTACACGTGAGAAAAAATATCTTCCTATGTTTGTACATCACAGCTCTCAAACAAACACACTTATTAAGATTTATACAGTATCTATTATTAAATTTATCTCATATTCTCCGAGTGCCAAAAACTTAATTTAAAAATCTAACAAGTCTTTTTTTTTAGGTTTATCAAATTCCTGGGCACTGCCATTCATCTGGAGCGAATTTTACCACGTTATGTTCGCCAACCTAAGTAATTTTGACCATTTGATGCTACCCGGTTTGACTGACGACGAGGACATTGAAGAACCCATTCCAGTTAATAAAACATTACGAAGCTTAGGTGAACTGCTCCAGGACGCCAATCAAATTGGTGATATTGACAAAATAGCTAAAATGTTTGTTAAAAAAGTTGGAAACGGGCAAGGGCAAGATGAAAAGAAATTTAACGAGCTTAATATGGAAATGTTCAATTTAACAAGGCGAATACGAGATTCTATCGTCGTTTCTGGACGTAGGAGTAGGTATGGAAGATGGTATGGATTTTATGATTATAAGGACCCATATCCAAGACATGTGTGGGAAAGTAGAAAGATAGCAATGGTAAAGAGCTATGGATTGCAGTTTCTGACGCACAGCAGGTAAGATTGATCCTGGACCTCATTATAATATACTATCAGATGCCTGATTACAAAACTTTAATGCTGATTGTTTTATACTATTCAAAAACGACGAGCCAAAATACTCATTGGCGATAGTAAGCTAGTTGAGTCAATACTGCAATGTCTTGGTCACCGACGTAAGGTAGCAATCCTATCGGTATTCTATCGCTTACTTTTGGAGAGGGTGCTCAGAAATTACATGATATAATTCTTCCATACCTTTTTTACCATCTAACAACTGTCAAACGTTATCCATTTATGGTTGACATACCTCCAGTTCGCTCGAAGCGTTTTGTTCCTACGTTTATCATCCGTACAGCGAAGGAGTGGAACTCATTACCTGCGTCTTTATTCCGTGAACGGTACAGTCTGGGTGTTTTACTTACTACTTGGTATCTTCTAGGCAAGCACGTTTCATCTTCGGCCGCATCATCAATTTCCATAAGGTGAGTTAGTGATCAAATGCTTGTCATGCATCAAAAAAAAACTAGCTATCATAATTAAATGAGTACACAAAATGTTGTTCTTGTCCTTGAAGCATTGCTTTATCTGGAACTAATCCTGGACATCGATTCAGGTCATGCCATGAAAATGCTTTGTCATAGGAACTGAACCAACATGTAAACATTCGACTCCAAAGGATAGGAAGCGTGGTTCTAACTCAACTTGCAAGATTTAAGCTAAACAAACTCACACACAAACATTGCAAGCTATCGTATTGATATTCAACGTCAGTGTAACGACAAGGAATGCAGGCTGTATTGTGGACACCTTGCCTTCGGCGGTCTAGAAAATGTTTGAGTGCTGCTTGTTTTATTACCCTTCTTTCGCGAAGCAAGTATGCCCTATAAAGTATGTCCTCCTTAGGTTACACATACGGTACTAAAATTATAACCCTCTGTTTTGGTCGCCGTAGTCGGGTAAAATGTTAATGGGGTTTTCACTTTTGTACTATTATCCAAGGCTTCTTCTAGTGGTAATGTATAATCAACGGGTGACAAAATTTTGTTTTTATGTTTGATAGGCAAGCAATTGACCACTATCTCACCTAATGGAAAGCGATGATTCGGCCGAAGATGTAGCTTCTTACCTGCCTAGAAGATTGCAATTCACTCTTGACTTGAAGACTCCCAGATTATACGTTAGGAAACAAAGACGCGGGCAATGAATTACACTCCTTCACTGTACGGATGATAAACTTCAAAGCGAAACGCTTCGAGCGAACTGGAGATATGTTAACACTAAATGGATAACGTTTGACCGTTTGTCTTATTGTTAGATGGTAAAAAGGGCATGGAGGAACCAATCATGTAATTCCTGAGCACACTCTCCAAAATGTAAGCTATAGAATGCCTACCGGTACCTTACGTCGGTGAACAAAACTTTACAGTTTTGACTCAACTAGCTCACTATCGTCAATTAGTCTTTTGACTCGCCTTAGGATTGTATTCCGGCTGAACTCCTCAATGGCAGCACAAACATGACCATTCGAATTAAATTATGATAACCCATTATAAGCGTCGCCATGACACGACTAATGCACTCAAAATTCGCATCTAATGAGGAGTTTCCCTCAACGGTATGCAGCTCAGACACAAAATCTTGTACACACATTTAAATGTGAAAGCTTGCTATATTGTTATTATTATTGATTGATCGGGCGAAGCGAGATCTCTATGATGACTTCAATGCTTCAGCACTTTGTCCATCCGTCCGTCTGTCAGAGGCACTTAGCGTCTAAACCATACAAGTGAATAACTTCGAATTCTAAGAAACTTTATGAAGTTATCGCCCACAGCTATAAATGGCAATTAAAATAAAATTAATTGGTATTGATATTGATAACCTTAATAAAACTTGGTGAATAATACTATAATTTATTCAACATGTCGTTTAGATACAAGATAGCACAAGCTTTAGTGCAATGCGCTCCGCTTCGCGAAGATAAGAGGTACCAACTGGGGTTCCTTTTCAGCAGATTGCGACGTATCTTAACAGAAATGCTTAAGGTAGGACCCATCAATGACGTCATAATTATATATTTTAAGACTTAGATTAGACAATATTGACTGATTTAGACGGCAAGGCTGGTATACTTTGCATATTTTCACAGTTTGTTAAGCTATGGAATCATTCTGTGGGGATCTGCAGCCTTTGTTGAAACTATACTTATTCTTCAAAAGAGAGCGGTTCGTATCTGTGATATGGGTCCGAGAGAGTTTTTTAGGGGCTTCGTTGAAGAAATAACCATTGCTTATCATGCCTTCGCTTTACCGTAGCATTAGCCGTACTAGGCAAGTTTTTTTAAAAGTAACATATCACTTTTGGCCGTGTTGGAATCCGCGGCTATAGTATAGTGCAAAAGAGTTAAGACTAACACGCTTTCATTGATGACCGGTATGTTACGATACAATAGTATTTTAGTTCATAGTGTCCATAATTTTAGGCAGGATTCCTGAAAAATTGAAAATGTTTTAGATTTGGCATAACGGCGTGACAATAAAAATTAACGGTACCTTTACGATGTCTTACATATTCTACATAGCCCTTTTTAATTTTCGTAATTTAAAACTAGTGGTGTATATTAGCCGTTCTAAGATTTTGGCTAGAAGACAAAGCTTTAATATCGGTTTATAGTTTTCTACATCGCTCTTATCGCCTTTTTTATAAATAGGTGAGATAAACGCGGACTTCCATGAAGTAGGAACGGTACCTCCGGACAATGATCTTTTAAATAATAACGTCACAGGCATCACTAACTCATAGGCACATTTTACTAAAACATCGCCGAGAGAGAGCATCAGGACCTGCTGATTTGTTTAAGTCAAGCGATTTGAGGTGTTTACAAACTGTGTCAGGGTGTTAGGGATTTTAGCAATGTAGTTAAGGAAGAGTTGTGCGAATTCCCGAGGATACCGCAGCTCTTTAAGCAATAGCGGTACGACATAACGACCATCAGAATTGCGTTTTACCAAACTTGAATACAGTTGTTCACACCTCTCATCTTCCGGGCTTAGGATAGTAGATAGTGGCTCTTCACGGCCATATTTCTATCTTTCCATCAAACTTACATAATTCGAGTTTAACCAGTCTAACTTGACCCATTGATTTACGCTACGTTCCGCCATGGTAGAAATATATGAGTAAGTTATCTTCATAGAGTAATTACTAAACGCGGCCGCGCTTGTCGTCGACGTTTGGCCGTGTTCGCGCCATTCGCCACGGGCCTTTCCGCGCAGACAGATATCGCGTGCCACGCGAAGCGTTTCCCTCGAATTATGTCTACATCAAACAATCGGACCTATTGTTGTGTTACTCTACGTATTGATGTGAAAGTTTAGTGTGGGGCTGTGAGTGTGAATGCGTTAAAAAAAAAACTACTTTAGGCGCGTTGAGCACTTTTTGATATATTTATATTCATGCCAAATTACAGCTTTCATGCAAATGAAATCGTATATATTTTACCACCACATTTTATACCTTTTTATTGTACCTACTTGTTGGTTTGTCATATTATACATTTAATATAGGTTTATATCGATTCAATAAATTTAATCAAGACATTTAAACCAGAAGCCTATCTCTGTGGTGCCTACATTAGGTATGGAAGTGTGGTGAATGTGTGTGTATGTGTATGCGTGTGTATGTGTGTTAGTGAGAGCGTGTGAATTTGTGGAAGCGAATGTGTGTTTGTGTGTTGTTTTTAGGTATCTGCGTTATCCTCGTGAAGACCTAAACATCGTTAGCTTTTACAAGGTTTTCAGTTTCGTCATAAGAGAGGGATTGAAGCGTATTTCCGAACTTTTTCTTAAATTCTCAGAAAGTACAGACGTACTTTCTGAGAATTTAAGAATCGAAATATAGAAACTAGATTAAGAAATATTCGCACATCTTCGTATACAATTCAGTCTAAGGCACTGGATATAGACATATCCAGTGCCTTAGACTGAATTGTATACGAAGATGTGCGAATATTTCGGTAGGCGGCTAGCAAAGGCAGATCTAACTCTGGGAAGGTTTTGTCTAAGAGGTCGTTTCCTTCTACCCGATGGATCGAGATCTTGCTGAAGAGCGCGTCTTTTTTTGTTAATCGAGCGATAATATAGTAGATATAGTACAAATCATCGAATGATTCTACTATTCTGTAAGTAGTCCTGAGCTTAGGATCGAGTTTACACTTTCATTTATTTCATTCACCACTTCTTACACAAAAGAAATAGAAATAGAAAACTTTATTGTGTATAACTGTGTTTAACAAGGTTGTAAATGTTTAACATAGGTATCAACAGTTTGTCCTTCTCAGACATACAATATTATATCTTAATAACTAAATAATAAAATGTACAATTTAAATTAAGACAAGGAATATAAACTATATCTCTTTAACGCACCTCTGTTGTGTTAAATTTCGTGTACTCAAAATATTCGTCTAAATTGTAAAAACCCTCTTCTATCAACTAGTTCTTTAAACTTTTTTTAAATATATTTCCATCTAGATTATTTTTGACTTTTTTAACCGTAGTAGGTTTGCAGCTAATACCTATTTTTTCTTGATTTTTACACCGCTCTCGGGGTGAACGTTCGATGAGTCCGGCAGGGATCACACAACGGCCTCTCTCAGCGATAGGTGGAAGCCGCGGTTGGCGCGCAATTCAGAAAATGGTTCTTAGTTTTCTCGTAGTCTGGCCGAGGAAAATTGGGAAGGAAAAAAGCAAATCTCATCGTATGGTAGCTTAAAACTTATATCCAATAAATGTTTGCCTTAAATTGCCCGCAATTAATATTTTCTGGAGTCTAGTTTACAGCAACTGCGGGTGAGCAATATTGGCTTTGGTGGAGCAGAAGAACGCAACTGAATTTGCGTATGTACCAACAGGTATGTATCATTATATAGTAGATGCAGTAGCATAGTAATCACTTGTAGTTAGCCCCGAACTGAAACCTCACGCATACATATTGCATAGTCTTTCCGAAGTGAATTACTTTTAATTTATTTTCTTTATTTTACCTGTCTGTTTTTTGTAATTGTTGTTTAAGAAGAGGATATTATTATAATTTATAATATACTATTATACGTAAATGATTAAATAAGGAATACGAGCCGATCCTGCAAACTATAGGCCTATCTCAGTCACGTCCATTATCTGTAAGACAAAGGAACGTATACTGAACAAGAAGATCCTCCTGGGCTAACTTGAAGCACAAGACTCCTATGTGACCGGCAATAAGGGTTTCGCCAGAACCTGTCATCACCTTCTTGCCTATGCCATTCATATGGCCAAAATGTAACAAATTGCGTATGCCATTCACATAATAACACTTATGTCATCCGCGCTCCATTTTTTTTATATATAATAGAGAGACGAGACGTGCAAGTTGCTTGCCTGATGGTAAGAGTCACGCTTACCCATTCCAGTTCAGTGCTACCCAAAGTTTTGAACTAAAATAGATCAAAATCCTACGCGGAAAAGCACTGCGCTAGACGCCCTGAGATATAAGATAATAAATCTCTTTAGCCAATAATTACACTGAAAACACCTTTCAATCCGAAATACTGTAATGTCTGCATAATATTGTTTGGTGATTGAATATCTTCTGAGAATTTCAGCTCTAAATACATTACAATTCTTCTATAGGTTGTTATGTTGGATCAAGACATAAAGGACACGATTGAGTACATAAAAGAAATATACGCAAGAAACGTCACCTACGACTACGAGCACGTATCTCGTTTCGCTTTGAAGAGAAAACCTTTTGAACCGCGTACTAACTAATCAACCAGCAACTGGACGGTATTAACATGTTAATAAACTAAAAATAAAAAAGCCGACAGTGCAAACAGTTTACCTACTCTTGTATTTTACACTTTTTCGTTATAATAAGTATATTCCGCTTTAGATAGATAATACTTTATTGATCCACTTTATAAGATGAGATAAAACAAAGGTAACAAACAAGCTTATACGTAAAGTATCACAACAGGCGGCCTTATCACTAATCTCTACTAGGCAACCTTCGGATGGAGAGAACTATAGAATGTAATAGACGGGGTATAATAAATGTATGTATGGAATACCTAAATAACTTAATAAATACCATTACTTATACTATGGTATAAATACAGTATATATATAAACAAGTAATATATTATACTATAATACACAAAATAATTATATAAAATAAATAAATGACACATGTATTCATATATATATAAAAAGGGACATTCAATGTAAGTATTTAACAGTAATGTAAGTATTGAACATTTAAGAAAGAAATGCTTCTTAACCAATTTTAAATCGGTATGGAATGTCTAAATGGTCATTCAAAATGATAATTTTAAAGACGATTTTAAATACCTATTCAGTGATATCCCACATGATACAATTCGTCGATATAATTGTTTTACTTTTCACTTTATGGTAGCCATGTTGAATTATGTTAACTGTTATATCTTTTGTGTCACTCGCACGATGAAGTCAAAAATAATGACGTACATAAAAATTTGGTCCAGGATTCCACAAAGAAACATTTTCATACATACATATATAGGCTGCTACATAGGCTCTTTTGCGCCGCACAGTCGGGTAAAAAGATATCACATTTTCATATCAATAAAACGGCATTATTGCACAAAAAGTGTTTTGAATGAATATTTATTCCCTTTCTCACTAATCGTTACCAATGAAGTTGAGAGGTCAAGTACTCGTAATAATATCTATATATATAAAAGAAAGTCGTATTAGTTACTCCACTTATAACTCAAGAACGGCTGAACCGATTTAGCTGAAAATTGGCAGGGAGGTAGTTTAGAGCCAGGAGAAGGACATAGGATACTTTTTAAGAACGTACATTTCTTTAAATTTTTTTTTACATTTCGACATGCTTTCCATTTTCTCATACGTCACTCGGATTTGGTAAAGTACTAGGCAAACATAAACATGAAGGTTGTAATAATATAGTCACGTGACATTGTAACGCATGCCGGGTATGGCTTCCTAAATATGCACATTCATTGACTGTTAGGCGGAACGAAGGTCGCCGGGACAGCTAGTATAATATAGAAGCAAGAGAGAGGTCAGGTTTTGACCCCCGGCTTTCGAAAATCTTTCAAACAAAGGTAAGATACGAAGTATTCTGCGTTCCACCGTGTGTTGGGAATTTTTTATATTTGAGACTTGGCTAGCGTTTGACCACAATCTCACCTGATGGAAAGCGACGATGCGGTCGAAGATGGAGCACGCTTGCTCAGTAAGTACCTATTCACTCTCTTCTTGAACAACCCCATATTATACTTTTCGGGAAACACAGAAGACGGCAGGGCGTTCCACTCCTTGGCAGTTCTCATAATGAAAGTGGAAGCGAAACGCTTCGTGCAAATGGTCGGTATTTTTACCATTAGAGGATGCCGCATTGCCGTTTGTCTAGATGTTCGGTAGTAGAAAGGTGATGCGGGAATAAGATCATGCAATTCCTTTGAACACTCTCCGTAGTGCAATTTGTAGAAAATTGAGAGGCTTGCTACTTTTCGCCGATGATCGAGACTCTGTAGTCGAGACTCAACGAATGCATAGCTATTTATGAGTCTCTTAGCACGTCGTTCAATAAATTCCAAAGCTTCCAGCTGGTACCTAGCCAATTCATCCCAAAGGTGGCCACAGTACTCCATACAAGACCGAACTTGAGCCTGGTATAAGTTAAGCAGTTGACCTGATGTGAAATACCGCCTAACCTTCGATAGAATGCCTAGCTTCTTTGCAGCAGTCTTGGCTTTGGATTCTATGTACGACCCGAAGTTAAGATTAGAAGTGAGCGTAACGCCCAAAAGCGCGTGCTTATATGATTGGAATCGATACATCCGCGAATGTTGAAGACAGTTGAAACGGGCTCTTTTTTGAGGAAAATAGACACGCCTGTGTTTTTGCAGCATTTAACTTGACCAAGTTAGCATTACCCCACTCGGAAACAGCTTTCAAGGTCAAGCTTAGTCTTTCCACCTTAGCCAAGAAGTGTCGGGTACAGATGTATCAATGCAGTTGAGAGGTCAACGAATACACTATAACAATAGATAATACCGACCATTCGCACGAAGCGTTTCGCTTCCACTTTCATTATGAGAACTGCCAAGGAGTGGAACGCCCTGCCGTCTACTGTGTTTCCCGAAAAGTATAATATGGGGTTGTTCAAGAAGAGAGTGAATAGGTATTTACTGAGCAATCGTGAGATTGTGGTCACACGCTAGCTTAGACACAAATAAAAGATATTTTAACATTATAGACAAGTTTTTTTTGCGTCCTTGGGATAACCTGAGAGAGTTCAGGTATTTTTTAATGACATACCTGTTAGCATTGGTACTACTACTCTACCTAGTAGTTTAGGTCAAAATTAAATTACTTATTAGTCTTAAGCCTAGACCCTAATTCCAATGGTCAACCAATCGGTTCGTGCAATCTATAATATATTCCTAAAATTGTAACTGAATTACCACTGGGAAAGTTCAAATCATCAATAAACAAAAACGAGCATTAATTAAGAAAGCTTAATGTAAACGATTGACTATACATTGATGACATGGATAGTTTAAGTTGATGATAAGATGATATGGATAGGTTATCCATATTATGATGTAAATGCCGGATTGTATTTTGCACAGCAATTAAGTCTCGCTGTACAACGAGGTAACGCAGCCAGCATTTTGGGCACACTGCCGACCAATGACTTTTTGTATTAGTTAAGTAGTTAAGTTAAATTTGTATATATATATTAATTGATGTGTACTAAAGTAGCTTTAAAAAAAGAATTAAAAATTTTATTGTGCTTGTTTGTGTGGGATGTGTGTGTGAGAGAGGGAAAGACTGAGTATGCATGAGATTTTATGTTCTAGATTTCTAGACTGTAACCTTAAGTAAGTATTCAGTGGCATTGTAGTTTAATGTGATGATCTATTTCCTGACTTTTACTTTAACGCCATGGAGGGAACCTATCGGTGAGATTCAATGCTTAACAATAATAACATTTGTCTATCTATCAGTTTCGTTAGAGAACCTTTTAGTTTAAGCACATTTTTTGCTACTATTTGACAAGTAAATTATTTGAAAATTTAGATTTTTTTGGAATTTAAATGTTGGTAACATAAAGCTTTTATACATCTTTTGTCAAATTATCAGACTTGTTATAAATTATAATAACATGATGCAAACTTATATAAGTCAAAGACAACGTACCTACCTACTGGATTATTGTAAATAAGTTACTTTGAATATACTTGTACTTACCTAAGTTAGGGCTGTTTTTATATAATTTTCCTCTTTTTACTATCTTGGTGTTCTCTTCTGTAGCAGGTGTAACTTGAAACATTTTATCCATGTATACCACTTATTCAATACTAGCTGACCCGCCCGGCGTCGCCCGGGTAAACAAAAGCTTACACATAAATGCTTTCACACTCACAGCCCCACTCTAAAAGTACTATAAGTTGTGTCGTGGGGCCGTTAACAATTAACACCACACACACAACATTCACGTCATACCCAGAACCAGAAACATAAACTTCCCGTGGGGAAAAAACTTTTGTTATTGTGTTCCCACCGAGATTCGAATCCGCTGCTTTGAAGACGAACGCGCACTCATCTACCCAGTGGGTAGTTCAAAGTTCAAAGATTCCCCACCCTGCGTCGCCGGATTAAAAAATCTACACATAAACACTTCCACGTTCACAGCCCCACACTAAGTTCAGTGGCTTGTAGCGTGGGGCCGTAAACATCCAAGATTCACAACATATTAAAAACAAAAATTTCTCGTAGGGATAAAACTTCTGTTACCACCGCGAATCGATCCCGCTGCTTTGAATGCAAACGCGCACCCATTTACGCGAGTAGATAGTTCAAAGTTCAAAAGATGACCTGCCCGGCGTCGCCCGGTTAAAAATTATACAAATAAACACTTCCACATTCACAGCCCCACACTAAGTTCAATGACTTGTATCGGGGGGCCGTAAACATCCAAAATTCACAAAGCATTCACAACATACTCAAAACCAGGAACACAAATTTCCCGTGGAGAGAAATCTTCTAGGTAAATTACCGCCGGGAATCAAACCCGGTGCTTTAAAGGCAAACGCCCACCTGACTACTCCAGCGGGCAGTTCAAAGTTCAATGATAAGTTATAACCGACTAAATAAAAAAAACAGTATAATTTATATCCTCCTTCTTATGTAAGTCGGTTCAAAACATAGAAGTATGCCGGATTACGCAGTAACTGTTACATTCTGTGATCCACCGTTTTCACCCTCAAATAAACTTAACGATTTCTCCTAGACTATAGGTCCAAATTATATGCATTAAAGAGCAAATTGCATCTACGTGAACTACGTAAACCGATGAAAGGGTAGTAGGTTTTTTTAATAAGGATTAATATTAAATAAAAAAAGCCAACGAAATAGAAGCCGCTATTTTTGAATATGCAGGAATTCGTATTACGTGTCAATAAATTTCTGACCCGTCCCGTTCACGGAAGGACTCCCGTGAAACTAATTTCACGATTTCTCATAGACTATTTATCCAAATCACATGCAGTAAAAAGCAAATTGTATCTACATGAACTACGTAAGACGATGAAATTGTTTATTTTGATAAGGATTAATACTGAATGTATCAAAAAGCCAACTAAACATAGGCCGCTTTTTTTTCAGATTTTTAACAAAGAAAAGTATTTTTTCTGAGCTATACATGTTAGATATATGCTGTCGCGGACTTTTTTGTAAAACTCATGAAGGCCAACATTTTTACTGTACATTGTATTCACCTATGTCTAACTGTTTAGTCAGCGTACGCCGATATTGCGGAAAGTTAGCAAATCTTTCTCCGACTCGTCTTACGAATAAAAAATAATTACCTAAAACGAAATATAAACCAATTGATTTTCACACATTATTACGACGTAATTGACGCATCTTCAACTTATTCGTTTTGTATTAAAAACTAACACATTTCTTTAGTCATTACAACAGGAACATAGATTATCATTTCAAGGTACTATTGATGCAAAAAACAATGCAAAAAATGCAAATTTTTTGGTATTTCGGCACCTATCATAATTTGTTCTCATCAAGCACCGGCACAGTTTACCAGTTAAACAGAGACAGCCTATAGATCGTTTCACAGACTCCCCGGCCTCTTATCCGTAGGAATCAATGAGCTGTTGCACTTTTATACTTGTGTTGTAAGGTGAAGATTAACATATTTTGTAATTTACTATGGACTATGTCTGAAATAATAGATTTTTATTATTATATTTATTATGAATATTTATTTATAATGTCTGTACCTCTCATACCTTTATCACATCTTCTGCACTTACACCAGCCTTAGGATTGTGATTCTTGGGACTAAGTGGATCACCTACCACCTCACGATATTTGCCATCAAGCCTTAACAATATCCAATAATAGTAATTTAAATCAATTGAATACCGAACAGATCTATGGTGCATAGTAACATGTTTGTGGGAATTTGAAAACACCATATTGTTTCTGTACATAGCAGTATACAATTGGCCCATGTTAGCTAGCAACACATCCATTCTTTTTGCTATAAAACCCATTCGAAATGCAATGTCTTTAGTGTTAAAGTTTTCGTTGGATTCCAATTGCACCACCTTGGCTCTGGCCATATACGCCAACTGAAGTACCAAATCACAGAGTTTTCGTCTGCATTGGATCTGAGAAGCCGTTTTAAATATATTACCACCATAATCGTACCAGTAAACGAGCGGTGTTCTCCTGCTGTTTTTGCCCGTCAAGCCATCTTCCTCCAATACCCTATTTCCCAAACCATTGAGCACATTGTTGTGCAACTTTACTAAGTCTACCTTCTCCAAGTCTATGGTGATGTTGTACGTTTTTTCACGATAATCGATATCAGTTTTGTTGTTAGGTTCCTTGAAGCTTGGGAATAAATCGGTAATATCTGGATAATTAGATTCATAAGTTCTTCTTGATAATTGAGAGCTGTGTGATATTGTTATCATACCTGAAATAAATTAAAATATTTTACGTTTTCTTGTCTTTTTTTCTATAATTTATTATACTGTTTCGTATGTCTAAATGTTCGGTTGGTATTTAAAAATATGTAAAATTAATGTGAACATGTATCTAACGAGTGAACATGTATCTTCTAGGCAAACATGCTCCATCGTCGACCGCATCTTTACTTTCCATCAGGTGAGATAGTGGTAAAAAATTTGTCTATCAAGAATTTAAAAAAATTTGATTCTAAATTAATAGCTGCTACATATTGGACGCATTTGGTCCAAATGGACTTCGTGCAGAACGGGGCTCGGGACCAAGTCTGAGCCCCCGCACGCCGCGCCGTACGTGAAATATAAATGGTAGCAGTTTGTACCATCTATCAACACGTGAACAAAGTGATTTTCTTCTCCTTTCGAATGCCACGTCAGAAATATAATTAGGATTCACAATGCTCGCGATTCTAATATAATCCTTTCCCTGGATTCATTTTGAACACACGCAGCAAAAAGCAGACTTACAAAATACAAAAAATGTTTATTTGCAAAGAAACATATTACAATGGCTCCTTAGTTTCTATTGGTCCCCGCACTAGGGCTAGCCTGTATCGCGGGCGACCGGGACCGATTACTATATAACACTGGTAGATGTGGAGAACTAAGAAATAAACTAACAAGAAATATACTATATAAAATTATCTAAAAAGGCCTTATTAATGTACTTTTCTCAGTTGTACTTAAAACTAGTGTACTTACAGAGTAAGAAAATCTTATACATGTTCGTGTAATCTTGGCGTCTGCTTTATAAACAAAAAATATGTATCTACTTGTAATTACCTGTAAATAATGAAAATTTTTAAATTTTTATGCTTATATTAATAATTAAATTCTCTTTTTAATTGTATGTCTATAAAGAAATACGTCTATTAAAAGTTATGTAGGTACACGTTGAGACGCCGCGGACCGTCTACACGTGTACGAATAATGCAGGAGCACCGACTGTACCGAAACTAGTCACGCAACAATCAGAGAAACCAACCGTGATTGAATCAGCTAGAGCCTTAAGAGGCCGGGGTGGCTTTGAACGAGTCTATAGGCTGTCTCTGTTTAACTAGCAAACTGTGCCCATGCTTGATGCGATAGCACTACCGAACGAACAATTATAATAGGTGCCGTAATACCAAAAATTATGAATGAAAATGTGATGTTTAGCCATTGTTTTTTGTATTAATAGTACCTTGAAATGATAGTCTATGTTCCTGTTGTAATGACAAAAGAAATGTGTTCGTTTTTAATACAAAACGAATAAGTTAAAGATGCGACATTTACGTCGTAATAATGTGTGAACATCAATTGGTTTATATTTCGTTTTAGGTAATTATTTTGGAATAAAAACTATCCAGGAACCTAGATTAATACGTTTTTTATCTGAATAACAGCACAGTATGGTGGTTATATGCTTGAATTATAAATCATTTCGGTATTACGATTGTATGGGCAAATCAACCACTACCCGGCGCCTTAATACAATATAGTTAACTTGGTTATATTTTATGTTTATTGCTGCAGTGTTCCGTCATTTAAACCGTTTTTGAAATTATTTGAAAGACTTTACTTTTAAATTGGTCGCATAGTTATTTCATGAAAATCGGTTCAGTAGTTTGGCTTTAGACCAAAATATCTGTAAATAATTAATATGTCATCCAAGTAAATTACATTTTGCCTGCTAGTGTTATTTGGAAATGATAAGATGACTACGAACCCTACTTCAGCCGGTGTAATATTGGTATTTCATCTTATTGTAGATTATGAAATTGACTACCTACTGACTACATTTTGATTCCGCAATCTATTATTAAGTGTTAGGTTTCGATGTATAAATAATTAATCTACTTCTAAATATACTGTGTAAAATATTGTTTTTGAACGAAACAATATTCGTTCAATCAAATCAAAACAAAATCGTTTATTCACATGGGCCCCAAAGAGGCACTCATGAAAGTTAATGAATCTATTGCCAGATTCGCAAAATTACAGCCATCTCGAGAAGAACCTGGCAAGAAACTCGGCTCGTTCGGGTCAGTATCATGAAAAATGACGATAGAAAAGTGATTGTCGTTTTAAAAATAATTTAAACGCAAGCAAAGCGTAAGGGACATGATAAACAATGCGCCCGAGGCGCGCGCCCCATAGTATACAAAACGGCAGCGTGGTGGACGCGCGCCATCTGCTCGCGCCTTGGCGCTTTGTGTATCAAGTCCCTAAAAAACCGACTTAACCGCTTTACCTTCGGAACCCTTGGTCAAATTAAATTAATTAAATACGTATTATTGTTTCGTGGGCTCAAAAAGATCTGGATATCCTTTATAGTTGGATCCAATCAATACAACCTTCTTACCATTAATATCTCAAAAACTTGCTACATAATTTGTAAAACAAAAAACAAACCAGCCCCCCACACGCGCCTCTTACTATTTATAGTATTTTCCTACATCAAAAAACTCATGAAAAATACCTTGGACTACACATGTACACGTATTTAATAGGGAACGCTCATTTAGACCATATAAAAACAAAACTGATAACAATCCGCGGCTCCCTTTGCAATGTTGTCCGGTGCATCCCGCGTAAACTGCACTACTCACTTGCACTTGTAAAACCACACTTGCATTACCTTATTGAAGTATGGGGAAGTGCAGCGAAAACAAAATTGGCTGAACTGCAAGTTTTACAAAACAGAATGATTAAAACATTATTTAACTATAACTATCGCACCCATACAAAAAATTATATAATAAATATAAACCAAATATACATATACAATGTGTAACAAAAAGGTTTAGTAATACTCAAATCGCACATCTAGCTAAATGTATGGAGTCTAACAGGAACTTCTGCATTCGCGGCAGCACCATTAACATAAGTTATGATGAATTGAAGTGTCTAAAAAATTATGTCATTTGCAACCCTATTTCATCAGCTACCGTTCTACACCACATAGTCTTTGGACCTAGACGTCTGACAGTAGTGGCCATAACAAAGGTCAAGGTCACGCGCCACAGATGTAATCGTAGGGTTGGCATAAAAATATTGTTTAATTTTTGTACAGAACAGATATCTCCGATTGCCGCACATGTATATAGCTGTATGGTTGTCAAAAGTATTTTTAAAATATAATTTTTAATTTTTGTACAGAAAACATGTTGTCCAATTTCGACTTTCGTTTTCTGGCAGACGATTCCTGGCACGATACACATACACACCACCAAGTATTACTAGACCTTTTTGTTACAGGTCGTATAATATTTGCATTTTATCCAAAAACTATGAATACTCAAGTTCATACAAACCTGCAGTTCACCAAACGTAAAAAGGTTTCGTATCCCTGCACTCGCCGTGTTAGTTACCAAGTCTTGCCGAAGACTCGAACTAATGACGGTAAAACAACTGTCACTTTTGAGGGTGCGCTTCTTTTTTATAAACTACCTTCGGATATAAAAAGTGCTAACTCATTCACCGTATTTAAAAAACGACTCGCTGATCACATTATAGGATATAATTCACTTTTGTTATATAATATGAAAAAGTGCGATGGACGGCCCACGCTTTGATATTTGAACCTGCCAAATTGTTATTTTATTATTGATTTTTTTTAAGACTACGGTCAATATTTTATTGTTATTTAGTTATGTTCTCATGTAAGTTACAAATGTCTTAATAAGAATCTTTAAACCTAAACCTATAACGATACCTCATAACTTTTTTCTAGGTGAACCGATTTGATTATTTTTATATTTAAAAGCTTGGGTCCCATTTGATATGATTAAGGATTGACCAGTTTTTTTTAGTTATCCTCGATATTGCGTATTTAATCTGATCAAGGGTTTGTAAATAAAGCGGCGAAGTAAGTTTTTTTAAGCTTTGCTTGCGTTTAAATTACTTTTATTCGTGATAGGCAAACGTTGGTTAGCGAACAAATTAACAAATTTTAATAGTTCAATTAAATGAAACATAAACTTATCCATTACATTTACGATCCCGCTTCCATTAGAAATTTAATTTACATGTACATTGTTGCGTTGGAACGTAGTCGTCACAGCGATGTTTTCAATTTTTCTTTTTTTATGTAAGTAAATACCAAAGATAAAACCAGTTTTTTAAGATAGGTAAATTTTTGACCACCATCTCACTTGATGGTAATCGACGATCGAGCAAGTTTGAAGATACTTATTCACTCGCAACTTCATATTGTACTCATCAGGAAACACCGACTCCTGAGTCGGCGGTCCTTGCCTGCAAGGAGTTCCATTCATTTGCGATTCGAACAAAGAATGTGAAACAAAACGCTTCGTGCGCATTTGTGGAATGTTTATATTTATCATATAGCGGTGTTGCTTAGCAGTTTTCTGCTTGTCCGATGATAGAACGGGGATGGGGGAACTAGATCATGCAGTTCCTTGGCACAATTGAAAGTATCCGTTAAAAAACCGAGTGATGACCTAAGTTTTGAAGCTTTGAATTAGTCAGCTGCTTGCTACCAATGTCGTGAGGGTGACGAGATAAATAAAGTAAGGTAAATAAAAAAAGCCCTTTTAATACTACATTTTACATTATTATTTAACTAAAATAACTAATTCAATTGTAATTTTTTATATAAATCACATTGTTACTTACATATCTTTAACTAGCCGTACCCCGCGGCTTTGCCCGCTATTAACAAGTTGAAAAGTAGCCTATGTGCTCATCCTAGGTATAATCTATGTACATTTCAAATTCCATCCAAATCCGTTCAGCCGTTAAAGCGTGAAGAGGGAACAAACATACTTACACACAAACTTTCGGATTTATAATATTAGTAGGATTTAATAATTGAATCTCGTAATAAAATATATAAATAATTGTTAATTGTTTTCTCAATAAATAAAACTTTTTTTGACATCAAAACTAGCTTTTACTTTAACAATTAAAAATGAAACTAAAAGCTAACCAAAAATAACCGTAACTACCTAGATATAAATATGTACAAAACTTTATCTAATAAAACGCTCTCAGTTGGCAAATTACTCAAAATAAGGGAGTGGTGAGAAAACTTCTGTTGCCACCGGGAAACGAACCCGCTGCTTTGAAGGCGAACGCACACCCATTTACGCCAGCGAGTAGTTATTTATTTATTTCCTTAAACTTAAGATTTAACAAGTCATAACATAAAATGCACCTTAAAACCTTGGATAGATTTGTCCAGGCGCATGGTCCTCTTACATATTACGTGCACATTATTAACATGTTTATAATTATATTATATTATGGAGATAGCATTTCCTTACGTACAAACAAACTATAAGTGACTGCGCAGATATACCTACGAAAAAAGTTCAAAAACGACCCCGGCGTCGGCCGGGTAGAAAATAATAAAAAACATACCCATAAACGCTTTCATATTCACAACCACATAATAAGTTCAATAACTTGTATCGTGGGGCCGTAAACAGACAATATTGACACAATAACCATAACCTACTTCTAAGTACTTTTCTGGTTTTAACCAGAAATACAAATTTCCCGAAGGGAAAACACCTGTGTTCTCACCGGGAATCAAACCCGGTGCTTTAAAGGCAAACACCCACCTCACTACGCCAGCGGTAGTTCAAAGTTCAACGATAAGTAATAACCGACTAAACAAAAAAAAACAATCGAAAGTATATCCTCCTTCGTTTCAAAATGTAGAAGTATACCGGATTACGTAGTAACTGTTACTCATTCTATGACGCACCGTTTTCACCCTCAAATAAACTATACCAAAATTAGGTTATAGTCCAAATTATTATTAGGTTCAAATTATATGCAGTAAGGACAAATTGTATCTACGTGAACTAAAGTAAGCCGATAAATAGTTTTTTTTATAAGGATTAATATAAAATACTTAAAAAAGTCAACAAAATAGAAGCCTATATTTTTTCAGATTTTTAACTAAGAATAGTTTTTTTCTGAGCTAAACATACATTTTAGATGTATACTGTCGCCGACTTTTTTATAAAACTCATGAAGGCCAACATTTTTTTCATACAATGTATTCACCTATGTCAGTTAGAAATAATAATTTCTTATGAATATTATTATTTCTAACTGATAATTAACTTTTATACCAACAAAACATAGCCTATGACACTCAGGGATATTGCAGCTATATATTAGTGACATAATTTTTAGAATCGGCTCAGTAGTTTCAGTAACTACCTTTTACATACTAGTCGACCAACAAATCCTTGGATTTGTTTTTGTTTGACAGCCGTCTCAGCACGCACACATGCGTTGTGAGTCTTGGTGGCGCAAACACATTCAAACGTTTTGCATTTTAGCGGGCCATATTATCGTAATTTATCTTGAGAGTAGAAAAGCGTTTATATCATGTTTGATAAATCATGGTGAAATTTGACCTATATAAGATTAAATTAAACTCCTGAACGTTATCTTTAATTTACCATGAATAGAACTTTATAGGCTCATGCATCATTGTATCACGTCCATTATTTCAGGTTATATCCACAACCACCAGATATTATAGTTATTGATTCTTTTTTCAAGGTTTACCGACATCCCAGGCACTGCCTTTCTTTTGGAGTGAGTTTTATCACATTAGATTTGGTGACATAAGTAATTTTGATGACTTGATGCTACCCAATATAACCGACAACGAAGATATTACAGAACCCATTCCATCAAATGCAAAAATACTGAGTTTCAGTGAATTAATCCACGGAACCAATCAAATTGGTGATTTGAATAAAATAATGGAATCATTTAAAAGCCCAGTTAGAAACAGCAGCTATCGCGAACCTTTACATGATGAAAAAAAAATTAACGATCTCAATAATGAAATATACAATATCACGAGAAGAAGTCAAAGTCAAATGTGGTCATGGTCATGGACCCATCACGGATTTGAGGACAATGCCGATTCACCACCTAGTCAAGTATGGGAATATCGAAAGATAGGAATGATGCAAAACTATGGGTTGCAGTTGTTGACGCACGCCAGGTATGAAAAAAAACAGTAAACATCTCTATATTAATACTTCTATAGCTGACCTGCCCGGGTAAATAAAAGCATACACATAATCGCTTTACACTCACCGCCCCACACTAAAAGTACTATTATTTGTCGTGGCGCCGTAAACATTAACACCACACATACAACGTTTTCGTCATACCCAGAACCAGAAACACAAACTTTCCGTGGGGAGGAAGCCTGTGTTCCCACCGAGATCCGTATGCCTAGTGTGAGTTTTGGAAACGAAATACGTTACTATCTCGTTTACGTATTTTAGTGTCATTTGTATGGCAATCTATAACGAGCGAACTATTCAACTAATCATGCGAGTATGAGATTAACTCTAACTTACGTAGTTGCGTTTGGTTTCGTTCGGATACGTAAACTATACAGTTTTAGTAATTATACACTAATCCTGAGTGTGAGTGACACGTTTGACATTGACTGTAGTATAGAAACGATATTTCTGTGGTAGAGTCATTCACTTGATATTTTGGTAGTGAGAAGCAAATTGTTGTAGTTAGAATATTACTTTTTATAATATAGGTACGGTAAAGTTGTTTTTTTGTGAAATGTCTTCACGTTACTATTTTGCTTGGAGAATTACAGTAGCAACTACTGTAATTCTTCTGCAGCCCAAATTGAGCGAAATTATTTCCAAACTTGGCGATTTGTTTCTCCTAAGCAACTTGGTTACTGTAGCCCAGTGTTAAATTCATTGGACTGACCCTTGAGCATTCCCTGAGGGTTTATTGAGATATCTCGTCTCATCTAAACGTTTTGTAAATAAATCATAATAAAACAATTCACTCACAAACACATTATAACCACATATTATTGAAATTATTTCCACTCACTGCTCGTACTCAAATACGTCACCATCATTTCAAGTTGAGTTCCAACTTTTACATTTTGATTTCATTAAAACCATGAGAAGCTGTTACAATCGAAAATTGATGACTTCGCGCCATTCCTGACCGAGGGTATCTTTACTCTTTCGCACTTAGCGCAGCAAAAGGAGAAACCATGTATTTTGTTTGAGACGATTATAACTCAACCAAATAACGAAGTCATATCAGAAGGTTTGAATAGTAATCTCTACGTACTCACGTAAATTAGTTGCATTCGTTTACTATAGCATAGCAAGCCACCAACATTACAAACAAAAATTTACTATCAACAGGATGAAATAAACTGTTTACGGACAGTTGTCAACTATTTAACTTACACTCGCTATCAAAGTATAACCAAAATCGTTTTCGTATACTCGATCAACGCCACAGTTACGTTAACGATATTTTGCTGTAAAACTCACACTAGGGGTACCGAACCCGCTGGTTTAAAGACGAACGCGCACTCATCAACGCCAGCGGGTTGTTCAAAGTTCAACGATCACCCGCCCGGCGCGGTCGCCCGGGAAAAAACATACACATTTCCACATGCACAACCCCACACTTAGTTCAATGACTTGATTCGTGGGGCCGTAAACATCCAAGATTCACACAACATTCACAACATACTCAAAACCAGGAACACAAATTTCCCGTGGGTAGAAATCTTTTATTACCACTGCCAGCCAGCAGTACAAAGTTTAAAAACGACCCGCCCGGCGTCAAAAGATGCAAATAGTGACACAAGTTTTTGCTGGTCTATCGAGTCCTCTAGAATATTTACATTAAAGTCAGCACACACCACTAATCGTGTATTACATTTAAATAGTTTTCTTAAAATATCTTCCATGACTACAAGAAATTTTGATAAATTAGAAGCAGGTGGCCTATACACAAAACTATATATCCAGCGATTTCTGCACAAGCTACTTCACAGACCCGCTCAGCAAGTTGTCACGTCATTTCGTTCTTTAAATTTCATATTGTATTTAACAAGTATCATTGTACTTCCGCCTTCAACAGACACTCTGTTAAACGAACTAGCCACCACTGAATTATTAACATTAAATTGCATATTATTTTTAATCTAAATAACAACCTGCTGGTCCTCTCCACACACCTGATTGTTAAAAACAGATGCACAACAGGGGCTATCAAACAACAATGCTTGGATGGTTCGAGTACAGGTGTGGTGTCCTGAGGGTGAGCTTTTAGTGAACAATCAATAGCCCTTACAAGTTCTCTACCTTCATTCAATGACTGCTCATATTTATGAGATATGTCTGCGAGACTATTCTCTAGTTTGTGTATTTTTGCGAATAGTAGTCAAGTTCTTCCTAGTAGATTATAACAAGATTATAATTCCACATTTAAATCTAATTTGTCCTGCATTAAATGTGTTAATTTTTTTAATTGTCTATGACACTTCAACAATTTCCGAGTCTTTTTAATTAATCTACTCAATTCCAGATATTTTTATGTGGTTGGAACCCTTAAATTGGTGAGGTCATATGTATTGTGATTTGTGAAGTTAAATCAATAATTGGTATACTAGGCCTGTGCTTTTCTACACGTTCATTGTAAAAACAATGGGTATTTTTAGAGTTATTTTCTTGTACTATTCTTTGAAGTTCAGTTATCTTGTTTTTGCCACGATCAGCGCGAGATCCTGGTCCCTGACGTCCCTGAATCTCTGAGGTACAGCCTTTTTGGACATATTTTCAAGTCGACATTTTATATTAATAACGGATATCAACTGTCTGTCACAGCTATATATACTCTGTATGGCTGTATTGTGATTAAGCTATGTTTATAATTATATTAAATTTTTAAAGTTTGACATATTGTGTTATTTATTTGTTTATATTTTAACTTTGGGTACTTTTGACATGTTTTTAATTATTTTAATATTTATATTGTACATCTTGGACTTGTTTAAATTTGTTGAATCCAGTTCCTGAAAGTAATTGTTGAACTCCTTGGAAATAAATAGTTTTAACTTCTGTATGCCCGAAACGGGCAGACTGTTGAAATATTTAATATTTTCACAGTTTTAAATAATAAACATATTCTGATTCTGTAATTTTTTCGCCTTGGTGCACATTGCTTTAATTTATTCATAATTGTTATTCAGACACAAGATAGCGCAAGCTCTTTTTCACCGCACCCCAGTCCGCTCCGACAAGAGGTACCGACTGGGTTACCTTTTCTGCACAGTGCGACGTATTCTCACAGAAATGCTTAAGGTAAGGTTTAAAGTAAAAGTGTCATTAAAAGTTCGACTACGGCTTGGGAACCTTCCACGAGTTTTAACATCCAAAACCTAACCAGAACAGAGTACTATTACAAAACGTTATGTGTGTCAACTCGGTTTTTATTTCGGATGGGCCTTTTTCGTGCGTAGATCCAAAGACAAATATCGCGATCGTATTGTGTAAGAAATCACGGATTTAACATTGCAAAATGATTATCAAATTAAAATCAAACAATAACGTTATTGTAAGATGTCAAATACTGACGGTCCCATGAGAATTTTTTATAAAATAAAAGTTAATTTATAAAGTATATATACTAGTCTGGGCCATAATCATGCAACGGATGCATGCAATCTATCTACGAAAGAGTATTTATTATCTTTGCTCAGATTGTTTTTTTTTTTTTGACAGGCTAGTGTTTGACCACTATCTCACCTGATGGTAAGTGACGATGTGATCGAAGCTGGTAAACACACTAGACCTGGAATTAATCTCAAATAATATTGAACAGACCATACGGAGAACAGATTATACGGAATAGATATGGAAATAGGAATAGTAGTTTAGACCCTAAGCGTTCCTAAGGTAGAGATATGAGACAGATTGGCGGACAACGAAGGGAATATGATATATTGGCCTCGATTCTGATGTACACTCACTAAATTAAATTTAAACTATTCCTATCTTTTACAAAATAGGAACACAAGACAGAGATAGCATACTGCTGTGCTGTCAAGTTAGTCAGAACTTAGATGTCTATGCAAGCTTAGTCGAGTATGTGTTGTATTGGTGTTGACTAAAAACAAGAACCTTTCTGCTTCTGCTGTTCATATTTTAATTGTTAAACTAGCGTGACAGCACTAAAATGCATGCTATCTCTGTCTTGTGTTTTATTTTGTAAGAGACAGGGATAGTTTAAATTTAATTTAGTGAGTGTACATCAGAATCGAGGCCAATTATGTGTAAGGGTTTCTATTTTCCATTAGATGCACAGAACCCTAAAAAGTAAAAGGTTTCCTTTAATTTTCTGCGATAAATAATTTCTGACGTCTAGTTTTCAGCAACTGCGAAAGAGCAATACAATATATGGTGGACTAGGAGAGTGTACTTGAATTTACGTCTTTACGAAGAGGTATGTATGTACACATAATTTTATTGGTACTCCAAACTATTACGATACAATCCTCAATCTATTAATTTGACGGACGATTTGTGCATCAAAAATCTGACACGGTGCCGCGTAAGTAAAAAGAGTTGTTGATTTTGATTTTTTCCAACAAGTACCTACTTGTGATTTTTATCAAAATCAAATCAAATCAAAAATATATTTATTGCCCATAAGTACAAAACTACAAAAAAAAGAAGAAGAAGAAACAAAGAAGAAAAACATTTTTAAAATTCATGTGCATACATGGGGTCATATTCTAAAATAGGGCAATAGGGGTAGATTCAGCGTATGCTGTGCGTACATTTTCATGTGCTCACAGCGCTGATTTACGATCTACCCCTCATAGCCGATGTATTTATGTGGAAGCGGTTTACACAATTATCAATTTAACATATGCTATAAGTGCACAAAACAGCAACAGGTATTTTATAAATATATAATAATTTACAACATAAATATCATTATACCAGAATCTATAATTAACAAAAAAAAAAACTATTTATAGTGTTAATATGTCACATTAGTGGACTAACCGTGAATAGTTCTTAAAAGCAAATGAGTGTATGCAAAAATACCTAAATAAAAAAAAAGTAGACAAATGTGATTTTTGTTTTCGCTCCAAAACTCGAATAGAAGTTCTAGTAAAGCTTCAATAATAGCCAACGCATGCCCTAGTTAAGACTATATCATGATTTGACTATGATTGAACCTTGACTGTAACTGGTAAGTGGTGAATGGTGACAAAGACTAATTATATGAAGTAGCTATAAAAATAAATTTGAAAGATAGTTATTGCAAATATAGACTAAGTAAGATTATAAAGAGGTAAAGTTTGTTTGTTGGTTTGTTTGTATGTAATCTCTGAAACTACTGATCCGATTCTGAAAATTCATTCACTAATAGATAGCTACATTATCACTGAGTGTCATAGGCTATGTTTTGTTGGGATAAAAGTAAGCTTTATCGGCGTACGCTGACTAAAAAGTTAGACATAGGTGAATACAATGTTTGGCAAAAATGTTGGCCTTTGTAAGTTTTACAAAAAAGTCCGCAACAGCTTATATCTAACATCTATATTTAGATCAGAAAAAAATACTTTTCTTCGTTAAAAATCTGAAAAAAAAGCAGCATCTGTTTAGTTGGCTTTTTGAGACATTCAGTATTAATCCTTACCGAAATAAACTATTTCATCGTCTTACGTAGTTCATGTAAATACAATTTTCTCTTTACTGCATATGATTTGGATAAATAGTCTATGAGAAATCGTGAAATTAGTTTTACGGGAGGACGACGTGTCATTTATCGACACGTACTACGAATTCCTGCACATTGAAAAATAGCGGTTTCTGTTTTGTTGGCTTTTTTTAAGTATTTAATATTAACCCTAATCAAAAAACTTTTATCGGCTTACGTAGTTCTCGTAGATACAATTTGCTTTTTACTGCATATAATTTGGACCAATAGTCTAGGAGAAATCATAAAGTTTATTTGAGGGTAAAAACGTTGGGTCACAGAATGTGTAACAGTTGCTCCGTAATCCGGCATACTTTTATGTTTTGAAACGACTTACGTAAGAAGGAGGATACAAATTCGACTGTTTTTTTGTCGGTTATAACTTCTCATTAACCTGTGAACTGCCCGCTGGCGTAGGTGGGCGTTTGCCTTTAAAGCACCGGGTTTGATTCCCGGCGGGAACACAGGTGTTTTCCCCACAGGAAATTTGTGTTTCTGGTTTCGAGTATGTTGTGAATCTTGGATGTTGACCTCACGATACAAGTCATTGAACTTAGTGTGGGGTAGTGAATGTGGAAGCGTTTATGAGTATGTTTTTTAATATTTTCTACCGCGGCGCAGGCGTAGATGGGTGCGCGTTCGCCTTCAAAGTAGCGAGTTCGATTGCCGGTGGTAATTTACCTCGAAGATTTCTCCCCACGGGAAATTTGTGTTCCTGGTTTTGAGTATGTTGTGAATGTTGTGTGAATCTTGGATGTTTACGGCCCCACGATACAAGTCATTGAACTTAGTGTGAGGCTAGGAAGTGTTTATTTGAATATTTTTTAACCGGGCGACGCAGGGTGGGTAATTTTCGAACTTTGAACTACCCGCTGGCGTATATGGGTGCGAGATCGTCTTCAAAACAGCGGGTTCGAATCTCGATGGGAACACAATAACACAAGTTTTTTTCCCTACAGGAAGTGTAAGTTTCTTGTTCTGGGTATGACGTGAATGTTGTGTGTGGTGTTAATGTTTACGGCCCCACGACACAAGTAATAGTACTTTCAGTGTGGGGCTGTGAGTATGAAAGCGTTTATGTGTAAGCTTTTGTTTACCCGGGAGACGCCGGGCGGGTCAGCTAGTTTTATGAATAAAATGCTTAAATGCACCCAGTTTAAGGAACCAATATTAAAATATGTGTTAAGTGATAAGACTCTTTAGCAGAGTCTGCCCGGGGCAGTACCACATCATTGCCAGATATTTACCCGCCAGCTGCAGTAAAAAAAAAACGCATTCACACTCACAGCTCCACACTAAGTTCAAACATTACTATATTCCGGATCGAAGGGCAATGGTTGTTGCTGTAATTTAGCGAATCTGGCAGTATAGTCATTAACTTTTATGAGAGCCTCTTTGGGGCCCATAAGAATAACAGATTTTGATTTTAATCTAACAACATACTAAAATAATATTAAATCGTATGAAATATATATCAATAGAAAATTAATGCGAACACCTTTTTTAACCACAGCCAATTTACCCATAGGATATACAAAGCATGCCCGCCACGCGCCCTGTACGCGCGTCTCGGCCGCTTAGTATATTTTATTTATTGGGGGGTAGCGTTGAAGGCGCGCGCCCGCCGCTCGCCGGCCGCCCTGGCCGCTATGTATATCAATACCCTTAGGTGCCAAATATTTTATCTTCACAGCGCCCGGGCCGCGCGCCAAGGTCGCTTTGTATATAAAGTCCCTTACACTTTTGCACATAAAAGTGCATTTTCCATAACTTATATTATGCTAAAAAAATATGCCTAAATGCACTGTTGTGTATCTAGCATAAGAAAATTAAAATGTTTTAAACATTTGGGGAAATCTATAAATATATTTTGAATTTGTATAAATATGCATATTCCCTAGTAATGAGCAAAATACAATACAGCATTCTTCCTTTCTAGGTTATTATGATGGAGCAGGACATAAAGGACATTATTGAATACATCAAAGAAATATACTTAACGAAAACTTCTGCCGACTACAACCGCATAAGGATCAAAAGTAGAAAAGAGGTGCTGATTCAGGACATGGTGGATAGAGGAAACTAACTTACTCCCATATTAATTAAACGATATACAAACTAAACATAAACGCCTTTTTACTTACAGTTTTTAAATTTTTTGGACGACTTTTATTGTGGGTGACGGAAATATTCACAATATCACACCAGAAACTCGTATGTCCACATGTTTGCCACTTGCCGCAAACTTGAAACCTCTACAAACGCGTGGACAAAAACCGACTTAGCTCGGGTCGGCGGCAAACGCTTGCAAACCGTTGCAAACCAAGCCAAACATCCTACCTACACGTTTGAATTTGTAGATGCTTGAGAGATATTTTCGAGATTTGGCAAACGTCACCGGCATTAAAGAGAAAACTTTTTTTCCCACCGGAATTCGAAGCCGATAGCCGATACTTAGAAGGCAAACGCACATCCAATTATGCTTGCGGACAGTATCTGTAAAGCTAACTTTTTTTTTTTTTTTTTTTTTTTTTATTTGTGAAAACCGGGCCACTGCGTCCATGGAGGGGTGACCTTGCTCATCAAGGCCAACAAGTCTAGGGGGTCCCAGACTTGTTGGGCCTTGTAAGCCGATTGAGGTCCCCTGACGATCCACCATTGACACCATTACAGAGTTCGAAAGTAAAGTGAATAGGTCACACACATCGTCACATTCCATCATGTGTGATTGTGGTCAAACGTCTGTAATATAAAAAAAAAGTAGAGAGGAGGCGAGCGAACGCCCTACTACTCTCCCCCGTGCGTTCTTTTGAAAAATAATTACAATTTTGCAAAATAACTCAAAAAATCACATGCTTGTTGCATCGCATGCATCATTTTTTAACCAACTGTTAGAAACTTTTCATGGCTGTCTAAGATGTAGAAAATCCATTAAATATATGTCCGTAACTATCAGTGTGTGTATAAGATTGACGAGCCAAATCATTGCATGATCTAATTCCCCCATCCCCTTTTGACCATAGGATAACTAGACATCGGTTTATGGTTGATATTCCAAGGGTGCGTACTAGGTGTTTTGCTTCCACATTTATTAAACGTACTGCTAAGGAATGAAACTCTTTGCCTGAGTCTGTCTTTCCCAAGTACAATCTAGGAGTCTTTAAATCTCGAATGAATAGGTTTCTACTACTCAAGCATGCTCCATCTTCGACCACATCTTCACTTTCCATTGGGTGATATAGTGGTCAAATGCTTGCCTATCGATAAAAAAAAGAAAATGTCAGTCGCCCTATCCCTATGCATCCCTCCTTTTTTCTGAAGGCACCAGTACGTCGGTTTCTCGGTGTCCGACACAAGTTTGTTTTTTTATTCACAGTCACAGACCACACTAAGTTTGAAGAGTTGTATCGTGGGTGCCGGAAACATTTACATATCACACCCAGAACCTGAAGCACAAATGTCCCGTGGGAAGGCAAATTGTGCTTCTGCCGGGAATCGAACTCGATACCCATGCTTAGTCAATGTCACCTTGAAAATGCGCCATGGAATATGTTGTACTTGACAGCTTTTCTGAAAACTCCATATCGTATGGAAATTTAATGGCTTCTGTATGTTGAATGATCGTTCAACTCTTAACCACTAACATCCTTAGATACCACGGTCTGTAATTAATGTTAAGGAATGGAAGAACATCAAGAAAAACAGTCAAGCGTCATCCATTTATGGTTGACATACCTCCAGATCTAAGTTTCGCTTCTAAGTTTATCATCCGTACTGCGAGGGAGTGGAACTCATTGCCCGCGTCTTTGTTTCCTGAACGGAAGTGAGTACTGGTGCCTTCAAAAAAAAGGAGGAATGCATAGGGATAGGGCGACTGACATTTTCTTTTTTATTATCTGGGAGTCTACCTATTCACTCTTGTGAATAGGTATCTTCTAAGCAGGTATGCTACATCTTCAGTCACATCGTCGCTTTCCATCAGATGAGATAGTGGTCAAATGCTTGCCTATCAACAAAAAAAACGAATTATGTCACATGTTGACACAATTGTCAAGAAGATCAAGCAAGCAGTAAAAAAATACATATTGTGTCTAAATCTGCTAATCAGCAGCGGCACAAGTATATTTTGTGTCAGAATATGCTAATCAGCAGCGGCACATGTATTTTTTGTGTCTGTATCTGCTAATCAGCAAAGGCACAAGTATATTTTGTGTCTGAATCTGCTAATCAGCAGCGGCACATGTATATTTTGTGTCTGAATCTGCTAATCAGCAGCGGCACAAGTATATTTTGTGTCTGAATCTGCTAATCAGCAGCGGCACAAGTATATTTTGTTTCTGAATCTGCTAATCAGCAGTAGCACAAGTATATTTTGTGTCTGAATCTGCTAATCAGCAGCGGCACAAGTATATTTTGTGTCTGAATCTGCTAATCAGCAGTAGCACAAGTATATTTTGTTTCTGAATCTGCTAATCAGCAGCGGCACAAGTATATTTTGTGTCTGAATCTGCTAATCAGCAGTAGCACAAGTATATTTTGTTTCTGAATCTGCTAATCAGCAGCGGCACAAGTATATTTTGTGTCTGAATCTGCTAATCAGCAGTAGCACAAGTATATTTTGTTTCTGAATCTGCTAATCAGCAGCGGCACAAGTATATTTTGTGTCTGAATCTGCTAATCAGCAGTAGCACAAGTATATTTTGTGTCTGAATCTGCTAATCAGCAGCGGCACAAGTATATTTTGTGTCTGAATCTGCTAATCAGCAGTAGCACAAGTATATTTTGTTTCTGAATCTGCTAATCAGCAGCGGCACATGTATATTTTGTGTCTGAATCTGCTAATCAGCAGTAGCACAAGTATATTTTGTTTCTGAATCTGCTAATCAGCAGCGGCACAAGTATATTTTGTGTCTGAATCTGCTAATCAGCAGCGGCACATGTATATTTTGTTTCTGAATCTGCTAATCAGCAGCGGCACAAGTATATTTTGTGTCTGAATCTGCTAATCAGCAGTAGCACAAGTATATTTTGTGTCTGAATCTGCTAATCAGCAGCGGCACATGTATATTTTGTTTCTGAATCTGCTAATCAGCAGCGGCACAAGTATATTTTGTGTCTGAATCTGCTAATCAGCAGCGGCACATGTATATTTTGTTTCTGAATCTGCTAATCAGCAGCGGCACAAGTATATTTTGTGTCTGAATCTGCTAATCAGCAGCGGCACATGTATATTTTGTTTCTGAATCTGCTAATCAGCAGCGGCACATGTATATTTTGTGTCTGAATCTGGTAATCAGCAGCGGCACAAGTTTATTTTCTAAAGTCACGTTTAGATTATCATATTTTCAACTTCAATAATTGCAAACGTTTATATACCTGCTTATGTGAAATTGTCCAACTAAAACATTGTAAACTTGTTGAACTGTTAATGTATATTATTAAATTTTCATAAAATTTGTAAGAAGCAATAACGCCAAATATATAATAATAAAGTAGTTAACGCGTAATATTGGTACAGAAGGAATTTTATATAATTTAAAATCTGTACTATCATGAAAAAGGGGGAATAAATATCATGTGGCCTTAATTAAAAATAAAACATACGAGAATGTAACAAAATCTCTCTAATAATTTCTATAAAATAATTAAACGCAAGCAAAGCTTAAAAAAACCGACTTCACCGCTTTATCATCGGAACCCTGATCCACCAGCTTTCAAATAAAAAAAGAATCATCAAAATCGGCTCACAACGAAAGAAGTTGTGAGGTAACTTTTGAAGTCGGGTAAACCAGAACATCGTCAAAGTACGCATTTTTCGTCACAAAATAGACATTACTGACGATATTTCAAGAACTACTGATCAGATCTTGATCAAATTTAAATGGGACCAATTAGAAAGCAACACCTTTTAAACTAAAAAAAAAATTTTCGATATCGGCTCACGTGGAGAGAAGTTATGAGGTAACATACATAAAAAAAATACAGTCGACTTGAGTACCTCCTCCTTTTTTGGGAACTCGGTAATAAGGGAAAAATTACATGGTCAAGGTGCGGACGCCGCCGCCGGACTCTTAAAGATGACTCGATCGAGGGTGGTAAACACGCTAGGTCTAGAATTAGGCTTTAAAATAATATAACTGACGGAACGTAATTTTTTGTGGTTTTTACGACAGATTATTCTATTTGGGGTAGTTGAACCAAGACTTATTTCGGTATAGGGTATAGCAAGCCAGGTAAGCACAAGCCCTGGATACCATGTATTCATTACGTTACCTTCACCGGCAACTAAAGCTTATCCAATTATAAAATCCAATATAAACCCAAAAAGGCATAATTGATGTCGTGTGAAACGAATACATCATCATAAAACTATATAGATAAATGAAACAAAAAAAAATCATTATGAATACTTTGATTTTTAAATTACACATTGATGTGATTGGTTCAGGATACCATTGCAAAATGTCATAATTTTTAAGGGTCTTGCTCTTTAGTAGGTAGGATTTAGTACGTTTGATGCGACTTC